>OX465298.1:139386656-140117489 GCA_949987735.1 Leucophora obtusa | reverse complement strand
GATGATACAATTTTTACAAGTAAATTACAAAGAATAAAAATTATTGAAAAAATTTCATAAGACCAGCAAGGCAGAATGCGCATTTTCGGCTTTCGCTACAAGGCCATCATCAGTGCCTTTCGCCTTTGAAAACTTTTTTATTTCTTGATGAAAACTTAAAAATAAACACCTTTACTATAAAAAAAGAAAAAGTCGATTTTAAATCACAAAAGTCGACTATTATTTTAAATTTCTTACCATACAAAATATTTAAAATATACCCTAAAATTCTGTTTTAAATTTGAAGTTTCCATTTCTTAAGGAGGGACATGACATTCGCGGCAGAGAAAACAGACCTTTTTTTAAAAAAATTCATAACTCAGTCAAAAACAAACATTTTATTATTGTAGAGAATTGAACAAATTACAAGAAAAAAAATTCAAAAAAATATATTTTTCACTCCAACATGGTTTTATAGAGCTCCAAACTGGTGGCAGAGAAAAAACGGGGCCTCGTGGTTGCAGCGCTGGGACGCGCAAAAATTGTCCGATTTGGAAAAAAAATTACTTTTTTAAATCTTAACAAAATTGGTTATCGTATGACACCAGCTTTTTTTTAATTTTTTTTTCAATTTTTGGTGATGTTCCAAATTTGAAAGTGTGTTTTTTCGAAAAAAATATTGACTTTAAAAATTCATAAAAAATCGAAAAAAAAAAATTTTAAAAAAAAGCTCGTGTCATACGGTAGCAAATCAAGTTTAAAAAAATACAAAAAAAAAAAAAAAAAAATTCGTCAAAAAATGAACCCGCTGGTGCCGCAACCAGTACGAAAAACATGGTTTCGAGATAAACGCGTTCAAAGTTTATGTATATACCAGCTGCCGTACGTAAAATTAAAAATGCGCTCTCACTAATCCGGCTGTAACTTTTGAACCCGTAGGAATTTTTACATAAAATTTTTTTTCTTAGAATCTTAAGAATATTTACTAAAATACAAAATTATAAAAAAAGTCGATTTCAAAAAACGGCCAATGTCATGTCCCCCCTTAATTAGAAATTTAATAATTCAGTTCTAGGCCAATTTCCTTTTTTCAAAAACTGCTATTTGTCTTCATCAGGATACTCTCCTGAGAAATACTTCAGAGAATTTTTGCTTTCAAAAACCTCTACACTTTCAGGAATGAAAAGACGATCGATTCGGGGATTTTCCAGGTCCACCTCATCAGTTTTCTTTAGCAAGTGGTGGCAGTAGTGCAATGCATTTTTAAGCATCAAAATCTCATATTAAATGTAGTCTGCTACATTAACAAAATGGGAATGAAGCAAACAATAAAATATGTTTTCGAAGTCTTCTGCAAAGCATAGCCAACAATAGAAATATTATGAAAGATTTTTGTTTTTGTATTTCATACCATCGGTACAAATTAAATACAAATTTTATTTTTATCCTTCTTCTTTGTTAATACAAGAAGAGGCAAAAACATTTTCTCCGTACTGTGAGTGTTGTCAAAAAAAAAAATTTTTTTAAATAAAAATTAAAAACCAACACTTTGGCTTCCATTTCTTTTTATTTTATATTTATTTATTGTTTTCAAATTTTGTTTACATTTATTTACAAATTTCCATTTTATTTTTGAATATTTTGTTTTGATTTTCAATAAAAATAAACAAAATTTTTTAATGTATATGTTTGGCATTATTTTAAAAGTTCTATTTTAAATATTTTGTTGTATGGTACGGTAAAAACATAATCTTTGCTTTAAAATAAAGTCGACTTTAACAAAAATATACCTTTGAAAAATATTGATAGTAAAGCTGAAAGTTTTTTGTTTGTAAAATCCGGTGCCTGATTATTTCTGATATAAAATTAATAGTTTCCAATATACCGTTAGTAGTTTCTGAAATACAATTGATATTTTCTGAAATACATTTGACCATTTCTGAAATATAGAATAATGCCGTTTTGGACATATCGCCATATGCACTATATTTCTGATTTTCTCTTAAATAAACCTAACATTAGGCAAACATTTTTTAATGATTTTCTAATTTTTTGCCATTTTATGGAAAAATTTTGACACAAGTCCATTTCAACCCATTTAAATTTCGGATCTAAACATTAATTTACTATTTCAACCAAATTAGTGTATGCATGCCCTTAACTTTTTCACTGGTTTTTTTTTTTTTTTTATGATCTCAGAGCATGTGTGGCCTGCACATAGTGAACAAATAATATAATGACCGTATTTCTCCGACGCCGGGTAATACAAATCCCCAATTTAAACGCGATCCGTTCAGGCAATGTCGACTTATATAACCTAAGGTATTGATTTAATTATTTTACAAATGTGATCATAAATTGCTAAAATTTACATTCTTATTCCTGTGAAAAAATTATAAAAATTTTGTACGAATAAATTCTTTAGTACATCTGACAAAAGAGTCAATAGTAACATTGCGTGTCTGCGGGTGAAGCCTACTAATAGCCAAGAGGTAACAAGTCTTAAACAGATGAAAAACCATTGAAATCCAGCTACTGTTAATGCTTCAACTGCAACAGCTACTTTAACAGAAG
Source organism: Leucophora obtusa (assembly GCA_949987735.1). Taxonomy (NCBI): domain Eukaryota; kingdom Metazoa; phylum Arthropoda; class Insecta; order Diptera; family Anthomyiidae; genus Leucophora; species Leucophora obtusa. The sequence goes on along the minus strand of OX465298.1, from coordinate 140,114,936 downwards.
TTCGTAGAAATGAAATATAAGAACCGCTATTTTGGTTTTCAATGAATACAAGAAATTATTGATCACAAAAACCAAAAAAAAAAAAAAGAAAAGAAGCAGCTTAAGTTCTACTTAAAAAAAAAAATAAAATAAAAGACACTGACACAATTGATGTTGGGTGGAAACAGCTTTTCAGATTTTTTTTTCTTTCAACACACAAAGAAGTCTAAGCCCAAGTTTGTAACCTGGTATGGCTAGAAACTTTATACATTGTTGCTTCTCTCACAAAAGTCGTAAACTGCGTTTGGTGTTTTCTTAAAACTACCATCTGATTTCATATTGTGATACTGATGATGTGGTTGAGTGGCAAAAACTAAATCGACAAAAGAAAAATTCAAACTCAAAAATAAACCACAAAACTGCACATGCACACACACAATATTAATACACTCAGAGAATTAGCTGCATGGTATTAATTAATTTTTTGTTTAAAACCAATATGCAAAAAATAAAAAGTGCATAATTGCCGAATACTTCTGCCGGTAAGTTCAAACTTCAAAAGTTTTCTGCTAACTTACATAATCCTTAAATTAAAATATAATATTTACAAAAGAAAAAATTTAGGTAACTTAACATATTTTGAAGTGCGTGAAAATGGAAGTTTTTGAGCTATAAGGCAAGTTGGAAAAAAACAAAAATTGATAAATCGTCATGTATTTTTTTTACTAACAAAAAGTCCTTTTGGAGCTATAATTTACTTAAGTACTTCGATAATTATATACTTTTCATTTTTTTTCCGTGAACAAAGTTTCACTGGAACTTGTCCATTGACATTTTTGATTGAGTTAATTGAATTTTGTGAAAAATTTCATTTTAATTATTGAAAATTTCATACACTTGATAAAAAAGTTTCATTAAAACTAGATTCATAAAATATATGAAGCTTTTGCATCAAATTTAAGAAATTTTTCTTTTACTCTGTGATGAAAAAGTTTCACTTGATGAAAAAGTTGCATTTAAACTAGATTCATAAAATATATGAAGCTTTTGCATCAAATTTAAGAAATTTTTCATTTACTCTGCGAAGAAAACTTCAGTAGTTTATTGAAAAATTTCATTTAAACTCGTCCAGCTAAATTCTCTCTGTGTATTAGCGTTAAGTAAGTAGTGGTATAAAAAAAGAAAATAGCAACAAAAATATAAACATAATAATCAATTAAATTAGCATCCGCTTAAGATAACGTGAAATGATTATTGGTTAGATGGTTCGTTGGCTAGTTGCCTGGTTACTCTTTGCTTGATCGCTTTCCTTAGCTTGAGTAGTTGCTGTTGCTAGTTATGCGGTTGGTATTCTACAGTAAGTAGTTGATTTTAAAATGTCTGTTTGGCAACAGAGTAAACTAACCATACACTTATTCACTCCTACCGCATCACACTACAACACATCGATTCATTAAAAAGAGGCCTATACGAAATAACATTGATTTTAAAGTATGTATTACTTTTATATACATACCCCAGCAAAAAAATTGCAAGTAATGCTTTACAAACTACTTCTTTCAATGCTTCACAAGTATCCGTTAGTGCATTTTTAATGCTTTTTTAGAAGTTATTCTGAACAACTTCAAGAAATCACTTCTTTCATTGCTTCCAAAGTATCCGTTAGTATATTTTTTACAGCTTTTTTAGAATTACTTCTGAATAACTTCCAAAAAATCACTTAAGTATTGCTTCTAAACAGTAATTGCTCTAAAAGTGATTGTAAAAAGTGATTTTGATATCATTTGACATTTCCAAACAGAGGGTCAGGGGTTCGATTCCCGGCGGGACCATTATTTTAAAACATTTTTTTTATTCTATTAATTTTTAATTAATTTAATGTTTATAGTTAATTTGTTTAAATTTAATTGTTTTTAAATTTTTAAAAATATTTTCCTATATATAAAAAAAAAAATGGTGAGAAATTGTAAAAATAGTACTGAAAACAATATTGAATTGGAGTGCACCTTTTACACTTGCTTAATAAGTACTTTTTTTGAAGAGAATAAGGAACAATATATCGTAGTAACAAAGTGGTGTTTTTATGCTAGTCAACTCAAAGAATAGCTCAGCGGTAGAGCAATAGACTAGCCATCGTGAGGTCGCAAGTTCGATACCCGGTGGCGGCAATAAAAAACTTTTGTAAAATAAAAAAATATAATTTTTTTGTGAAGAATTTTTTTTTCGCTTTTAATTGGTGAAAAAGAGCTTCATTTGCACTCGTTCAAAAAGTACTGAAAAAATTTTGAAGTGGGAGTACTCCTCTCCTATGACAATTCAATGTTAAAATCATTAGTGTTTGAGTTAAAAAAGAAGTACATCTAGATCATCAATTTTAGTGCTTTTTCTACATACAATTTGTTAACAGTTTCCAATTTTTAGTACAATTTCTTTTAGTAATCATTTCTGCTATTCTCTTATTACAAATTACGGATTTTTTAACTAATTCTCGCTGCTGATTTTAGCAAAACATTTTACTAATTTTTCAAAACCGAGAGCTAAATTTAGCAGAAAAATATACTAATTTAAATTTTTTTTTTATCTTTTACAATTCTTGTTTAGTTTAAATTTGTTACTATTGATATATTCTTCGTTTGAAAATAACACTCAGAAAATTTTATTGTATCTACAATGCATAAAAAGGTCATAACTGGAGAACCGTTTGCAATTTTGACTCCAAATTTCAAGTACGATGAAGTAATTATACGCTTGTTACAATCGAAAGAAAAAAAGTTTTTTTTATTAATTTTTTTTTAGATTTTACAGTTTTTGTTTTTTTTTAGTACAATTTTTGGCTAATTTCAGCATATTGATTTTAAATTACAGTTTACAACAATTTACTGAAATTTAGTAGCTGCAACTAATTATTTATGCTAATTTCATTGTACTAAAATTATGATATTTAGTAAGTTTTTTAACTGATTTTAGCATATCGATTTAAAATTGCAGTTTACATAAATTTTACTAAAATTTAGTAGCGGCTACTAATTTTTTATACTAATTTTATTGTACTACAGATCAGCAGACATGTGTTGCTAAAATTAGCAAAAAATACCGCTGGCCTCAAAACAGTTAAATTTCCCGTAATAACAGCAAAATTTTCAGTAGCCATTATAGACTTTTTTGGTTGAGTGTACTGCTTCGGCATCTCTTTTTTTGCTGGGTACTATAGTAATCTCTCTTTCTCTTGGTTAATCTGTAACTAAAACAACATTTACAGATTTATTGTAGAAAATTGAAAGAAATGATTTTGATCGATCATTTTTGGAATAAAAATTAAATGCCTTTGAATTAAAATGTAAAAGTTTTTGAATTAAAATTAAAATATTTTGAATTAAAGCGAATAATATGCATCATTTTCAAAGAAAAAACTTAACCAATTTGCACTTAAAAGGAATAAAAGACTTCAACATATTTGAATTCAAACAGAGCAATGTATTTCAATATATTTAAATGTAACATTTTGCTCATAAAGTCAAACGTTTTTGAATTAAAATTTAAAATTTTGAAACTGAAACAAAACACTATTTAAATAAAAAAATAAATTTAAACAAACAATTTGAAAATAATATAAAAATTTCAAAAATCTAAAAGTTGATTTAAAAGTAGAACCATATTCAAGTTTAAAAGAAAACAAATGGCTAAAAAAGGAATTGGTTAAGAACTAAGAAATGGTGTAGTTTGTTATACTATTTTTTCCTTCTTCTGATTTTTGTTTTCTTGTTGTTTTGTTGTTTTTCTTCGCTTGATTTCGACCAACTAAAATTGTTATGGTTTGACCAAAATTGATAGGCCAACAAACGAGTTGATAACGGTTTTTATACAGAAGTAACATTATAGCTGCGTTATGGATATGGGCTAAATAGAAAGAAGAAAACCTTCACAAGGTTGTTTATTATTTTTTGTTGTTGTTTGTAACCACAACTACAAATTATGGTATTTTGTATCGTTAATGTTGCTTTGAAATTTCAAGAGCCTAAAATTGTTATCACAATGTTTACGTTTTTCTCAAATATTGTTTTGACAATACAATTCAAATCAGGCTGTAATATACTCTCAACACAATTCCGTTGTGGCAACCGAGTATTTTCCAACCGAATGGGCTCGGTTGCTACAACCTCGTAATTCGGTTGCCGCAATTTCAATAAAAAAAATATAAAAGCAGATCGAAGGAATTAATTCTCCAATTCCCCAATTAAAAAAATTGATTGACCATATAAAATTATATATAATTATCTGCAGAAATTGGTGGATATAATTATATATGGTTATATATAATAAATATATAATTATATATAAATCAGGGCCGGTCAATTTAAAAATCGCTTAAGTGACAAGGAAAATCGTATTCTAGGGATCAAAATAAAAAACTTTGCCCGAGGAACCATACCTCTAAAACGAATTCTGATGTCCCAACTTTTGACCCGTAGGGTCATATTTTGAAAAATCCCACTTTGACCCATTTAGAGTTCCCCAATCGATTCCAAATGTATGACCGATCCCCACTAACTTTGCAGGGCCGACCTACCCATGCCAGTGGCACACCCCCTGGAACCCACTGGGGGGTTCCCCATACAAACATTTCAAAAAATAACCATTTTTGGCACTTTACATGAATAAATCAGCGAAATGGCTATGTTTTTTTCTTTTTGTGAACCTTCCATTTTAGGTATAGGATGTGTTGAGCGGACTTTTGTAAAACACTACGAGGAACATTTTGTGGAACATTCGAACCTTCTAACTATTCAATGAAAGGGAATTTTTCAAATGTCCCACAAATCCAGATTTGTGGGACATTTGAGCACCAATTCTGAATAAGTACGAAAGTGCCAAAAATGGTGATTTTTTTTAAATGTTTGTATGGGGAACCAGCCAGTGTGGATTCAGGGGTGTGCCACTGGCATGGTTGGGTCGGCCCTCCAAAGTTAGTGGGGGTCGGTCATACATTTGAACTCGATTGGGGCACTCTAAGTGGGTCAAAAGTTGGGACATCAGAATTCGTTTTAGAGGTATGGTTCCTCGAGCAAAGTTTCTTATTTTGATCCCTAGAATACGATTTTCCTTGTCACTTGAGCAATTTTTTTGCCTCTCTACAAATCGACCGGCCCTAATATAAATTGATATAATTATATCCGAAAAATGGGTACATATAGTTTTATACAATTATATATAATTAGATATAAATTTATATAATTTTATATAAATTGGCCCCTATTATTTTACCTAGATTTTGTATTTTTTCCAATTAAATAATTTATATTTTTAAACAATTTACTGCAGATCACAAATATTTTTTTCATTTTTATTACATGTGCCAAAAATTTTACAACAGTAACAAAAAATTTATGACTAAGCGTTTTCTAATAACTAAAATCGTGTTTGTTATCATTTCGGAGACTTCGTGAATTCTGGCACTTTAATTGGTTTATCCTAAAGTTACATAATCCAGCTCTGAAAAACTGACACCGTGCGATTGCGAATAAATGAAAATCAAAATTCATTACCACTTCTGTTTTACTTATATGCTGTAGTATAAAATTATTGATTTGTGGCACCGATGACCATAAATCTTGATTCACACGGTATCCATCTCTGTCCATCTATATCTATTATTTCCTGTATTGAGGACAAGAAATGTCACTTTCAAAAGAGAATTCGCAAAAATTTGACAACCCGGTGAAAAATGTTCATATACGCTCAAACATGTTCATATATGGTTTATGTATGACACATATGAACAAATATTTATGTGAACATATATGGAAGTATATGTGATTCCATATATGGAAAAAATTTCATATACAGACATATATGGAAGCATCTGTTATTTCATATATGGAAATGGCACTCATATATTGACAAATATGAAAGTATATGTTATTCAATTTATGCAAAAGGGACTTGTATATGAACATATTTCGAATAATACATTTTTCCATATATGTAAAAGGAACTCATATTTGGATAAATATGGAATTATATTCAATGCCATGAATAAAAAAAGGAACATATGTAGCGTCTAATTTGAATGTCATACATAAATTTATATCTATCGTACAACCTTATAGTAAAGGACAGCAACGTTCGCATGTATTCGCATATATTTAATAAATGTATATGTTCATATATGTCCATATATGAACATATACTTAGGTGTTACCTCATTTTTCGGATCCATACATATATGGTTGAACCATAAATGTTCATATATGGACATTTTTCACCGGGAATTCATATCCCCAATACTGGGTAATAGTAGATAGGGGTAGTGTACGTCTGAATTGTCCTTAACTCTCTAAAGAATTTTTTTTTTATGAATTTTGTTCAATACAGTTATTGAAAATCGAATAAAAAAATGTTTATAGAGCACCATACATAAATATATATAATTATATAAGGCACATATAATTATATATTGGACCATATATAATTATATATAATTTTATATGGCACCATATAAACCAATTTACAAATAATCAATGTCAGATATAATTATATATAATTTTATATGGGGCCATATATGTCCATATATAATAATATAAAACTATATAAAATTATATCTGACATTGATTATTTGTAAATTGGTTTATATGGTGCCATAAAAAATTATATATAATTATATATGGTGCAATATATAATTATACAAACTTTTTTACTCGGATCCTTTTTTTGAGCTGAATTTATATTTTGAGAATAAATTCTCTGACTAAACATAAGGAACTGAATGAATTCCCTTTTTTCATTCGATTTATCTTGAAGGAATTCACTAATTTTTTTCTAATTCCTTCATATTCCTTCTGGGAATTCATTTAATTGTGCAATTAATTCCTGCAAAGAATTAATTTTGTGTTTAATTACCTAAAGGAATTTTTTTTAAATTTTTGTTTAATTCCCTAAAGGAATTAGTATTTTATAAATGAGTGTTTATTTAAATGCAAAATAAAGTGTGGGATTTAAAAATTTTTTATTAAATTTTAGGGAATACATTCCAAAAATGAATTAATTCTTTAGAGTTCTGAGTAGGTATATAAAAAGGGCCCACTAAAAATCCAAAGAACAGGGTGTAAAACATCTTGTATTGCATCACCATAGATTCTAATTTCTGTTCTATAACCGATTCTCTTTGTACACTAATAGAAAAAAGTCTGTAAAAAATTTAGTTAAAACTACTAAAAATTAGTTAAAAATTATGCTGCAGAAAAAACTGCTAAATTAGCAGATTATTTTTGCTAAATATTAGTAATATAGGAACAGCAAAAATAAAACTGTTAAATATACAGAATTTTAGTTATATTTGAGCAAAATTTTTGTAAATGGAGAATAGCAAATTAACCTGCTTAAAAATTTAAAATTTTCGAAGTTTTTTTTTCGATTTTTTTTTTAATGTAAATAAAAATCGAGCCTTTTGAAAACAGCAGTTTACAATTTTTTGGCAATATTTTTTTGCTGATTTTAGCAGAATAGACTTTTATTTGCATTGAACTAAATTTATCTTAAAAATAGCAACAATTTTGTAGATATAACAGTTTATTTTTGCTATTTTTAGTCTACAAATATTTAGCAACATTTTCTGCAGATTTTACAGTATGTATTTGCTATTTTCAATTAACTAAAAGTTGGTCTAAATATGACTAAAATTCTGCAAATTTAACAGTTTTAATTTTGCTGTTTTCATTTTACTAGTATTTAGTAAAAAAATCTGCTAATTTTAGCAGTTTTTTCTGCAGCATCATTTTTAACTAATTTTTAGTAACTTTTTCTGCTATTTTTACAGATTTATTTTTGTGAGTGTAAATATATTTGATAGATGTTGATATCTTGGTTATATTTGAAATATTTTCAAAATAAAATTAATTACACTAAGCTACAAAATAAGTGTATGTATTATGTTAGTATATTTAAACCTCTAAAGCGTATGACGCTGTCAGTTATGTACCGGTAGGCAGTTTTCACTTGTTGTTTAAAATGGAAACATTTTGACGCATATACTAATTTTATTCAATAAGATTATTAATTTACCTTTTCTTTTTTTTTTTGTAAAGCATGCAAAATTTTTTCAACATACCTGAAACGATAAAATAAAAAAAAAAACAATCATTCAAAAGTTGTTTAATTGAAACAAAAACTAAATTAAAAACGAAATGGTAAAAGAAAATATTATTTCACAACACAGCAATTTCTTACACGCTGAGATAAAATCGACCTGCTGGAAAAATATTTGCTGTTAAAATACATTTGTTGGGAAAAAGTTTTAAAAAATATATTTTCCGTGTTTCTAATATAATATGCTTGCCTGCAAATATTATAACTTCCACTGTAAATATATGTATATGCATATGTATGTTTGAATCAGAGAACTGCAACTGCTGATTGCAAAACCATCATACGTAATCAACATCCGAATAAACATTCGTTTGCGTTCAAGCGCCGAATATACTCAAATACACATATTCGCTGCTGATTTTAAATCAAACAAACCAAGTGATTTTTGTTGGATCTTTGATTTAATCATTTCATTCATATTCGTCCGGATCAACACCGATTATTTTGATGTAGAATAAATCAGAAAAAAACAAAAATGAACGCGTATGAGTTTATTCATGAAGCAAAGTAACGAAAATTTTTTATTGTTTCCCATATATTTTTGACGAAAGTGATTGTCAATTTCCTTCGTTTAGACTATTTTCGTAATAGATAAACAGGCCCTAAATTGAATTCAGTGATTGAACAAATCGAATGATGAAAAATTATTTAAGTCTTTAAAATTAAATCGTATGAAAACAATTAAGACTTCATTCGATGTGTAAAATTTCAGTTTAAGAATTCAATCCACATTTAGTCATCCTTAGTCAACCAGAATTGAAAATCGCATGAGCGATTAAAGTCTTTAATCGTACAGAGCAATAAGCCCTGCAAACTTGACTTGTACAATTTTTTTATAAAAACTAAATTGGAGACAGTCGCAAAAGTACAAATCTTTGTAGATCAAATTATCTGCAAGTTTGACATTAATCGAACAAATTTTGTATATATGAAACATGTTGGTATCGTGAGGGTCAAAAAAGTTTCCTTTTCTTCTCTGGGTGATACTAAACCTAAAAACTAATTTTCCATCCCTGTTTGAGATCCATGATTGTTTTTCGGAAAGTTGTTCTTGTTTCAGGTGGAACAGCTGTTATGCTCAATAAAAAGAAAATTGTTTTTCACAATAATCAATTCCTTGTAAACTTAAATATCCTTTAAAGTTTGAATGAAATTTTTTCAAGGGAAAAAATTCTAAGGTTCCTGCAAAAATGTAGTTTTGAAATATAGAATCTTTAATTTTTAGAAATACACTGAGAGAATTATTTGCATGATGTTAATGAATTTTTGCATAAAACCAAAGAAGTTTCACTGGAACTCGTCCACTGAAACTTTCCATTGAATTAGTGCAATTTTTCATTAAATGTTGTGAAAAAAAAATCTATTTATTTATAAGAGTTGTATACATTCAATTAAAAAGTTTCATTAAAACTAAATTCATAATATATATGTAGCTTTTTCATCAAATCTAAGAACTTTTTCATTTACTTTGTGAAGAAAACTTCATAAGTTTGCTGTAAAATTTCATTGAAACGCAAAATTCAAAAAATACAACACCAACAAAGTTTAAAAGCAGTTTGATTTGGTATTTATTTAGCCAAAAACTAGTTCAGATCTGAACACCGCTTTTTAGTGGGTTAATAACATCTTGGTACACCGTACGTATGATGAATATTTAACATTAATATTAATAATACTCATACGCTCCCTTGTTTATTGTTTAAAATTTCTTTTGCTACATACAAGAAATTGATCACAACTTCAGAATTCATCGATAGATTTTCTTAAAATATATTATGTTTTCTTGGTGAAGGTTTGTTTAATTTTACAACTTAAATCTTTGTCGATTTTAGTAAAACTATTTTATTTAGGTCCATGGCGCTCAATTAAGCTTTAGCGATTGGAATGGAAAAAATTGACATATTATTCTATATTTCTTTGTTTTGGTAAAAAATAAAATGTTTTATTCTAAAATACATTAAATATCTTATAATAGTTTTTTTTTTGCGAAAACCTATTGAAAATATTTTGTGTGAAACCATTATACGTACACAAATAATATTTACAAGACTGCTTAACCTAGTTACCAACAAACATTTATACAACCATGCCCATGCCCATACACATTCACATACTCGTGCACGTGTATGTATTTATTGCATTTAAGTTTTTCAAATACATATTATTTTAACATACATTTGAAATGATATTAAAAAAAAAAAAAAGTTTCTCTTTGATTTTTACTCGAGCACTTGTATAATGAAGTAGTTGCCATTACATACCTAAAATAACATTCAAAGTGAATGCGTACAAATTAAAGGAAAATGTGGCATGTTGAGAGAAATGTACAAAATATATACAACACTTTTGAAATAAGGATTCCTTTGTGCTACAATGGAAGTCAAAGGAACTAGAAAATAAAAATTTCAAACAGAACTATGGAGGAAAAAACGAAAATCAGAAATTATAAATACAAATCTACATTATATTTAGATGATTTCTTTTTTTAGGTTGTCGGCGTTAGCGATGATGATGATGAGAATTCACATCTTAATATTGAAAAGGGTGCATATTATTATGATGATGACCTGAATCGTGACAGACATTATGCATGCAAAAATGTGTCATTTAACGCAATCGTTGAATATTATAGGAAAAATGTTGCTTACAATAAGCAGTTTTAAAGATACCCGTGTAAAAAAGATCAGATCTGGCCAGATCTCAGTAGATCCTACCAGATCTAATTAGATCTCAAAATAGGGACAATTTTGAGATCTAATCAGATCTGATCAGATCTAGGCATAGCTGGCCAAATCTTAGTGGATTTTACCAGATCTAATTGGATCTCAAAATTCGAGACAAATTTGAGTTATAATTAGATCTGATCAGATTTAGGCATATTTGGCGCAATTGTCCAGATCACTTCAGATCTGAACAGATTTAGCACTAGATCTGATCAGATCTTGCCATAAGGTATTATCACATATGCCATATCTGATCATATTTGATGAGATCTGGTACAGGATCTAATTAGATTCAATCATATCTATTTAGATAAAAAAAGATCTGATCAGATCCAAACTTTTTTACACGGGTATACATTTGAAGTTTTAGAAAAATGCTACTACTAACATCTATTCGCATTTGAAAAAATAGTTAAATTTTTGATGTTTCCCGTAAGTTTTTTATATCTTTCTCTTCGTTTCTGTGACTTTTCCGAATTTTAGAAATTTTTTACAATTTTACCGATTTCAGCGATATTTTCCTATTATGATTTCTTTTGTAATTTCTAAATTATTTTATCGCTGTCATCAATTTCTTGCATTTTAAATTTTTTTTTTTTTAATAATTTTAGGTATTTTCATCTAAATTAAAACCTCAAACCTACTAAATTAAAATTTTTTTAACTTAATAATTTTTAAAAATTTATTTTTACCCTTTTTTTAAATTTGGACGATTTAAAAAAATTTTTTTTTAGCGATTTTACTGATATTTCCGCTACTCCAGCGATTTTTATGTATTTTTTTTGTGCGTTAACCTAGAGCGTACCACCTTACAGACAAAAAAAAAAAGTGCGCCGTACACCCTACAATATAAAGTAGGAGGTTTCAAAAAAAAATTTTTTTTTTTTTTTTTTGCTGAACGTAGGGTCGCCATTTTACATTTTTCGTTATATATTTGGCAATTACAGTCGGATCTTAAAGTGTGATACATCGATGTTTTTCTCTCGAGGAGACCAGTGTTTTGTTTTAAGAGCCATTGACCTCAAGTATCCCGTTCTAGTAGTTACCCACCAGATCTCAGTTGCTACCACTCTAATGTACCACCCTAATGTCAGAAAATTTAAGCTCGCAAAAAATCATTAAACTTTTGCTAAGGAAGTTTTTCGATAAACCCAGTAGAATTTTTTTTATATATTGGTTGCCGAACGTAGGGGTCGCCTTTTTAATTTTTTTCATTGAATTTTTCCTTTATAGCAACAAAATGGTCTCCTCGAGGCAAAAAAATCGGTATATCACACTTTAAAATCCGACTTTAAATGCCGAAGCTATAACGAAAAATTGAAAAAGGCGACCCCTACGTTCGGGAAAAAATTTTTTTTTTTTTAAATTGCCTTGCAAAAATACATTATATTACAATATGTTTTTTTTTGAGATACGGTCTAGTGTATAACCTAATGCGGGATTAACAACAGTTGCCGTGTCTTTTACACATGGTTTATGTCTTTAATAACGTATATATCATTTTTGAGGGTAAAAATCTGTCATTTATTCCCACATAGTCATTGAAAGAAACAGTGCAAACAACAAAGTTTTTTTGTTGTTGCTTCGAAAATGTCGAATTTTGTGCCAACAAAGCATCATTTGCGGAAGTTTTGCTTTACTTTTTCAATTTGAAAAAAGTTCAGCTGAAGCACATCTAGTGCTCACCGAAGCTTATCCTGAATATGTTCCATCGATTTCAATGTGCAAGAGATGGTTTGTGCGGTTCAGAAGTGGTAAATTTGGCACGGAAGACAAAGACCGCCACAGGTCAGCCAAAAAAGTTCGAAGATGATGAATTGGAGGCACGACTAGATGAAGATTGTTGTCAAACTCAAGAAAAACTTTTAAAATCATTGGGAGCCATTCAAGCAGCAATTTCAAAAGGATTCATCCAAAAGCAAGGAAATTGGGTACCACATGAGGTGAAGACGAGAAACGTTGAGAGAAGATTTTACATGTCCGAAATGCTGCCTGAACGCCATAAAAAGAAGTCTGTTTGCATCGAATCATGACTGGCGATGGAAAGGGGATACATTACGACCATACATGGGACTAATTAATTAGGTGGACTAATTAATTGATGATTTCATTACCATTGCATTGATATCAATTGTAATAAAATTATTTTCATTACCATTTTTTTAATTAATGGTAATGATTCTAAAATTTAATTTCATTGATTAATGACAATGATTTTAAATTTCATTACCACTGATAATGAATAAATTAAAAAAAAATAATTGCCATTGACAAAAAAACGTAAAAACGGAGTAAAACTCGCTGAAATCGAAGATGGAATATGCTCATTCAGGCTCATGCTCATTTGAAATTAAATATTACTTTCCATTCTATTGTTATTTGTATCCAGGTAAAGTTTAACGGAATGGAATGGATCCTCCTTAAGAAATTATGTTTCATAACTTCCCCAGCCAAACCCGTTGTTTGTTTTCATTTGTCTGAATTTTTTTGTAAACAAATGGTTTTTAATCAATTGTAATTAGTTTTTTTATACATTAGTTTAATTTCATTACCATTAGTAATGATTTTTCTAATGAAAAATATTTCATTACCATTAAATGTTAATGAAATTTTTTTCATTGTCATTAGTATGAACTAATGGTAATGAAATTTCAATGGTAATGAAAAATTCCCATGTATGATTACGACAACCCGAATTGCAAGAAATCGTATGTGAAGCCCGGCCGATCAGCCAAATCAACGCCAAAGCTGAATATCCATGGCCCCAAGGTAATGCTCTGTATTTGGTGGGACCAGAAGAGTCCCATCTATTATGAGCTGCTGAAATCGGGCCAGACGATCACGGAGAACTTATACCAAATACAATTGATAAATTTCCTTGCAGAAAGATCTGCTGAAACTGGCATTTTCTTTTCCTAAACAGAATTTTAATTATATTCGCGTTAACTTTTAGTTAACTAAAAATGAAAAATTATACTCTAAAATCTGCAGAAAATTTTGCTAAATATTTGTAGACCACAAATCGCAAAAACAAACTGTTATATCTACAAAATTGTTTGCTATTTTTAAGTTTAGTTGAATGCAAATAGCAGTCTATCCTGCTAAAAGCAGCAGAAATATTTGCTACAAAATAGCAAACTGCTGATTTCAGAAGGATCGATTTTTATTAGCATTAAAAAATCCAAAATAAACTTTTAATATTTTTCTTTCTTGCACAGAGAAAACAGATTCATTGCGACAACCGAATTTCTTGCCAACTGAATAGTTTTGTTGCAACAACCGAATTATTTGGTTGTGACAATCAAATGTATTCCCGACACAACTTAAATATATCGTTCCAACCGAAATTCTATTGTCTTTACCGAATTTCTATTGGCACAAACAAATATATCGGTGGTTCCAACTAAACCATTCGGTTGGCAAAGAATTCGGTTGTCACAATGAATCTGTTTTCTCTGTGTGTGATTTTTTAGCATACTCATTTAGCAAAATTTCCTGCTGAAGTTAGCAGGTTAAGTTGTTATTTTCTATTAGCAAAAATTTAACTCAAATACAACTAATATTCTGTATATTTAACAGATTTATATGTTTTTAGATGCGTCTTCAAAAGATCATTCATTTGATTTGAAAAAAAAAAAAAATATATTGAAAAAAAATAAAAAGTAGAACTTTTTTAAAATTGGTCCAGCTCTTTAACGGTTATCGCAAAACACGAAATATTTCGGAAATTCTCTTAGAAAATACCAAGGTTTATTTTCAGGGGGCCTCCAAATTTTTTTTTTCTGAAATTATCCACCAAGCAAGCGTGGCAATATGGAGAAGATTCCCCGATCATATTGCCAGGAAGAAAACATTTGTTGGTGGCAATATCAGTCTCGTATTGCGAAAGTTTCCTCCGTCGGGAACAACTGTTACCCGAAAGCAATAATTGCAGGCAATACGAAAGCAATATCCCAGGAATATAAACCGGCGATATCGCTAATTTAACATCTGGAAGATAAAAACGTGATATCGCTAAATAAATTACCCGGCACAAAATAAACGATGTTTTTTTTCATTATTAAATTTAAGCCTGAAAGGGAATATCTGCACACATAATCCATTGACCAAGATATGAATTGTTTTAGTTTCATCATAGCCGTTTTTCTCCACGCATTAAATCTTAATTTTTCGAAAAGTCTGTTGCCTATATATCTGTTGATTGGTTTTGTACAAATTTTGTTTTAATTTTTTCAAAAATGGCAAAAAAAAAAAATTCAGACAAATTTTATTTATCTTCCAGATGATAAAAAAGTAATATTGCCGCAATATTATCATAACCCGAGTAAAAAAAATTATATATAATCATATGTGGCATATATAATTAGACATGTCGTTATGTATATCCATATATAATTATATATGACGTCTTTTTCCAAATTTTTGCCTTATATTATGCCATATATAATTTCATCTAATTAGATATCGGCCTTCATAATATTAGATATGGCATATATAATTATATATTACATGACATGGTTGATCTTATTGCATATATAGTTATATATAGAACTATATCTTAATATATATGGTGGCATTTTAGCAATATATAATTATACATGGTATCATTTAAACAATATATAACTATATATGGTGCCAGTTAAACTAGATATTATCATATATTGTGTCATTTAAACAATATATGGTCATATCTGGTAGCTCATGAACAAAATCTTTGATACAGTTGCAGATAAGATAATATATGCTACTACATATCGTGCAATATATATTTATATATGGTGTTATTTAAGCAATATATTAGCATATATGGTGCCATTTAAACAATATATGATCATATATGGTACCTCATGATCGAAATTTTTAATACAGTTCCAGATATGATAATATATGACTATATATAGTGCCATATATATTTATATACATATGGTGTTATTTAAGCAATATATTACCATATATGGTGCCACTTAAATCATATATTATCATATATGGTGCCATTTCAACAATATATGCTCATATATGGGACCTCATGAACTACATTTTTAAAACAGTTCCAGATATGATAATATATAGTGCAATATCCCGACTAAAAAAGATGTTATATAATCATATATCACCATATATAAACCC
This sequence comes from Leucophora obtusa, assembly GCA_949987735.1. Classification (NCBI taxonomy): domain Eukaryota; kingdom Metazoa; phylum Arthropoda; class Insecta; order Diptera; family Anthomyiidae; genus Leucophora; species Leucophora obtusa. Next base: position 140,098,965 of record OX465298.1, on the reverse strand, counting down.
ATATATATGTTCATATCTAATTTGATCCGAATATTGGAATATATAATTATATCAAGCGAGATAAGTATGTTATCTAACCTGATACAATTTGATCCAAAAAATGGGTCTATCTAATTACATCAAATTATATATAAAAACATATAATTTTATGAAAATTTTCAAATAAAATTTTAGTAAATATTGTTGAGATCACATATTTTCATTCATATTAAACACTAATACCCGACAGAACAGTTTGGCTAAAAAAGTGGGTATTGGACGATCTTTCGTATGTTGACGCAATACAGAAAAGTTTTATTGATGGAAATGAAAAATTTTAAATGAGGATTGAATGCGATTTAGGACGCAGATTTTCCTTAAACTTAGAATAACGCAGTTTGTAACAGAAATCCTTCTTTTAAAATGTGGTTTATTTTATTTTATTTCAATAAAGACCAAAATTCAAAACGACAAAAGGTTGTTTAGAAAAATTTTTTGCTAATAAACTTGGAAATAGCTGACAAAATAAATTTTCAGATTAACTCCACATTACAAAAATTTGTCGGAACAACTTTTTCTAGTTTAGAGTTTAGGTCTCTCTTATAAAATGTGTCTTTCTTCTAAAATATAAAAATTAACTTTCACAATTATTTTTTTTTTACGGAAAAAATAACTGAACTTTAACCAACGACTATATAATTAAAAGACTACCCAACTCTCCTTACCTCTGTTAAATCACTCTCTTCTTAATTTGTATCGAAAAATTCAGCCATAAGAATTAAACACGGCTGCAAAGGCTAACATTTTTCGATACAAACTGTTAATGTTCGAAAGAGGCGATGAAAACCGCCTGCTTAAACCGTATTTATTTCAGCATAAGTTTGTCTAATTTTTCTTTTTAAATTTAAAAATAAAAATAGTTCTTTCGACCTTTAATTCCACAACCAACAAAAATTTTTTTCCTTATTTATTTCTTTAAATTAATTTTTTAATAAATAGTATTTTGTCAAATATTTGAAAAATAGATGTTAATTTCAATTATAAACATTAATTTATGTATACGTCAAAGTGCAAAATTCAAAACCAGATCCACAATTTCTAAGTTTTTTTCTTAATTTTTATAGTGCAATTAAACTTTGTATAATTAGATATCATCCCATGTGAAAATCGAAATATATATGAACACACATGATCATACATTGACTTGTATATGATCATGCATGGACATACACTGTCATATACGTACATGCATAATTCAATGTATGACCATACATGCTCTCATATATTTCCATATATCTTTGGATCCGAAATTTGAGGGTATATGACCGTACATGTTCATATATGACCATATATGCTCACATATGGTTCATGTATGCTCATATATGATCATATATGGCCATATACCTCCATATACCCTCAAATTTCGGATCCAAAGGTATATGGAAATATATGAGATCATGTATGGTCATACATTGAACTATGCATGTACGTATATGACTATGTATGCCCATGCATGATCACATACGAGCCAATGTATGATCATGTATGCTCATATATATTTCGATTTTCACATGGGATGTCATATATAATTATATATAAAATTAATACAATTTTCTATTAACTTTGTTATATATATTGTCATACAAGGTTGTTTATAGAAGCTTATACGCCATTACATATAATTATATATAAACTAATTCGCAGATCCCTTAATATATGACTGGAGACCAAATCCCATATGATTATATATAACGTCATATCAAACATATTTATAAAACCAAAGTGCTAATATAAATGTATATGGTTATATAAAGCCACGCATATAAACATTTATAATTATATCAAATTATATAAGATTATATGAAAACTTTTTTAGTCGGGATATATTGATATATGATATCATTTAAACAATATATTACCATATATGGTGCCATTTCAACAATGTATTGTCATATATGATAACTCATCAGCAACTACAATATTAACTGTATTTCAGAAGCTATTAATTGTATTTCAGAAATTATAATTGTATTTCAGAAATTATCGAATGTATTTTAGAAATTATTAATTGCATTTCAGAAATAATAAAATCTATTTCAGAATTTGTTGATTGTATTTCATAGTTAATAGAGAAAAATTTCTGAAATACAATTCATAATTTCTGACATACAATTGATAATTTCTGAAATACAGTTTGATAATTTCTGAAATACAGTTGTGAATTTCGGAAATACAATTAATAATTTCTGATATACAATTGATAAAACTTAAATTCAATTGACTAGTTCTGAAAAACAATTCATAAATCTGAAAAATAATTGATAAGTTCTGAAATATAATTGATTATTTCTGAAACACAATTGATAAATCTTAAAAACAATTGATACAATTGGAAATGGAGTAGAGTGTCAAAAAGATATAAATAAAAGTATTTTATTAAAAAAATTCAATTTAATAAAAAAAAATATAATTTTATAAAAAAATGTATAGAAAAAAAATTATAATTTTATAAAAAGAAATTCATATTGCAAAAAAAAAATTAAATTTTATCGAAAAATGGTGGATCGTACTGCAGTAATTTAGATCTACCTTGGATCTAATATGATGAAATACGATCAGAAAAACGAGTTTATCTAATTATATAAAATTGGATGTGACATAATCAAGAAGTAATTTCAATAGAATGGACAATTTAATGCAATCTGAGCGATATCTGAATAAATTATTTTTGTCTAATGGCATCAAATAAAATGTAACTTTTTGTATTAAATCTAATTTTATATAATTAGATTAACCCATTTTTTCGATCTGCCATTTTTCGGATCAAATTAGATCTAAGTTTATCCCCAAATATATTGTTGGATCTAATTCGATCTGCCATTTTTCGGATCAAATTAGATCTAAGTTTATCCACAAATATATTGCTGGATCTAATTCGATCTGCCAAAATTGAGATCAAATTAGATTTAAGTTTATCCGCAAATATATAGCTGGATCCGCCATTTTTCGGATCAAATTAAATCTAGGTTTATCCCCAAAGATATCATTGGACCTCCCAATTTTGAGATACATATAACTTGATCTTAGTTTATCCCCATATATACAATGGGACCTAATATGATATGATTGGATACACCCAATTTTGAGATCTAATTGGATCAGCTAGATATTACAGCAGATCTTAAACAATATCAAATTGGATATAATTAGATATTGCGCGAGATAATTTTTTTTTACTCGGGAAATTATGATAAAAAATTAAATTTTTAAATTATTTTTTTCCCAAATTTCATCGAATTATATATTATGATATATGGTGCCAAGTGATAAAAGGAAGACAATTTTAATATACTACTTGATTATTTTCTTTCAAATGAAAAATAGAAGATATCGCTTTAATATGTTCTTGGAAGAAATCTTCCAAATGCTTGCAGGGTAGGTTAGATTATATTAAAAAATGCCAAAAATAAAAAAAAAAACTTATGAAGTCCATATTTCTGCCTTAAATTCAATTTATGTTAATTTCTAGCCACATTTGACTCAAAACTTTCATATTCATAATAAAATATCGTTGTTACTGCTAAAATTGCAAATTTCGTCTCTTAAAGAGGTTTTACTAAGAACTTCTTTTGATGAAGATTTTTGCCATTTAAAAATCTTGATTATTGGAAAATGATTTTTGTAATAAAATGATGTCTTTAAAATTAAATTTTACTATTCTTTTAATAACCTATTTGTATGTAATATATTTTTAAAAATATAAAAACTTAATGCAAACTATCATCTATTCATTTGATACCACTTTGGTAAGTTTTCTATGGCAAACTTAAGTCTATACACACAATCAGACACTCAAGGACTTTTTTATGTGTGAGTTACTGTTTTGTGTTGCTTTTATATGGTAGTTGCTCGAGTACATTTTTTTTTTGTGTGTATTTTTCAGTTGTTTAATGGAAGAAAATGGAAAAACTATACTTCATTTCAACTACTATTTTTACAAAAATATAAAAGGAAACACCCACTGTTGAGATATGTACTATATATGTAAGGCATTCCATACCAACTGCCAAACTAAAAAAAATTGTATACCGCATCAATGTCAAACTAACATAATTTATTATCCTAAATTATAGGAATGAGAAAATAAAAACAATGTTTTTCAAATTTTTCAAAAAAAAAAAAAAAAAATGGCTGAAGTTGATTTGTTTATATTTTAACCAATTTAACAATTTTTTTTAATATATTATTTATTAAAATTTAATGGAATTTGACAAATATAAGAAATCTAACTATAGCTGTGTTTTCGACTTAACTACATCCGTTAACTCATAAAAAACCCCAAAGTGCATAAAAACACGTTTAAGACGAAAACTAACATATTACTTTTCGTATGCACGTTAACTTTCGACATGGATAATTATCAACGTTGAAAACTCAACGTTAATACATGTTTACATCTGACGTAACTTATTCGCGTTACTTCCTAAAAACTTTTGCTGACATAGTTTCGATTATAAGGGAAAAATTATAAACATAACCTGTTTAAAAATTTTTTGTACTGTAATCGGTTTAACCTAGATTTGCTTTATATACTTAACGTTGATATATATATATTTGTTCCTTTTACTCCTGCAAGGAGCATAGGGCCGCGTTGATAGGCATGAGACAAAATACAGCTTATGTCAATATAGTTTTATAAGGGAAATTTTGAAAAATAAAAAATTTCAGAACTAGTTTTGAATGTTTAATGTTGCTCGAGTACAACTTGTCCATAACCGGTAAAATTAGTATTTTATTTCCAAAAAAAAATATTTAAATGTTTTTCTATCGATTTAAAAAGTACTGAAACAAAAGGGACAAAAAAAAGCCGTAAGTTGTACAGTTAGGGGGTTAAAATGTTCCACAAAAATGTTCCTCGTAGTGTTTTACATAAGTTCGCTGAATACATCCTATACCTAAAATGGAAGATTCACATGGTTTCTCCCTAAAATCCAGATTTGTTGGGCATTAGGGGGCCAATTGTGAATAAGTACGGCATTAACCCTTAAACACATTCTAAGTTTTGACTTATTTCTGACATTGAAGTTAAATTTTCAACTTTGATGTCTTCAGAGACTTATAGCACAATTTCATGGCAAATATTTTTGCGGAATATTTTAAACCTTTGACTACTCAATTAAAGGGACTTTTTGACCCCTTTTCAGAAAGGGACAAAAAAGCCCAGTTAATTGAAGAATTGAGGGTTAAAATCTTTCGCAAAAATATTTGTCCTGATATTCTACTATAAGTCTCTGAAGACATTAAAGTTGTAAATTTAACTTCAGTGCCAGAAATAAATCAAACTTAAAATGTGTTTAGGGGTTAATGTCGGTCGTACTTATTCACAATTGGCGCGCAAACGTCCATCAAACCTGGATTTTAGGGAGAAACCATGTGAATTTTCCATTGTAGGTATATGATGTGTTGAGCGAACTTATGTAAAACACTACCACTAACATTTTTGTGGAACATTTTAACCCTCTAACTCTTTAACGTACGGGTCTTTTTTGTCACTTTTTAAAAAGGAGCCAAAAAAGTCCCTTTAATTTAAGATTTAGAGGGTTAATATGTTCCACAAAAATGTTGCTCGTAGTGTTTTTCATAAGTTTGCTAAATACATCCTATACCTAAAATGGAAGATTCACATGATTTCTCCCTCAAATCCATGTTTGTTGTACATTTGAGCGCCAATTCGGAATAAGTACGAATTAACCATTAAACACTTTTTAAGTTTTGACTTATTTCAGGCGTTGAAGTTAAATTTCCAACTTTCATGTCTTCAGAAACTTATAGTAGAATTTCAAGGCAAATATTTTTGCGAAATATTTTAACCCTCTAACTCTTCCATTAAAGGGACTTTTTTCACCCCTTTTTAAAAGGGGACAAAAAAAGCCCCATAAGTAGAAGAGCTAGAGGGTTAAAATGTTGCCTCAAAAATATTTCTCATGAAATTCTACTATAAGTCTCTGAAGAGTTTTTGGAAAGGGCCCGTGTAAAAAAGATCAGATCTGGCCAGATTTCAGTAGATCTTACCATATCTATTTAGATCTCAAAATTGGGGACAAATTTGAGATCTAATTAGATCTGATCAGATCTAGGCATATCTGGCCAGATCTTAGTAGATCTTACCAGATCTAATTAGATCTCAAAATTGGGGACAAATTTGAGATCTAATTAGATCTGATCAGATCTAGGCATATCTGGCGCACTTGTCCAGATCACTTTAGATTTGAACATATTTGGCACTAGATCTGATCAGATCTTGCCATAAGGTATTATCACATATGCCATATCTGATCATATTTGATGAGATCTGGTACAGGATCTAATTAGATTCAATCATATCTATTTAAATCCAAAAAGATCTGATCAGATCTAAACTTTTTTACATGGGGGGTAAAAACAATCTGCTAATTTCAGCATTTTTTTCTGCAAGGTAATTTTTAAGTAATTTTGTAATATATTTTTGGTGTATTTCTTGAAAAAATTTAAAAACTTCTCCCATGTTTTATTTGTATGAACAATTTTCTAAATTTAGCAGTAATACGATATACTTTTCTTTTAGCAAGGCAGTCGGTATGGCAAGCCTCATATATATAGTTCTGTGTTTGCTTTCATCTTTTATATACATAAGACTCTTATTTACTAAAATTGAGGTTATACGGTTTTTTTTTTTCATCAAGTAATTTTAAACCATTAGAAATCTTGTGCGGTTTATTGGGTAGGCATAAATTATGGGTTTTGGGGTTTTCAGTTTAAATTTTAAAAACTTTCAAGACCTGTTAAAGGATAAGAATAATTTGACTATCACACAGAGAGAGTAAAGTAAATTTTTGGAAACAACAATTGTCTAATCAGTTTCTTTCTCTACCGTCTTTGTTTGCAGCAAACTTTTTGTTCGCTCTAAAGTTTCCTTTAATAAGAATTCGGTTTAGTTTTTCTAGTTTCCAGTGCGAAAAGTTTATTTCTATTTTAAGTGCGCTTTCAGCAAGACTTTTAATAGTTTTCAAACAAACTTAATACAAAAAGACGTTAGGGTGGAAATAAAATATATGGCGAGACATTTTTTTACTGATTTTGAAGGAAACCACGGTCGATTATTGTACCATTAAGTCCAAAATTTAGATGTTGACAGTTTTTTCCAAATCGGTTAATTCTTAGCCTTGCAATTAGGAATTTCAATGTAAATTAAAAAATAAAAAATGTATATTATAATTATGGCTTGTGACACATATTTCGTTTTAATCTGAAGTATGCTAAACAATTATATTTTCAAAATCGCTCAAACAGTTTTTCATACATCGTGAAAATTTAGTTAAAATTGGTTCCTAAATTCAACAAAATATAGCAAAAACTCATCATATCACGAAATCCTTTGTGCGATTTAATTTCTATTAGAAGACGACATAAGTTAAAATTTTTTTGTGTCGTTTCAAATTTCCCATTTGTTACCCCAAAGGCACGGCTTAGAATTATCCGATTTGTCTTAGATTTCCATCATATCAGTTTAAGGCCAACTGCTACAATATTCCTCCGTGGTATCAGCGATAATCGAAAACTGAATTTTCGTTGAGACCCTAATAAACATGTACGCTAGTTTTACACGTCTTCTTCAAGTAGACTTATACGTATTGCATATTTTTGGCAAAAAATAAAATGGCTGCTGACTTAATATATATGTCGTCTTTTATGTTTCTTTAGTATTTATTTAGAGCTATAAAAACATTTAGAACTATTTAACTATGAAATAACCTTCATCATCTTAATATACATACTTGAGAATGGGTTAAAAGCAACACATATTCAAATTCAAAAAATACACCAAAAGTTTTTATATGAAGAGGAAATTTCCGCTTTTTTGTGGTACTAAAAGTTTTATTACATCTTAAAGAGTTTTACCCAAGGAAATATGTGTGAAATACTGAAATAAAAAATAAAAAAAACTACTAGCACAATGTCGACTGTAAAGTCCAAAACAGATACTCACAGTGCCAGTGGACAGTGGCAGTGCTGTCAAAGTTTGTTCTTGAAATCTGAATTTTGAAAATTTTCTTATTGCACTTTGTTTGAAGACAGCTCTTGTTTTTCTAGAAAATTTTGTAATTTCTCGGCAGTCACAAACAAAGAAAATACAAAATCCTGTTTTATCGACAAAACGTCGCACTGCGGTAAAATACTGCCGACACAGTGAGTATCTGGATTAGGATTAAAGGCATATCTGAGTTTGAATGGTATTAAAGCCAAGCCAAAGAAATTTCAACCGATTTGTTGCACTGGACCGGTATAATTATATTCAGGAATCCGGCAAAAAAGCGGGCTCAGATTTGGTTTAAGTAGGCACCAACATTGGAATTTGTAAAATAAAACAAACTTTTTATTTAAATTAAATTTGAATAGAGGGTATGTATAGTTGATCTTTTATTTGGTAAATGAATGTTTTTCGTTCGATTTCAGATCATATATATTAATGTCTATTTCTGTTTAAATTACACTGTGAGAGAAATGGTAGGGGTCAGTGATCGGGAAGGGTTCAAACTACCGGGGAAAGTTATATCGGTAAAAAAGAAGTTATACGTGTCCCGGCGTTTCGCTGGGTCACCCCTAGGAATCGAGATATATCGATTTGACCTTTGGTGGTCTTTGAAACAACAGTTTTGCCGGTAAAAATAAATGTATGAAGAAAAGAATATTTTTTGCCTAAAATATTAAAAAAAAAGTAATAAACAAAAGGTTATTGATTTTTATGGTAGCGGTAACAAACATTTATTTTTACCGGCAAAACTGTTGAGTATATAGAAAAACGTTATATGAACAGATTAAAGGAATTGTAATTTTTAATTTTTTTTTTAAATTGTTTGAGCAAAATCTGACTAGTGGTTCTCGAGTTATGTACAAAAAAGATATATCTCGATTCCTAGGGGTGACCCAGCGAAACGCCGGGACACGTATAACTTGTTTTTAACCGATATAACATTTCCCGTTGGTTTCATCCCATCCCGATTTTGACTGTCGCATAGTGTTATTTTTCAAAGTAAAGAAAGATGATACAATTTTTACAAGTAAATTACAAAGAATAATTTTTTTTAGTTTTTTTAAAGAATTCGATAAGGCCAGCAGGACAGAATACGTATTTTCGGCTTTCGCTACAAAGCCATCGTCAGTGTCATTTGCCTTGATGGGTTAATAATTGATAATGGTCTACTTATGCTTAATGGAAAACAAATAATAATATGTTAACAACTCAACTAGACGAACATCAACGAAATCTAACAATGCTATTTTTATCCTTTGTTATTACTGTTTTTTATTTGAACTTTAATTCTTAAAGTATCGCAGCTGGTTCTATTCAACTCTGTGTATGATAACACAGATTTATGAACGACAACGAACCGTTAAATTTGAATGTATATTATTAAATTGAAGATGATATGCATATTTATTAGGCCGGGTCGATTTGTGGGGAGGCAAAAAAATCGCCCATGGCTCAGGGAAAATCGTATTCTAGGGATCAAAATAAGAAACTTTGCCGAAGGAACCATACCTCTAAAACTAATTTTCTACTACCCCCCAACTGTTGACTTTTGTCCCGTAGGGTCAAGTTTTGAAAAATCACACTTTGACCCATTTAGAGTGCCCCAATCGAGTCCAAATGTATGACCGACCCCCACTAACTTTGGAGGGCCGATCCACCCATGCCAGTGGCACACCCCCTGGAACTCCCCTGGGGGTTCCCCATACAAACATTTTAAAAAATCACCATTTTTGGCACTTTATTTTATTATTTTTTATTTATTTTATTTATTTTTATTATTTTATTTATTTTTTCTCTTTAGAAATTTATTTAGTCAGAACATATGTAAATGAAAAAATTAATTTAACTTAGTAATAGAAAACAAAATAAAAAAAATTACTGTTTGAAGTCTTTTTTGCTTTCAAGTCTGGGCAATTTCGCACGGCTCTCTAATGTCGTCACCATAACAGCCTCTACATTTTCCGGTATAACTCGTTTGGAAACGCTAGCTAGCAATTGAATGTGTCGTTCTGTTGCAGGTCGTAAAATAGGTTGTGTGGGGTTTTTAAACCACCACAAGACACAGCTGCATGTCGTAAACTTACTTAAGCTAAATCGGTTACAGGTAGAATTGAGCATAAAATTATCATAAAGGATTTTCCAGAAGTAATAAAAGGCGCACTTGCTTAACAGAATTTGTGGTCAGATTAACGTTTAATTTACATGTAAGTACTTTATGGGCAGTTTTGACAACAAAATCGGTTACAGGTAGAATTGAGCATAAAATTATCATAAAGGATTTTCCAGAAGTAATAAAAGGCGCACTTGCTTAACAGAATTTGTAGTCAGATTAACGTTTAATTTACATGTAAGTACTTTATGGGGGGTAGTAGAATTCGTTATGGTATGGTTCCTTCGGCAAAGTTTCTTATTTTGATCCCTAGAATACGATTTTCACTGAGCCATGGGCGATTATTAAATCGACCCGCCCTAATATTTATATTATGAAATTTTTATATATTGTTAATGTTGAACAAATTTAATTTTTTTTTATTTATAATGTTGTCAACTTGGTAGCCTCTAAAATGCCATACATGGCGCTGAGACGAAAACTTGTGAATTTTGTAAATAAAATATTGAAATACTGAAAAAAAAAAATTATATTTTTCACCGTATCTTGTGTGTTAAAATGAATGGAGGGTATGTATAGTTGATCTTCAAAATTTTTTATTCTTTGTAATTTACTTGTAAAAATTGTATCATCTTTATTTAATTTGAAAAATCATTTAAACAGAAAGAGATATTAATACACTCAAAATAATACGTCTGTTGGCTGGACAGAAAAATTTGTTACATTAACAAAATTTATTCCTGTTTTTTGGCTTAAAATAAAATTTGTTGATTTTAACAAATTCTTTTGTTAAATTTAACAAGAAATCTAAATTTAAGTAAAAAATTTGTAAAACTACAGTTTTATCTGTAATTATACTGAGTCGTTGAATTTATCCAAATTTAGGGTCTCGGGACCCTCCCCGGGCCTAGTCCATATTATGTGAAGGCACATACATAAGGGCAATGGAGAAAAAATTTTGTCAGTTTTGCCCTATCTCGCTTAGTTTTCGAGATATGGGCCATTTTATGAAGTGGACATTTTTATTTATGGATAGAGATACGGTTAGGGGTAGTCGAAATTTTCATCAATTTTCTCTATCTCACTTAGTTTTCGAGATATGGGTCATTTTAAAAAATCGGGAGGAAACGAAATAGCGCCATCTTTAATACTTCGGATACATTGGTGGCGCTATCTACCGGATAATAACAGTAACATGAAAATATTATATTTTAACAATAAATTTTGTAAAATTTAACGAATGGGTTCTTAAAAATTTATTTTAAATAATTTTGAAAATTAACACTCAAAATTAGTTAAAGTACTGAGGATTTTTAGTATTGTGTTAAATGAAGATAACTAAAATCTTTGCTTTAATCACTGTTTTAACTAAAAATTTGTTAAAAATTAGTCAAATCGATTTGAAACCGGTTTGACAAGATTTTTCTACTGACGTATTATTTTAAGTATACATATGATCTAAAATCGAACGAAAAACATTCATTTATTAAATTTTATTTCCAATAATGTTTTTGTTTGCAAATAGAAATTCAAAGTTACAAAAAAACAAAAAAAATAACAAAAGTTTTTTTAGATTTACAAATTCCATTTTTAGTGCCTTTTTAAAGTTTTTTTTTATTTTTTGTATTTACAAAAACGGTATAAGAAAGAGGTTTAATAATTTAAATATAATTTTGTAAATTCTTTCTGTGTATAACATTTATTACACTGTTAACTTGCCATCCATATAATAAGTATAAGGTCTCTTCCCGGAATTCGGTCCGCTGCCATGGTATATGACCATAATCGTACTTTGTTGTAGGCTGTCCATTAGAGCGTACCACCTTACAGGCAAAAAAAAACAAAAAGTGCGCCGTACACCCTCCAATATGAAGTATTTTTGCAAGGAGCTTTCAAAAAAAAAAATTTAATTTTTTTTTGCCGAACGTAGGGGTCGCCATTTTACATTTTTCGTTATATCTTTGGTACCCGACTAAAAAAGATGTTATATAATCATATATCACCATATATAAACCCATATATACGTCCATATCTAATTTGATCCGAATATTGGAATATATAATTATATCAAGCGAGATAAGCATGTTATCTCACCTGATACAATTTGATCCGAAAAATGGGTCTATCTAACTGCATCAAATTATATAAAAATACATATAATTTGATGAAGATTTTCAAAGAAAATTTTAGTAAATATTGTTGAGATCACTTATTTCATTCATATTAAATACTAATGCTTAATGTTTAGAAAAATGTTTGCTAATAAACTTGGAAATAGCTGACAAAATAAAACAATACAAATTAAAAATTTGTCGGAATAACTTTTTCTAGGTTAGAGTTTTGGTCTTTCTTACAAAATATGTGTCTTTCTTATAAAATAAAAAATTAACTTTCACAATTAATTTTTTTTTTCACGGAAAACTAAATGAACTTAAGCCCAAATTAGTTTGGTAGTAAAGTGAGGTGAAATGAGGTATCGTAAAGTAGAAATCTATTTTCAATAGATTTTCTTACTTCAAATCTACTTCCAAACTAAGTATTTGTGTATACTATCACTAGTTGAAAGTAAACAGCTGACACGATACTTTACGATACTACCAGACTAATGGAGCCTTTAAACCATATTAATTTCAAAATAAGTTTTTATTTTTAAATTTAAAGTAAAAATATTTATTTCGGCCTTTAATTCCACAATGAAAAAAAAAGTTTCCCTTATTTATTTTTTTAACCCTTAAATGCATGATCTCTTCTATTTTAACCATTTTTTTATATATGATTTCTAAAGGCGTGTACATTTCAAGAAAAATACAAAAAAAAAATTATTTTTAAAAAAGGTGATTTTTATTGAAAAATATGGTTTTTTGCCAAATAGCTAAATTGTTTAATTTATTATTTTAACGTATATGAAAAAAAAAAACAAAAAAAAAATTGGCAAAATTTATTGTCGCCAAAATAAATTTTATTGCGAGAATATCACTTTAAATATTTAAACAAATATTTTTGAATATTACACTTTTTGTAAAAAAAAACGCGTTTTAGATTTTACACAAATATACAGAGCAAAACCAAGATTTTTACTCTAACTGTTTAAAAATTCTGCGCTAAACTATAGGAAGACAATGTACAGAAGGGGCCCCCAATGCCCAAAAAAGTAGTTTTGTGCATCAAGTGGGTTTTTTTTATTCAAAAACCGGTATGTTGCCAAATTGCTACACCACGCATTTAAGGGTTAAAATTATTTTTAGTTAAATAAAGAGTATTTTGCCAACTATTTGAAAAATATACGTTAAATTCAATTATAAACATTTATTTATGTATATGTCAAATTGCAAAATTCAAAACCAGATCCACAATTTCGGAGTTTTTTTTTAATTTTTATAGTGCAATTAAGCTTTATAAAATTTTGTATTCCCTATTAAAAAAAATTAATATGGAGCTTTATATGGTAATATATAACTTAATGTGATCCATATACCATTTCATCCGAAAAATGGCCCGATATAATTGTGTCAGTTGGTTATCACTTTTTATCTAATTGTATCAGTTTAGATCTTAACTGATTAGATTATATATTAAGCAGATGAAATTTTATCTGATTTTTGACCTGATACAATTTTATGGGTTTATGTCGCATGGTATTAGTTTAGATCCAAATAGATACATTACTATACAAACTTATATAGTTATATCTGAATTTTGACATGATGCAATTAGATCTGCTTTAAAACTTTGATACAATTAGATAAGGCAAATGTCGTATACAAATATATTTTATTTATATAAAATTGTACCAACCACGATCTGAACAGATACCATTAGATATAAACCGCTAAAATTGTATCAGGTCAAAAATTGGATATAATTTCATCTGAATAATGTATAATTTTATTAGTTGAGATCTAAACTAATACAATTAGATAAAAACTAATAAACAACTGATACAATTACATCGGGCCATTTTTCGGATGAAACAGTATATTTATACAGATATAACTTAATCGCATTTTATACGACTATATGTAACTGTTTTTACTCGGGTTATTAGAAATCATGTCAGATAAATTTAAACATGAAATTAATACAATTTTATATTAACTTTGTTATATATTTTGATATAAAATTGTTTAGAGAAGCTGATACGCCATTATATATAATTATGTATAGACTATATTTGCAGATCTCTTAATATCTCTTAATATAAAGGGTTGTTCAACAGGGACGCTACAAAAGTAGAAAGACAGGGACAGCAAACGACGCCATATTTCTTGCCGCTCTTTTGACATTTCTCTTCAGTAAGGTTTGCCATTTCATGATGGAAAGATATACGAGCCAACAACGAGTCGAAATTATTAAAATTTACTACCGAAATTCGGAGTCAGTGGCCTCAACGTTAAGAGCGCTACGTCCAATTTATGGTCGCCATAATCGTCCTAGCAGATCAACAATTGAGCGTGGGGCTACGTCAAATCTATGGTCTATGCCAACAAGCCAGCGACGATTGATGATGAACTTCGTACGAATATTGAAAGTGAAATTGTAGCAGTATCGGCCGATTTATGCTTGAAAACCGTCGAAAATTGGGTTCAGCGTCTGGACTTCTGCAAGCGTGCCCGTGGTGGCCATGCAAAAGAGATCGATTTCCATACGTAATGGCATCGAACGTACTTTCATAGGAATAAAGAATTTCATTGATATCCAAACCGTTTTTGTTTTATTTAAACTTTTTTACTTTTGTAGCGCTCTTATTGAAAAACCCTATATAACGTCATATCAAACATATTTATAAAACCAAAGTGTTAATATAAATGTATATGGTCATATAAAGCCACACATATAAACATTTATAATTATATCAAATCATATAAAATTATATGAAAACTTTTTTAGTCGGGTATTTACAGTCGGATCTTAAAGTATGATACATCGATGTTTTTCTCTCGAGGAGACCAGTGTTTTGCTCTAAGGACATTTTGACCTCAAGTATCCCGTTCTAGTAGTTACCCACCAGATCTCAGTTGCTACCACACTAATGTACCACCCTAATGTCAGAAAATTAAAGCTCGCAAAAAATCATTAAACTTTTGCTAAGGAAGTTTTTCGCTAAACCCAGTAGAAATTTTTTTTATATATTGGTTGCCGAACGTAGGGGTCGCCTATTTAAATTTTTTTTAATTGGATTTTTACTATATAGCAAAACACTGGTCTCCTCGAGGCAAAAAATCGATATATCACACTTTAAAATCCGATTTTAAATGCCAAAGCTATAACAAAAAATTAAAAAAGGCGACCCCTACGGTCGGCAAAAAAAAATTTTTTTTTTTTAATTCGCCTTCCAAAAATATATCATATTGGAGGGTGTACGCCGAAATTGTTTTTTGAGGTACGGTCTGCTGTGCCTTTTTATTTTGTCGAAACACAAGCTTGTTTTTATTCTAAAATATTACAACTATTTCTACAATTTTTTCTTTCATCTTATTCTATAGGTATTTATAAATACATATTAAAATAAAATTTATATTTTAATAAAATTTCTTTATATTATATTAAATTACATTGTTTATACAATAAACTGCAACAATACATTACACAGAATACAGAAAACTAACTGACTGACACTAATCCATGACGATAGAATGAACGTTTTACATGCAATGTCCACTTACAATATAATACTTTGTGTGTGTATGTAAGTTCTGTTTTTAGTCTCCCAAACTGCAAATAATAGTTTAACCTTGTATTGTGAAATGTTGACCCAAGGGGACAACAAAACAATTCTGGAAATGTTGAAGTTGAGCTAAATAATTTTGACAAGAGTTAATTATAAGAGATAAGGTTTTCAAAAAAAAAAAAAAAAAAAAAAAAAAAAAAAAAACGTGCGAGCGAGCGAGCGTACAATATTCCATATAAACCATATGACTTAACCTTGTGTTGAAAAATTGTTAAATTTACAACGGTATCGCATCTATCCTTTAACAAACTAATATTAAATTCATTGATGAAAATGCCAAATTTGTCATGTCCTTTAATGAATTTAAAATTTTACAATTTTTTAGCAGAAAATTTTGCGTGTGCGTTAAATGTCTATGTGTTGTTGTCCCTATATTGTTTTATTTTTGCACACTCTTTTCTTGGTTGCATGCAAAATACTCATGCATTTTAATGTACTCCATCTTTTTTGTTGAGATAATAAAGAAAAAATTAACATTCAAACGAATATCATTTTTGGTACTTAACTTTCTTTTGCTAAAGTAAATAAGCACTGCACCGTAGAGGGTTAAAGCTTATGTATATTTATTTAGTTTAGAGGTATTTTTGTCTCTGTAGTTTGCCTGCATAATAGTATAGTCTGTTACAATTTACGGTATTAAGGCTTGTCTCTCACTAAAGCTCATCTTAATGTTCGAATTGTATATAAAAACTAATAAAATATTCTATTACAAACATGGGAGTGACATTAACAACAGTGATTGTCGCAATGCGGATTGTCACTGCAAAAAAAAAAAAAAAAAACATAAAGAGAAACAACAAATACAACAAGTAAAGGTATTAAATAATGGGAAACGAGATCGAATTTTGTCGATACCCTACGTTCAAAGAATGTAATCAGGAATGAATTTTTACAAAATTTTTGCTACAATGCTGTAGCGACAAAATAAGACGGTGCCATATTTTTCCATAGAAATGGGCACATAGTAGTAATGTAGCTGTGAGATAGTTTTTTCTTATTCTCTAATATTTTTTTTTATCTAATTTCATCAATAGTGTTCCCGCATTTTAATAACTTTTGTACAAAAAAAAAAAAAACATGTGCTAATTTAGTGTCAGCCCATAATAAGAGCGGCGAGTTTTGACGATTTTGACATTAGAAAGTCGCTGAGCGATGCTAACGTAAGATGGAATCAATTTTATTTTAATTTCTGTTTTTCTTATTTTTTGCTTCTCATACTCTCACGAATGTTGCCAACCTTTGTGCTATTTTTTTGGCAATGCTCACTAGATTTGTAATATGAAATATTAAAGTTAACTAAAATAATGTCGGACCAGGTTAACAGGCTGCCACTGTATAGGCCAACCTGAATATATATTAAGCACCGTGAAAAATTAATACATAATTTTTTAAAATTTTTTTTTATTAAGGTTTAGGGGTCGCTTCCGGTTCCTAAAGTTTGGTATTTTTGAGAAATTTATTTTTATGAATGCCATTATTGAATAAAGAATTGAAAAAAAAATTGTGTAAGATTTTTTTCAGAACCTCTTTCAGAGGGGACTTGGCTACTCTTGTCCGTCCGTCCGTTTGTACACGGAACACGGTGGAAAAATTTATAATATTAAACACGAAGGTATTTGTTCACATTCGTCTTCCCAGGAAAATTTTTTACAATCGATTGCCAATCACACTAGTTCTGGAAGTGATTCCACTAGTACCGATTCCATGGAACTGGTCCACTAAATATCATTTTTGCTTACGGATTTTGTAGTTAATTTTTTGAAAGTTAAAAAACGAAATAAATGAAAAAATCAAATCACAAAAAATCTAAAGTAGAATGTTTGTATGTCTGTTTGATCACTTCTGAGAGTAAATTATCATATAGAGAAAATCTGACAATAAAATATAAACAATAATACAATTTAATGCAAAATCACTGATCAAGCCTGTCCATAAAAAAAGGCAGAAACTAGATCTAGTCTGATTTGCAAATTAATAATGTGTCTATAACTTTGAAAAAATGTTTATTCTTCTTCTTAACCTCAAACATACTTAAAGAAAAATCATTATATTTTAAAGGATTTACTAGTTAATTTATTAACGTTTAAAAATCAATGAAAAGTTCTTTTGATTTAAATGAAAAGTAAGTAGACCGCTTTTCAAGTGATTTTTCATTTATTTTAAATTACATTTTCAGTTATTTTTATTTATTTATTTTTTTTTTTTTTTTGATGGGTTGACGTGTAATAGAAAAAACAAATAATCGTTGTAAAGTCGTTCTAATCACTATAAACAGAACTAAAAGCTTGAATGTTAAAACACAACATGCAAAGGTTTGCTTTACTACTAAAGAAACTTTAGTTATAGCAACAACTATAACAGAGAAAAAAATAATAGCTTTCTTTGTTAAAAACTTCCCAGGAAAATTTCGAATTTATGTTCTTTTTTCTGAGTCATTTCTGAGTACACAGGGGGCTCTTTTGGACGGACCACTTTCATAGGAAAAAGTGGAAAAATGTTTATGTTTTTGGAGCTCATTTCTGAGTCAATAATAATCATCTTTGTTTGCTGGGTTGTCATTTTCGTTGTAATATGAAATAAATAAGTAAAAATGTTTGAGTTTACTGCTCTAAATGTTTTTCACTTTGAAGTTAACATATAAATACGAAAACTGAAATCTACATTATAACCTAGACAGAACCCCATAATGCTTGGTAGCACTTGAAAATGCATTAATTGCCAACCATTGGAAAATGGCAAAAATGGCATTTAGTGGCAAATGCTAAAAAAACTTGCCCTAGTAATGTTTGATTAATTAATTTTTGGTACAAATAGACTATAGTTATGAAAAAATAAACTGTCCTTGAAGAAAATTTAATATGTAGTAGAGAGCGAAAAACTAACTAATACAAAAAAAAAGTTTTCTTAAAAAAAATTGTTTTCTTAAAAACTCCATTTATTGCTCGAAATAGTGTAGCACTACGTATCTAAGTTATGTGGTGCAAATGTGACTAAAATTTTGGATTTTTGAAAATTTTTTTTAAAATTGGCTTAACAAAAATTTTTAATTTTGTTATGATGCACACGAATATTTTAAAATTGTTTAAATATTACCAGCGGTTTTATAGATAATTTAACTTAATTTTTTTTAACTAAAAATTTAGTTTTTCCATGGTTGGCAGGCAATACCGCTTAAATACCCTTTCAACTGATCACCCTTAATAATGTTAACCTTAAAATGCCGTTGCAGAAATAACTGAAATATCGGTATCCCTAAAATACCGATACTGAAATAAATTAAATGGCTTTACCCTTAAAATACCGTTACCGGACTAATTTAAAATAACGTAACCCTTAAGGCTGACTTACCCAACCGTAAACGTATCTGTAACGAATCAGCTGTTTCAATACCACAAGAAGAAATGTATACGAATGGTTACTAACACGTAAATGTAAACGAACTTGCCGGATCATTCTGTTGAAATCAGAATTTTCTATCCGGCATCGAAACAGCTGAATGATTTTAGTCGGAAAAAATACGAAATGAATAAGGAAAATTGATTCAAACAACAAATAATGAATAAAAATTAACAAATAAATGGAAAATTTTAGAATAAAATATAAAACCACAAGAAATAGATGCTAAATAGTAATGTCGTTTACGATAATCTATAAGTGTACTTTTTAGCTACGGCACGGTACAGTTACATCACTTTTACGTTTACGGTCCCATAATCCGCCCTTTACTGATAACCTCAACGTTTCGGTTTCAAACCATGAAATAAATTAAAATAAATAGAAAGAAACCAATGAGGCGTATAATTATTACATATTTGATTTATAATAAGTATACGCAATGATGGTTTCTGAATGATGTCAGTTAATTGGTTAGTCATTAGAGCGTTTCGCCAAAAATATGTTTTTTATTTTTGCAACTCTTAAAGCGGAATATTGAATGCTTATAGCCTATAAGATTTTTGATATTTTTTTCAGAATTTTTAAAGGTTGCCGAAATGGATTGTACGAAAAAAAATTAGGTTATTATTCGCCAACCGAATTTTTGTAGTTCCAGGTACAATCACTTTAATACCATTGTAATTACCAAAATTTATTTACAATTTTTGTTGTGTTAATAGATTACTTTAATGTTTGTGGATTATAAATTCTATAAATAGAAAAACACGTTCCACAAAATTTATTTAAAAATTAAATTTTTTTTATGTCGCTAACTGGAACCGGCGACACTCCGCTTGTCAGCCCATTGCTTTTCCTCTAAGCTAAGCTCTATTTAATTTTTTTTAATCAAATTTCAAATTTGAATTTCTTCAGGTTTGAATATTTTGTCTATAAATAAAATTATATTAACAACAGAAAATCAGTTGTGTCTTTTAATTTGAATAAAAAAAAATTAAAAAAAAATTGATATCGCGAACCGGGATAGAACCGGCGACCTTCCGTTTGTCAGCCCATTGCTTTTTCTCTAGGCTAAACTCGACATACATTTTTCTTTGTCAAATTTCAAATTTGAATTTCTTCAGGTTGAGAATTTGAATATTTTGTTTTTGAATAAAATTATATTCACAACAGAAAATCAGTTGTGTCTTTTAATTTGAATCAATAAAAAAATTATTTAAAAAAAAAAAGTAATGCCTACGTTGAGGTTTGAACTCAAATCTCTAAGGCTATAAAGGCTCCATTAGTCGTTGCGTTCCGTGACGGTTCTGTAATGTGCCGTGCCGGATGGCTCTTTTGTGTAGTTAAGGGCGGATTATGGGACCATAAACGTAAATGTGATGTAACTGTACCGTGCCGTAGCTAAAAAGTGCACTTATAGATTATCGTAAACGACATTACTATTTAGCATCTAATTCATCTGGTTTTATATTTTATTCTAAAATTTTCCATTTATTTGTTAATTTTTATTCATTATTTGTTGTTTGAATCCATTTTCTTTATTCATTTCATATTTTTTCCGACTAAAATCATTCAGCTGTTTCGATGCCGGATAGAAAATTCTGATTTCAACAGAATGATCCGGAAAGTTCGTTTACATTGACGTTTTAGTAACCATTCGTATACATTTCTTCTTGTGGTATCGAAACAGCTGATTTGTTACAGATACGTTTACGGTTGGGTAAGTCAGCCTTTAGTCTTTTCCGTAACAACGTATCAGCTGTTTAATGTTGTTTTTCTTAGCAGAGATCTGCGCCAACCAGATTAATTGGTAGCGGTGGCTAAATAAAAAAATTGCAGTGACGGCTTAAAGCTGGCTGTGAGCCAAAAACTGATCGGCTAGCCAACTTTAAGTTGACACATACAAAACATCGGCTTAACGGTGCAAAAAGAAAATTAAAAAAAAACATACTATTTTTTGGTTTAAACCATTCGTCGCAGATCTCAAAACAGCAGCTGTCAACTCACTGTCACTTAACGGATAACAAAAATTCTGTTTTCAACAGGTTCATCCGGCACGGCACGTTACATTACAGACAAACTAACGACTCAAATGCTTTTTCATAGAACAAAAACAAATCAGCTGATTCGTCGCGGCACGTTACGTACAAACTAAATGTTTCCTCAGGTCATTTCGGAACAAAAACGTTCAGCGTCGAAGCCGATTTCTGAAAGCCCTTTAAGATTTTTTTTATTTTTTCAAAATTTTTTATTTTTTCAAAATTTTAATTTTTTTATTTTATAACACTGTGAGACAAATGGTAGGGGTCGGTGATCGGGAAGGGTTCAAACTACCGGGGAAAGTTATATCGGTAAAAAAGAAGTTATACGTGTCCCGGCGTTTCGCTGGGTCACCCCTAGGAATCGAGATATATCGATTTGACCTTTGGTGCTCTGTTTTTTGACATAACTCGAGAACCACTAGTCCGATTTTGCTCAAACAATTTTAAAAAAATTAAAAATTACAATTCCTTTAATCTGTTCATATAACGTTTTTCTATATACTCAACAGTTTTGCCGGTAAAAACAAATGTATGAAGAAAAAAATATTTTTTGCCTAAAATATTAAAAAAAAGTAATAAACAAAAGGTAGCGGTACCAAACATTTATTTTTACCGGCAAAACTGTGGAGTATATAGAAAAACGTTATATGAACAGATTAAAGGAATTGTAATTTTTAATTTTTTTAAAATTGTTTGAGCAAAATCGGACTAGTGGTTCTCGAGTTATGTCAAAAAAAAGATATATCTCGATTCCTAGGGTTGACCCAGCGAAACGCCGGGACACGTATAACTTGTTTTTGACCGATATAACATTTCCCGTTGGTTTCATCCCATCCCGATTTTGACTGTCGCATAGTGTAATTATTTAACTATTTACATTTGTTAATGTAATTATATGATTATAATCAAAATCACAATCTAAAAACTATCTTTGTTAAGTGAAATTAACTTAAGATTAAGAGTTCGTGTTGATTTATAAAGAAAATATTTTTATTTTTTTTAGAACTTACTGATCCCAAACTTAATTGCATTTGACGCGGAACCTTTTTTAACGATATTGAAAATCTAAAGATGCAGTTCTTATTGTTTTTTTATGCACTACATGGTATGGATAGGGCCATTTTGATATTTTCAAAAATTTTAAAAAAGTTGTAACCCTAATGCATATGTATAAAACGAAAAAATATGATAGATTACAAAATTCTATTATGATAAATAAAATTTCTGTTGCTTGTCTCAATATATTATTACAATTACCAAAATAATGGAAATTAATGGTTAAAGCTACTAAAGTTAAAAAAAAATTTAAATTGATTGGAAAAACTAATACTTTGGATAGAGTGATCGATTTTATTGAAACACAACTGATACTAGATTTTTGCAGCCGATATTTTATTCATATGGCTAAATCTTCGATGAATTGGTGGTTGGTGTTGGTATTGAAGTTAATGTGGAAGTTGGTAATTTTTCAATATTGGTTAGAAAAGTCAAAATTTTGGATAATGTGACAGTGTTTTGGTTCATCATATATATTTTCTATTCACACATAAATATAACTTTCCTGATGATGAATTTTAAATAACTGCAATTAAAATTATTGAATAATGAAAAAATTTCGTTGGTTCCGATAGAATTCCAACCAATTTATTTTCTGTGTAGAAACATGAATATTTTTGATTTTTTTGTTTGTGCTTTGTTTTAACAAAACCAGCTAAATCACTACTCAAAGGTAACAGGCAACTAAAAAAATATTATTCGTGGTGCAAATTATTGGTTTAAGGAACACTTTAAAGACTTTAAAAGTAAAACTTTAGAATTTTTCAAATCCAATCAACTGAATATCAGATTTTCTATTTGAAATTAATTGAAATTCAAAATTTCTATTCGAAATTAAGAAAACATAAATTGAAATTCAGAATATCAATTTGGAATTCACAAAATATCATTTGAAAATTAGGAAATATCATTTGAAATTCAGAAAATATCAATTTTCAATTAATTAATTAATATTAATATTAATTGAAAATTGATATTTTCTGAATATCAATTAATATTTTCTGAATTACATTGATATATATATTTTTTTTTTATTTCAATTGATGTTTTCTAAATTTCAAATAGAAATTCTCAATTTCAATTGGTATTTTCTGCATTACAGTTGCAAAGTGTAGACATAAAAAGCTGTGACGATAACTACATACTAGGAAAAATAATTAAAAATATAAAATCCCGATTACTGAATATCCAGTTAAAATTTAACTGACAGTTAAATTAAAATTTTATATATAAGAAACAATAACAAATCTGTAAGTTTAATAACCAGTTAGCAGCTAATTGGATATTCAGTAGTCGGGCCTAAGTAATTTAAATATTCTGTTAAATAAAGATTACTAAATTATTTGTTAATCCAGTATAACAGTAAGAAACTTAGTTAAAAATTAGTTAAATTGCGTAAATTTTCATGCTATTTTAAGAGGTTTTTTTTCGACGAATGTATGATTAGAAATAATGATTAAAGAACTTTTACGGTAAAATGTTTTTTTTATAAACAGAACAATATGTCTGTCTTTATTCTCTATTATTAATCCCCGTAAAGTAAAACATTTCCTTCTTTTTTAAAAATTTTTTTTTAACCTTTAACTTTAGCATTCATACTACAATACAATTTCTTTCTGTCAAATATTCAACTTTTGCTACTTCCGTTTCCGTTTTCAGCTGTTTTCATAAATCTGTGTGCTCAAAATAGTAATATGTTGTGTGCGTGTATATTTTTTTTTTAAATTACACAAGCGTACACATACACAGTTTTAATTTATATTTGCCTGATTGTATGTGTGTGTGTGTGTATAAGTTGATAACATTTAAGTTATTGTGTAAGAGTTTACTTTTACATCTTATTCCTTTCTGTCTTTTCTTCTTCTGCTTCTTGTTGGTGCCCTTTTTAAGTGCTTCTGCCTCTGTCTCCTCTTGTATGCTACACGTAATTTTGTTTGTTTTATATCATTACCATTTATATATAATTTTTTTTTATTCTAAATGTCTCGACAATGTCGCGTCAAACGTCTTTGCCTTGTCTGCCTTTTCTAATATACATTGCCAGTGATTTTTTTTTGTTCATTTTTGTTATTTTGCCTTATGTTTTTTTTTCTGTTCGTTGGTTCATGTATTAGTAGATACTTAAACATATACACACATATACAAACTCTGGGACAAACTAATACAAACAACAAAAATCTATTGGGCTGTATATTGTGTGTTTAAAGAAGTTTACATCGATTCAGTAGTGCCAGACTTTTTGAATCAAAAATCGTCCAATTGTCAAGTTATTTATAAAAAATCGTCATGAAAACACAAGTTATACCTAGTTTTTCAATAAAAATTGTTTACTAAAACTGAAGCAACAATTTATTTCAAATGGTCTTTCAAAACTTTTATAATTCCGTACTTTCTGTAACTGGAAAATTATTTCACGTATTTTAAATTTCGTCTCTAAAAAAATGTGCCATTTATGTTACGATTGTAAATATTTTCCAACTATTTTCACACAATTTTTTTTTTTGGTTTTTCTGCTTATAAGGAATCTATCTCAATAGTTTTCTCCGATCTTAACGAGATTCGGGCATATCATAAAGGGGTTAAAAATAATGTGCCTGCATTTTTTTTCAGCGGACTCGGGTTTAAATACTGGGGTCAAAAATAATTTTTGGTATTTTAAATTTATTTATTACCAATGAAATCTTTTGGAGACGCATCTACCGGTATACAAAACATGTCCGAACAACATGTTATGCTTACAAAATGCACTCATGAGCATAGATGGATACACAAATCTCCAGACGTGTGCATTAGACCGTACCGCAAAAAAAAGTTCGCCGTACACCCGCCAATATAAATTTGCAAGGCAATTTCAAAAAAATTTATTTTTTTTGCCGAACGTAGGGGTCGCCTTGTTTAGTTTTTCGCTATAGCTTCGGCATTTAAAGTCAGGTTTTAATATATATATCGATTTTTTTGCCTCGAGAAGACCAGTGTTTTCCTATAAAGGAAAAATCCAATGAAAAAAATTTAAAAGGCGACCCTAAGTTCGGCAACCAAAAAATAAAAAAAAATTTCTACTGGGTTTATCAAAAAACTTCCTTAGCAAAAGTTTAATGATTTTTTGCAAGCTTTAATTTTCTGATAATAGGGTGGTACATTAGGGTGGTAGCAACTGAGATCTGGTGGGTAACTACTAGAACGAGATACTTGGTCAATGGCTCTCGAGAGAAAAATACTGGTCTCCTCCAGAGAAAAACATCGATGTATCATACTTTAAGATCCGGCTGTAAATGCCAAAGATTAACGAAAAATCTGCAAAAAAATATTTTTTTTTAAATTGCCTTGCAAAAATACTTCATAGTGGAGGGTAAGGAGGTACGGTCTAGTGTGCATTAACGAAATTTGAGGTAATATCTACATTAGGGTGGACATTATTTTTCAACTTGCGATTTAAGGCCGTTCCACTATGCTTCGTCCCATGGACAAAAATAAAAAAAAAATTGTATCTCAAATTGTGATTAAAGAAGGATTTTTTTAAACATAAGAAAGTAACTCAAACAAATGTGAAAAAAAATATTTGGTGTGATTGCTTTTGCCGCCAAGAGAGGGCGCTAAACTCAGAGAATTTTATGCAAAAATTACCTAACAGAAATATGGGCTTTAATTGTTTCACGAAAATAATTCTCAAAAATACAAATACAAAAATATTTGTTCAAAGATTTTTTTTTTTTTAATTACTTCAATATATTTGTAGTTAAATTAAAATATTGATTTTAGTATATGTTTACAAAACAATTATTTTTTATTGCTCCGAAAAACACATTTTTTTGTTGAAAATCCAAAAATTACTGTTTGGTGGAGTATAAAAAAAATATATATAAAATTAGTTATTTTTTTTCTTTTTTTTATAAGTTTATACTGTTATATAATAGATCATTAAAAAATTAATTACTATTTTTTACCACAAATTAAAAAAAATGGATTTTTTGAAATGCCTAAATTCATGATTTTTAGACAAATTTCACGGATTTAAGAGTGTTTAGTATTCAAACCATGTGAACCTTTCACTTTAGGTATACGATGTGTTGAGCGGACTTTTGTAATATACTACGAGAGACATTTTTGTGGAACATTCTAACCCTCTAACTCTTCAAAGAAATGGAATTTTTTGGGCCCAAAAAACCCATAAGTTGAAGAGTTAGAGGGTTAAAATGTTCCACAAAAATGTTCCTCGTAGTGTTTTACATAAGTTCGCTGAACACATCCTATAACTAGAATGGAAGATTCCCATGGTTTCTCCCTAAAATCCAGGTTTGTAGGACATTTGAGCGCCAATTATGAATAAGTACGAAATTAACCCTTAAACACATTTTAAGTTTTTACTTACTACTGGCCTTTAAGTTAAATTTTCAATGCTGATGTCTTCAGAGACTTATAGTAGAATTTCATGATAAATATTTTTGCGGAAGATTTTAATCCTCTAACTCTTCAACTTGCGGGTCGTTTTTGTCCCTTTTTAAAAAGGGGCCCAAAAAGTCCTTTTAATTGAAGAGATAGAAGGTTAAAACGTTCCACAAAAATATTCCTCGTAGTGTTTTACATAAGTTCGCTGAACATACCGTATACCTAAAATGGATGATTCACATGGTTTCCTATATTAATCCTATTTAATTTTTTGTTTTTTTTTAGAAAAATTATTTTAAGTGTTTAAAACCCATTTTTTGTGAAAGTCATCTTTTTTATTAATGAATCGATTTTACCGATTTTTTTTTATATCAACGTGCTAAATTTCATCGCAATCGGATAATTTTTGCAAGTTTTATAAAGATTTTAAAATAAAGGATATATGGCAGGACTATCCTTGGTTCGATTTTGATAAAAATTGACACAAACGTTTCCAGTTTTATGTGCATCTCAATGGATACTTTTTGTAATTTTACGTCCATTTATGTAGCTAATATATTATTTTTAAATTTCAGGACCTATGGGAAGTGGGCGTGTCCTTAGCCCGATATTTCCAAAAAATAAAATTTTTCTTAACTAAGCGGTTCTATGTCAGTATACCAAATTTCAAAACTCTTCTCCACTCCTATTTTTGTCCAATCGTTATATGGGGACGAAGCACTGTGCGTCCCCCCCCCCGCCCCCTCTTGCAAATGTGCCTTTGGGTATAAAAATACACCATGCAAAAAACTAAGGTGATCGGATAAAGGTAATAATCGGACATTAATTTTGAAATACCATTTACAAGGCGAAAAAATCACTTTTTTTTTTAAATACTGCCTCTTAAATAACTGCCCAGTGTAGAAACGGTAATGACATATCATTATTTTTTGGACTACCAGTAATGACACCCACTTACCTTCTGCATTATTTTAAAACATATAATAATGAGTTACTGATAAAGACTTATTTTTATCATTATTTCAAATAGAAAATAATTTTCTAGATTTTTTTCAAAAATTTTTTAAATCTATTTTTAGACTCAATATTTTTTAAACCCTGGTAAGGATATATGTAACCACATATTTTTTGATTTTTTGTTTGTTGGCGAGTAAGTTTACTTGTGTGCAGCAGGTCAATTATGTTTTTATCTATTAAATATTACATGTCGATATAGCTCAGATGGTAGAGCTGTTGACTGGCAATCTGTAGACCCAGGTTCGATTCCCGCACCAGAAAATTTTATTTAATAAAAAAAATAAAATAAAAACATTTTTTTTATATAATTTATTTTTTTGAAAATCTATTTTTAGACTAGTTATTTTTGTCAGTACTGGTAATCACATAGGTAACGATATATTTTTTGATTTTTCGTATGCTGGTGTGTAACCATAACTCATTATTTTTCGTGACATCGCCATATAAAGGTAATAAGAAATGTAATAACAAAAGTAACTACTTACCATTACCAAGTATGTAGTTACATAACCACATATCTGGTAATGATTTTCTACACTGGGTTGTTTTATAATATAAACTATATTTATTTACGGGAATACTATTAAATATTTTATTGTTTTTATTTCAGCCCTTTAACATTTGCATCTGAATTCTACCAGGTAGACGAAAAAAAGAAACGCAAAAGAAAGCGGAGGTATACTGGACATTAACATTTCGCAGTTAAAATTGTTTTAAAAAAATAAAATAATAAGGTTTGTTTAATAATATAAACTATATTTATTTACGGGAATACTATTAAATATGTTGTTGTTTTTCTTTTATTTCAGCCCTTTAACGTTTTCATCTAAATTCAACCTACCGCTGGCACACATATTGGAAAGAAAATACAAGTGATCTTTAGTGCAAATAGTGTTTTTGGATTGTGTAATTTATTCGAAAATAAAATTAACAATATTTACATGATACATGAAGTTGTTTTTATTCAATTAATAACAAAAAGTGATTGTAATTTTAGCAGCATGTTTTGCAGATTTCAACTGACCCACTTTCATTTCTATTAAACGAAAATTCTTCTAAATTTTTTAAATGTTAACTAAATTTTTTACCTGTTTATAACCAACTAAAATTTAGCAGAAAACATGTGCTGATTTCAGCTAAGTAATTCTCATTTCCAGTAAACAACATTTCCTATAAATTATTGTATTTGAACTAACTTTTTTACCTAAAATTTAGGTCACCTAAATTTAGCAGACCATGATTCTCAACATCATTGAAATTTCTGCTGGCGCAAATTCAGGTACTATTTCCTATTATTTCAGCAGAATATTAACTATTTGTACGGGCTTTTTTTTATGAGTGTAGGATTTGTCTTGTGACATATCAGAAGGGATCAATTTCCCCCTCCTATGACAACGCCCAGTCTATTTCATATAAAGGGGCCAGTTCGGTGACAGTTTGTTAAAATTTCCCGTAGGGTTTATATATAATAAGCCTTTTTTTTAATCACTGGATTTATTTTATTTAATTTAAAAAAAATCCACATTTTGTTTTTTAATAAATATAATGTGAAAGAAAAAAATTAAATTTTGCGAAAATGCAATTTCTGGAATAAAATTATGCTAAATCCAAAACGGATTTATTTATTTTTTAAATCCATTTTGGGTATAGCTTATTTCAATTCCTGTGTTCACATTTTTACAAAATTTAATAATATTCTTGCACATTATATTGGAGGCGAATAAGTATTAGATTTTGATAAAAATTATAAATTTTTAAAATTAAGAAACAAGGTATTAATTTTTTAGCAAAATAAAATAAATCCAGTGATTAAAATAATGCCTAATATCAGATTCTTAAGGCAACCAACCATACACTTTCAATAATATTGAAAATGTTCTAATTGGTTGATTTTTGAAAACTTGATCAATAATATTGAACATGTATTCCTGTTTCTAGATCTTTTAAAAATTTCTCTGCTACTATTCTTTGAAGAAATTTTTTACTTCCAATATTAATTTAATCAGTAACTATTTATTACAAATATCGTCACTGCAGCGATTTTAAAAAAAATTTTAATTGTATCAATTAAATTCGCTAAAAATTATTTCTGTATCTATATAGAAGTAATTAGAAATAATGCATACCGATGTAAATATATCATTGTTAGATTATACTTATAACAACTTACAAATATATTGAATCATTTTATCAACATTACCTGCAAAGAAAGAAAAAGAAAAAAAATCTGTTAGTAAACATTTTAAAAGTCTAATCAATAAAATAAATAACGAATATTTTTTATTGAACTTTTGACAAAACGTAACAACAAAATTTAGAACTAAAATATTTGAACAACTTTTTTTCAAACTTTAATATTTGACTATTAAATTACAACCAATTTACAAAAAAAAAAAAGTTATTTTGAAAAACACGTATTTGTCATTTAGTCTAAGGTGTCTTAAGGCAAAGTGTCAAAACTAAACTAGGACACTTTTGCTTAGCAAAAAAAAAAAAAAAAAAAGTAAAAAAAAAAAAAAAGTAAAAAAAAAAAAAAAAGGAAAAAAAATAAAAACAACGTATATAAACTGTAAAGTATATTGCAAAAATACCAAAAATGGTTGTAGTGCTGTTAACAAAAGAGTTTTAGTTTTGAATTTCATACAATATAACACTTTTCTACTTTTGGAAAAAAAAAATAAGACAATCCACATATATTTAACCAGAGTGACATGTTTGTAGTACCACCAGGAAAATGTAGAAAAAAAAGTAACAACACCAAAGCAAACTAATAGATAGAGACAACCAAAGGATTATACTATACACAATAGTATAAATGTGCTATTATACAACGATATTTTACAGAATTTTTAACTGAAATGTGACAAACATGTAAGGAAAAACTATCTTTACCAAATACATACAAATACTTTTATACATAAGGCCTTCCATAACAACTGCTCCGCTATAGTAAAAAATTATTTTAAATTTTCCTAAAAAAAAACAGCAAGAAGGCGTGGTTCAGTATTGGGAAATTTAAAATTTTTGTAAATTATTTTTATTATTATAATTTAATGGAATTTTCGAATTGTTTTAAATTTGACCATCCCATGTGAAAATCGAAATATATATATATGAACACACATGATCATACATTGACTTGTATATGATCATGCATGGGCATACATAGTCATATGCGTCCATGTCTAGTTCAATGTATGATCATACATGATCTCATATATTTCCATATATCTTCGGATCAGAAATTTGAGGGAATATGACCGTACAAGTTCATATACGACCATATATGCTCATATATGAATCACATATATGTTCATATTTGGGCATTAGAGTTATCCAACCTTGTATGGAGCAAAAAAAAATGTCAGTTATTGTCTGGGCCCCCCCCCCCCTCAAAATATGAATTTGGGTGTAAAACAATTTCTCCCAAAAAATTAGGACAATCGGATAAGAGGAACACGTGCCTCAACGGCCCTGAAGTTTGAAATACGATTTATAAGGCGAAAAAATCACTTTTTTGGCCTTCTTTAGTAACCGTATTTTTAGAAAATGTAAATAGAATCATAATCTAGACTGAATTATCTTTCTGGTAATGTATAAAAATCCAAAATCGGTTGGAAAATATTTAGTAATTCAATTTCCTCAGACCATTGTAGGGTTAAAATGAGATAAATTATGAAAATCGTAAAAAATAAAATATTTTTTTTCAAAAATGTACAATGTTATACTCTAGTTTCATTTCTAAGATCCACAAATATTCATATAAAATTTTTTGTCTCTCTTGGCTTATAATACCCTAGTCCCAGGTATGGCCAAAGATGGGATTTGTTTTTTTATAAATTTGCAAAACTCTATTTTTGAGTTTTTTAAAATTTTGTTCAACAAAATAGTGTAAAAAGCGGTCAACGTATAGGGGTTTATTAAATACACCTTAGAGAATAATTCTACTGAAAATTACACATATCCCTCTTTTAACTTAACAGTGGCGGCGTTTTAAATTTGAAAATTTTATAGAAAAGTGTGATTTTGGCCAATAATTTAGATAATTGTATTAATTTTTGTGTTTTTAGCCAGCTGGAACAAAATCACTTCCGATTACCTTTAAGCCTGATACAAGCACTTGTTTTCTGAAAATTTTGTAAAACTCCGACAACGTTAATCCTTTCTTTACCAAGGTCAAAGGTGAAATTTTTCGATTTTTCCTGGAAGTATATCAAAACAATGTGTTGTTTCTTGCGGAATTTGGTAAAAGTTGTGCAAATACCTCTATTAACACCAAATTTTATACATAGTAATAAAAAAATAGAAATTAACACTTATAGGCACATGGGTTAAAAATGACCCCAAATTTTTGAAATGTATAAAAGTGTAATTTGAAAAAAAAAATTAAAATCTCCTCAAATTCGATCTCTGATTATTACGATTTTTTAATCCTTTTAATTCAAGATAAATTTAAAATATTAAAAATTTTAACAAATTAAAAAAAAGTCATATTTTTCCCATGTATACCGTTTTTCAAACTTCAGGGCCGTTGAGGAACGTGTTCCTCTTATCCGATTGTCCTAATTTTTTGGGAGACATTGTTTTACACCCAAATACATATTTTAAGGGGGGGGGGGGGGGGGGGAGGCCCAGACAATAACTCACAATTTTTTTTTCTGGAGCACCCTATTGGGCATATACCTCCATATACCCTCAAATTGCGGATCCAAAGGTATATGGAAATGTTTATGTATGTACTACATTGAACTATGCATGGACGTATATGACTATGTATGCCCTTGCATGATCACATACGAGCTAATGTATGATCATGTATGTTCATATATATTTCGATTTTCACATGGGATGCCAAGAGAGTTTCATACAATGTCAAAAAAAATAAAACAAAAAAATTAAGAACAAGAACAGCATCGAACAACATTTTTTTAATTTTCTTCATTTCTTAAAAAAGTTCAGATATTTTTCTATCGATTCACACAGTTTCAGCGTATTACTCGTCTTTGTTTTAGTAAAAAAAAATTCGTTGAATATTGTGTATAACAATATTCTTTTTCTTTTTCCTGTTATCCGATTTTCTTATTCTTAAGGACACCTAAATGTATAATTAATATAATAATAAGTATACGTACAGAGATACTAACTGATTATAGGAAGAATATTTAAATTTTTAATGAACAACATTCAATGAATATTTTCTCCTAAACGAAGGCAGCAACACACTGAAATTTACTGAGTCAATAGAAAAGCACTGCAAAAGCTGCATAGAGAGAGCTTTCTGGATTAAATTTCAATGAATTCCCTTTACGCAATAATTCATTAACATCATGCGGATAATTCATTAAAATCATGCAGATAACTCACTCAGTGTGTCATTGCAGACCCCTACGTACACCTAAGGGGCCTAGAGAAGATTCTTTGGATGGCCAGTTCCCTACTTGGTTCATCCATGATCTATCTACTCTACCATCCTGTAAGAAACACAACACGGGGGAAAAAAGAGCCCTAAAATGTCAAATTTACCGATTCCTCCAACCATGGCAATACCCTGCTAACAAAATGAGAATAGAAAACACACAAAATTCAACAACAGAAAACAAAAAAACGAAAAAAAATCACCACCCGTACAATAATATAGCCTTGTAGGCAAAAAACTCCTCCTGGCACAAAAAATGAGAGATAAACGGTAGGAGTGGGCCAAAATGCACCGCAATTGGATTCTCGACCAATGGCGAAACGTGGTCTGATGATAACAAGTTTAACTTGCACTGTGCCGACAATCTTGCGTACGTGTGACGTTTTCCAGGAGAAAGATTTAAGGACACGTGTGTAATTAGAACGGTCAAGCACCCTCAGAGTCTAATGATCTGGTGATGTTTTTCTTATTATGTACGAAGTCCTTTGTTGTTTGTGGATGGAATTATGAACTTAGAAAAATATGGCGAAGTCATAACGGGACTTGTCGTGCCTATTGTGGAGGAGCAATACGGGCATTCTAGTGAGGTTATCTTTCAGGATGACTCTACAACCATTCAAAATCGGTAAGTTTTGATTATAAATATGTAGTAATATTATATTCGCATGTTTATAGCTAAAAATTATGAAATAATCTTTTAAATCTTTTTTACAGGTGCTAAAAATATTCAAGGACCTAGGTACTCAGCACATAGATTGTACTGGAAACTCCCCGGATTTAAATCCTATCTAACATTTTTGGCACGTAATGAAACGTAAAGTGGCTCAGCATAAGCCACGGAGTAAACTGGAGCTAAAAAGAATTTTGGAGAATGGCTAGGAAAATGAGATTTCAAACAGTGAATTGCAAAAACTTGTTGAGTAAATGCCTTCCCGAATTGAAGTTGTTATAGCCTCCAGAGGGGGGTCGACATCTTATTAGACTTAAGATTATAATAATATTTCATTTAATATTTAAGTAAACAACCAGCAATTTTTTTCATATTGTTTAATATTGAAAATGTTTTGAAAACCGTGATAAATATATGAAAATAAAAATTATGCTTTTATGTATTTCAAATTTTGTTAAAATCCGTATTTTTATTTATAAAATCCATCCATGTTTAAAAAAGTTTGCATGTGGTCCAAACATAAGCTAAGAAATTTAAAAAATACTGCGAAAAATGAAGGGGTAAGATGTAAGTGACCGCATGTGTAGTTCCCAACTTTTTTCAAGCATTTTTAGTTTTTTAAATTATCCTAAATTCCATTAAATAATAATAAAAAAGCGCGACAGTTGGTATTAAATGCCCCATATGTGTGTTTTTCAACAATATGTAGAGTAATACCTACACACAAAAAAAAAAAAATTTCCAAATCGTATAGAATAAAGTCCCTCCCAGGGATACTGCTTCGATTATTTTTTTTTTTGAAAACTCAAACAAATAATTAAACTTTATTATATTTGCATGATTTCAATACTGGGGTTGTTTTACTTTGTTTATCTTCTTTACCGCAGATAACAGTAGTTTATATGGACATATTGTCAAGCTCATTTTTCCAATGGACATCACACTAAATTCGCTTGCACAGGACA
Organism: Leucophora obtusa; assembly: GCA_949987735.1. NCBI lineage: Eukaryota > Metazoa > Arthropoda > Insecta > Diptera > Anthomyiidae > Leucophora > Leucophora obtusa. The sequence continues at coordinate 140,064,132 of OX465298.1, read as the reverse complement.
TCAAGAACATACAGTTTCTCAATATGGATACTACCCATATTGACGACACCACAGATATATGAGTCAACATACCCTATTCCCAAGATCGCACTCAGAGATTGTGGAGAGGTCCCGATTGAGTGTGAAATGGATAATTTGCCTTTTGCCCTGAACCACCGAAAGACATGACCTAAAATCAAACAAAAATGCATGACAAATGTTACTCCAATGAGCGAAAGCGTAGATAGGATAGAAAGTTTAATCGGGAAGAGGGAGAAAAACCGAACCCTGTGCTAACATAAAATTTAGCCGCAACTAGTTGGAGGAGACCCCATTGATAACAACACGTATAGTTTGACCTCTAAAAAAGCTCAAAATAAATCAGGAGAAGTCATTACCGACACCGACGCCTTAGATATATCTCGAGCAACCATTTTACTTCTACCAAACTGGCGAATAGATCGACTTAGTGCTCCCAAAGGAACGCTAGCAGGTCTCTCGTTGACCGGTTTCTACGATCAATCGCTTAAAAGCGAATTGAACTCCAAATAGTTGATAAGATGACGATTTCTTGAATCTTTCTTATTCCGCCAAAAAAAACCCGTTTCCATCGGTGGCTAAGTTCTCCCGGTTTTTTTTTTAGCATTTTGAAGATCGAGAAGTTAGAAAAATTATGATAAATTTATTGCTCTTTCGTGGATTTTTCATTCGAGTATTTACTGATAGATCAATTTTGGACGTCTGAAGGGCAATTCTGTAACTTTTAACGACAAAATTCGGTAGTTAATTTGACAAGTTTTCATAGTAAACTGTCAACTTAACTACCGATTTTGTCGTTAAAAAGTTACAGAATCCCACTACTGATCCAGCTAGAAAGCCAAAAGTTTGACGTCTCAAACTTTTAAGTTCTCAAAAATATACCGAAACGAGTAAAAAAGTTAAAGTCGGGCATGCCGACTATATAATACCCTACACCAGTCTGATTTAAAGCCAACTAATGTTTGGATCCGAAATTTGAATGGGTTAAAACAGACTTGTGTCAAAATTTTCTATAAAATCATAATAGAAGAGAAAATCGAAAATATAGCCCATATGGGCGATAGGTGCAAATATGGACCGATCCTATCTAGAATCAATAGGCTTTTTCCTTGGGACCATGTAAGTCAGCGAACCAAATTTTATTGAAATATCTTCGTATTTGCGACCTGCAGCGTGTCAAAAAGACAATTTTGGGGGGTACCCTTATATTGGCACTAGGTCTAAACATGGACCGATCCTAAACATGGATCGTCCTTGGGCCGATGTAAGTCGGTGTACCAAATTTCATCAAAATATCTTAAGATTTGCGACCTGTAGAGTGCGCACAAGAATGCATGGACGGACGGACAGACAGACATACGGACATCGTTAAATCGAAATAAAAAGTGGTTCTGAGCCGATCGGTATACTATAAGGTGGGTCTAGGATCAATATTTTTTGGTGTTACAAACATCAGCACAAACTTATAATACCCTCCCCACGTAGTGGTGTAGGGTATAAAAACGCGAATAATACACGATCCGTTCCAATATTGGAAGTATCGGGATAAGAACTTAGACGTGATTGCCTACTAATATTCAGCAAAACTAATAATATTGTTACGAAATTTGATTGGTCTAGTTTTGGTATTTTGGAATAAAAATATCCCGAGAAACGGGATTTACTAAACCTATCAATCTGGCAACGCTACGTTTAAGTATACCACCGTATGATATAAAGTGTTATACTGTAAATTGGTGTATGTCTCGGCTAAGAATAAAGTGGTGTGTGTGTCTTGGCTAAGTATAAAGTGGTTTGTGTATTGGCGAAGTATAAAGTGGTTGGTGTCTCGGCTAATAAGCAAATGGTTGGTGTCTATGAATGCCCTGGGTGCATCTAGAACGTTCTAGTTTGTTCTACAACCATGGCTAATAATATGGGTGTCTCCGGAACATTCAAGCTCATTCTGCAATCGCAGACATTACACTATAAAAGGGCTGCAACTTTTAGGTTTGGAGATTGAGTCGCGCATTAGCATTAGTGGAGTTAAGTTGTGCTAAGTTAAGCCAGTCACGCAGTAGAGATTGTACATTTCAGTTAAGCTCTAGTAAATCATTGTGAAATTGTTTGTAAAGTAATAAAGTGTTAAATAAATAATAAATTAATAAACAAAAAGTGTGTGTGTGTTGGTTATTTTTAATTGCGCCAGCCAGGTTTATTTAAAGGAAATAAACGTACGTTTTTGAAGGTAAAACATAACAATTGGTATCTGAATTTAGATTGATTATTTTGGTTGCAATTAGGGAATGCAAAATCCCGCACTATTTGATTTCCCGGGAAAGCGGGAAATTTATCTTGAATTCCCGGGATCCCGGGATCCCGCAAGGAAAATAAATAAGAACATATTTATAAATAAATTGTCTTAAAGACCTCAAATTTCAAAGAATTAATTTTATATTGGAAATTATACAAGTCTAATTATATATTTTTAAAAATTGAACAAACCTAAAACTAATTTTTAGTCTAAAAAAATTGTCCGTCAAAATAAAAATAAAAAATTAATATAGAAAATAATTTTAGAAAGTTGGAAAAATTTTTAAAAATTATAGGAACAAATTTTAACTTACTTGAAAATTTTTAAAAATTTCTTTATTTCTGTGCAAAATAAGTGCGATTCAAAATTTTTTATACAAACACTATTTGAGAGGCACTAAAAGGAACTTAAAAAGTTTGATCAAGTACACAAACAAATCAGTGTGTTCGTTTACTCGAAAATCTTACTACTTTCACCCAATAGTTGTTTTGATTACTTTTTCAGTTTTTCCAGTTGTGGCAAAAGTAGAAAATTTTAGTAAGTAAACGAATAAGCCTAATGTAAAATGTTAACTATTTTCAAAAGTTGGAAAATTTTGCATAAGAAAATTTGAAATAATTAACTTTATCATTTTAAACTGCTGTTTTTGAAATCCCGGGATTCCCGGTCCAAATTCCCGGGAATGCGGGAACTGAAAAAAGCTTAATTTCCCGGGAATCCCGGGACGGGAAATCGCGGGATGCATTCCCTAGTTGCAATATAAAAGAATCCGGTTTATCTAAAGGAGATAAACCAATGTCTTTAAAACTTAAAAACGTAACAATATTTAGTAAACCGATGCGGCTGACTTCAGCAGTTTTTTTTGCAGGGTCGATTTTAACATGTTTTTCTTTATCTGCTATTTGTTGAGATCGATTGCTATCAGTGGACCAAAATTACTTAACCGTGAAAAATTTAATTACATATTTTACTATGGTCATTCCCCTTACGGAATTTTTAGGTATCATCATATAGTCTATAATTTTTAGACTATAGTTTGTGTTATTTATTTTTATTGCGTTTCTTTTAAAATCCATACGAAATTAAAATTGAAAAACTTGAAACCCAAAAGGAAATAGTTATGAAATCTTATAGATTCTTCATGTGTAAGTTAAACAAATTTTAATGTATTTTAATCATTAATATCATTATAATGAAAATAGTAACTGATTCAAATATTCAAACATATTTATACGAATTCCCTGAAAACAAATTGTTTTTCTCTTACATTTCATTACCCGCAGTCAATAAAAAGTTTAAATCAATGTTTGAAATATTTCCACATTAAACTATATTCTGCAAAAATTTCCAGAAATATTAAAGTAATTACAAACGAACCAAAATGATATGACCTATTTTAAACAATCTCTGATCGTATATATATTTTATGGATTTTTTCATCTACATTATATGAATGTTGGTAGGTACTCGTATAACTATAACCAACAACCCATAAACCCATATCAAGTGATGCATAGAAAAATGCCATAAAACTGCTACCAACCAGAAACAGAAACAAAAAAACACTTTTGTGGACGATACGAATACTATAACCAACAGACAGAAATTTACAATACAATAGTCAGCTTAATCATCATCAGCAGCAGCAACATCGCTATCACAGAGTCAAATGGTTGTTTGGTTTTTGTATGTGGACCAAATATAATCAACCACCACCCTTAGAATAGACAACAGCAAAAAATAAATCCACCGAATGACCCACAATAGAGAAAATGGTCCAAAAACAACTACAACAAGTACAAAGAAACCAGCAGCAATACAATTTATAAATTATTTCATATATATACACACACACACACACACACACACATACTACAACACACATATACACATAGCTTTAGGTTTGACTGTTGTTTGGTGTGATAGTTGGTGTGATGTTTGGCTGTCTGAATGACTGAGTGTTTGGTTGGTTGCTTGGTTAGTCGGTGATTGTGTTAAAACCCACTTTTTGTTATAATGCTCCCCATGTTAATAACAACACATGGCGTCAAAATCTTCTATAGCTATAGTGTGATGACGACTGACGTCTATACATATAAACCCTACGACCAACATAAAGTTTAAACGTCACAGACTAACCCGAACCCAGGCTCCAACAACACAGGCGCGTCATATGGCGTCGTCGACAACAATCAACAATAAAAACTACATCGCAAAAAAAAAAATCTATAAGTTCGTATCTAACCAGGACAAGCAAATAAAATAACAACGGAAAAAATGTTGTATATACAATAAAAGAGAAGAAGAATTAGCCGCCACATAATGTGATTCATTGGGTGGGTGACAAACCCAAAATTAAGCCAACATCAGCTGATGCAACTCATACTTCTTCCATTCTAAAAATAAAAACGACCTTACCCACACCACTCATACTCAAAACTACTATGTACAGTGGGACTTAAGGAAAAAAACATACAATGACATTTTGTGCTAGAGAAATTGTAGGACTAATGGCCAAAGCCAAAATTAATTTAGTTGTAAATTATGTGGAGGTTGAACTGAAAATTAATGTGAATTTTTTTCAATTCTATTGGAAAATTAATAGCTTCCATTTCTTTCATTACTCTATCAATAGATAGAGCTAAGAACCCGGATACTTCGTTAACGGCAGTTTTAAATAGCAGAATGTATTTAGAAGAAACTTGCATTCTTTTTTTTACCGTTTTTTCGACTTTTGTAAATTTTTAAACCTTTTCTGGAGTAACATTAAAATAATGTTAAGCCCCTTCCCGTAATCCTTTATTATTATCCTACTTCATTGGAAAAGATTCCGCCTTGTCAAAATACTTTGGAAGCAATGAAAGAATTGATTTTTTGAAGTTGTTTAAAAATACTTCTAAAAGAGCAGTAAAAAAGTACACTAACGGATACTTTGAAAGCAATGAAAGAAGTGGTTTGTAAAGCATGACTTTCGTTTCATTTACATAGCTCCATTTCATTTCGTTCTTCCTTCCATTCCATTCCCATTGTGTAGTCTTTCAATATTAATCTTACTATTCCATTACATTATTTGCCACTCGTCTAATGTTTCAATTTCACTCGTTCCCCGTTCCATTGCGTTTCCTAACTTTAGTGTTTAAATTTCACTCGTTCCCCATTTCACTTCGTTTCTATTATCTAACCGACCAAAAAAAAAAAAAAAAATATCTCATTTGCTATAAATCGTTATTTAATCTTATCCAAGTTCATCTCAAAATTTACTCCAATTTTAAAGTGATATCCAATTAGATACCTCAAATAAATTACAGGATTAAATTAGATCAAAATTGATTTCAAAATTGCGAGATCCAATATTATCCAATAATATCAAATGAAAATCCTGATAGATCCCAAAATATCCCATGCGCTTAATTTAGATCCAATTAGATAAAAAGGATTTGATACTTCTAGCAGATCAAATTGGATATTTTGAGATGAAAACTTGTCCTATGATATAATGTATTTGGAATTATTCAATTTTTAAAAAATATTAAAATCAATATTAAACAAAAAAATTTAAAAAAAAATAATAGCTCCATTTTCTCCCTTATCTCAGAAAAAACCCAAAGTACACAAAAACGTGTTTGAGTGAAAAACTTAAACATTACTTTTCCTATGCACGTTAACTTAATTATCAACGTTGCAAAATTTAGCGTTTATAGATTTCCACATCTAACATAACTTCTTCGCGTTACTTCCTAAAAATTTGTGCTGGCGTACGTTCGATTATACCGTAAATACGAGTATTATGAACATTAACGGTGGGTCTCATACTACAGGTTTAAACTTAGGTTAATAGTTAACCCAAAAATTTGTTGTTGTTTTGTGTACATTTTTTTGACATTTTCTTTTGTTTATAGTTATTTATTAAAAATATATTTTAGTAAAACAAAAAAAAAAACGTATCATCGGCAGGATTCGAACCCAGATTGGTCTAGCAACTCTTGTAGGCCACATACTGCTATACAAAATGACTGACTTAGATGAATAAAATGTTTGAAAAAAACTTTATTAAATAATTTGCCAAATTTAGATAAAATAAATATTTAGCGCTCAAGATTACGCTTAAGATTAGCGCTTATTATAAGAAATAAGATTAAATCTTTGTAATGAATATAATGAAAATAAATTGAATGAAAAAAAATCTTAAATCTTTATCATCCACGGATTTTTTTTTTTTTTTTTTGTGAAAAAAAAAAATGTTTGTTGGAAGGCCTAGATTCCGATTAAATGGTTCAAAAGTCTAAAAATCAATATATTTTTGAAACTAAAGGCTGCATTAGTCTTTGCGTTCCGTGACGTTTCTGCAACGTGCCGTGCCGGATGGCTCTTTTACTTGAACGTAAATGTAACGTGACGAATCAGCTGATTCAACCTGCTTAATGAGCAGTGTTGCCAACTCTTGAAGGCAGGAAAGCACCGTGAGCATTGTGAAAACGGGTAAAAATGGTAAAAATTTACTAAAAATGAGGTAAAAAAGCACGATAATAATTTTTTAAAAAATTTAAGTCAAGATTTTAAAAACACACTTTAGCTTTGTAAAATCGTGTAAAAAAGGTTCAAAAAATAACCAAAAAAAGGGGTAAAAAAGCACCAAACTAATATTTCAAAATTTTGAAGTTTAAATATAACGAAGTTGCTATTTAAAATTGTACTACAAACATTGTGAAAAAATGTTATTTTTTGTATATTTCGTATTATTTTTTCAACTTTGACAGAAAATTCAAGAAAAATTTAAAAAAGGAGAACAAATACCAAAAATATAAACTGTACAAAAAGCACTAAAAGCACCGCTTTTTATAAACGGGTATTTGTAAAAAATCACCGGGTACGGGAAGGAAAAAAGCACCAAAAAATACCCGAAAAGCACTGAAATGGCAACACTGTTAATGAGTAACACATAGCACTGTTGGTAAAAGTGGCACAAAAGTGCCATTTGTGGCACTGTTGAATGTTCAATGGCACTTTGGCACTCTTCATAGAATTTTGGCACTTTTTAAGAAAATTTCTATATAATTTGATAAAAGGTCGATATCGCTGGTTTTTCATTAAAAGAGAGATATACTTAGAACGGGTAGCAAAATTAAAAAACAAACGCCACACCAAAAATTTCTACAATTTTCTGGACCACCTTCCAGTTCTTTGGGGACAATTTAATCATTATTTTGATCTTTAAAAATAAAAGCAATGGGGATAAAATTAGAAAAACTTTAATTGATTCTATTTTAGTAGGTTTGAGGTTAAGAAGAAGAATAAACCTTCCTCAAAAGTTATAAACACATTAAATTTGCAAATCAGACTAGATCTAGTTTCTGCCTTTTTATGGACAGGCTTCATCAGTGATCTTCCATTAAATTGTATTATTGTTTATATCTTTCTTGTCAGATTGTCTCTATATGAATAATTTCAGAAGTGATCAAACAGACATATACAAACATTCTACCTCAGATTCTATTGTATTGTCCGTCACTGGAGTTTTTCAAAAATTTGTTATGGTATTCTAGTTTTTTTATGACAAGCAAAAGTTTTAAAAATTTCACCATACAATGGTGAAAGCTTTTTCTGCCAAAAATAAAATAAAATTATGAAAAATTGTAATTTGTGAAAAATTACGATTTTTTCAATAATTTTATGAAATCTTAAATGAAATGAAAACCATAAAAAAATGTCCAGGAACCGCAGAACACGAGAGAACTAGTTCTAAGCACTTGGAGTTTCCTTTAAATTTTAGCATCAAGTATTTTGAGCTTATTCCTAACAACTTTAGCCCCAAAAATCCCATGTTACTACGTAATCTTTTGGAGGAATTTTAGAATCGGTAAAAGGTTCGATGCATCTTAAAATAATATCAAAATATGAATGAGGTATTTCGTATTATATTTCTGTGAAGAAAAATTATAAAATTCTTCAAAAGAAAATAAAACTTATATTTTAAATTGTTGACGAATGAAAATATATGTGCTTTTTATTACATGATAATTTGGTCAAGGTTTTGCTGTGACAATTTTTCTTAGAATACCAAAATTATAATAATTTCCATTCACACCAGTTTTGTGACAATTTTGTTATTGTTATAAAGTTTATAATAAGGGTGTAAATATATAAATATTTGAAATAAAAGCTGAACATATTTTTTGAAACATTTGCATGTTGCTAAATTTTTTTTTTTTTTTTTGGCACTTTTAAAGCTTTTTTGGCACTTTTTTGGCATCATTTAGGCACCAAACGAAAATTCTCAAATACCATCACTGACACATAGTGCTGAGTACTAGAGAGTGTAAGTGAGAGTGCAAAACAGCTGTTTTTAGTTGCATATCAGTGATGGGATTTGTGTTACAATTGTACCATGTTTGGCACAATCAAAGTTTGATTGGTACACTGGCACATTTTGGTTATTTACAAAAATTCTATAGAAATCCGGTTTATTTAAAAAAGAAATTTATTGGCAAAAATAATAAATTTTTTTTTTTATTTTCATAGAAAAACACATAAAATATTATATTTGAAAAGTACACAAATGAAGGAAATAAAAATCGATTGAATTCACAAATAAATTAAATTTGGCATAAACTAATTTAATGAATAAATCAAATGAGCTAAATTGACTACAAATTATTTTCGATTTAAAATGAAATTGAATCCGATTTTCAGGGATAAAATATAATTCACAATGAATTTTTATGAAAGGTATTGGTTGTTATTTTATAAAAAAAAATGTAAGTTTTGGTACTATAGGGGTCGAAAATGTACTATTCTTAACCTGGTTGGTACTACTCTGAAAATCAAATTTATCACTCCTCAATAGCACGTTACATATTTTGAGTAACTTAGTAAAAATAAAATATCACGTAACGACTCGTTCTCGTTATATTTACGTTCTAGTAACGAGACAACGTATCAGCTGTTTAATGTTGTTTTTCTTAGCAGAGATCTGCGCCGACCAGATTAATCAGCTGCGGTGGCTAAAAAATTAAATTGCAGCAGAGGCTTAAAGCTGACAGTGAGCCAAAAGCTGATCGGCTAGCCAACTTTAAGTTGACACATACGATCAGAGCTTCGAAGAATTAATTCCCTAATTCCCTTTTTTGAACTGAATTTATATTTTGGGAATGAATTCCCTGACCAAACTTAAGGAATTGAATGAATTCCTTTTTTTTCATTCGATTTATATTAAAGGAATTCATTCATTTTTTTCTAATGCCTTCATAAAATTTTATGAATTCATTCAACAAGGAATTCATTCAATTCTAGTTAATTCAACTTTTGGTAAAGGAATTCATTCAATTCTAGTTAATTCAACTTTTGGCTAAGGAATTCATTCAACTGTGCACTTAATTCAACTTTTGATCAAGGAATTCATTCAATTCTAGTTAAATCAACTTTTGGTCAAGGAATTCATTCAAGTTCAACTTTTGGTCAAGGAATTCATTCAATTCTAGTTAATTCAACTTTTAGTCAAGGAATTCAATTTATTTCGTTTAATTCCCTAAGAATTGAAACTTAATTCAGGGAATTAAACGAAAAAATTTAATTCCTAGGGAATTAAACGAAAAAATTTAATTCCTTAGGGAATTAAACGAAATAAATTTAATTCCTTGACTAAAAGTTGAATTAACTAGAATTGAATGAATTCCTTGATCAAAAGTTGAATTAAGTGCACAGTTGAATGATTTCCTTAGCCAAAAGTTGAATTAACTAGAATTGAATGAATTCCTTGACTTCAAATTGAATTAAATAGTGTTGAGTGAATTCTTTAGTGAATGAATTATTTAATTTTAATTCTTTACGCTTTGGTCAGGGAATTCATTCTATAAATTTGAATTCTTTGAATTCATTCACAGGAATTAATTCCTGCTTATGTCTTATTGATGAATTCATTCCCTGAATTAAAGAATTGAATTAAATTTTTGGGAATTCATTCCAAAAAGGAATTAATTCTTTAAAGCTCTGCATACGATTAATGGTAAAAACAGAAAATTAAAAAAAATATATTATTTTTAGATTTTTATTGTGTAAGAAAAAATTTCGACGACGGCGGTAACAAAAATTAGACGGCGGCTCGGCTTAGGCGGTTTAAGCCATTCGTCGCAGATCTCGAAATCTCAGCTGTCAACTCGCTGTCACTTAACGGCGAACAAAAATTCTGTTTTCACCAAGTTCATCCCGCACGGAATGTTAAGTTACAGACAAACTAACGACTCAAATGCTTTTTCACAGAACAAAAACAAATCAGCTAATTCGTCACGGCACGTTACGTACAAACTAATTATACGTTAAGACGGATGTTTTTTGGAAATTCATACAGGAAGAGGCAAAAAGGGGCCTGCATAAACTCGATGGCCTGCCTAAACTGATATACGAAGGAATCGGAAATTCGGTATGGCGGTTACTTCTCTGGCGTAGATGTTCAATAATATGGTATTTTTGCAAATTACTACAAATTCCTAAAATTTAAAGCATATGTGACCTGAGTACCGATTCCGAATGGTTTGTAAAGCTGTGAAGCGGTGAAAAATGTTTTTCTCTCATTTAAAAATAATGATAACAAATGACAGTTTTTATCACTTCACCGTTTGCAAACTATTTAGAATCGGTACTCTGGTCTATGAAAAGGGGGCTTAGGTGTCAAAAAATCATTTTCTAATTTGTAGCCGATTCGGATAGAGTTTGAGAAGTTCTTTCACATGGTGAAAACCGTTTTCATAACAAATACGAAAATGCCAGCCCTTTTTCATAGAACAGGTCACATATGTTCCTTGGAGTATGGACTAACTTAATGACAAGAAGCTTTTTGGAAAGTTGGACAGGAACGTTTTAAAAATGGGATTTCTGTCGTTGATATCCGCTACCAAGAAAGTTGTCGTAAGATCTCTGCGATCTTAATGAGATTCGGATAAAAAATAAAGTAGACTTATTTTTTTGCGGCGGCCCAAAGAAAGCGAGCGAGTGGAAAGAAATGGAATGGAACGGAACGAGGAACGGTTGATATTGAAACACAAGACAATGTGTACGAAGTGGAATTTGAGCACTAAAATTGCGAAACGAAATGGAATGGAACGGGGAACATTATTCGAACATTAGGCAATGGGAATGAAATTTGAATGACTCGAACCGATGGATTTTGGTTGTTAATATCGTGAATGTAAGTTACAAAAAATTCAAAATCGACTTTTTGATCGCCCAACAAAAAAATTTTAGTATTTTGGAAGCAGTAAAAATACGAAGCGCTTAAATAAGCGCTACAAATTTTGCTTTACAGAGTTGCGCCACTTTATGCGTATACAATACACAAAAAATTTTGCAATTTGATTGTATACCCTTCAAAACTACCTTAAACGAAGCAAATCGTAAGCAAGTTATTTAAAAAATTATAGTGCCTTACGGCGAAGCAGGTTGTAAGGGAGTAAAATAAAATGTAAGTTATCCAACGATTAGTGCGCACGAAATCTGAATCATCTCAATCTTATTTTACTCTTCTTTAGTAGGATTGCCTTACTAGAGTTTATTGTAGAGACGCCACATAAACATGAGTCAGTCTGCATTTTGAAGTCGGCAAATAAATGCATTTATTTTCATATGAAAATCATGAATTTACTGCATTTTTTCAGCAGCAAATAAAGCAATTTTTCTCACAAAAAAAGTGCATAAATTTATTCGCGGTTAAATGCACTTACTAAAAACATGAATTTACTGCAATTTTTCAGCAGCGAATAATGCGCTTTTTCTCACAAAAAAACGTGCTTCCAAGCGGGCCCTTTGTATGGAAAAATCATGCCTTCCGTAAGCAGCTTTGTAAGGGATTAATTTTATTTATTCCCTTACAAAGCTGCATCCAGCGAAGCAGGTTTTTTGGTGGGCGATTATGAGGCACCGTATCAAAATACATATTCCTGCAAAATTTTACACTCCTACGACAAAACACGACGATTTTATTAACAAAATTCTAAATAGACCCAAGTGTAAGCGCAAACAATTTTAAAAAGTTTTTTGCTTCTCCTGTAAATTTTTTTTAAATGTAACTTACGGCTTTTTTAATTTCATATGACGATATAATGATTTTTCTTTGAAGGCCAAGAGTCTAATAAACTTATTTACAAAAAATATAAAGTTTTTTTTGACATTATCAAAAATAGTGTCTAAATTGAGGAGATGGTCCAGAAAATATTGCAGACCTTTAATGAATGTCAAATTACATAATACAAATTAGCGAGTACCGATAATTTGTATGCATATTGTTGGAAATCCTATAAAATTTTCTTAAATCTTACATTATTTTTATCCACAAATAGTGTCAAGACTTACCATGACAGTGCCCTAGACATGAACAAATTTTTTTTTCGGTTTTAGCGATTTTAAAATAAAGTTAACAACACTGCAATTTTAATACGAAAGAAAAAAAAAACTTGACTGATTTGTTATATCGTGGTAAAAAAATTTTAGTGTTGGTAACTTCAACAATTATTTTAATTTTTGTATTAAAAAATACAAAAATTGTTTTTTCACACTTTCTATATTTGCATATGTTTAGTTAGAATATTGTTCTACCTCAAGTACAAATTCTAATATGATATTGTCATATTAGATTTTATTTTATTGTTTCAAAAAGGTTGATCATTTTCATGATAGACCATACAATTGTTTCGTGGGCCTCACCTCAACTTTCCAGTTGTGTGCTATGAGAAAATGATAGCTTGAAATACACAAACCGAGGCATTACATAAAGTACAAAAATTCAACGGGACGAGAATTTTGTACTTTTGTATATGAACTGTCTGATTTGGTAAAATCAGCCATAAATCAACTCCTTAGTCAGGAGAGTGCTTGCAGCAAAAAATTTGGTAATTTCGGCCAAAGGCGTTTGCTGAAAATTAGGAAGTTGATTTTTACAAGAAAAAAAAAAAAAATAGTAATCTCAGCAAAAGTTTTACTAACACTTAGTCGACTGGAAATGAAAAAAATTCTTGCTTCAAGCAATAAAAGTCATTCCTGAATATTAGTAGACTGAAAAAAAAAACTCAAAAAATTTGTAGAGCAAATCTTCGTTCTTGCTGAAATTTTAAATCTAGAAATTATGTGAAGTTGCTTTTTTAACTATCATTTCCGTTGTCTGTATACTAATAGAAACGTCTGTAAAAAAATTAGTTAAGACTACTAAAAATTTGTTGATGCTGCAGAAAAAACTGTTAAATTAGAAAATTATTTTTGCTATATATTAGTAAGATAGGAACAGCCAAATTAAAACTGTTAAATATACAGAATTTTAGTATATTTATGTTAAATTTTTGTTAATAGAAAATAACAAATTAACCTGTTAAATCAGCAAAAAAAACTTTTGCTAAAGAATTAGTAGCCTAAATAATCACAAAAGAAAATTTTAAATTTTCGAAGTTTTTTTTCGATTTTTTCTTTTTAATGCAAATAAAAATCGAGCCTTTTGAAAACAGCAGTCAACAATTTTTTTTTTGGAAATATTTCTGCTAATTTAACAGAATAGGAGACGGCTATTTGCATTCAACAAAATTTAGCTTAAAAATAACAAACATTTTGTAGATATAATAGTTTGTTTTTGCAATTTTTAGTCTCCTAATATTAAGCAAAATTTTCTGCAGATTCTACAGTACAGTTTTATTTTTGATGTTCTTACTTTACTAGTATTTAGCAAAAAAATCTGCTAATTTCAGCAGTTTTGTCTGCAACATCATTTTGAATTAATTTTTAGTTGCTTTTTCTGCCATTTTTACAGATTTATTTCTATGAGTGTAGAGAAATTAGATTTTAGTTAGTTTATTTGCTGAAATTTTAAATATAGAAAATATGTAGAGTTGTTTTTTTTCCTTTTCACCAACTTCGTGCCACCGTTCAGTATTGTATAAATATAGACAACAACATACACGCGCAAACTTATTTTCATAGAGGCCAGGGATGGGAAGTATTATTTTTGAAGTGCTACAGAAGGTTAACTGCAATTCCGAACTCGACAGTGCTAGTTATGTATGTTATTCTTATTAGAAATAAGAAATCCAAGCTTAACTTGAAATCTGAAAACAAGCTGATATGGGAAACTTCTCAGAATATAAGTTTGCAAATTTGTAGATTTACTTGAAGTTTATAATTACTAATTAGAGAATAAAAATTAAAATTTTTGTTAATTTCCCTAAATATAATTGGGGTGTGCAAGGATTTAATTTTGTGATATTTCGCGGAAGGTTTATTTTTTATTCAAAATTTAGTTATTATTATAAAAATGGTTTACTACCCAGGAAAATATTTTACAATCGGTTGCCAATCAGACCAAATCTGCAACTGGTTCACTTGAACCGTTTCTATAGAACTACACTCAAAAAAAAAAGTCAGTAAAGTCAGCAAAAAATGTTGCTGTGTCAGCAAATTTTTAGTCAGGAGCGTGCTTGCAAAAAAGTTGGTAATTTCAGCAAAAGGTTTGCTGAAAATCAGCGAGCTGATTTTTACCAAAAAAATAGTAATCTTCAGCAAAAGTTTTGCTAACACTTAGTCGACTGCAAATGAAAAAAATCCTTGCTAAAATCACTAAATTTTTTGCTGAATATTAGTAGACTGAAAAAAACTCAAAAAACTTGTAGCGAAATTTTACTTTAGTTAATTTATTTGCTGAAAATTTAAATATAGAATATGTGTAGAGTTGTTTTTCTTTTTTGTCATTTCCGTTTCCAGACAAGCTGCGACATCTACATCTTGTCTATCTGGTTGTCGTCCACGCTATGCATGCGGTTCTCAGCACAATTTTTGCAGCAAAATAAATTAGTAAAACATTAGTTCAAAATTAGTTTAGTGCTAAAAATATATAACTAAAATTTTTGCTGAAAACGGAATTTCAGCAAAAAAAATTGCTGAAAACTAGTACACTTGATATACAAGACGTTTTACTAATTTTTCTACTAACTTATTTTTTTGAGTGTAGTTCCGGAATCAGTTCGGCGGATCTTATATTGAAGGTATATCTCACGTAGAATCTGTTCTAGAACTAGTTCCAGAACTGATTCTAGGCAACCGGTTCCACTTTGGGCAATTTCTACAATCGATTCTTTGGAATAGAAAATTTTCCTGGCTACTGTCGAATTAAAAAGATCGATAGCTCATGAAATTACAACTCTTGATCAAAACTTGGAAAGAATTAATTCTTTAATTCACTTTTTGAAAATTAATGTAATTTGACTTAAATTTCATTCGCTAATAGCATTCTCAGGAAATTAATTCGATAGCTTAATTCGCAAAATTGCTTCCAAAGTATCCGTTAGTAAATTTTTACAGCTTTTTCAAAAATAATGCTGAACAACATCTAACTTCTAAGCATAATTTCTAAAAAAGTGTTTTTGATACAGTTTATTTACAAACATATGATCGCGGGTTCGATTCCTGGCGGGACCAAGCTCATTTTTAATAAATTTTTAGTACTTTAGTACTTGAAAAATGCGGACCAGTTTAATTTCATAAGCACATAATCCAGCAAAATTTTTATGAACTGGTTGCCTTTGAATCTGTTCTAGAATAGGTGTTTTTACCACCGTTTCCGTGGAACAGGTTCTAGAACTGATTCCTGGGAGGCAAAATGGAAGGCCTCACTGTCTATAACTGGTTCTAGAACCGGTTCCAATGCAACCTGTTCTAGTTTGGAGGAATATAACCTGTTGTTTTTGGGACAAAATTTTGCATCCGACAATTTTGCTGGGAAGGGTTGATGAGTCTACACTCAAAAAAAAAGTCAGTAAAGTCAGCAAAAAATGTTGCTGTGTCAGCAAATTTTTAGTCAGGAGCGTGCTTGCAAAAAAGTTGGTAATTTCAGCAAAAGGTTTGCTGAAAATCAGAGAGCTGATTTTTACCAAAAAAATAGTAATCTTCAGCAAAAGTTTTGCTAACACTTAGTCGACTGCAAATGAAAAAAATCCTTGCTAAAATCACTAAACTTTTTGCTGATTATTAGTAGACTGAAAAAAACTCAAAAAACTTGTAGCGAAATTTTACTTTAGTTAATTTTTTTGCTGAAAATTTAAATATAGAATATGTGTAGAGTTGTTTTTCTTTTTTTGTTATTTCCGTTTCCAGACAAGCTGCGACATCTACATCTTGTCTATCTGGTTGTCGTCCACGCTATGCATGCGGTTCTCAGCACAAATTTTGCAGCAAAATAAATTAGTAAAATATTAGTTCAAAATTAGTTTAGTACTAAAAAAATATAACTAAAATTTTTGCTGAAAACGGAATTTCAGCAAAAAAATTGCTGAAAACTAGTACACTTGATATACAAGACGTTTTACTAATTTTTCTACTAACTTATTTTTTTGAGTGTAATAGTGCGTTTAGATAGAGAAATTAATCTGCTTGATTACAGTTAATCCAACTTTTCAATCTTAATCGTTTACACATGCATTTTTTGACAGTCAAAAGATTAAACTGACTAGTTAAATCTGTGAGTTTAAAATACAAAGATGGATAATGACGGCGTTAGCAACATATTTGTCGTCAACGGCAAAATATTTTTGCGACATCGTTTTAACGTTAATGTTTATCTGACTTTGTGTGCGTATTTTGTAGGGTTGCCAACCTTCATTATAACAAAAAAAATCAGCGTAGCATACAATTAGTACTAAGAATACAGATTCGTTTAAAAATAATAACCACATTAAAAGTTGGATTAACTGTTAATCAAAAAGATTAAAAAATGATTTAATCAACTTGTTTAGTGTTTGATTAAGCAGTTAATCCGACTTTTATAAGATTAACTTTAGTGTATAAACGGGATATAAAATTATAGCGGAACTTTTATTTCTAGAGCCATAATTTTTTTAATTTTCCATCCCCGAAAGACACGAGCAAACGAAAAAGAGAGTAAAGCAAGTAATAACAAGAGAGGATGAGTGAGTAAAGGATGTAGTATGAGAGATTAATCAGAATTGGGTCGACAACGACAACGAAACGAGAATTGCCTTTTCATATATTTTGTATGGGAAGCAAAATGTGGCCATGTCGTTTGGCGATTTGTCGTCGTGATAGAATCTGTTCTATTTTCATGACGACACACTAAAACACACTCAAAATATTTGCCAAATTGTTGCCATATTTATACCCTACACCACTATGTGGTCAGGGTATTATAAGTTTGTGCTGATGTTTGTAACACCAAAAAATATTGGTCGTAGACCCACCTTATAGTATACCGATCGGTTCAGAATTTTTTTTTATTTCGATTTAACGATGTCCGTCTGTCCGTCCGTCCGTCCGTCTGTCTGTCTGTCCATGCAATCTTGTGCGCACTCTACAGGTCGCAGCTATTAAGATATTTTGATGAAATTTGGTACGCAGACCTATGTTGGCCCAAGGACGAACAAGTTTGATTTTTTTGAACATCGGTCCATGTTTAGACCTAGTGCCCATATAAGGGTCCTACCAAAATTATATTGTTTATACGCTGCAGGTCGTAAATATTAAGATATTTTGACGAAATTTGGTACACAGACCTATGTTAGCCCAATAACGCAGCCTATTGATTTTGGTGAACATCGGTCCATGTTTAGACCTAGTGCCCATATAAGGGTCCTACCAAAATTATACTGTTTATACGCTGCAGGTCGTAAATATTAAGATATTTTGATGAAATTTGGTACACAGACCTATATTGGCCCAATAACGCAGCCTATTGATTTTGGTGAACATCGGTCTATGTTTAGACCTAGTGCCCATATAAGGGTTATACCAAAATTATAATGTTTATACGCTGCAGGTATTAATATTAAGATATTTTGATGAAATTTGGTACATAGACCTATGTTGGCCCAAGGACGAAGCCTATTGATTTTGGCGAACATCGGTCCATGTTTAGAACTAGTGCCCATATAAGGGTCCCCCCAAAATTATATTGTTTATACGCTGCAGGTCGCAAATATTAAGATATTTTGATGAAATTTGGTACATAGACCTATGTTGGCCCAAGGACGAAGCCTATTGATTTTGGTGAACATCGGTCCATGTTTAGAACTAGTGCCCATATAAGGGTCCCCCCCAAAATTGGCTTGGTTACAAACTGCAGGTCGCAAATATAAAGATATTTTAATGAAATTTGGTGCGCTGATTCACATTATAGAAAATTTTGACACAAGCCCCATTTTAACCCATTCGAATTTCGGATCCAAACAATACACCAGAGTGGTGTATGGTATTGTATAGTCGGCATGCCCGACTTTAACCTTTTTACTCGTTTTATTTTATTAATGGTTGCCATTAGAACAGAGTTGCAAAAATTCGTACTTTGTTTAAAAAAAATTTATTTTTTTACGACAGCAGAAATACAATTGAAAATAAAAATACATAATTTAGCGTAAAAAAAGCAAAATTAAATAAAATAAAATGTAAAATAACAAGAATTAATGTCAAAACCAATTGAATTGTGGGGAAGCAAACAACAACAACCATATTCTTGTTTTGCTTTGCTTTTTTCTAAACGTCGAAAAATGTCGACGGTCGATTGTCGCTGAACTTAAATTGATCGCGACGACTTTTGCTGTCGTCGGTCGACAATCGACCCAGTTGTGATTAAACTCTGAGTTGTTTGTGTAAAGACAACAATTCTGTAGCCCAAACAAAGTAACGAGCACAAATGAATTTAAATGGTTCATGCTGACTAACTAGCGTCTGCTTGAAAAACATACAACAATATATTTATTTAGATAATAATCTGACCGTTAGACAAACTCACTCTCTTTTTGGCCAACTGACAAATGGTGCATGTGATTATTACACTGCTAGTTCGCTCAGACGTTCGTTTGGTTTGTGTGTGTGTGTTCGTCCTGATTTCAATTTTGTATGTTAATATGGTTGTTGGCTTTGTCTACAGGCAATGCCGGTTCGGAAGTATACATCAAATGCGACTGTGTTGTTTGTATGTGTTAGTTTAGCTGTGAGTGTGTTTGGGAAAACTGGGTGTTGGGGTAGTGGTAATATTTGGCATACATTTCAAATTGTGCGTGTTTTTTCTGTTGTTGTTTGTTGTTGCTATAAAGCTAGTCAATAAGTTGGTCATATTAAGTGTCTGTCGGTCGGTCGGTCGGTAGGTCGGTCTTGTATGCTCTGCTTTCACATCGTCAAACATTCTGGTTGTCGGCTTAGTTTAACAGTCGTTGAAATGTTTAATGCCAGACAGACTTCGACCTAAAATCACAGACACATATTTTTGTGTGCCACACTTTGTGTATTTGTGTGTGTATCGGTACTCGTGTACATAAACAGTTTGATGGTGGTAGTTGGAGCCATACATACCAAACTTTATACATATAGTACGTAAATTTTGTATAAATTATTATGTATACGGCAGAATCCTTTTTCTTTTTTTTTTTTTAAAGTACTTCATTCTCTATATAATCTATATGTAGAATATATGTAGAATAAGGAGTGTCTGCTCTAGAGACGTTGAAAAAGAAAAAAAACCAAACTTAATACAAATAAACTTTAGCAATACACCACAATACATACATACATACAATATGGGTGTGTTATATTCCGGTACCATGTTTTTATGCTCATTGAAAGTATATACGAGCAGTATATAGTTACATCTAGTTATGCGTAACTATGTCAATTTTTTCGCAAGTCGGTTATTTTGTCATCTTAACAAATACATTGAGTAGAGTACGAGGACAGACAGTTATTTAGGTAGCAAGAAAAAAAAAAGCAGCATAACAAAATCCTGTATATCATTAACAAATACGAAAAATTAAGTAGGTGTTTTCAACAAAAAAAAATATTTCAAGTTGGTAACAGTTGCTAAAATAGGAAATATATAAAGACTTTATGACAACTATTGTGGTAAAAAAAAAGAATTGACATTTTTAAAATTTCCATAGGAAAATAGCAGCATGTTACCCTAGTGTACGTTTAAGAAGCAAGAGAGTAGCAAAACCGAAATTTTTTAAAAATATTATATTCTGTGTATGAAGGTATGTGTAGCTGATCTTTAATTGGTAAATTAATGTTTTTTGAGATCATAAAAGTAAATTACAGAGAATAAAAATTTTAAAATTTTTGATTATGTATTTTTGGGTCCCGCTACAGACCCATCTGCAGTAAGCATGCCTTTATGGGTTAATAATTGATAGTGATCTATTTATATTGACTGTGAAACAAATAAACAAATGTAAACACAACTCAATTAAACTAATATCAACGAAATTCTAACAATAGTATTTTCATCCTCTGTTATTACTGTTTTTGTTTTGAACTTTAATTCTTTAATTTAAGTATCGCAGCTGGTTCTATTAAACTCTGATCGTCAGAGCACAAATCACAGATTTATTGAACAACAATGAACCGTTAATTTTAAAATTTTAAATTCATATTCTAATTATTTTTAACGCTCAACATAAATTCATGTTGATAGTAAACAATTAGGTATATTAAATTATATTTTTCACTGTATCTAGTGTGTTGAGATATATGAAGGTATGTCTAGTTAATCTTTTAATTGGTAATTGAAATTTTTTTTTGTTAGATTTACGATCATATGTTACAAGTAAATTACAGAGAATAAAATTTTAATTTTTTTTTAGCATCGTTGATGTCAGTCTAATTGTGTTCACATTTGTTTCTTTGTTTCACAGTCAATATAAATAGATCATTATAAATTATTAACCAATAAAGGTATGGATACTGAAGATGGTTCTGTAGCGGGCGCCAAAAATAAGTATTCTATCCTGCTAGCCTTATCGAATTTTTTCAGTTTTTATTCTCTGTAATTTACTTGTATGAACTGAAGTCTAACAAAAGACATTCATATTATATTCTATAAAAATAAATAATCTAGCCCGACTATTATAGATTTATTTATTTATTTATTTATTTATTTATTTATTTATTTATTTATTTATTTATTTATTTATTTATTTATTTATTTATTTATTTATTTATTTATTTATTTATTTATTTATTTATTTATTTATTTATTTATTTATTTATTTATTTATTTATTTATTTATTTATTTATTTATTTATTTATTTATTTATTTATTTATTTATTTATTTATTTATTTATTTATTTATTTATTTATTTATTTATTTATTTATTTATTTATTTATTTATTTATTTATTTATTTATTTATTTATTTATTTATTTATTTATTTATTTATTTATTTATTTATTTATTTATTTATTTATTTATTTATTTATTTATTTATTTATTTATTTATTTATTTATTTATTTATTTATTTATTTATTTATTTATTTATTTATTTATTTATTTATTTATTTATTTATTTATTTATTTATTTATTTATTTATTTATTTATTTATTTATTTATTTATTTATTTATTTATTATTTATTTATTTATTTATTTATTTATTTATTTATTTAATAACTAAATGATAATAAAATTATTATATTATTATAGAATAAAAAAAAGGTCTAATAACAGCAACAACAAAATTAAACAATATTATTTTAACTAATTTTAAATGCTGTGTAAGATTACGCATTTCTTTCAATCAAAATCCGTAAAAAGCTTTTAATATTTTATTATATTTTTTTAAAAATATGAGAAGGGTATCCAAAAATTTGAACTTTGACCTTGGTCGATCAAGGGCAGTGTTGCCAAAACTTATTTAAGAAAAAAATGCTAGATTTTTGTGATGAAAATGCTAAAAAGTGCTAAAAGATAAAAAAATATAATTAAGTAGGTTTGAGGTTAAGAAGAATAAACATTTTTTCAAAGTTATAAACACATTATTAATTTCCCTATAAACAATTTCACTGGAAAAGTTGAAAACAAGTCCAATTCCAGCCCTGTTTTCCAGTTTAAAGGCTTGAATAAAACTTTAATTACATTTTATTTCAATAGCAAACTCCAGCAAAAGGGAAACAAAAATTCAAGTTTTATCTATTTTTTTTAAATATACAAATGCTAGAATTTGAAATGTAATTTACTTCAAACAAAATTTAAAGCACTTGAATTTTTAAAACCTATGTATGTGCTTATTGGGTTTGCAAATCAGACTAGGACTAATTTCTGCCTTTTTTATGGGCAGGCTTCATCAGTGATTTTCCATTAAATTGTATTATTGTTTATATTTTATTGTCAGATTGTCTCTATATGATAATTTTTTTTCCCAACAACCTGTCGGCTGTAGGAATTGAACCCATGCATTCCTACATTACAAACGTAACTATACTAGAGTTCGACAGCTTAGCCATTTCACCCACGTAAGGCCTTGATCAAAGTGTGGCTAATTCATAGTTTTCTTTCCTATTCAGCTTTCTGTTATTGTTTTTTTTTTACTCTCAGAAGTGATCAAACAGACACACAAACATTCTACTTTTGATTTTTGTTTATCTTCTTATCTGCTCCTTGTTACCTTTTTCGCAAATGTTGCCACACTGACGTATGTTTTACGTACATACAAGTGCAGACAATTTATGTATATCGGAGACGGACTGCCAGCAGAAAAACTATGCAAAAAAATTTTTATAAGAATTGTTTCAATTTATTTAAAAAAAAGTATTTTAGTAACTTTTTACAATTATATTGAAAATATAATAAGTGACCTCATTTTGTTAACTAAAATTAAACGAAAGAAGATAAAAACGAGTAAAAAGGTTAAAGTCGGGCATGCCGACTATACAATACCCTACACCAGTCTGGTTAAAAGCTAACTAATGTTTGGATCCGAAATTCGAATGGGTTAAAATGGAGCTTGTGTCAAAATTTTCTATAATGTGAGTCAGCGCACCAAATTTCATTAAAATATCTTAATATTTGCGACCTGCAGTTTGTAACAAAGCCAATTTTGGGGGGACCCTTATATGGGCACTAGTTATAAACATGGACCGATGTTCACCAAATTCAATAGGCTTCGTCCTTGGGCCAACATAGGTCCAAATTTCATCAAAATATCTTAATATTTGCGACCTGTAGAGTGCGCACAAGATTGCATGGACAGACAGACAGACGGACGGACGGACGGACGGACGGACAGACGGATATCGTTAAATCGAAATAAAAAAAAATTCTTAACCGATCGGTATACTATAAGGTGGGTCTACGACCAATATTTTTTGGTGTTACAAACATCAGCACAAACTTATAATACCCTGACCACATAGTGGTGTAGGGTATAACAAACCCAAAATTTCTTGTAATAAAATTTAAAAAGCCATTAATATAAGTTTAAGAAATTATTTTTTTTTTTACAAGGAAGGGCTGGTAATGTGAAACACCCATTTCGCTCTTTCAGTTTTCTGCGAAAGTAAAAATGGTAAATGTGCAGTCAACATTAATCTCCTTATTATTCGATTTCCCAACTGCTTCAAAGAAATTAATTTATATCAAAATGTTGCACGTGGTTAAACTGAAGTACCTAAAATGTTTTATTTTGAAAATGGAATACTTTGGTGGGTAATATGAATTTCCCATCCGCATTAGCTACACTCAGATAAATAAGTTAGTAAAAAAATAGTAAACAGTTTTCAATCGCACTTTACTACTTTTGTACCGATTTTTATTCCAATTTTTTTTTAGTAATAATTTTTTCTATTCTTCTATTACAAATTAAGGATTTTTTTTTTACTAATTTTCGTTGCTGATTTCAGCAAAACAATTTACTAATTTTTCAAAACTGAGTGCTAAACTTAGCAAAAAATATACTAATGTAACAACAAGTGGATACTTAAGGAAATTTGATTTACAAAAATTAGTTAATTTTTTAGAATTCTTGTTTAGTTTATATTTGTTATTACTGATAAATTCTTATGTGGTAATTCATAAAAAAAAAAATTTATTTGGTCTTTGAAGCTTGTTATAGTTAAAGTACACATTTCGATTATTAAAGAATTATTAGAGATCTAGAATCATAATCGCATTTGATATTGGCAACACCATTGTTTAATTTCTCTCTTCTCCCAAATACGTCGTAAGTGATGTAAAAAATTTAGTAAGCAATTGATTCGGTAATCGGAAGTGCAAAAATTATTTTCTTAAATTAGATAACTAATGACGTGCTAAGATAAATTCAAAAGTGATTAGAAACATTTCTTGTTATTTATAAAGCAAATAAATGGAACATATTATTATCCTGAATATTTCGCTATCTTCTGGAAATACGAGTAAGATGCTGTCCACAGGATAGCAAAATATTGAAGATATAAATAAAGACAAAATCTTATTTAAGACTGACCTCGAACTTGACTATTTATTAATAAAAATAGTCAATAATCAAAAGTAATAATATTTTTATAGCAAAAATCCAAATTATTTCAAAATATTCTAAAAACATAAGAAAAATGCAAAAAATGCAAAATTTTTTTTGGAAAAATGCTAAAAAATTGATATATGCTAAATGCATTTTTTTCATGCTAAATGATTTTTTTCATGCTAAAAAAAATGCTAAATCTAGCATTAAATATGCTAAATTGGCAACACTGATCAAGCGTTAATATTATTAGATTTTTGAGAAATTTTCAGAATTTGAGTGTTATGATTTGTGTCATGTTTAGGGCATTCAATTAATCGATTTTTTATTTTAATCGATTAATCGTGCAAAAAATTGCACGGATTTTTTCTTAACCGATTAATCGATTAAAATTTTAAAATTAATCGATTAAACGATAGAAACTTTATGTAAAATAATATATAAATTTTGTTGCATTTTTAATAATTTTATTTCAAAAAAGGAACAACAGCAACTCTTCTAAAATTCATAAATATGAAACATGTATTAAATGAGATCAAATTTTGTATGTGCCAACGGGCACATACCATTTTTACATCTAAATCTTGATGTAAGATTTCTTGTAGTGCAGTCTTTACATTCATTCCCCAGAGATGCCTGGAATTCATCATATGTCACATGTCTGTCTGTCTAGCTCAATCATAGAATAACAGCTGTGTTTCGAAAATATTCATGAATTTCATCACATATGGAAGATCGACCAGGCTTAAATTGTGCAAACTGCTGCTGGCTCAAGCCAACTTAAACAATTCGTAAAAAACAAACAACGCATTTGGCAAACCCCAATTTGAATAAAAAATAACAATGTATGCGATAAAAATCATTTATTGTTAAATTTACAACACAAAGTAGAAATATCAACATTCGCTGCGAGTTTGTTTAACTCGTATTCGACTGTTAACCCCTTTTCGATTGAATTGTTATTTAAAACATGTCTTACGGATGTGACTATCGGAACATGTGTATGGCGGAGGGAGGGTTAATATATTTTGAATACTTTAGTTTTATCCACTAAACATAATTTGAGCAACTATTATATCGAAGGCGTATGATCAATATTATTGTTTAATAACACTCATACGTAAATAAGTACAATATTTTATAATATCAATCATACGCAAATGTAGGTACACTAGGAAACTTCAAAAAAAAAATTTTTTTTTAGTTATTAACCAGGCTACCCCTTGGAAATATTTATTTGGGTGTAAAACTACGTCCCCAAAAAAATTAGGATAATCGGACATCGGAAAGACTTGCCGCATCGGCCATGAAGTTTGGAACACGGATTACAAGGGGAAAATATGACTTTTTGTGCATTTTCTCGAAAATATTGATATTTTAAAACTTATTCGAATTAAAAACACTAAAGAATCGTGATTTAGTGTGAAACTGAAATCGGTTAAAAATCAGCCGAGTAATAACAATTTCCCCAGGCAATTGATGTGTCGCAGGCCACTTAATCAAGAAATTCGGGTCCAAATTTTAAAATTTATTGAAATACTCTACTACAGAAACATTTTTTTATTCTATAAGTTCCAAAACCTCAGATAAGAATTACTTTTTTATATTGCGTTTTGCTAACTCGTTTTAAATTAGTGCCAAAAAGATCGTAATTCTTAAACACTGTTTTCAAATCTACAATTTGAAATTTTTAAAATAATTTTTAAGAACTTTTAAAAAATCAACTATAGGACTTTAAGGTTTTATTAAGAATATATTAGAGATTAAAAACTACAAAAATTGTAGGAATTCCTTTTTTCATTTGGCTGCGGCAGAGATTTTTTGAGCGGATTTCGAGTAAACAGAGATTTTTGGCATTTATTTAGCTTTTAGGCAAGTTTTTCTTTTTTCTTCTTTTAATTTCACATGATTTTGGCCGCAATATGATAACACAAAATTTAATACTTCAATCCTGAAATTTAGGGCAAAATATAAATAAATTAAATTGCAAGGGCAGAGGTCAAATTTGAGGAGATTTTAATTTTCTTATAAACATATTTCTATAACAGATATTCCTGAGCGGATATTGATGGAACTGCTTGATATTATTTTCTTAGATCTAAAAATATTATTCTTAATTTAATTTTAGAAAATTAACCCTTAAGTGCTCTTGGGGCTTCTTTGATCCTATGATGCAAATAGACTAATATTTTTTGAGTGGGGCATATAGGCCCCAGCTTTGTTAGAATATTAACAAAATTTCGGTGTAGTTAACTTTATTTAAAAATCGCCAAAAACAAAGAAAAATTTGCTTATATTTAAAGCGCTGCCATGTTAAATCTAGCCACCATTTGTGAATAAAAATAATGCAGGTTTTAAGGAAATTTTATAGAATTTCCAACAATATTCAGTTTGTATAAATCCGATCACTACTCGCTAAATTTTACTATATAATTTGATAAAAGTTCGATATCGCTGATTTTTCATTAAAAGCCACGCCTACTTAGAACGGGCAGCATAATTAAAAACAAACGCTACACTAAAAATTTCTACAATTTTCTGGATCATCTTCCAGTTTTTCGGGGACAATTTAATCATTATTTTGATATTTAAAAATAAAAGCAACGGGATAAAATTAAAAAAAAAACTTTAATTGATTCTATTTTATTGTCCGTCACTGTATATGTCCCATGGATTTTTTCGATGAAGGAGTTAAAAAAATATTTTTGACGACACTTGTTTAGAATTGTTGGGCCGATTATGACGAATCCGGAAAAAATACAAATTTTCCAGCAGTTTATGTTCGGTCGTCAAAGGGTTAATGCCGTAACCGTTATTTTTGATAACACAAACCAAAAAGACTACCCCAGCAGGAAATTGTGTCCTAAATATTAAGTCAGCATTTACCAAAGATGTTTTAAAGACATATTTGCATGTTTTTTCGTTTTCTTAAATTACGCAGATAAACTGTATTTAAAGTGTCTTTAAAGATACACCAAAGTTTACTACCACAAAAAAGTTATTAAATAATAAATAATAACGCTTTATTTTTATAAATTATTAGATTGGACCGTTCTCAGTTAAGAAAAACATATTTTCGTGAAATTTTAAAAACATTTTATCGTAGATTTTGTTGATCTGAAGATTGTTACAATTAGTGTTATTTTTTTTTTTTTTTTTTGTTCGGTTTTAAGATCAAATATGACAAATTCCAAATAGAATTCATAATTTATTTTACAACAAATAGAGCAAAGACTTAAGAAAAAAAACTTTCCTAGAACCAATGGTTGACAATTAATGCATTTTCAAGTGCAACCAAGCACTTTCATCAGATTGTCTTTATGGGGTTATAATGTAGATTTTAGTTTTTATATATACTATATTAAGTTTCAAAGTGAAAAACATTTGCAGAAGTAAACTTAAACATTTTTACTTATTTATTTCATATTACAACGAAAATCACATGTTTTTAACAAAGCTATTATTTTTCTCTATGTTATAGTAGTTGCTTTGACTGAAGTTCCTTCAATAGCAAAACAATGTATGCTGTGATTTTTAACATTCAAGCTTTTAATTATATTTATAGTGATTAGAACGAAAGCACAGAACTTTAACATGCCGTATAAATGACTAAGATGTTGCAATTAAGGGATATTACTTAACAATTAGGACTGTACCTTGTCTGTGAGTATTTTATCGTAGATTTTAGTTGATCTGAAGAATGTTACAATGAGTGTTATTTTTTTTTCGGTTTTAATATCAAATATGACAAATACCAAATAGAATTAAAATTTTTTTTTACAACAAATAGAGAAAAAAAATCATTCCCAGCCAGCAATTTCGGAGCGCTCATAATAAGATTCTTAAATGGCTCATAGAAATGATTTTTGTTCTTTTGAAAACACTCTTTTATGGAAGAAAATATGAACCCTCAGAAAACAATCCAAAAAGTTGTCTCTACAATCTAAAAAAGCTGTCTCAAAATGAGGGTTCATTTTTCGGACTCAAAGAAGATTCCAAAATTATTGAAATTTATGAGGAAAATTTCGATTTTATGCGTTCTTTTTTCTGAGTCTTTTCTGAGTACACAGGGGGCTCTTTTAGACGGACCACTTTCATAGGAAAAATGTTTATGTTTTTGGAGCTCATTTCTGAGTCATTAATGAGCATCTTTGTTTGCTGGGTTTATAATTTTTATTTATTTTTTGAAAAAGTGTTGGACAAGTTTCAAGTTTTAAAAAAACTTGAAAAAAAATTAAACACATATTTTTTAGTAATGTGTTGTTTTTTCAAACGCGTCATATAGAACAACTGCAATTAATTTTGTAATTAATATGCATTTTTATTAATTTTAATTTAGTACCCAGGCAGCAATTCCGGAGCGCTCATAAATAAGATTTTTAAATGGCTCATAGAAATGATTATTTTTTTTTTTGAAAACACTCTCTTTTTGTAGAAAATATGAACCCTCAGAAAACAATCCAAAAAGTTGTCTCTACAATCTAAAAAGCTGTCTCAAAACGAGGGTTCATTTTTCGGACTCAAAGAAGATTCCAAAATTATTTAAATTTATGAAGAAAATTTCGATTTTATACGTTCTTTTTTCGGAGTCATTTCTGAGTACACAGGGGGCTCTTTTGGACGGACCACTTTCATAGGAAAAAGTTTACAAATGTTTATGTTTTTGGAGCTCAATTCTGAGTCATTAATGATCATCTTTGTTTGCTGGGTAGGTTTGAGGTTAAGAAGACGAATAAACATTTTTTCAAAAGTTATAAACACATTATTCATTTGCAAGTCAGACTAGAACTAGTTTCTGCCTTTTTTCTATGGACAGGCTTCATCAGTGATTTTCCATTAAATTGTATTATTGTTTATATTTTATTGTCAGATTGTCTGTATATGATAATTTTTTTTCCAACAACCTGTCGGCTGTAGGAATTGAACCCACGCACTCCTACATTACAAACGTAATGTAGCCACCTCAGCCACGTAAGGCCTTACTTATAGTGTGGCTAATTCATAGTTTTCTTTCCTATTCAGCTTTCTGTTATTGTTTTTACTCTCACAAGTGATCAAACAGACACACAAATATTCTTCTTTTATATTTTTTTATATCTTCTTATCTCCTCCTTGTCACCTTTTCCGCAAATGTTTAATTTTTTTCGATATAAGAAATTTTAGATTATCTGAATCTGTAATACTTGTTATCGTAGGATAACATTGGGATTTTTAAAATTTTTAAAATTAATGTGTCTTTAAAAAACACATTGATAAAAATAGGTTTGGAAAATATCTAACGAAAAGCACTACAATTTCGTAAGAGTTCTTTAAATCAGCTATTTTTAAATTTCATAATAAACAGTATTTTTACAGTAAACCGTTGTTTTTGTTAGTTATTTAAAAAGTAAAAAATTTCGTTGAATTTTGTTGAATTTTAAAAATTCTTGTTTAGTTTATATTTGGTATTACTGATGCATTCCTCGTTTGCAAATAAAAATCAGAAACTGGTATTGTATCTACAATGTATAAAAGCATAATAACTGAAGAACCGTTTTAGTTAATTAATTTTAATTTTTATTTAAAATATTAAATAGGCTGAAGTAATTACACATATTTTTGTAATCGAAAGAAAAAAAAATTATTTCTTTTTATTAAAATATATTTTTATAATGCCAAAAGAACTGAAAAAACAGTAATTTTTAACCATTTTGCCAGATTAACAGTTAAAAATAACAACATTTTTAGAGCTGATTTATAGGAAGAAGAAAACAGTTTAATGAAAAATTTTACAGACACAAGGGAATGATCAGACTGCCGCAGTTTCGTTATACCCAAAGACTCGTCAGTGGTTAGTTTATGTGTCAACTTATCAAAGTAGTTTTTAATTGTTAATTTGTCTCTATATGAAAAACTTTTTGTGTATAGCCATATACGTGGATTGAACCGGCAGCCCTCTGCACAGGCTGACTCGTAGCATCACCTCTTAACAAGATACACCACGGTCGGGATAGCGCCGACTGTGGCTATTTGAAGTTTTTTCAATCACAGCCTATACAATGCGCTGTGGGCCAGAATCGTCGTTTTTGCCCAATAGTACAATTCAGGTAAAGGGAAAATATGTTTATATATTCAAAATCTAGTATTGTTGAATATTTTGTGAGTGAAATATTGTATCATTGTAGTTACTCGTTGTTAGTTGGCGAGAGTTCAAAGTCAAAGTTTTTCAATTTTATGGCATTTTTTATTTTATAATGATACAATAAAAAAATCCTAAATAAACAATAAGTTGTTCCAAAAACAATCTCAAATTATAAAACTGAAACCAGTTCTCAAAAAAAATAGAAACCTGTTAAGTATTTACGAAAAAAGTAACAAAATTATTAATTTTACCTCAAAAATGTGGGTTTTTTGAAAATCCTAAATTTTCAAAAAAAAAGCTACAAAATGTTCCAAGAGATATTTTAAAAAACTTGAATGCCAATGTGTTCCATAAGATGTCTTCTACCTAGGTTTTTGCGACCGTTTATAAACTTTCGAGATTTTGCCCTTTAACTGAAAAAGTACACACAAAAAAATATTGTTCAACTTTTTTCAATTAAAACGATTTGTTAAATTATTTCAAAAGGTGTCAATTAAAAATTAATCCAATAGATTAAATAATTGCTCAAAACTGCAATTTGCTTGACATTTTTTTATTCTACCACTCAAAAGCATTTCATAAAACAAGAGAAAAACATCAGCATATTGTTGTTGTTTTTCGTTTGTTTTATTTGTGTAGTTGTTTTCATAAATGTTAATGTATTAGTAACAGGGATGATAAAGTTGGTACTATAATACTTTTTATGGTACTATTAGAACCTCAAAAGTACTATGGTATGCCTTAGCATTATTTGATACCATTTTAAATTATTCAAAATAAATAGTAAAAAATCGTAAGAAACGTAATTCAAAGAAAAGGGTTTTAAAATTTTGCAAAGCATATTAAACATTTATTTGAATTTAAGAGAAAATCTTTAAGTTGTTATTTTTTGTTTAGTTTTATTTGATTTAGTTTTCTCAATTGATTTTAATTAATTTAAATTGTGCGGTAACTTCAATTTTAGTAAATTGGACATGTTCGGGCATGTTGTTTGTTTTAATACCCAATCCATATACAGTTTTTTTTAATTATAAGAAATAAATTTAAAAAAAAGATCAAAATTTTATAATTTTTGACCCCGCTTTTTAAATATTAAAGATGAGACTGGGACGCTAATAATAGTCAACGCGGAAGAACAAAAGCGATAGAATAATATAAAAAAGGTAACTGCGAAGAAGAAAGAACAAAATACACTATAAATACAGAGTGGAGTGGATCTATATTATATTTTGAACCTTGTTTTAATGTACAAAAGAACCTTTACCTTTAACCTTTTTTTGTTAATTTATAATAAAAAAATTTAAAAAAATTAATATGCGGATCGAAAAAGTACTATGTTTTAAGCAGGTTTGTACTATTTTTAAAATCCCATTTATCATCCCTTATTAGTAACTAATATTTTAAATTATTTTGTATAAAATTTTATAAATTCTCGTTAAGTTTATTATTTTATTTAGTTAAATATTTTAATTTTGCCATGTTAAATCTGAATATTCATTTATTCTACAACATTACTATTAAAATAGTAATGTAATTTTTGAAATTTTGTTTAAAAAATTTTAAATTTTTAAAACAAAAAGTTTTCAAAAAATTTTTTAAATATTTAAAAAATTTTAATTTTTGAAATTTTGTTTAAAAAATTTGATTTTTTTTTTAAACAAAAAGTCACATAAAAATAAATTAAAAATTATTTTAACAAATATATTTTATTTAGTTTTCAAAAAATTTTTAACAGAGCCTTATGCTTCAGAAAAAAGAAGAAAACTAATTTATACGAGAGAGAACTTTTCACATAAGTATAAATAAATCTATCAACTGAATGAAAATTGCATGCAGGTTTTATTTTAATGAAATTCAAGCTAAAAAATAAGGAAGTATATTTTTTATAGTTGGCATGGCAACTACCACTTTATCCAGCTGATAGTCTTATTTAGAAGTTATACAATATTGATCACTTTTTAATCCAATGGATTAATTTTTAATCAAATGCATATAATGTGTTATTTATGAGGTATATAATATTGATCAATTTTTAATCCAATGAATTAATTTTTAATCAAACTCATATAAAAAACCAATAAAAATCCTAATCAAATGTATCACTATTTTATTGAAAATTTATTCAATTAAAGAGCTACAAATATTTAATTGAATGAACAATTTTCGTGATTGGAGGAATTTCAACGATAAAATTTATTGAATAGGCGGTTTTCGTGATTGAAATTAGTTTTTATTTTTTTGTGTGTACCTTCAGATATCGCTGATTTCCAGCATTCCAGAGTTTTAGTAAAAACTAAAAAATAGCACTAAAAATTACCTTAAATGAAGGTTCTGGTTTTCTTACACAGACTAGCCCCCTAAAGTCCAGGTTTGTGGGACATTTGAGTGCCAATTCTGAATAAGTACGAAATTAACCCTTAAACACATTTTAAGTTTTGACTTATTTCTGGCATTGAAGTTAAATTTTAAATTATGATGTCTTCAGAGACTTATAGTAGAATTTCATGACAAATATTTTTGCGGAACATTTTTTGACACTTTTTAAAAAGGGCCAAAAGAGACCCTTTAATTGCAGAGTTAGAGGGTTAAAATGTTCCACAAAAATGTCCCTCGTAGTGTTTTACATAAGTTCGCTGAACATTTCACATACCTAAAATGGAAGATTCACATGGTTTCCTATGCCGATTCACAATAAAAAGTTTCAAAAGAGGGGAAATTTTAACCCCCCTAAAACATAGGGCCAGACGAAAACTTTTAAAACGCCGATACACTTATATTTTTCTTTGGTCCCTCTGCCAGAATTAGTTGTCATCCGAACCTTTTTTTTTTGTACAGTTTAATTTATTTTCCAACACATAACAATTTTAAATTTATGGCCGCAATATTGGATCGGCCATTTTGAATTTTTAAAATTGATTTCAGATTCGTAATCTGCTACCCAAAAACTTCCCCTGGTGGAAATTTGAAGTAAATCAGGCGACATAAGAAATTTAATGAATTTGAATTTCAAAATTTTAATTTCAGATTTTTAATCAGCAGATCCTAGACCTATATAACTGATTATTTTAAGTGCAACATAATAAAAACTAAAAATTAACGGCCGCCATCTTGGATCCGCCATTTTGAATTTTATATTTCAGATTCGTGATCAGCAACAACCAAACCAAACCCTTTGTGATATCTTTTAGTCTCATACACTCAACATTCTAGTTTTGGCCAAAATTCGATGATGCTGGCCCACAGTGCAATGTATGTTTTGTAATCCAAAGATCTAGAATTAACTAATACTTGAGCAATTTATTTTTCAATTAGAATATTTCCTCTCTTAGTCCTATTGTTTTTCTCCTTTTTTCAAAAGTAGTTATTTAGTAGTAGTTTCACAAGTAGTAGTTTAGTTATTTTAAAGGTAAATACCTTTGTTGCTTTTTTAACTGAATATACCTTTGTTTTAACTGTGATTTTCAGTAGATTCCACTGACAAACTTTTTTGGTTGTGCTTTAAAGCATGCACATTAGAGCGTACCACCTTACAGGTAAAAAAAAGTGCGCCGTACACCCTCCAATATGAAGTATTTTTGCAAGGAGGTTTAAAAAAAAAAATTTTTTTCCCGAACGTAGAGGTCGCCATTTTACAATTTTCGTTATGCCTTTGGCATTCACAGTCTGAGCTTAAAGTATGATACATCGATGTTTTTCTCTCGAGGAGACCAGTGTTTTGCTACTGACCTCAAGTATTCCGTTCTAGTAGTTACCCACCAGATCTCAGTTGTTACCACCCTAATGTACCACCCAAATGTCAGAAAATTAAAGCTCGCAAAAAATCATTAAACTTTTGCT
This sequence comes from Leucophora obtusa, assembly GCA_949987735.1. Taxonomy (NCBI): domain Eukaryota; kingdom Metazoa; phylum Arthropoda; class Insecta; order Diptera; family Anthomyiidae; genus Leucophora; species Leucophora obtusa. Next base: position 140,029,617 of record OX465298.1, on the reverse strand, counting down.
AAGGAAGTTTTTCGATAAACCCAGTAGAAATTCGTTGCCGAACGTAGGGGTCGCCTTTTGAAATTTTTTTTTCATTGGATTTTTCCTTTATAGCAAAACACTGGTCTAGAGACAAAAAAATCGATATATCACACTTTAAAATCTGACTTTAAATGCCGAAGCTATAACGAAAAATTGAAAAAGGCGACCCCTACGTTCGGCAAACAAAAAATTTGTTTTTGAAATTGCCTTGCAAAAATACTTTATATTGAAGGGTGTACGGCGAACTTTTTTTTTTTTTGAGGTACGGTGTAATGCACATTTAGTTAAATATACAAAAAATATGCATTTATAGCAAAATATGTCAAAATATGCATTTATATATAAAAATATGCATTTTCAGTAAAACATGCAAAAATATGCATTAAAAAATCCATGTCACTTTTTTTTTATTCACAAAGATATTTAGTAAAAATTGTTCTCCAGCTAACCACAAGAAACATGTATTTACATAAAATTCCGCAGTGACAGTACAGTGAGAGAATTATCATCACTTCAGTAAAGAATTTCTTCATAGTTTCAATGAAAATTGTCCTTGGAACTCGTCCATTGAAACTTTTCATAGAATCTATGAAACAGGTTTCATTAAAGTCATTGTTTATGAAAAGTTGATAAAATTAATGAAACTCTTCATAAAATTAATAGGCCACTCGTCCAATGAATTAATCATTCAGCCAATAAAGAGCTTCATTAAATCTATGAAGCAATTTCATGTACTATTATTTATTATAGTTGGTTGTTGTCGTTGCTAAGCTGGAGTGGATAAATAAAAAGTACTTAGCAAATGCAAAAGGCGTAATAAAATCGTAGCATATTTTACGGATGTACAAAATATATCTAAAGAAAGAATTCATTAAATTAAAAAGTTTCATAAAAAAAAAGTTTCGAAAAAATTAACATGATTTATAAAAAAAATTTCATAGTCCAAAATTAATAATAAAAAATGAATAAAAAAAAATAAAAATTATAAAAGATTATTCTCCCAGCAAATAACGATATTTTATAAAAAAAAGTAAATAATATTGAACAATTTCATATATATAAAGAACATTTTCAGTAAATTTATGGAGATCTAATTTATGAAATTCAATGAATTTTTTTAATGAAATTATAAAATTTTATGAAAGAAAAGTTATGAAAAATTTCATATTATTAATTAAATATTATATACATAATGAAATTCTTCATTGGTTGTACGAAAAAAATTCTATGAAATTATATCATTAATATCATGAAGGATAATTCTCTCAGTGTAACATTTCATGGAGCCTTCAAGAAGCCGTCTCTAAGACATTTCCAGCCGGGACTTTCTAAGAAAATTTTAAAAACTAATTAGTTTTATATAATTAGTTAGCATGTTGTTCCACCTTAAGTCCAAATTATAATATGATATTGTCATATAAGATTTTAATTAGTTTTATCTCTATTACATTTAACAATTTTCAAACAAACTTCCTTGACCATATACAAACCTTCAAATCACAAAACCAAATTAGAAATGATAACTAGTATTAAACATCATCTATTATATACCCTCGAGTATAAATATTATAGTGACTAAATATTCTCGCTTTATGAAAATTATACCAATAACTTGATATGTAGTTTCCTAAACAAGTACTCATTAATTTGAACATTAAAAAAATAAATTTATCGCAGGCACAACATCAGACACAATAATCAAGTATACCGACAACATTGTTGTCTGATAGAAATGACATTTCATTTTTAACGTCATCATTAGAAACACCCCCTATATTACAGAAAATTCCATGTTCCACAAATGTTAACCTCGAAAAAGAAAAAAATGCAGGTAACAACCACCAATTCAACTAACCATGTTTGCCTTATGTATGTATTTGAGTGAAATAAATGAAAAACCTCAATATTGAATGGTTTATGTCAGGCAATAGCCCAAACATTATGACATTATAAATTTATGCACGAACAGTCGAACCCCAATTTGCGTCAGTTACATAAATTTAAAACCATAAACTTCAAAAATGTTTTTTGAATTCGCAAGATTTTCTTGATTTCAAAACACATTGTTTCAAATTAATTGTCCCAAATTTAAAGACAGACAACCTGTTTTACGTCATCCTTAAAATGGGGCGCAAATCTAGGTTTGACAGTAGTATAAGAATGACTGAGTAGGAATATTTATAGTAAAAGCGATTAAATTTTTTGGTTATGGTTAGTTGGTCAGTGGAAGTACAGATAGATAAATATGTATGTATGCATTAGGGTCTCCAAAAAATTTTTTGACCGGGCTACACCCTGGAAATATTTATTTGGGTGTAAAAATACGTCCCTTAAAAAATTAGGATAATCGGACATCGGGAAGACGTGCCGTGCCGCATCGGCCTTGAAGTTTGGAACACGGGTAACAAGGAGAAAATATGACTTTTTGTGCATTTTCTCGAAAACATTGATATTTTAAAACTAATTCGAATTAAAAACACTAATTCGAATTAAAAATCTCCTCAAATTTGACTTCTGAACTCCCTACGGGGAAGGGACCGGTCCCAGATGACACGCAGGATAGGTCCCAAGAGGGCGGAGACCGGTCGTTAATCGGTCTTTTTGTTTGAAAGAGACCGATTAACATGGCGTTGTCATTGGAAATGACCAATTGCCACAGTTTAGACACATTGTGGCAGTAAGGTGGTATGTCTAAAAATAGCTTTTCAAATAAACTAATAAAAAATTAAGAATTAAAAATAATCTACTTGGCGTCGAAGTAGGGCTCGATAACACAACCTTCTGCTTGTAAGGCAAACGCTCTACCGTCTGAGCTAATGTTGCTTATGCGTGATGGCTGGCTGATGGTTAAGTTATGTTTTTCGTTTCTGTTCAAATAAAAAAGAGAAAGAAAAAAGAAACACACACACAGCAAATAAATAAAACATGGAAAAAAAAATAGAAAAGAAAACAACATTAACACACACACAAATATGGTGGAAGTGCCTTGAATATGCCCCCGATTGACCGGTCATGGGATAGGTCCCTTAATGGCAGTTGACTTGTTTTTTGCGTTGGCCATAATTAAATTACAAAATCAATTAAAAATTAGAAAATTACCTCAAAACCTCCGATAATATAAATAAAAATTTAAAAAATTCCCCTTAAGTTACAAAGAAAAGTTAAATGAAATACCAACTGTTAAAACTAAAACAACTTTAACATTAAAAAAACGTTGAAAATACAAAACTTAAAATTTCTTAGCAAAACATTATAGAAATTTAAAATAAGAGCTAAAATAAGCAAATCGTGAAAAAATAAAGTTAAAAATAAATAAAAGAGTAAAATAAATAAAAAATATTTTTAAAAATATGCCACGAATTTGGTTTTTATTTCGGTATCGGTCAAGTTTTTTTAAAAGCAACAGTGAAAATAACGGAACAGAAAATACTTAGTAAATTAATTCATTTTCTTTTGTTCATATTTGTACTAATTTAGTAATATGCCTTCGGTTGACCGGTCACGGGATAGGTCTTTGGAGGGCAATTGACCCCTCATTCTCCGCAGGGCTTACACAGGGGCAATTAAATTTATTTATATTTTGCCCTAATTTTCAGAATTGAAGTATTTAATCTTGTATTGTTATATTCCGGCAAAAATCATGTGGAATTAAAAGAATAAAAAAGAAAAACTTGCCTAAAAGCTAAATAAATGCTAAAAATCGCTGTTTTCTCGAAATCCGCTCAAAGAAAATCTCTGCCGCAGTCAAATGCAAAAAGGGATTCCTACAATTTTTTTAGTTTTTAATCTCTAATATGTTCTTAATAAAACCTTAAAGTCCAATAGTTGATTTTTTAAAATTTCTTTAAAAAAATTTTAAAAAATTTGAAATTGTAGATTTGAAAACAGTGTTTAAGAATTCCGATCTTTTTGGCACTAATTTAAAACGAGTTAGCAAAATGCAATATACAAAAATAATTCTTATCTGAGTTCCTGGAACTTGTAGAATAAAAAAATGTTTCTGTAGTAAATTATTTCAATAAATTATAAAAATTTGGACCCGAATTTCTTGATTAAGTGGCCTGCGACACATCAGTTGCCGGGGGAAATTGTTATAACTCGGTTGATTTTTAACCGATTTAAGTTTTTATTGCTTTATTACAATAAAAATTCACGCTAAATCACGATTCTTTAGTGTTTTTAATTCGAATTAGTTTTAAAATATCAATCTAATCGAGAAAATGCACAAAGTAATATTTTCCCCTTGTAATCCGTGTTCCAAACTTCAGGGCCGATGCGGCACGTCTTCCCGATGTCCGATTATCCTAATTTTTTGGGGGACGTAGTTTTACACCCAAATAAATATTTCCAGGGGGTAGCCCGGTCAAAAACTCAAAATTTAAGTTCCTCCATACAAGCTTGGACCACTCTAGTATACACACGTTGATGGTAATGATGCATTGTAAGAATTTCGGAATATAAAAAATTTAGTTTAAGCTATTTTTCTTTTTGTTACCAAGTGAATCTGAAATAGAAATTTTTATTAAAATATTTTACAATTTTTTTTTTTTCTTTCTTTACATTTTGAAAGGAACAAAAAGCTATAAAGAAGAAATCCTTAATTATATTTATAGTAAAGCTTAAAAATATCATCATTCACATCATCCTGATAATCTTCCTTGATTATTATGATTTTTTATCCCGTTTCACATTTTGTTGCTTTTCAATGTAGTAGTACGAGTTATAGTAACAGTAGTGGTTGGTACACAGTTAGTGCACATTTTGTGGTATACATTCAGTCATGTTTCCATTTGTGGTGTTAATATTAAAACGGTTTTATAGCAAACACCACAGAGCATCATCAAACCATTACCGACCTAACTAACAAACTATATCTACACAACAAACGACAGTCATAAAGACTATCCGTTAGTTTGTTTGTGCTTCCATCCGTCCGTGTGTCCGTCCATCCATCCGTCTGTTTGTTTGTCTGTCTGTCTTTCTATCCTTCCGACCATCTACATTGTAATAAATAACAAGTGACGACATGCGCGAACACTTTTAGTGATAGTATGTATGTTTGTTGTTGTATTGTAGTGGCTGCCAACTAACTAAGTAAGTACTCTCCTCTAACTATTGTATTTTGTTTCCCCCGAGGTGTTGCCTGGTGTTTGCCATATATATTTTGTTGCTACAGCGATTGAGCATGACCATGCCAAAAGTTTATATATTTTTTTCTTCTTGTTTTCACAATTTTCTGCATCAATTGCGTGACTGTGTCGTCGATCAATGCCAAAAACGTTTTTTTTTTCTTTTTTTGCAAAATAGAAATTTAAAACCGGAAGAGGCTTAACTTTTCATTGTAACAATGCTATTTTTTATAAATTATTAAATGTATATCATAAATTAAAAAGAAATTTAAAATTTTTATACTTAAATATCAGCAAATTTTATATCATGGATTTTTATTCAATTTTTTATTGGGGTATATAAAACTGAACTATTGAAGCATATTTATTATTTAAATGGTTGCGTATGATTAATATTTATTTCAATACCTATTAATGTAGATTGTAAATATGAGTCCTTCCATATGAAAGGTATATCTAGTGTTTCCAATTATTCGACCTAGACGGTTAACCGGTTAATGCATAATTCGAAAAATCAAATCCATTAATTTTATTTGGTTCTTTCTTTATTCAAATTATATTTTCTTTTTTTTTTATCAATTTAGTACACTACATACAACTTTGGTACCATGTCAATGCAAAAATGTAAGGTATTTACAGTCCTACTCCGTACAGGGAAAGGAACCGATCCCAGGTAATAAACAGGACAGGACCCAAGGTGACAATCACGGTCACTGATCAGTAGGGCGGATCGATTTGTAGGGAGGCAAAAAAATCGCTCAACTGACAAGGAAATCGTATTCTAGGGATCAAAATAAGTAACTTTGACCGAGGAACCATACCTCTAAAACGAATTCTGATGTCCCAACTTTTGACCCGTAGTGTCAAATTTTGAAAAATCCCACTTTGACCCATTTAGAGTGCCCGAATCGAGTCCAAATGTATGACCAACCACACTAACTTTGGAGGGCCGACCCACCCATGCCAGTGGCACACCCCCTGGAACCTCCCATAGGGGGCTCCCCATACAAACATTTAAAAAAATCACCATTTTTGGCACTTTACATATTGGTGCTCAAATGTCCCACAAATCTGGATCTTAGGGAGAAACCAAGGGAATCTTCCATTTTAGGTATAGGATGTGTTCAGCGAACTTATGTGAAACACTACGCGGAATATTTTTGTGGAATATTTTAACCCTCTAACTCTTCATCTTAACCAAAAAGTTCACTTTCATTGAAGAGTTAGAGGGTAAGAATGTTCCACAAAAATGTTCCGCGTAGTGTTATACCTACTTGACCTAATTAACATGAAGCCCCAATCTTTCCAAAATTGAATAAATCGAGATTTGAATTTCTTAAACGCGTTTTTATGAATTTATACCCTACACTATATGGTAGAGAATATAACGTTGTGCTGACGTTTGTTACTACCAAAAATACTTGACCGAGACCAACATTTTATTACAGCTTACTATATATTTCACTTTATTTATTGCACCGCATATTGAGATTCCCGGAATTCGATCTGCTCCCAAAAATATAGCCAAAATCGTACGGTAATGTTGGATATAATGTAGTCGGTATGTCCGACTTAAATTTTTTTATTTGCCATAATTTAATGCTAGAATTTTTACTATGTAAGTAGACTTTGTTTTTTTTTTTTTTTTTTTTTTTTTTTTTTTTTTTTGATGATTCACAACTAGTTGGAAAATTTTAACTCAATTTCTCCGAAAGTTTCATGGTGTTACTCGGCTTCGTTTTAAAGAAAATATTAATTGAATATTGTCTATCTTAAATATTTATTCCACAATCAGTTTGAACCACAATACGTATATAATCAACATGATATTTATCAGGGTTAGAATTGCTACGGCAATTGTAGCAGTAGCAACGAAATTTAACTATAAACTCTAGCTTAAAATCGAAGAGTTTTTATTTTCAAACAAAACTACCACTACTGCTACATGCAAGTTTTATTTTTAGAGCAGTAGCAATAGTTTTGTTTTGAAAAAAAGCAAAAACTACAACGAGAGCTTTTGTGAAATAGCAATAGCTCAAAAGAATCATAATTAAAAACTCTGTAGTCGAGTTATTGAAATAAAAGAAAAGCTACACACACAAGTCAATAACAACATAGCACAACAGAAAAAAAGTGGTAGTTATTGTGAGAGTTATTGAGCGAATTTTATGGGAGTCTTTAAAATCAAATATAAGAAAAACTACTTAATGCCTACATAATAAAAAATGTGCAATATACATTCATGATAAGCAAGCTGGCCAGACTTGTTGTTTTGTCTCTAAATTTGGGAATTTTTTGTTGGTCTTGGGGACAGAGAATCCTTTTGGGCATTTAAAAAATGTTTTGGGGATATTTAAAATCTTTCGTAAATTTTGAAGATTATACTAATTTTGTATAGTTTTCAAAAAAAATTTAGTAAAGTTTTTTGCACGTAATTTCGAAGGTAAAAATTTACCCTTTTATACATTTTCTGTAACACTTCAAAGCTTTTTGACGTGCTTTAATTTGGTTTGTTTTTAAAATCTACAAAATATTTTGTAGGGTATTCAAATACAAAAAAAAAAACAAACCGTATGGTTAAAAATAAAGACGATTTTAAATTAAAAATATTATTGCATATTTAGAACCATTTTACCGTTCAGTGATTTAAAATCTTCTCCGTTCAGAATTTTTGTTTTATTACTTATGCACTGAGCTTGAAGTAAGAATTTATTAATTTTAAGAATCAGTGAATAATTTAAAATAATTTTAAATCAATGATTTGATATTGAATAAAGTGAGATAATTAGCGTTTTTTTTAATCACCTGGATTTAGAATTTTTCATACAAAAAGTGGATTTATTAAATCCAAAAAAAGCTGGATTTAATAAATCCATAATAAAAGCACAAATATGTGAAACAACCTATTAATTTAATGACAGAAAAAAATACGAACGAAAATTAAAAGAGAAACAAAAAAATTTAAAAACTAACAAATAAAAGGTTTTTATTAATTTTTTTTTATGAAATATGTTTAGAAAAAAAACTACACCGCACTAAATACATATTTTCGATCTTGGGCATGGAGAAATAGCTCAAATAGAAATGGCAATTTTTCACTCTACAGTAATTTAATTAAATCCAATTAGTGAATATTAAATATTGCAATGGAATTTTTCAATTGTGTAAAAATATAAATTGAAGTGATAAAACTGAAAAAGCAGACTGTTTATCGCTGTTTTATATAAAATATAATTAAAAATTAAAAGTAAAAGTAAAATCCTTCATCATCGAATTCGTTATTAAAAATTAGGGTGAAAGAAGTGTCGGACAGAAAATTTTTTTAAAATAGGGAGAATCTAACCCCATCTGTTGAGCACTTTTAGAAATACTTTTTGGATTTATTAAATCCAAGTGATTAGAAAAAACGGCTAATGATTTGGTCTAATTTATATTGATTCGATTTTGATTCGATTGAATAATTTGTTTTAAAACATAATTCGCGAAGTATAAATCAAATGGTTTTGACATTTCATATCATATAATTTATTGCATTTGAAGACACCGGGTTAACTGTGAATTTCTTCATTATTTAATACAATTCTCGGGTGAAAATGTTCATATATGATAAAAATATATTGGTTCCATACATGCACTCAATTAATACGTCTGTTTTTAATAGAATTGTTTCTAATTTTAGGCTTAAAATAAAATTTGTTGAAATTAATATATTGTGTCAGTAAAACTACATATAATTTTTCTTCAATTACTAAACTTGATTTAATATCTGAGCAGTTCTACCAATATTTCACAAAAAGATTTTGTTAGTTTCAACAAAATTTACAAATATTAGAAATAATTCTGTTAAAATACAGACGTTTTATTTTTTGACAACCTTAATGGATCGTATATAAATATAACTTTTTTGTTGTATTTTTCAACAGAAATTAGTTTTTTCTTAAATGTGCATATATTTGTAACTTATTGCAGGTTTCTGTCGAACGTGCATTTTCCGCACTAAAACTAATACTTGCCGATAATCGAAACCGTCTTAGTGCCGAAACCTTGGAAAATATTCTATTGGTAAAACTTAACCCAAGCTTTTTAGATGAAGGCATATCAGATTTAGAGCTGTTTACACACAATGATGAAGTGATATAACTTTAACAAACTTTCAACAGTCAGCGTATCTTAGCAATATAATTATGTACATTAAACTAGCTCTTTAAAACCCGATTTCTGGGTTTTCGCTGCAACAACATGCTTCATTTTTTATACGTCATCTGGCGAAAATTTAAGCCAAAATCGGTAAGCATTCAACCGGCAAAAAACTGCTGAAGGTTTGGAACTCTCGGTCAAAATTAACAAATTAAAAAAAATTATTTGAAATTTGTCATAAAAATAATTTTTGTCCTATGTTTTAACATAGTTAACATAGTTAATCAAATTGAAACAAGTCGTATTTTTTTGGTTTCATACACTAATAGAAAAAAGCCTGTAAAAATTTAGTTAAAACTACTAAAAATTTGTTGAAAATGATGCTGCGGAAAAAAATACTAAATTAGGAGATTATTTTTTTTTCTTAAATGCAAATAAAAATCGAGCTTTTAAAAAACAGCGGTTCGCAATTTTTTCTTTTTTCACAAAATATTTCTGTTACTTTAACAGGATAGACCGCTATTTACATTTAATTTTTACTGTTCTTATCTTAGAGTATTTAGCATATCAAAATCTGCTAATTTCAGCAGTTTTTTCTGCAAGATTATTTTTAACTAATTTTCAGTAGCCTTTTCTACTATTAGTGTACGACAAAAATTTAATTTTTTCACAAATTTCAAAAAGTGTTTTTTTTTATTTTTTCTTTAATTTTGACCGAAAGTTCCAAAATTTAACCCGTTTGCGCCAGTGGAAGACTTCACCGACTTTGGCTAAAATTTTCACCAGAAAATTCTTAGATTATGTACGTATAACAAATAAAGTATACTGGAGCAGCAAAAATCCAAAAATCGCTTTTGTACATATGCATGTGTATTTATTGTGGCTCCTAAGGAGCGCGCACTTGAATTTTTATTTATTTAAATAATATAATATATAAATATAATATATAATATAAATTATTTTCATATATTTAGTTAGAATATTCTTCCACCTCAAGTCCAAATTCTAATATGATATTGTTATATTAGATTTTTATTTGTTGTTTCAAAAAGGGTTGATCATTTTCATGATAGACAATACAATTGTTTCGTAGACATCACTCTACTCTTCAGTTGTCCGCAATAAGAAAATGATAACTTTCCTACTCAAACCGAGACATTACATAAGGTTCAAAAAACCAACGGGATGAGAATTTTGTACTTTCGTATATGAATTGTCTGATTTGGTAAAACCAGTTATAAATCAACTCCTTTTTGAAAGCAACAATTACATAAAAGTACCCTTTGGGTACTATTTATATGTATGTCTGTTGTCAATACATTTTGTAAAAACAACTAATTTTAAACTCAAAACAAAATAAATATTTGAATGAGATTTTAGCCGTGGTGTGCTTATTTTCAACAATTATTTTAATTTTTGCATTAAAAAATACAAAAATTGTTTTTTCGGACTTTCTATATTTTCATATATTTAGTTAGAATAAAACAATTTTTGTATTTTTTAATGCAAAAATTAAAATAATTGTTGATAAATTATTTTCTTTTATTATCTTAAGGACTAAAATTTTGTGTTTAATGTTTTGATTCAAATGTTATGTTAAAATAAACTTTTAATTTATTTAATAAAAAATCTGTTGAAAATGAATTTAATTGGTATAATTATTATTTCTTAAAATATTTAATATGCACTCAAAAAAAAAACTTAATACAAATCTTAGTAATCAGACAACAGAAACGTTCAAAATACTTTATTGATAATACTCTACAAGTATTTTTTTGAAAAAAATACTTCATAACTTTTAAATAAAACTCTTTATGATAGAGTAAAGAGTTCTAAAGATACAACTCTCTATTGAAAAAATCTACAATGAATAGTATTTTGAATTTTATGGAGTTTTATTTTCCTACAAAAAAATATACATAAATGTATTTAAAATTGGTAAAATTTTAAATTTTTGATAAAGATTAACATGTAAATAACAAAATTTTATATTAAGAATAGTTCTGAACATTTGGTTCCCTCATACAATAATATCACAACATACTTTTTCGCATTTAGCCATTATTTTTTGTAATTAGTTTGGAAAAAAAATTGTGCATCAATATATAAGCTTCCAGAATGAAAATCGCTGACTGAGCTTTGTAATAAATATTTTGTACCATAAAGACTTTTTTTGCGTTCCGCTATTATTTTGCAATTTTTTAAGTGCGGTTATTTTAAATTCATAATCTAGAAACTACAATATAATACCCATTTCTTATAAAAAAGTTAGTGGTTAGTTTGCAAAAATAATTCGCAAAAAAATATATGTATTTTGCAAAAATTAATATTTTTGCATCAATATATGCATCAATAATGTAAATCGCTGATTAAGTTTTTTAATTAATTTTTTTAAAGCATATACAATTTTCCACAATTGCGCGTTTTGAATATAAGGTATTAATATATCGATCAAATTTGCGTACACCATAAAAACTAAAGAACGCGAAATAGCGGATTTAGTTATAAATTTTGTATTTTTGTTTTTTATTGTACGTTATTTTTTATTCAGTTAATCCATCACAAAATTATTGAGAGAGTTATTTTTGACAAATTGCGAATTTTGCATATAAGACGCCATATAAAATATTAATTTATTAATAAAATTTGCAAACACCGAAAAATTTGAAGAAAAAAATGCCAAATTGCTCATTTGATTTCAAGTTTAGTGTATTTAATATTTTTTGTTGTAGGTATTTAGGTTTTTATTTTGAATTGATCAAATAACTATTCAAATACTTGTTAAAAACAAAATTCCCTAAATTTTGATTTTCATTTTAGAAATTTAAAATTCGCAAATTTTTGGAATTTTTATTTTAAAAGTTTTAGTGTATTTAGTCTATTTAAAATTAAAAAGCCCCCCCACTCCCCCCGAAAGAAATTCCTAGCTACGTGCCTGTCGTAAACATTTTCTTAAAAATTTTTAAGAGTTTAAATTTACCAGCACTATTTTAAAACACGGGAGATTTTTTTTTAAATATGATTAAATATGATATGATTTTTATTTTCGTGTTTTATAGATATAATTTTATCAATTTAATTTACAAAAACTTATAACATTTTCTACATATTTGCATTGCATTTTATATAATTGAACTCAATTGTACAAAGATATACAATCAATGATTATAACATTACTTCCTTTTTTCCATTAGCACCTTTGTATTTTACTTGTCTACCTATCTTTTAACAAAAAACACAAGAACGAAAAACTCGCAAAAAACTACACAAAAACTACCAGAAAGACTCCCAAAAAGCTACCAGAAAAACTCTCACAAAGCCTCGCATGGTTTTATTTAATAACTACATACATACAAGTAAACAAAACTCGATTGTGGGTTTTTGTTTTTTAGCTACAACTATGACTCTGTGTGTTGTTTCTTTTTGTTTTTTAGCTATAACTACAACTCCGTTTGTGTTTACTGGTTGTAGCAGTAAGAAAAGCTCGCAGAAGAAAAACAAAACTATTCAAAAACAATGAATCGCTTTTTTGTTAAAAACAAAACTACACAGTTATGTTTGCTACTGCTATCGAAATGTTTTGTAATTGTAGCAGTAGCTAAAAACAAAACTATGATGTCAATTAGAGTTTTACTAAGCCTGATATTTATACCCTACACCACTATGTGGTCATTATACCCTACACCACTATGTGGTCAGGGTATTATAAGTTTGTGCTGATGTTTGTAACACCAAAAAATATTGGTCGTAGACCCACCTTATAGTATACCGATCGGTTCAGATTTTTTTTTTTATTTCGATTTAACGATGTCCGTCTGTCCGTCCGTCTGTCTGTCCATGCAATCTTGTGCGCACTCTACAGGTCGCAACTATTAAGATATTTTGATGAAATTTGGTACGCAGACCTATGTTGGCCCAAGGACGAACAAGTTTGATTTTTTTGAACATCGGTCCATGTTTAGACCTAGTGCCCATATAAGGGTCCTACCAAAATTATACTGTTTATACGCTGCAGGTCGTAAATATTAAGATATTTTGATGAAATTTGGTACACAGACCTATATTGCCCCAATAACGCAGCCTATTGATTTTGGTGCACATCGGGCCATGTTTAGACCTAGTGCCCATATAAGGGTCCAACCAAAATCATACTGTTTATACGCTGCAGGTCGTAAATATTAAGATATTTTGATGAAATTTGGTACACAGACCTACATTGGCCCAATAACGCAGCCTATTGATTTTGGTAAACATCGGTCCATGTTTAGACCTAGTGCCCATATAAAGGTCCTACCAAAATTATAATGTTTATACGCTGCAGGTCGCAAATATTAAGATATATTGATGAAATTTGGTACACAGACCTATGTTAGCCCAATAACGCAGCCTATTGATTTTGGTGAACATCGGTCCATGTTTAGACCTAGTGCCCATATAAGGGTCCTACCAAAATTATACTGTTTTTACGCTGCAGGTAGTAAATATTAAGATATTTTGATGAAATTTGGTACACAGACCTACATTGGCCCAATAACGCAGCCTATTGATTTTGGTGAACATCGGTCCATGTTTAGACCTAGTGCCCATATAAGGGTCCTACCAAAATTATAATGTTTATACGCTGCAGGTCGCAAATATTAAGATATTTTGATGAAATTTGGTACACAGACCTATATTGGCCCAATAACGCAGCCTATTGATTTTGGTGAACATCGGTATATGTTTAGACCTAGTGCCCATATAAGGGTCCTACCAAAATTATACTGTTTATACGCTGCAGGTCGCAAATATTAAGATATTTTGATGAAATTTGGTACATAGACTTATGTTGGCCCAAGGACGAAGCCAATTGATTTTGGTGAACATCGGTCCATGTTTAGAACTGGTGCCCATATAAGGGTCCCCCCAAAATTATATTGTTTATACGCTGCAGGTCGCAAATATTAAGATATTTTGATGAAATTTGGTACATAGACCTATGTTGGCCCAAGGACGAAGCCTATTGATTTTGGTGAACATCGGTCCATGTTTAGAACTAGTGCCCATATAAGGGTCCCCCCAAAATTGGCTTGGTTACAAACTGCAGGTCGCAAATATTAAGATATTTTAATGAAATTTGGTGCGCTGACTCACATTATGGAAAATTTTGACATAAGCCCCTTTTTAACCCATTCGAATTTCGGATCCAAACAATACACCAGACTGGTGTAAGGTATTGTATAGTCGGCATGCCCGACTTTAACCTTTTTACTCGTTTATTTATTTATTTAATTGATTCCATTTCCTGTACAACAAGACTGAGTCTTATATTTATAGTACAGGAGCGTATTACGTTACAAAAAATTATTTTCATATTATTAATTAATTATAAATTATTAACATAACAAACTTATTACAAATATAACAATATTGATAATCAAAAAGAGAAAAAAATAAAAATTATTTGAAAAAATGAAATAAAAATATTTTTAAACTATTAGCATTGCTATTTACTTGTTGACGAGTTGACGAGTGATTATTCCAAAGACGAGCGGCATGTACATTAGGAATTTATGTCGAGGTATTACAAACTTTCAGTTTCGTGGCGATTGGAAAAAACGTATTTTGTCAAATAAATACCTGGGGGTTTGACTGTTTATTAATTTATGCAAGAACATCAGGGTGCGAATTTTTAGCAGATTTTCGAAAGTGACTCCGTAAAGGTTATTTGAAACAGAGGAAACATGATCAAACCTTTTCAATACATACACATATCTAATAATATTGTTAACCCTCGAAGTGGCACATGGTTCTGGCCAGACATATTTCATTTTCATGGTTCAATTTAGCATACTTCTATTTTAGGTACATGGATGTAATTTCAGGTAATCTCCCAAAATATTGTTGGCTTTCGATGTATAAATTAATAATTGAAAAAAGTCCTTGGAACAGGACAAAAAAGCCAAATATTCACCTTACTTTTGGTACATGGTGTCTGGCCAGACCCCTATGCATTTTGTATGAACGCATAGGCAAAGCACATGGCACGAGTTGGAAATTTGTATTTACTTTATTCTTTTATGCTTCTTTCTTTCTTCTGATTTTGTTTGTGAGTTAGTTATTCATTGAACGTTGAACAGTGAAGAAGTAATCTAGTTTTTGTGCGGTAATTTTGAACTTGTGAATAATTTTACGCAGGTAGATTTGTTGCGTTGTTAGTATGTTATGGCTAGGGTTTGGGATTTCCCGGACTTTTTTATTTCCCGGGAAACGGGAATGAAAAAATTTGATTCCCGGGATTCCCGGGAATCCCGGGAAATATTTTTGAACAAAATTGTTAATGAAAACCACCTATATAAGTAATTTTTGTTAAAAAAAAAACACTATTTCAGTACAAATGCAGTCTGTGTAGTGAGAATTCAAAGTAAAAAATATCAGAATGTTGAACATTTGATTTCACATAAATTACTCGCAGCACTGCCAAATGAATTGCATGATTCTAGCAGAAAGCACCTACTACTGGACTGTCGGAAACAAACCGTTTCATCACACTTGGCCCATTAGATATGGTGGCCACAATGTTATTTTCCAAAGACAAATAAAACTCTTCTAGTCTTATTTCTACAATTCTTATTTCATCAGCATTATAATAATAAACCAACCCCAGGTTATAAAATGAATTATTTCCGTTTATACATATGTTCAAATATGTCTTTTGTGATATTCTTGTCCATTCATCTAAGATTATAGTAAATCTCCTATTGTTAGAAATATTGCTCGTTATTTCTTTTATCGTGATATCTTTTACATGATTGTAGTAATTTAATATAATGTTCTTTACATCGGTTTCATTTTTTTGCAATGCCAGGTTTTTATTATCAAATCTTTCTCGAATAAACGAAGATCTAGTTATGATGCGGATTGACTTCGGCTAATTTGGATACCATTTCAGGAAATGTTTGCCCTACCATAAAACCTTTAATGCCTATTCAGCTTACACTTTTTTCTTAGGGTACTTTGCTAATTTTAGCTGAAACGTTATTCTTGTTGTTGTTTTCTTCAAGAGAAGTTGCATGACCATCACTTTTTTTTTTTTGTGAACCAAATTTAGATGTCGGATAACCAAATTTAGATACCACCGTTAACCATTAGTCTTGTCTTTTCACATTTATTAATGAAAACGTTACTTATAAAATTATTGACCCTTAATATAAAGGAGTATTTTAAATTTAAAGTCGACTATATTTTTAATAAAACGGTTTTGTTCATTTTGTGTATGAAAACCTTACAAAAATATTTATATTTTCAAATATTTTGATTGGTTGAAAATAAATTAACCAATCAGAATGCTCCAAAAATAAACCAAGTCAAGGTATACTGCCACCCAATATTTTAACTAAAGTCGACTTTACCTAAATTATACATTTGAAAAATTTAGATAATAAGGGCGATTATTTGTAAGAAACAAAGCTTTTTTTCATATTTCTTTTAAACATTTTACCAAGTTTTTAGGTTTTACTACTTAAATTTTGAATAAATTATGCGAGAAATTTTTATTAGTTGAAATGCTCCTAATTACTTGGCAAAGATTTTATTTGTGTGTCAAATAAATGTATTCCCTTTTAAAAGATTTTTACAATGACATTTTTGTTTTAGTATTTAAAATATTTTTTTTGACAAATTAAAAAATCCTATTCGAAACAAAAACAATTTAAAAATTTAATATTTTTAAAATTTCCCGTTTTCCCGGGAAAAATATATTATTTTCCCGGGAATTCCCGACAAACTTTTCCCGGGATTTCCCGGGAATTCCCGCCCGGGAATTCCCGAACCCCAAACCCTAGTTATGGCTGATGAACTGGAATTTATTTATAATACACGCTTGCGTAGCGCGAATTTGCAACCCCAATTGTCAGAGGCATTAGTGCGTGATTTTCAAAGTCAGGTAGAAGCTGATGAAAATGATGATGTTTTTGAAAACGATGGTGACGACACTGCTGCACAGAGAAAACAGATTCATTGCGACAACCGAATTTCTTGCCAACTGAATAGTTTTGTTGCAACAACCGAATTATTTGGTTGTGACAATCAAATGTATTCCCGACACAACTTAAATATATCGTTCCAACCGAAATTCTATTGTCTTTACCGAATTTTTATTGGCACAAACAAATATATCGGTGGTTCCAACTAAACCATTCGGTTGGCAAATAATTCGGTTGTCACAATGAATCTGTTTTCTCTGTGTGATTATGTGCCAGAAGATGATGCATCAGACATAGAAAATGATTTGGAAATTGAACCTAACGAACTTTATGATAGTGATGAAGACGTAGATGAAGAAGAAGAAAGTGGAAATGATGCTGAAGCAGCAAATGAAGTCGACTCTGGCTGTTTTTATGGTAAAGACGGTACTAAATGGAAAGAAACTGAACCCCCTGCATCTCGTTTGCGCCAGCATAATATCATGCGTTTTCAATCTGGAACAAAAACAAGGCTCACCAATCCAGTTGAGGTATTCAAGCTATTTTTCTCAACCAATATTACGTTCGTCATCATTAGTGAAACAAATCGGCATGGGCGAGAATCAATTAGAAAATGGAATGAAGAACATCCAGAGTCTACCCAAAGAAAATGGATTGATTTGACAAGCTCTGAGCTAGATGCATTCATTGGGATTTTGTTGGCTTCTGGTCTCAGCCATAATAATATGCAAGACTCCAGTATATTGTGGCGTTCTGATTCGCTGCCCATATTCCGTGCGGCTATGTCGCACAAACGATTCATTACTCTGTCCAGATATATTCGTTTCGATAATAGTCGTACGCGGGCATTCCGACAGCAAACAGATAAAGCAGCTCCTATCCGGGACCTTTGGAATTTTCTCAATGAAAATCTGCAAAATTATTATGAACCTTATGAAAATATCACCATCGATGAGCAGTTGTTTCCGTATCGTGGGCGCACAAAGTTCACCCAATATATCCCATCAAAACCTGCAAGGTATGGGATCAAAGTTTGGTGGGCATGCGATGCTAAGACTAAATTTCCATTGAAAGGAAAACTATACACTGGAAAGGAAGGAGACAATCGGGAGATAAATCAAGGTGAAAACGTTGTAATGTTTTTCGCAAATTGTTACGCAAACAGCGGCAGAACAATTATTTATGATAATTTTTTCACCTCATTGAACGGCGCTAAACGACTTGCTGCTATGGGACTGGCATTTGTTGGCACCATTCGAGCAAACAAAAGATGTCTTCCTAATGAAGTTATGAAGAGCACCAGACGACCAATTGTTTCAAGTGTGTTTGGTTTTCATGAAAATCTTGTTGCACTTTGCAGCTACGTGCCCAAAAAAAAATAAGGCAGTCAATTTAATTTCAACCGTGCATTACACGAAACATGTTGAAGGCGTAGCCATGAAACCGGAAGCAATTCTATTTTATAATTCAACTAAAGCCGAAGTCGATACGATGGATCAAATGCTAACTCATTACACAACAAAACGGTCAACCAGACGCTGGACATACGCGTTTTTCTGCAACATGATTGATGTGATGGCATTGGCAAGTTACATTATATGTAAGCTAAATGATGTAAATACAAGAACAGAAAGAAGACGCATATTTTTATATAAACTTGCAAAGCAATTGGTACTGGCCAACGTTGAAAATCGCATCAATAATCCGCACATTGTGGCTCAACCAACAACTCGTATAGCATTTGAAGCGTTCTTTGGGAGACCTCTCAATATAGCAAACCTTAATGTGGCTTCACGCAGTGGTCCAGACACATTAGCTGCCAAAAAAGATTGCAGAATTTGCCTGCAGCAAGGTGACAAAATACGCCGTAAGACACGCTTTTTTTTGCTGCAAATGCAACAATCCTGTTTGTCAGCAACATTCAAAAGTAGATTATTTATGTTTTTGTTGCCTTCCGCAAAATTCTGAATAAAAAAATCAATGTATTCTTCATAATAATTTTCTATTTTGTCATAAACATTTATTACTTTACCCATAATAAAGAGAAATATATATAGAACAAAAAAATTGTTGCCCTTTTCATTCCAAAGATTTTTTCAGGTCTATTTTTTATTCCTCAGGTAGCTAATAACATAGTAAAAAGAAATAGAAACACAAAATATAACAAATATTTTCCTATCTTAGTAAAAAATTTAACGGCAAACAGCCCTTATTTCCATACAAATGCATGTAAATGTATAGGGGTCTGGCCATACACCATGTGCCAGAACTAAGGGCTCAAAATATGTGCCACTTCGAGGGTTAAATAAGACATTTAGTTTTCTATAGCTATCTGAATCACAGCTTCCAAATAATTCACAACCATACATCAGGGAGGGAATCAAGTACGTCTTGGCAAGTAATGCCCTAATTCTTAACGGGGTGAAATATTGTGTTGACCAGACAGCTCGTAGCTTTACATAGGTTTGACTAACCAGTGAATTGACATGATCAGTCCATGCCAAATTGCTATTGAAAATTATCCCAAGATTCTGCGCTGTGTTAACAATTTCAATCTTCTCACCATTTAAAACAATATCCTCAGAAATCGAGGGAATTAAACTTTTCTTACGTATTACAATGCATTTAGATTTACGCGGGTTCAGACAGAGTCCATTTTCAGAAGCCCAAATGTAGATTCTGTTTAAGGCATCATTTAGATAAGCTATACCTGAAGCAATATTTTGAACTGGGCTACTTAAAGTTAGCTGCACGTCATCTGCGTATAAATGCACTTTACATTTATTCAGTTGTTCTGGCAAATCATTTGCGTATAAGGAAAATAAAAGTGGACCTTAAATAGAACCTTGAGGCACTCCCCTAATAAGGGATAAGCTATCTGAACATACATCGTTTACAAATACCGATTGTGTGCGGTTCGAAAGATATGATGATGTATCGTTAAATCTAAAAAAGTATTTCAGTTTTTTAATGAGTATATCATGGTCTACCTTAGAATGGCCCAGAAGCACTAAAAAATTAATATTCCAATTTTCCAGTCCTTGCCGTATATTTTCACTTACTTCCGCAAGAGCCGTAACGCAGCTATGATTCTGACGAAAACCAGATTGCATACTGTTAAGCAAATTATGAGTATTGACATATGCAATCATTTGTTTATACAAAAGTTTTTCTAAAACTTTTGATAGGAAACACAAGATGGCTATAGGTCTGTATTCTCCATTCGACTTAGGTAATGGCAAAAGTTTTGCATGTTTCCAGTTTAATGGATACATACATGACATTATAATAGTATTAAACAGATGAGTAACATACGGCAAAATCAAGGGCAAAAGTAATCTTATGAATTTTGGGTGTAAGTTATCACTACCCACTGCGTTTGATTTTATCAAAGAGCATGTTGTAATAACGTCATTTTGAGTAACGCAAGAAAATTGAAAATGTTCGCCGATTATCTCATTATCAGCATAAAAAATAAAAAAAGTGAGATTTGCTTGGGTTACAGGGGTGTTAGTAAACGTTCTGTTAAGCATATTAGCATCCACTTGGCAGTCAATATTGTTGTTTGCGTTGCCAATTCCTATTTCACGAATAGTATTCCAAGTTTGTTGAGTATTGATTGCAGTACTAAATCGTTTGGAATAATATTCGGTTTTTGCAAATCTGATACGTTTATTTATCACACATTCTGATGGAACTCATGTATAGAATAAAAAGTAGCGAGGCAGAGTAACATGCTGAAACTTTCTAAATCAATAAAAAGGCATTCAAATTTTGTTTACAAATAAAAAAAAAAATCAAGCCGAATTTTAGATGAATTCAGTTGGTATGGAAGTCCTCATATGTTGTACGTATATTATAGTTTCCACAATATGCATCACTTAATAGGATTGTGTTATTTGGAGTCATGCTTTTTTATTTAATTAATGCCAATTATGTATTTATACATCAGTTTTTAAATATTTTTATTCACATTGTTTATTGTTTTTGCATAAAAAATAAATTATAATAAAATCGAAGGCGTATGATTAATATTTATTCACGAATTTAATTAAGATAACCTTTCTGAAAACAACAATTTTATGGAAACATATTTTTTTCAACAATTTAATTGTTGCAGAGAGAAATTAAATTATTTTATATTTTTCCCGAAGTGGGTGGGATCTGGCTCTAAATGCAGGAATTTCTTTTGAAGGTGGCCAATATAATTTTTTTTTTTTTTTTACATTTTCCTTTCTTAGGTTTAACAACATTTCTGTTGATTACAGCAGGATAGACTGTTATTTGCATGCAGCTAAAATTAACTTAAATATCACTAACATTCTGTACATACACGCAAACAAAAAACATGGTTGGGATGACCATATTCGAGGAGCATCATATATTTTTTGGTTTTATGATAGCGAATATAATATTCTGAAATACTTATTTTCTATCATAATATGATCACTAAATTACCATATTATGATTTTAAAATTATCATATTATAGTCCTGCATATCATACTATTATTCCCAGCATTCAAAATAGTATATTTATTTATTCAAAGAATGATTTACAAAGAAATAAAAATATATTTAAATTTATTTTTATCGGCATATACATTAATTGCATTAAAGGAATTAAATGTGCTAAAATCCCAAACGAATTTAACAAATTGTGAAAAATAATAGGTTGTAGGCATGTCCCTATCCGGATTTCATTCTTGCCTAAGGAAATCGCAAATTTTTTATTTTAGTCCCATGGACAAAAATAAAATAAAATTTGTCTCAAATTGTGATTAAAGCAGGATTTTTTAAAGCTAAGAAAGTAACTCAAACAAATGTGAAAAAAAATATTTGGTGTGATTGCTTTTGCCGCCAAGAGAGGGCGCTAAACTTAGAGAATTTTGTGCAAAAATGACTTAACAGAAAAATGGGTTTTAATTGTTTCACGAAAATTATTCTCAAAAACACATTTTTTTAAAAACTTGTTCGAAGATTTGTTTTTTAATTACTTCAATATATTTGTAGTTAAATTAAAATATGGATTTTAGTATATGTTTGCAAAACAGTTATTTTTTTATTGCTCCGAAAAACACATTTTGTTTTTGTTGAAAATCCAAAAATTACTTAAGTTTGATGGAGTAAAAAAAAAAAATTATATAAAATTATATATTTTTTTTTCTTTTTTTTGTAAGTTTATACTGTTATATAATAGATCATCAAAAAAAATTAATTACTATTTTTTACCACAAATTAAAAAAAAATGGATTTTTTGAAATGCCTAAATTTATGATTTTTACAAATTTCACGTATTTCAGAGTGTTTAGTATTCAAACCATGTGAACCTTCCACTTTAGGTATAGGATGTGTTGAGCTGACTTTTGTAAAACACTACGAGGATCATTCTAACCCTCTAACTCTTCAATGAAAGGGAATTTTTGGCCCCTTTTTAAAAAGGGACAAAAAAGACCCGCAAGTTGAAGAGTTAAAGGGTTAAAATGTTCGACAAAAATGTTCCTCGTAGTGTTTTACATAAGTTCGCTGAACACATCCTATACCTAAAATGGAAGATTCCCATGGTTTCTCCCTAAAATCGAGATTTGTGGGACATTTGAGCACCAATTCTGAATAAGTACGAAATTAACCCTTAAACACATTTTAAGTTTTTACTTATTACTGGCACTTAAGTTAAATTTTCAATGCTGATGTCTTCAAAGACTTATAGTAGAATTTCATGACAAATATTTTTGCGGAACATTTTAACCCTCTAACTCTTCAACTTACGGGTCGTTTTTGCCACTTTTTAAAAAGGGTCCAAAAAGTCCCTTTAATTGAAGAGCTAGAAGGTTAAAATGTTCCACAAAAATGTCCTTCGTAGTGTTTTACATAAGTTCGCTGAACATACCGTATGCCTAAAAGGGAGGATTCACATGGTTTCCTATATTAATCCTATTTAATTTTTTTTTTTTTGTCTTAGAAAAATCATTTTAAGCGTTTAAGGAGGGACATGACATTCGCGGCAGAGAAAACAGACCTTTTTTGAAAAATTCATAACTCAGTCAAAAACAAACATATTTCATATTTGAACAAATTATAAGAAAAAAAATTCAAAAAAATATATTTTTCACTCCAACATGGTTTTATAGAGCTCCAAACTGGTGATGTTCCAAATTTGAAAGTGTGTTTTTTCGAAAAAAATATTGACTTTAAAAATTCATAAAAAATCGAAAAAAAATTTAAAAAAAAGCTCGTGTCATACGATAGCGAATCAAGTTTAAAAAAATACAAAAAAAAAAAAAAAATTTCGTCAAAAAATGAACCCGCTAGTGCCGCAACCAGTACGAAAAACATGGATTCGTAAACGCGTTCGGTTTTAAACGCGTTCAAAGTTTGTGTATATACCAGCTGCCGTACGTAAAATTAAAAATGCGCTCTCACTAATCCGGCTGTAACTTTTGAACCCGTAGGAATTTTTACATGAAATTTTTTTTTCTTAGAATCTTAAGAATATTTACTAAAATACAAAATTATATAAAAAAAAAGTCGATTTCAAAATACGGCCAATGTCATGTCCCCCCTTAAAACCCATTTTTTGTGAAATGCATTTTTTTTTTATTAAAGAATCGATTTTACCCAAATTTGGCTTGACCTTATATCAATTCACGTGCGAAATTTCATCGATATCGGATAATTTTTGCAGGTTTTATAAAGATTTTCAAATAAAGGATATATGGCAGGACTAAGACTCCTTTCATCGATTTTGATAAAAATTGACACAAACGTTTCCAGATTTATGTGCATCTCAATGGATATTTTTTGTAATTTTACGTCCATTTAGGTAGCTAATATAATATTTTTAAATCTCAGGACCTATGGGCGGTGGGCGTGTCCTTGGCCCGATATTTCCAAAAATTAAAAATTTTCTTAACTAAGGGGTTTTATGTCAGTATACCAAATTTCAAAACTTTGGCTCCACTCCTTCTATTTTTGTCCAATCTTTATATGGGATTACAGCACTGTGCGACGTTTTTAGAATTTCTGGAAATATTTGTTAAGTTAAATTACAAACTCAATAAGAATTTCTTGTTCTCGTCTAGGAGCGTTATTAAAAATTTAAAATATCAAAAAAAAAAACGAAAACAACAACAAAAAATGTTACCACAATTTGCTTTGTCATCTTCCAATATACTACTCTGTTGTTTTGACAGATCTAGCAATGTAGTGACCTTATCAAGAATGAAATCCGGATAGAGAAATGCCTACAACGCATTATTTTTCACAATTTGTTAAATACGTTTGGGATTTTAGCACATTTAATTCCTTTAATGCAAAAATATATTTAAATAACAAATAATTTAAAATATTTTTATGAAAATTGTGGAAACACCACAATAGCAGCGCGTAGAAAAATATTGTTTTTTTCGGATACCCTGTTTTGAAGTGAAACGCGTATAAGGCGGGTGAGGCAACCTTCCCAACCACTATTTTCTAAATATTTTTTAACCGGCCTTGCAACATGTGGCCGAGCGTTGTCATGCTGGAATATTACGGCTTAATGGCTGGTCGCAAATTCCGGGCGACCAGAAAATATATTTATATATTAAAAATCTTTGTTGTCTACACTATTTCGTTCAATGACTACCCAGCAAAATCTTTCATTACCAAATAAGTGGTTATATAATAGAAATTCATAGCGCCGCACAACTTATTTTTTGTCGTCTAAACTCATTATTTTTGTTTGGCGTGGTCGTTTTTATAAGTAGTCACGCTTACCCGCTCGCTTACGAAAAAATGAGAAATAAGTAGTTATGAGATTTTGAATAATAAGTGGTTACACACATGCTTACAAAAAGTTGAATTATAAGCGGTTATCCGATTGCTTACTTGATTCTTAAAAATAAGGAGTTAAGCAAATACTATTAGCTTAAGGAAATACATTCAGAAAAATTTTAGTTTTTTCTAGTGTGTAATTTTAGGACTCGTCATAAAAATTTAAACATTAAATATATTTACATATAATAAATAAAAATGTATAAAATTTAACTGTGTAAAAAGTACTTATTTAAACTATTACGAGTAAGTCATTATTTTATATTTAGAAACAATGAATACAATAGGCCGTTATTAGGAAGTCATTATTTTATATTATAAAATAATGCAAAAGGTAATGATATATCATTTTTGGTAATGCAGATAGTAATGAGGTGTCATTACCAATATTTTGCTGGGTAAGTGAGAATAAATGACAGATGTTTACCCCCAAATGGCCATATAAGTTACTAAAGACACAAACCATGTTGAAAAGATACGCTATCTGTTGTGAATCCCGTATTTTTAAGTTATACACCCAAATTTATGATAATTTTGTGCATTTCTTAATTTTTTTCATTTTTTTCAATATTTTTTTATTTTTTATTTTGCTTTCGTAGAAAACTAAAATCTGTCACTCTTCTTATTTTAGATGCTCTTAAACACTATTTTTTCTACGTGAGTACAAAAAATTAAAAAAATAAATTACTTGTTCTATTACTTTTTACTTTATTTATAACACTAAAAACTTTAGTGCACAACAAATACTAATTTTATTTAAAAATTGCTTGCCAATTTACATTTTTCCAGACTTCTGGGGTAAAGCGAACTATTTCTTCAAAAAACAATTTCGCTTTGAAAATTAAGACGTATTATTTCATTTATTTGAGTGCTTCTTACAACTTCTTTTCACAAAATCTTAAACAAGAAATCCATTTCTGCAAGAATGAAGCTAGCTGATTTGGTGACGCTCTTAAAAAAGTATACTGACCATGATCTCTCTCAATTCTGATAATAATATGGTTGTAATTCGAAGAGAGGAATATGATTGTCCTGATAATATATGATTGCTGGCAAGAGAATATGATAACCAAAAAAAGAGAGATTTTAACTATAAAATGATTACTTACTATCATTTGTAAGCATGATTAAAACATTAATAATTTGATTACAACAAACATGTATGGCAATAGTGAAAATAATTTGTTAGCCGTGATTATATTGTAACCATATTTTTTTCTCTGCGTGTTAACTGTTTTCTAGCTGCTTTTTTTGCTTGCTAATAATTAACAAAATGTTTTTGCTGATTTTAGCAGCGTAAACTGCCATTTTCAATAAACTGAAATTAAACTGAAATGCAACGTAATTTTTTTTTAATTGAACAGTTTTCAATTCTAATATTATCTTACTTATTTTTTGCAAAGAAAAGAAGAAAAAAAAAGCAGGAGCCTTTTCTGAAAAGTCACTTTTGAATAATTTTTTGTAACCTTTTGTGCCATTTTTACAGGTTTGTTGCTAGTAATTCACGACTCGTAAAAGTAAAGAATAAAAAACCACTTTCATAGAAAAGTTTAAACTTCTATTAATATTATTTTTTGAGCATATTTATGAGTTTAATTTTATTTCGAAAAGACTAAAAGAAAGGTCAAGTTAAAGGTCAATATCGCAGACTCACAAGTAGATGAAAAACCTGATTCTTTTAAGAAAATTATGAAATTCTGCAAAATATAAAAATATATTTATTAAATATTTTGCACGTTTTATGAATAGTGTTTATTGCGTTAAACTATATGAATAAACAGAACGTGTTATTTGCTATTTAAAGTGACAATTTGTTGTATTCTACTTTCTTTTAAGTTGTCTTTCTACTTATTTTGCGTTTTTATTGGATAAACATGCTACGAAAGTAGAAAATATGGAAAAAAAAACATGGAAAAATTAAAGAAATACACGGCAAACATCAAATAAACTTGAATTAAATATTTAACTGTCTTTCTGTCTGTTTGTCTGATGTTCTATAATTTTCTTACTCTTTAGTTAAATTTATTTCTATATTTATAAACACTTTTTTTTTATTTTATTAAAAATCTGCATGTGCAAAAAATAAAACTGCATTTACTTAAAGTCACCACAAACAACAACAATTGCAAACAACACCAACTATGACAACAATTCCAACAACAACAAATATCTATTATATCTTTCATGTTGTTGCTATTTGTATGCCTTATTTGTTGTTGTTGTTGTTATTTGTGTTCTAACACAAAATCAAAATGATTTTGATCACGAACAAAAGTATTGCATTTTTTTTTAATTCGGTTTGAATACAATTTGTTTGAAAATCTCCGACAAATAAATACATGAATTACACCATTTCATGTTTAATATTTATAATTTGTTAATTACACAGTACGAAATAAGAAAATTTTAATGCATCGAGATTGCGACGACACATCATTTCTAATAGACTTTGGGACGCAGATCACGAATATGGCCCTAGAAATTTAAAGTTTGCTATAGTTTAAGAAATATTTGCAAAAACGTTTTTGTAGGAAAATTAAATTTTTTAATAAACTTTTTGGAAAAAAAATATAAAATTGAAAGGAATAACAATATTTTTTGCAACATTTTAATATGATGAAATATGCACTTTAATTTGATATATTGCACGTTTTGACAGTTGCGATAATATTCCCTATAAATATATTCCTTATAAATAAAATTTTAATTTCTCTTTTTTCACGATTTAGTTAATAAATGATCTGCGATGAAAAGAATATCCAATATTTGAATTTGTATCTTCAGTAAACATCTCATGTTACTTAATTTTCCAAGAAAATTCCACATTTTCTGTTTGAATTTTAAGTTAAAATTGACTAAAACTGAAAAAGATAAGACTTTTTTAATACCCAAAAATTAAGGAGTCTGTGATAAATCTTAAATTATAAAACTCAGTTAAAACCATTCAGAAATGTAAAGCATATATTTTCTAATCAATTTCAACGAAGTTTTAGATAAGAAAAATTGTCTTTTTGCTAAAACTTAAATTTGCAAATATTTCAAAAAGTGGAGCTAATTTTAAAATTCGGTGTTCACATTCGTGATATTGATCTCAAAATCTAACAGAATTGATATGCCACATCCCCGATGCATTTTTAGTGTTGTGCTGTGTTGTTTTTAAATTTTTATTAAAATACTTAAAAACTTTTTTTCAAAAATGGGATAAAAAGTGTTGACAACTTCATTTAATATAATTAAACTTTTTAAAATTATACAAAATTTCTTAATGATATTTGTAAAAAATGCACCAGTCAAGAAGTTAATCTATTGACCTAGTAAAAAAAATTATATGCCTTTTCGTATTATATATAATTATAGCAGCAAAAGCCCACTACATAGAAAAAAATATTGCCAATTGAATTTTAATTAAATTGGAATCTGGAAGCAACAGTGTATGGTTGCTTACAGATTGAGCGGTTGTCCGATTAAAAAAAGTTCGGTACGCGATCTTAAACTTTTCGCAATGCCGGTCGATGTTGATGCCATTTTATTTGATTGATTTTAAAATTGTTTTAAATTAAATTTCGGTGTCTAATATATAAGGGTGCGTACTAGGGTGGCCCTTAAAAAAAGTGTTAAATCTTAAGGTCTCACCCCCTAGAAATATGCGAATGGCCAAAAAGTGATAAATACGAAGTTTTGGGCCAATCGAAAAATGTTAAGAGGTCGCTCAAAGCGATTGAAAATTGCAAATGCGTTTATATGGGGAAAAATGACTTTTTTTCGAGACTTATGTAAATTTTTCAATTATAAGAAAAAATTTTATTCTACATGCTAAATTATTTGATATAAAGAGATAATTATCTATTCAAAAAAGTTTAAAAATTCAAATTCGGTTAAGAACCAGCCCAGTAATAAATAATGTCCCAGACCAAAAAATGTTAAATTATTACTTCATTGAGAAATTCGACCACACGTCATAAATATTTTTGAAATCGATTACTAAGTTATAATTTTTTTACTTAAAAGACTCAAGGCTATGAGATATGGAACAAGATTTTTTTATTGGATGTCGTAAACCTTTCGTAAGATGACGTCATACGCGGACAAAACTTTTGGGACGTTTTTGAAATCTCTAATTTCAAATTTCAAAATTTTTTCTTCAACGAAACCGAAAAAATTGAGGTTTGGAGTCCAGTAGCTTGTTTAGAACACCTTAGAGAATGAAAGTAAAAAAATTTAAAAATATCCACTGGCACACTTGGGTAGGGCAACGATTTGATTTTTGCGGATTTCGAGGAAATTGCGTTTTTTGGTGATAATACGGCTTATTTGCTGTCATAAAATATTTAAAATTAAAAATTAGCTACTTCCGTAATGTTAGTTGTTTTTTTTTTATCATCGCTATCCAAGGTTGACAAAAAAAATTTTTGGACATCATTAACCCATGTGGACCTGGTGCCCAAAATGAGCCCAGTTTTTTTTTTTTTTAATTTACAAAAGAAGTCAATTTTTTGCTTACTACCAATTAATTTTAGGAAATGTGATTTGAAATGTTATAACATAATGTTTGAAGTTACTATGGTAAAATTTTTGGACGAAATAATTAACGTTAACCCTTACCTTGTCGATTCGATTTTTGCGGATTTCGAGGAAAATGGTGTTTTTGGTCATGACAAGGCACATTATATTAATAAAATATTAAAAATCGAATATTATATTTCCAAAAAAATAAATGTTTGTATTATTAAGTAAAAAAATAAAAATTAAGCGAATTACACTCACAAAAAAAAACTGAGCCACCCTAGTGCGTACAGAGTGGCCGCTTGTTGCCGAGCCGAGCCGACTGACGCTTATTGCGAGAACTTGTTCATGCGAGAATCAAGTTTGGGTGTGCATAGTGGATGCGAGAATCAGCGCTGATATTTTATCTATTATTTGTGTTTTATGTATGTTTGTATGCATTTGGGTTTGTTGTTCAAACTGACATTGAGTTTTAAAATTTTACTTATTAACGCATTTCTTCAATTATTCTTGAAATTTTTATTACATTTCTTTTTTAAATTTTGTTTATAAGTTTTTTTTTTAATTTTTTTATAATTGTTATAATTTTATTTAGTTTTTATTATTTATTTGAATTTTTATTTTTTTGTTTAATTTTTATTTTATTAACATAACATAAACAATGTTTTCGGCGCTGAAATACGCTTTCGAACTGTTTTCTCGTAATCAATCAGCTTTGCGCTCTGAGCAGCTCGGCGCCCACTATGACCTGTTCGCGCTTATTTGTACTAATTTGTATAGCACCAGTTTTCTCGCATTGGTTCTCGCAATAAGCGTCAGTCGGCTCGGCTCGGCAACAAGCGGCCACTCTGTACGAACCCTAAGAGATTTTTATTTTACAATACAGCTGTTTTCTGTCATCAGTGCTGCCAACTTTAGCGATTTATCGCATTTTTGACAATTTTTGAAAACATATTGTTAACATGACGATTTTTTTTTAAATCGGCTTTAAAAATTTTAAAAATTTGGTTTTCTAAATTTAAAAAATATTTTTATAAAAAAAAAAATGTATATAAAATTGAAAATATGTATGGGGACCATGTTAAGGGTTCAAGATCGAGGGTCGGTATGTTCTGAGAAAATGTTGGGGTTGAAAAAATATTGGGGGTCGGTCAAACATTTGACCACCCTAGGGTCACCCTTAGGACCGTTAGAACGGTGGGAGAAATTTTTTTATAAATGTCATTTTTGTATGGGAACGCTCTTACGGATTAGAGATAGGGGGTAGGTGTGTTTGAAAAAAATTTTCGGATGGCGCAAATAATGGGGGTCGATCTTACATTTTTCCCCTCTAGGGGCAACTCCGGGGAAGTTATTGGGCTATTTTTGTTTTTCAGCTCTTGTTCCAGTCTGTGGAGTGTATTTTTAATGGGAGACGCCTTAGGAAGTGAAAATAGGGAGTAGGTATATTCTGAAAAAATTTTGGGGCTAAAAAATAAATAGGAGTCGGTCATACATTTTACCCCTCTAGGAGCACCCTAGGAGCCCCTAGGGGCAATTTTTAACAATTTCCTAAAATCGTCAAATTTGTATAGGAGACCCTTTAAGGGATGAAGATAGGGGGTAGGTATGTTCGAAAAAAATGTTGGGAAGGAAAAATTAATGGGGGTCCGTCTTACATTTTAACCCCTTAGGAGCGACTCCGGGGCAGTTTTGGGCATTTTTGTGGATTTTTTTCTCTGCCGCCCCAACTTTGATCCCGATGAGGGGCCAGTTGCCATCACCCAAAATTTTCCATTTTTTGGCTTATGCATTATTTTTACGAACCTCACAAAATAAGAGATTCTAGCATGTCCAAATCGAAAAGTCGTGCACTATCCCACCCCTACCATACACACTCACAAAATTTCGATGAAATTGGTTGAACGGTTTCGGAGATTAGCGTAAACGAACAACGTGAGAGGTGATTTTTATATCCCAGTTGAAAATGGGATTATATATGAATATAAGTGATCATATATGATGATATATGGGCATAGCTGGTCATATGTCATGCCATACATTGAGCTCATAACTTAAAAATGAGGAATTTTGGCAAATTTTAGGCGTTTATTGCGAAACATTGGTACAATATAAATTTATTCAAGGTATTGGCCATCGTTAGCTATGATCTTTTCCCATCTTTCTGGCAACATATAGATTCCGCGCCAAAAGAATTGCTAATTTTTTGAACGAAACAAGCCAATTTCGGATACCCTGTTCTGCATCAATCGAAAATTGTGCAAATTTAAATGTTACTAACACTTTAGAAAACATTGTTTTCTATTATTGCTTATATATGAATGGATGTCACTATATTGCTAGATCTGTCAAAACAACAGAGTAGTATATTGGAAGATGACAAAGCAAATTGTGGTAAATATTTTGTTTTTTCTTTAATATTTCAAATATTTAATAACGCTCCTAGACGAGAACAAGAAATTCTCATTGAGTTTGTAATTTAACTTAACAAATATTTCCAGAAATTCTAAAAACGTCGTCCCCTGACGATTTCCTTAGGCAAGAATGAAATCCGGATAGGGACATGCCTTCGACAGATTATTTTTCACAATTTGTTAAATACGTTTGGGATTTTAGCACACTTAATTCCTTTAATGCAATTCCAATAAAAATAAATTGAAAAAAATACTAAATTAATGTTTAATTTAAAATATAGCTGTAGTAATTTTATAAAAATTTGTTAATATCATACTAAATAGTGTAGTAAAAGATTTAGTGAAAAAGAAAAACACAACATTTTGGAAACCCAGCAAACAAAGATGATCATTAATGACTCAGAAATGAGCTCCAAAAACATAAACATTTTTCCACTTTTTCCTATGAAAGTGGTCCGTCCAAAAGAGCCCCCTGTGTACTCAGAAATGACTCAAAAAAAAAGAACGTGAAAAATAGAAATTTTCTTCATAAATTTAAATAATTTTGGAATCTTCTTTGAGTCCGAAAAATGAACCCTCGTTTTGAGACAGCTTTTTAGATTGTAGAGACAACTTTTTGGATTGGTTTCTGAGGGTTTATATTTTCTACCAAAAAAAGAGTGTTTTTAAAAAAACAATAATCATTTCTAAGAGCCATTTAAAATTCATATTTATGAGCGCTCCGAAATTGCTGGCTGGGAATGAAAACCAAAATTATATTCCCAGCAAACAAAGATGATCATTAATGACTCAGAAATGAGCTCCAAAAACATAAACATTTTTCCAATTTTTCCTATGAAAGTGGTCCGTCCAAAAGAGCCCCCTTTGTACTCAGAAATGACTCAGAAAAAAGGAAGTATAAAATCGAAATTTTCCTCAAAAATTTAAATAATTTTGGAATCTTCTTTGAGTCCGAAAAATGAACCCTCATTTTGAGACAGCTTTTTAGATTGTAGAGACAACTTTTTGGATTGTTTTCTGAGGGTTCATATTTTCTACCAAAAAAAGTGTGTTTTCAAAAAAACAATAATCATTTCTATGAGTTATTTAAGAATCTTATTTATGAGCGCTCCGAAATTGCTGGCTGGGTTTTGTTTTGTGTTCATATTTTTAATTTTTTGTTTGCAAAAAAAAAAAAGTAATATGCCGCAATAATGTTAAAGACGATAATGATGATGATGATGGTGGTAATGATGATGGTTAATGCAGCGTATATGACAAATGCCACTGTTGTGTCAAATGGTTTGGAGAACAAAAAAAAATTTATAATGAAAATTTTATATTTTCAACTTAAAAAATATGAATTGGAATTAAAAATTAATTTACAACAAAGAGAACAAATAAGAAATCGCATGCAATAAATATAAGGTCAATTTCAATAATTTTTTTTCAAGGTCTTAAAAACTTAATTTCGTGTCATTTCGGGTTAATTTAATTTCGCAGTTAATTTTAAATCAAATTTTAAGAAATTTTCTGTTTGGACAACTTAAAAATCATTATATTTGTATTTTATTTACACAATGAACGACTACCACATATGAATAGGCGCGAGTGTCCAAAAGTAGTTTAAAGGAGTTTTTTTGAAGTGAATCTATAGAAAAAAACTCCTATATTTAAATTAAATAACCAGCTGATAATGAGGCATTTTAAACAAAAAATACAGAACGGTATAGTTTAATCAAGTTATCATGGTTTTTTGTATTGTAGTTTTTTTAAATAATTTTACCTTCTAATTAGCCATTTAAACATTATTAATTCGACATACCTGAAATAGAAAAAGAAAAATTTATTTAATATGAGTTGTAATTTCTGTGGCTTTTAAATAAAAAAAAACAATTTATTAAAGGAATGTGCTAAAATCCCAAAACTTATTTAACAAATTGTGAAATATAATCTGTTGAAGGCATGTCCCTATCCGGATTTTATTTTTGCCAAAGGAAAACGTCAGTGGAGGACGGTTTTAAAATTTCTAGAAATATTTGTTAAGTTAAATTACAAACCCAATGAGCATTTCCTGCTTTCGTCTAGGAGCGTTATTAAACATTTAAAATCATTAAAATCAAAGAAAAACGAAAACGACAAAAAATTTACCACAATTTGCTTTGTCATCTTCCAATATACTACTCTGTTGTTTTAACAGATCTAGCAATGTAGTGACATCTATTTATGTATAACCAACAATGAAAAATAATATGTAAGACTATCCAGAGTTATTTTAACACAAATTATACGCTTGGCTAAGATTAAAGACCAACTTGGCTAACGTAACTAATAGTTAAATTTGCATTAAATTAAATAAATGAATAAACTTTTGAAGAAAATGTTTATTCTTCTTCTTAACCTCAAACCTACTAAATTGGGATTAATAAAAATACATATTAATTACAATCAGGGATGGAAAGAAAGCTCGGAGCGAGCCAAAAATATATACATTTTTTTAAAAAGCTCGGAAGCCAAAATTAAAAGAGCTGCTCAAATAAAAAATTCTCGCAACTAAAAAAAATAAAGAGCTTATAAAAACAAAAAGGCTCGTTTACAAAACTGAATAGAGTTTTTTAAATCGAGCAGCTCGTATAAAAAATTTCATAGAGCTTTTTTTATCGAGCAGCTCTTTAACGAAATTTAATTGAGTTTTTTTGAAATCCAACCGCTAAAAAGGCTCGCTCCCACTAAAATTATTTAGTTGTTATAAAAAACAAAAACATTAATTTATTTACACTATATCCAAATTCAGAAATCGCCAGTGGTACAAAAAATCAAGCACTGGCATACCACTGGGTAACCACGGTGTTAAAAATAAATGACTGGCAGAACACTCATTTGGGATGCTTTGCCAGCGTTTGCAAAAAGCGTTTTACCAGTATTTGTTTTACAAAAATTTCGGTGGTTTATAAAAAAAGCACTGGCAAAGAATTGGCTTAGAGTGATATGCCAAGGTTTGCAACCAGTGGTTATCCAGTGCTACCTAGCGAATGCTACCAGACGTACAAAAATCAATTCACTGGTAGACCAATGATTTTATAAAAATGCTGACGCTTCGTTAAAAAATGTTTGTAGTCAGGAGGTTCCGAGTTCAAATCCGGTTGCAAGCAAAAAATGTTTTTTTGATTTTTTTTTTAATTTAAAATTTTTTTGTTTTATAAAATCAATTTTTTTGTTTGTGGGAAAGCTCCTTCAAGACCAACTTTTTTTTTGCCCTCCCAACAGTGGCATACTAGTTACAAAAAATTGTTTTCCAGTACTAGCATTTTCACACAGCCAGTAGTTGTCCAGCTATTATCACTCATTTATGTGTTTAGATATAAAATATTAATATGTCTCGTTAGCTCAGTGGGTAGAGCAATCGTCTGCCAAGCTGATGGCCTGGGTTCAAATCACGGCAGGTCCAAAAAAAATACATATGAACTTTTTTAAAATTTTATTTTGGAAAATATATTTCCAGACCACCTATTTATTGGTTTTGCCAGCGTTTTGCCAACGTTTAAAAATTTTGTTCCTCCAGTGCTTTTCCGGCGCTTTTTGAACAGCCGGTCCTTTTGTCTAATGATGTTATCATTTTGGGAATGGGAAAGCACTTTTTTCCAGTACTTGTACCACCTGTTAAAGTGCTTTGCCACCGCTTTCCCGTTTGTATTTTTCTGACTGGGAGTACTATAGTCCCTAGATTTTGAATTTTAAAAATTTAAAAAAAAACATCGCTGAAATTGAAAAAAAGTTTCAAATATCAGAAAAAATCGCCAAAACAAAAAAAAATGCAAAATTTTAAAAAATGTCAAAATTTATAAAAAAATCGCCAAATTAAAAAAAATCGTTAAAAATTAGAAAAACTCGCCAAAATTTGAAAAAATTTTTAAAAATTGCAATAACTTGCAAAAATTGTCAATATTTGAAAAATTTATAAGAAATCGTCAAAAATTAAACAAAATCGCCAAAGTTGCAAAATTTCGTAAAAATTTTGAAAAAATCGTCTTGAAAAAATTGTCAATACATATTTGAAAAAATTACCAAAATCGTTGAAATTTCAAAAAATTGGAAAAAACCGGAAAATTTTGAAAAATTGGAAAAAATCGGAAAATTTTGAAAAATTGCCAAAATTGAAAAATTGCCAAAATTGAAAAATTGCCAAAATTGAAAAATTGCCAAAATTGAAAAATTGCCAAAATTGAAAAATTGCCAAAATTGAAAAATTTTGTAAAAATTTTTAAAAAAATCGTCATAACTTGAAAAATCGTCAATATTTGCAAAAATTGCCCAAATAGTAAAAATTAAAAAAAAAATCGTAAAAAATTAGACAAAATCGCAAAAATTGCGAAATATCGTAAAAATTTTGAAAAAATTGTCAATATTTGAAAAAATTACCAAAATTTCAAAAAGGCGTAAAAAATTGGAAAAAACGAAGAAATTTTAAAAATTGCCAAAATTAAAAAAAAATCGTGATGACTTGAATAAATCGTATTTGACAAATTGCCCAAATAGTCAAAATTTAAAAAAAAATTTTTAAAAATTCGACAAAATCACAAAAATTGCAAAATATCGTAAAAATTTTTAAAAAATCGTCTTGAAAAAATTTTCAATATGTGAAAAAATTACCAAAATCGTCAAAATTTCAAAAAGTTGTCAAAAATTGGAAAAAATCGGGAAATTTTTAAAAATTGCCAAAATTTCAAAAAGTCGTCAAAAATTGGAACAAATTGCAAAAATTGCCAAAATTGAAAAACTCGTAAAAATTTATGAAAATCGACAAAAATTAGAAAAAATCGCCAAAATTGAAAAAATCGTCCAGGTATTTCTCGCATTTATTTTTCCTTGTTTCAAAACTGTTGTCCGTTTTCATTTAACTCATTTAGTTTTAAAGATACTAGCGATATTACATAATAAATCCCTTTTCTCTCTACGAGGCTTAGTTTACGAGAAAAACACGATTTTAAAATCTAGCAATGCAAGTCAAAATTTAGTTTCGCTATCAGGGTATTGGTGGCGAGTTTTGACCTTAGGTTTAGTCATTTTTCCTCTAGCTCTTCTAGTTTGGGAGATATGGACGATTAAAATTTTATTTAAGCGATTTTCGCACTAATTTTTTCACAGATCACTCACTATGACTTCCCACTACCAATACCCCGAACCGAAACTTAATTTTGATTTTCCATTGCTAGATTTTAAAATCGCGTTTTTCTCGAAAACTAAGCCTCGTAGAGAGAAAAGGGCTTTTATTTGTAACATCGCTAGTATCTTTAAAACTAAATGAGTTAAATGAAAACGGACAACGGTTTTGGAACGGGGAAGTCATAGTGAGTCATCATCATCAAAATAAGTGCGAAAATCGCTTAAATAAAATTTTAATCGTCCATATCTCCCAAACTAGAAGAGCTAGAGGAAAAATGACCCCACCTAAAGTCAAAACCCACTACTAATACCCCGATACCGAAACTAAATTTTGTCTTGCATCGCTAGATTTTAAAATCGCGTTTTTCTCAAGAACTAAGCTTCGTAGAGAGAAAAGGGCTTTTATTTGGTATATCGCCCATATCTCGAAAACTGAATGAGTTAAATGAAAACGGACAACGGTTTTGGAACAGGGAAGTCATAGTGAGTCATCTGTGAAAAAATAAGTACGAAAATCGCTTAAATAAAATTTTAATCGTCCATATCTCCCAAACTGGAGGAGCTAGAGGAAAAATGACTGCACCTAAGGTCAAAACCCGCCACTAATACCCCGATTGCGAAACTAAATTTAGACTTGCATTGCTAGATCGCGTTTTTATCGTAGAGAAAAATAAATGCGATTTTAATTTTTTTTTGAAATTTTCACCATAGTTTCTAATTCTGACGATTTTCAAAATTTAGAATTTCTGACAGTTTGGCAGTTTTCAATTTTGGATTTTTTTTTTAATTTTGACGATTTTTTCTAAATTTTACCTTTTTTTAATTTTTGCAGTTTTTTCAAACATTCGCGAATTTTTTAAATTATGACTATTTGATTATGACTATTTTTCAAATTTTGACGATTTTTTCCAATTTTTTTTTTGATTTTTTCCAATTTTTTTGATTTTTTCCAACTTTGGAAATTTTTTCAAATTTTGACGTTTTTTTCAATTTTGGCGATTTTTTTCGAAGTTTTGACGATTTTTTAAAATTTTTGACGATTTTTCAAATTTTGACGATTTTTTTTCTTAAATTTTATTGATTTTTTCCAATTTTGGAAATTTTTTACAATTTTAACGATTTTTTTCAATTTTGGCGAATTTTTAACAATTTTTTTCAATTTTGACAATTTTTTTAAATTTTGCAGATATTTTCGAATTTTTGACGATTTTTCAAATTTTGACAAATTTTTGTGATTTTTTTAAATTTAGTAGATTTTTTTTAATTTCGACAAATTTTTTTTAAATTATGCGATTTTTTTAAATTTTAACGATTTTATTTAATTCGGCTATTTTTACATATATGTATGTCAATTTTTTTTTAAATTTTTGGCGATTTTTTAAAAATTTCGACAGTTTTTTTTTAATTTCGGCGATTTTTTTATACATTTTTTAATTTTTTTTTAATTTTTATCGATTTTTTTTTTAAATATTGGCAAGTTTCGAAAGTATTAGCGATTTTTTCTAATGTTATAATTTTTTTTTCTAAATATTTAATTTTTTTTTGTAAACAAGCCAAAAGAGTATTCAAATTTACTTGAAAAGAGCTAACGTTTTCATAATGCTCGATTTATTTCTTGGAAAAGAGCCTTTTTTTTTGTGAAGCTCTTTTTCATTTTTTGAGCGTAATCATTGAGCTCGCTTGTTTTAAAAAATTGGAGAAGCTTTATTTTTTTTAGCTACTTTCATTATTATATAAGAGCGAGCTAACATTTTTTGGCTCGTTTAGAAAATAAGAGCGAGCTTTTTTTTGGGCTCGGCTCTATTTTTAAAAAGAGCAAGAGCCCGAGCGAGCGAGCTTTTCCATCCCTGATTACAATATTAATTGGATTTGGTGTATACGACGAGTTTGGAAAAACAACACTTTACTAATGTTTAATCAAGTTGACTTTTGCACTCAGAAAAGTTCTGCAGTTGCTACATGAAAAATATTTGTGTAGTAATGCGGAAACAAATGTTCAATGTTTTTGACAATTGCTACAAAAACTATTTCATTATAAGTTAATTTTCTTAATATATTAGTTTCTAATTTTTTAACAACCGACTACAAACAGAATAATTTGCAAGTGTGGGTGTCCTTCGATCAAATATTTCACACATAATAACAATATGGCACTTGCTTAAAAATTTCTCGTGAAAGAATATTAGAAGAACATATTCTCTAGAGTGTTTTTTGTCAAAAAAAGAATGCTTAAGAAAACAGATGCATAAAAGTGACAATTTCCACTTTATACATTTTATTACATACATAAATAAAATGATAAGATTATTTTTATATTAAAAAATAGTAAATAAATAAGTCGGGCATAACGACTATATGATACCCTACACCATTCTGGTTAAAAGCCTCCCACCAAAAAAAAAAAAAAAAAAAAAAAAAAAAAGATATTCAGCACTACAATTGATAATGATTTTAAGATTGAGTTGTCTTACTTCAACATTTTTTCAGTACTTTTTGAACGAGTGGAAATGAAGTTCTTTTTACCAATTGAAAATTAAAAAAAAAGTATTCGGAAAAAAAACTTTTATGAGATAAAATTATTTTTTTTTTTAATCGTCAAAACATCGAAAAAAATAGCCAAAATTGAAAAAAACGTCAAA
Organism: Leucophora obtusa; assembly: GCA_949987735.1. Lineage (NCBI taxonomy): Eukaryota > Metazoa > Arthropoda > Insecta > Diptera > Anthomyiidae > Leucophora > Leucophora obtusa. The sequence goes on along the minus strand of OX465298.1, from coordinate 139,989,855 downwards.
ATTTGAAAAAATTTCCAAAATTGGAAAAAATCAAAAAAATTGGAAAAAATCGTCAAAATTTGAAAAATCGTCAAAAATTTTAAAAATAGTCATAATCAAATAGTCATAATTTAAAAAAATTTTAAAAAATCGGGAAAATTTAAAACAATAGCCAATATTGAAAAAAATCTTCAAAAATTTGAAAATATCGCCAAAATTGAAAAATCGTCAAAATTTGAAAAATAGTCATAATCAAATAGTCATAATTTAAAAAATTCGCGAATGTTTGAAAAAACTGCAAAAATTAAAAAAAGGTAAAATTTAGAAAAAATCGTCAAAATTTAAAAAAAAAATGCAAAATTGAAAAATGCCAAAACTGTCAGAAATTCTAAATTTTGAAAATCGTCAGAATTAGAAACTATGGTGAAAATTTCAAAAAAAAAAAAACGTCAAAAATTAAAATCGCATTTATTTTTCTCTACGATAAAAACGCGATCTAGCAATGCAAGTCTAAATTTAGTTTCGCAATCGGGGTATTAGTGGCGGGTTTTGACCTTAGGTGCAGTAATTTTTCCTCTAGCTTCTCTAGTTTGGGAAATATGGACGATTTAAATTTTATTTAAGCATGACCTCCTTGTTGAAAAACCGTTGTCCGTTTTCATTTAACTCATTCAGTTTTCGAGATATGGGCGATATATCAAATAAAAGCCATTTTCTCTCTACGAGGCTTAGTTTTCGAGAAAAACGCGATTTTAAAATCTAGCAATGCAAGTCAAAATTTAGTTTCGGTATTGGTAGTGGGTTTTGACCTTAGGTGCAGTCATTTTTCCTCTAGCTCTTCTAGTTTGGGAGATATGAACGATTAAAATTTGATTTAAGCGATTTTCGCACTTATTTTTACACAGATGACTCACTATGACTTCCCCGTTCCAAAACCGTTGTCCGTTTTCATTTAACTCATTCAGTTTTCGAGATATGGGCGATATACCAAATAAAAGCCTTTTTCTCTCTACGAAGCTTAGTTTTCGAGAAAAACACGATTTTAAAATCTAGCAATGCAAGTTTGCCGCCACCGGGTATCGAGCTTGCAACATCATGATTGCTAGGCTAGCTCTCTGCCACTGAGCTATTCTTGATTGCTATAAAAGTACCACCTTGTCATGCCAGATATAGTGCTTTATTCTCTTCAATAAAAGTCCTTTTTAAATAAGTGCAAAAGATGCACTGCAATTCAGTATTGTCTTCAGTACTATTTTCATAAGCGTATAAAAAGCAATTTTTCATCATTTTTATTTTATATATTTTTATACAATTAATTATAAATATTAAAAAAAAAAATTTTAAAAAAATAAAAAAACATTGGTCACTTCAGCAATCGAACACGCGATCATCTATTCAGAAATACCCAATGATACCAACAACATCACTTTTTAGGATCACTTTTAGAGCAATTATGCTTTAGAAGCAATACTTTAGGTGATTTGTTGGATGTTGTTACGAAGTAATTCTAAAAAAGCTGTAAAAATATACTAACGGACACTTTGGAAGCAATGAAAGAAGTAATTTTTTGAAGTTGTTCAGTTTAGTTACTTCTAAAAAAGCAGTAAAAATACACTAACGGATACTTGTGAAGCAGTGAAAAAAGTAGTTTGTAAGGCATTACTTCCAATTTTTTTTGCATTACTTCCAAAAATGTTTGGAATGGACTGAGATGGACTTTTATCAACGTTTCTCTATAAAATGACAAAAAAAAAAAATCGAACGGTAAGATATTTTGAAAATCGGAAATATAGTCCATATCCGTGATAGGTCCAAATATGGGCAGCTTCTAACTAGAAGAAACAGTCTTTCTCCTTAGGAACACGTGAGTCAGCGTACCAAATTTCACTGACATACATATCTTCGTAGTTTCGAACTGTAGCGTGTGAAAAAGCCAATTTTGGGGGCAGCTTTTTATAGGCACTAGGTAAAACATTAACCGATTTAAGCCAAATCAATAGGCTCCATTATTGGCTAGTGTAGGTTGCGATGCCGTTTATTTTCCAACTGGGGTATAACTAAGTTGGCCAGATTCGGCAAAGTTCTGCTTTCTTTGATGTTATCTAAAACTCGATAAACCCAAAACTACCCAGTGTAGAAACGGTAATGACATATCATTATTTTTTGGACTACCAGTAATGACACCCACTTACCTTCTGCATTATTTTAAAACATATAATAATGAGTTAGTGATAATGACTTATTTTTATCATTATTTCAAATAGAAAATAATTTTCTAGATTTTTTTAAAATTTTTTGAAATCTATTTTTAGACTCAATATTTTTTAAACACTGGTAAGGATATATGTAACAACATATTGTTTGATTTTTTGTATGCTGGCGATTAAGCTTACTTGTGTGCAGCAGGTCAATTATGTTTTTATCTCTTAAATATTACATGTCGACAATGCTCAGATGGTAGAGCTATTGACTGGCAATCTGTAGGTTCGATTCCCGCACCAGTAAATTTTATTAAAAATACAATAAAAAATATTTAAATGAATGTTATTTTAGTCTGACTCAAGATCACAAATTAATATCACTTTCTGTTTAAATTATTTTTCAAATCAAAGAAAGATGATACAATTTTTACAAGTAAATTACAAAGAATAAAAATTATTGAAAAAATTCGATAAGACCAGCAAGGCAGAATGCGCATTAAACAGAAAGTGATATTAATTTGTGATCTTGAGTCAGACTAAAATAACATTCATTTACTTAACAGATCGACTAAAAACATTTCCCCCATTCATAAAAAATATTTTTTTTTATATAATTTATTTTTTTGAAAATCTATTTTTAGACTCATTATTTTTGTCAGTACTGGTAAGCACATAGGTATCGATATATTTTTTTGATTTTTCGTATGCTAGTGTGTAAGCATAACTCATTATTTTTCGCGACATCGCCATATAAAGGTAATAAGAAATGTAATAACAAAAGTAACTAGTTACCATTACCAAGTATGTAGTTACATAACCACATATCTGGTAATAATTTTCTACACTGGGTAACGATGAGAATAACCACCATTTTAAATATAAAAACGACACTATCAGCAGTGGATCGTTTATGTCCACTGAGCAAGTTTCGATCGTATTTGAACCATGGATGGTAACCGAAACTAATGCGGTTATCGTTAGGGTAACGAAATTTTAGGTTATTTCGGTAAGGTTATTTTAAGGGTAACGCTATTTCATTTATTTCGGTATCGGTATTATAAGAATAACGGTATTTGAGTTATTTAAGGTTATTGCTATTTCATTTATTTCGGTATCGGTATTTTAAGGGTAACGGTATTTCAATTGTTTCGGTATCGGTATTTTAAGGATAACGGTATTCCGGGTATTTCGGTAACGGTATTTTAGGTAGTCAGTTGAAAGGGTTTTGAATCGATAACGGTATTTTAGCGGTCTTGCCTGCCAACCCTGATTTGAACCCTAAGGTAACATTTACCGAACTATAAAATAGTTTCGGATCGATTGGTTGATATGATTCGTTATCGATGGTTATTAGCGACGGTTGTTATTTTTATTTCCAAACAGATGATCGCGGTATCGATTCCAGGCGGGACCAACATCTTTAAAAATTATTTTAAATTATTTTTTAATTTTTTTTTTGTTTTAATATTTATAATTAATTTGTCTAAATACAATATTTTTTCAACTTTAAAATTTTTAAAAATACATAAATAAAATTAAAATTTACTTTTTATGCACCTGTGAAAATAGCAGTGAAAGAAAAACTGTATTGTCGTGCAAATTTTACACCGCAGTTAGAAATCGCCAGTGGTACAAAAAAATCAAGCACTGGCATACCACTGGGTAACCACGGTATTAAAAATAAATGACTGGGAGGACACTCATTTGGGACGCTTTGCCAGAGTTTGCAAAAAGCGTTTTCCCAGTATTTGTTTTACAAAAATTTCGGTGGTTCATAAACCACTGGCAAAGAATGGCATTAGAGTGATATGCAAAGGTTGGCAACCAGTGGTTATCCAGTGCTACCTAGTCAGAAATTGCCAGCTGCACAAAAATCAAGTTACTGGTAGAGCAATGATTTTATAAAAATGCTAACGTTTCGTTAAAAAAGGTTTGTAGTCAAAAGGTTCCGAGTTCAAATCCGGTTGCAAGCTAAAAAAAATTTTTTAAAATTTTTTTTTATTTAAAATTTATTTTCTTTTATAAAATCAATTTTTTTTTGGTTTTTGGAAAAGCTCCTTAAAGATCAAATTTTTTTTTTGCTCTCCCAACCCTGGTATATTAGTTCCGAAAAACGGTTTGCCAGTGCTAGCATTTTAGCACAGCCAGTAGTTGTCCAGCTGTTATCACTCATTTATATTTTTAGCCACCAAGTATTAAATATCTCGTTAGCTCAGTAAGTAGAGCAATCGTCTGCCAATCGGACGGCTTGGATTCAAATCACGGCAGGACCAAAGAAAATACATATCGTCGACCGGACTGCAAAATGTCACATGTGTTTTTAATAGATTTTCAGGAGAGCGAAAAAACTGTTACAAAATCTACTTTTAAGATATTTTATTGCCATTATATGCCTTAATGATGATTTTACTAAATGAGTTCGTGAATCATTAAGGCATATAATGGCAATAAAATATCTTAAAAGTAGATTTTGTAATAGTTTTTTCGCTCTCCTGAAAATCTATTAAAAAACACATGTGACATTTTGCAGGCCGGTCGACGATATGAACTTTTTTTTTTAAATTTTATTTTAGAAAATATATTTCCAGACCACTTACTTATTAATTATGCCAGCATTTTGCCAACGTTAAAAATTTTTGTTTCTTCAATGCTTTTCCGGCGTTTGTTTCTTCAATGCTTTTCATTTTGGGAATGGGAAAGAAGCACCTTTTGCCAGTACTTGTATCCCCTGTTAAAGCGCTTTGCCATCGCTTTTCCGTTTGTATATTCCCACTGGGTACTTTAAACAATTATTAACCCATTCAAGCCAAATGACACTGATGATGGCTTTGTAGCGAAAGCCGAAAATACGTATTCTGTCTTGCTGGCCTTATCTAGTTCTTTCAAAAATTTTAATTCTTTGTAATTTAGTTGTGAAAATTGTATCATCTTTCTTTAATTTGAAAATAACTTAAACAGAAAGTGATATTAATTTGTGATCTATAGTCAAACTAAAGAACATAAATTTATATAATTTTATTCCACATTTTCGATTATTAAGGCAAAAAACACATTCAATATTATTGATCAATATTTAAAATCAACCAATCAGAACACAAGCATTTTAAAATGTTCTGATTGGTTGATTTTTGAAAACTTCATCAATGATATTGAACGTGATATATGCCCTACTTAAAAATAAAATGTTCTGATTGCTTGATTTTTGAAAATTTCTCAATAATATTGAACGTGTGTGCCCTACTTTAGAAAATTTTGGTACATTCGTTGATTTGTTGCCCCACACAACTATGATCTAAAAAAAGTTTACAGTATAATAATGAAAAAATTAATAGAAAAATGCTAAAATTTACAATCACTACTTAGCAAAAAAAAAAAATTCATAAAAACAACCCTACCATAAAGAACATACTTAAAAAGTAAAATAACAATTGAAGTAACAACAATAGCTAGAATAATATTAAAATAGCAACAAAAAATAATGCATACATAGAATGTCATAAAAATACCATAGTTGACGTCAGCTATTTGCCATTATATTGCATAGTTTGTAAAAAAAAAAAAAAAAAAAAAATCAGCAACAACAGCAATAGCAACAACAGTAACAGCAGCAAAAATAATAAACGCTGAAAATAACAACAGACATAGGACAGACGACTTTATACTACTAACTATGTGAAATAAAAATAATAATAAAAGCCAATTCAAACAAGATAAATAAAGAATTTAATGTGTAAGTGCACATGTGTGTGTATAAATAAAATAGGAACTCATGCACACGCACGCACACACACACACACACACACACACACACACACAGAATACAGGCAACAATTTGTATGAGAAGAAAGTATTAATATGCATTTGAGTCCAAAAGAGAAATGGGAAGGAAGAAAGAAATGGTAGAGGAACAGTGGATATAGCATACTTTATATTGTTGGGACAGGCTAAACTACATACACACATGCAAAACTACACCCAATAGACATGTATTATTATTGTATTTATTTATTTTTTTTTTTTTTTTCTGAAGGCCATACAACGAACTTTTGGTTTTTTTTTAACAATATGAGTTTCTGTACAAAAGTACCCCATTAAGTAGATCACTCAAACCCATACACACCCACAATTACATATACCAACACACATACAGAAACCTATGTATAACTACCAGAGCTGTAAATGAATTCATTTTTGATTTCAATTTATTACGAATTAGCTAAATTTTTAATTAATTCTCTTCACCAAGGACAAGAATTGGATGAAATTTGAATCAATTCAAATGAATTTGGAGAAAATAAAATGCAATTCATTTCCAATTCAAATGAATTTGGCGAAAATGAAATGCAATTCATTTCCAATTCAAATGAATTGAATTGATTTTAAAAAGAATTAATTCAAAATTTTGCTAATTCAATGCATAATTGATTCGCGAATTAATTCAAAAATTAACGATTCCCTTACAGCCCTGATCACTACCACTACACACATACATATGTACGTATAAAAGTACTCGTATAATAATGGCTACACAAGTGTATATATTTATACTTTCATGGAAACAAAAAATTAATGGAAAAAAATAAATGTACTCGTGTATCCAAATAAAAGCTCAACAACAGCAGTAAGTCCTTTATATATTTTGCTGTTGTTGTATAGTTGCTGTTGTTATTATGGCTGCTGCTGTGCTGTTTGTTCATGATGATGACGATGATGATGAGGATGATGTTGTTGTTGATGGCCCATCAAGGACACACACTATATACAATGGCAGTATATATTTATTTAAGTATGAAATTCAGCTACAAGAAGGAAACAAACATTCGTTTGTTTGTTTGTATATTCTGAGTGTCCGTTTTGTCAAGAGCCAAATTTTGAGACAAGTTAAGACCGTAGAGGTTGAGGGTGAGGGTGTGTTGGAAGAGTTAGGATAGTTAAATTGTTACACGTGCCGACATTTAAGTTATAAATATGTCTGTAAAATTAGGAAATAAAATTGAAAAGAAAAAAAAACAAGAACAAGAGCACTAGACGTTATAAAATGTTTTGCCGTATAAAAATGTTTGTACATATTTGGCAATATTGTAAAGCATATTGATTTGGTTTTTACATTATAAGGATATTCGTTGTCCTATTATTATTTTGGGAGTAAAGAAATTTTATGAAAAATTAGAACTAATGTTAGAAATTTATAGATTTTTCAAACTAAAAAGTAGCAATTATTTTCGCACGGAAAAATTCTTCAATTGCAAATAATTGCTCTAAATAAAAATGTTTCACAATCTGGAAAATTCCTCTTTTTTACAGTTCGATAACACTATACAGAGAAAACAGATTCATTGTGACAACCAAATGTTTTCCTAGCCGAGTGGTTTGGTTAGAGCCATCAATATACGTAATTGTTTGTGCAACCTACTGCAAATGCGTCAATAATTAATTTGTTTATGACAACCAAATAGTTTGGTTGTTGCCACCAAATTATTGAGTTGCCAAGAAATTTGGTTGTCACAATGAATCTGTTTTCTCTGTGTATTTAACAGCATTACTACACTCAATTAAAAAGTCTGTAATGGCTACTGAAAATTTTGCTGTTATTACGGGAAATTTATCTGTTTTGAGCCCAACGGTATTTTTTGCTAATTCTAGCAACCCTTGTCTACTGATAATAAAATTAGTAGTAAAAGTTAGTAGCCGCTACTAAATTTTAACAAAATTGTTGTAAACTGCAGTTAAAAAACTTACTAAATATCAATCATTTTAGTACAATGAAATTAGTAAAAATAATTAGTAGACGCTACTAAATTTCAGTATATTGTTGTAAACTAAATCAATCTGCTGAAATTAGCAAAAAAAAAGTATACACTCATAGAAATAAATCTGTAAAAATAGCAGGAAAAAGTTACTAAAAATAAGTTAAAAATGATGCTGCAGAAAAAACTGCTAAAATTAGCAGATTTTTTTACTAAATACTAGTAAAATGAGAATAGCAAAATTAAAACTGTTAAATTTACAGAATTTTAGTTATAGTTAAGTTAACTTTTAGTTAATTGAAAATAGCAAATTGTACTGTAAAATCTGCAGAAAATTTTGCTAAATATTTATAAACTAAAAATAGCAAAAATAAACTGTTAAATCTACAAAATTTTTGTTATTTTTAAGCTAAATTGAGTTGAATGGAAACAGCAGTCTATTCTGCGAAAATCAGCAGAAATATTTGCTAAAAAATTGTAAACTGCTGTTTTCAAAAGGCTCGATTTTTATTTGCATTTAAAAAAAAATCTAAAAAAAACTTCGAACATTTTTAATTTTTGGAGATTTTTTAGGCTACTAATTACTTAGCAAAATTTTTTGCTGATTTTAGCAGGTTAATTTGCTATTCTCGATTTTCAAAAATTTAGCTTAAATATAACTAAAATTCTGTATATTTAACAGTTTTAATTTTGATGTTCCCATATTACTAATATATAGCAAAAATAATCTGCTAATTTAGCAGTTTTTTCTGCATCATTTTGAACTAATTTTTAGTAGTTTTAACTAAATTTTTACGGACTTTTTTCTATTAGTGTACAGATGCAAATAATGAAGTGTTAAGAACTGTGTGTCGCTGTTTCTTAGTGACAAATGAAATTTTGTTAAAAATTCAAAATGGATTTCGTAGGGGAGAGAGGAGTAGCACTTTTAGATACCGTAACGATCTTTTTGAAAAAAGAAAAAAATTATGGAAGTTACACGATCTCAAATGTACCCGCAAAATGTGTTTTTCCACTTTTAGGTTAGAATTTCTGGAAAATCTGACGTGATAGGGCTATTCTGAGGTGACATTTGGATTCAGCACGTCTAAAACCTTCGGGAAAGTATAGTCTGGTTCTTGGTTAGAAAATTTCATCAAATTTTGTCGGCATGTGTAATCTTTGAAATCCTATTCAATCCGTAATGCAATAAGTTTACTGAAACTTAGGATGAGGTGCCCGAAAAAGTGATGAAAAGTTCTTTGTCGAAGTTGTTAAATTGGGATTCTGATAAATATGATAGCGACGATGATGTGCTACTAGTACAGCTGATACGAATAAATCAAGACTGTTATGAAGTTCTCCAAACGAATCAAACTTTTTTGGAAGAAATTAATTCCAATAACTGCATCTATGTAGAAGACAACAAAAAACAGAATAAAGATGCGTTTGAACACGCATCTGCAGTAGCAATGGTCTCAGATAGCAGTGAAGACGATGTTGTTTAAGTCGCACCAACAGCTTCTAATTCGACAGCCACTCAAAGCGATAATAATTTAATAAAATCGTGCAAAAACTGTGAATTGTTTTCCACTAAGTATTTCACCAATCTTTTGGCCCTCCGCACAGTTCTTCGTCCCCATATAACGATTGGACAAAAATAAAAGGAGTGGAGACAGAGTTTTGAAATTTGGTATACTGACATAGAACCCCTTAATTAAGAAAAATTTTAATTTTTGGAAATATCGGGCCAAGGACACGCCCACCTCCCATAGGTCCTGAAATTTAAAAACAATATATTAGCTACATAAATGGACGTAAAATTACAAAAGGTATCCATTGAGATGCACATAAAACTGGAAACGTTTGTGTCAATTTTTATCAAAATCGAACCAAGGACTCTTAGTCCTGCCATATATCCTTTATTTTAAAATCTTTATAAAACCTGCAAAAATTCGATTGCGATGAAATTTAGTATGTGAATTGATATAAGGTCAAGCCATATTTGTGCCAAATTTGAGTAAAATCCATTCATTAATAAAAAAAAAAATGCCTTTCACAAAAAATGGGTTTTAAACGCTTAAAATGATTTTTCTAAAAAAAAAATTTAATACCCGACTAAAAAAGATGTTATATAATGATATATCACCATATATAAACCCATATATATGTATGTACATATCTTATTTGATCCGAATATTGGAATATATAATTATATCAAACGAGATAAGCATGTTATCTAACCTGATATAATTTGATCCGAAAAATTGGTCTATCTAATTGCATTAAATTATATATAAATACATATAATTTTATAAAAATTTTCAAATAAAATTTTAGTAAATATTGTTGAGATCACTTATTTTCATTCATATTAAATACTAATGGCCGACAGAACAGTTTGGCTAACAAAGTGGGTATTGGTCGATCTTTGGTATTGATGGAAATGAGGATTGAATGCGATTTAGGACGTTTTTAGGACGCAAATTGTCCTTAAACTTAGAATAACGCAGTTTGTAACTGAATTTCAATAAAAATCAAAATTCAAAACGAGAAAAAGTTGTTTAGAAAAATTTATGCTAATAAACTTGGAAATAGCTGACAAAGCAAATTTTGGGTTTAACTCAACTTTACAAAAATTTGTCGGAACAACTTTTTCTAGTTGAGAGTTTTGGTCTTTCTTATAAAATGTGTCTTTCTTATAAAATAAAAAAAAAACTCTTTCTAAGTTTGTTTTCTTCATTGCTATAGTGCAATTAAACTTTATAAAATTTTGTATAATTAGATATCATGTTATATTTTTTGATATAAGATTGTTTATAGAAGCTTATACGCTATTATATATAATTATATATAAACTATATCGCAGATCTCTTAATATATGGATGGAGACCAAATCGCGTATGATTATATATAACGTCATATCAAACATATTTATAAAACCAAAGTGTATACGGTTATATAAAGCCACGCATATAAACATTTATAATAATATCAAATCATATAAGATTATATGCAAACTTTTTTAGTCGGGTAGGATTAATATAGGAAACCATGTGAATCCTCCATTTTAGGCACAGAGTATTTTCAGCGAACTTATGTAAAACACTACGAGGAATATTTTTGTGGAACATTTTAACCTTCTATCTCTTCAATTAAAGGGACTTTTTTCGCCTCTTTTTAAAAAGGGACAAAAACGACCCGTAAGTTAAAGAGTTAGAGGGTTATAATGTTCCGCAAAAATATTTGTCATGAAATTCTACTATAAGTCTCTGACGACATTAGCATTGAAAATTTAACTTAAAGGCCAATAATAAGTAAAAACTTAAAATATGTTTAAGGGTTAATTTCGTACCTATTCAGAATTGGCGCTCAAATGTTCCACAAACCTGGATTTTAGGGAGAAACCATGGAAATCTTTCATTTTAGGTATAGGATATGTTCAGCGAACTTATGTGAAACACTACGGGGAACATTTTTGTCAAACATTTTAACCCTCTAACTCTTCAACTTACGGGTCTTTTTTGTCCCTTTTTAAAAAGGGCCCAAAAATTCCCTTTTATTAAACAGTTAGAGGGTTAGAATGTGCCACAAAAATGTTTCTCGTAGTGTTTTACAAAAGTCCGCTCAACAATCCTATACCTAAAATGGAAGGTTCACATGGTTTGAATAGTAAACACTCTTAAATGCTTGAAATTTGTGAAAAATCATGAATTTAGTCATTTCAAAAAATCCATTTTTTTTTAATTTGTGGTAAAAAAATAGTAATTAATTTTTTAATGATCTATTATACAACAGTATAAGCTTACAAAAAAAATTAAAAAAGAAAAATATATATTTTATATAATATAAACTTAAGCAATTTTTGGATTTTCAACAAAAAAAAAATGTGTTTTTCGGAGCAATAAAAAATAATTGTTTTGTAAACATATGTATACTAAAATCCATATTTTAATTTAACTACAAATATATTGAAGGAATTAAAAAAAAAATCTTCGAACAAGTTTTTAAAAAAAACGTATTTTTGAGAATTATTTTCGTGAAACAATTAAAACCCATTTTTCTGTTAAGGGGTTACATGACATTCGCGGCAGAGAAAACAGACCTTTTTTTAAAAATTCATAACTCAGTCAAAAACAAACATTTTTCCAAAATTTTTATTTTTTTTATTTTTATTATTGTAGAGAATTAAACAAATTACAAGAAAAAAATTCAAAAAAATATATTTTTCACTCCAACATGGTTTTATAGAGCTCCAAACTGGCGGCATAGAAAAAAAACAGGGCCTCGAGGTTGCGGGGCTGGGAATCGCAAAAATTGTCCGATCTGGAAAAAAATGACGTTTTTAAATCTTAACAAAATTGGTTATCGTATGAATAACCAATCGAATAATAATACATTTTTTTTCAATTTTTGGTGATGTTCCAAATTTGAAAGTGTGTTTTTTGGAAAAAAAATATTGACTTGAAAAATTCATAAAAAATCTAAAAAAAATTATTATTATTCGATTGGTTATTCATACGATAACCAATTTTGTTAAGATTTAAAAAAGTAATTTTTTTCCAGATCGGACAATTTTTGCGACTCCCAGCGCCGCAAGCACGAGGCCCCGTTTTTTTTTTCTCTGCCGCCAGTTTGGAGCTCTATAAAACCATGTTGGAGTGAAAAATATATTTTTTTGAATTTTTTTTCTTGTAATTTGTTCAATTCTCTACAATAATAAAAAAAATTTTTTTTGGAAAAATGTTTGTTTTTGACTGAGTTATGAATTTTTTTTAAAAAAAAGGTCTGTTTTCTCTGCCGCGAATATCATGTAACCCCTTAAGTAATTTTTGCATAAAATTCTCTGAGTTTAGCGCCCTCTCTTGGCGGCAAAAGCAATCACACCAAATTTTTTTTCACATTAGTTTGAGTTACTTTCTTATGTTTAAAAAAATCCTCCTTTAATCACAATTTGAGACAAAATTTTTTTTTTTATTTTTATCCATGGGATGAAGCATAGTGCTCCGTAACGATATCATTATGTTGGATTTTAAGAAACCAAAAAAACGAACAGATATTACTGTTTATACTCGTATATGAAACAAAGCTTATTTGTGAAATTGGCAATTCACAAGAATTTTATATTAATTTCTTAAATTTTAATCAATTTTTTTGCTATAAAGATAAAATGCAATGAAAAAAAATTTAAAAAGGCGACCCCTACGTTCGGCAACCAAAATAATAAAAAAAATTCTACTGGGTTTATTGAAAAACTTCCTTAGCAAAAGTTTAATGATTGTTTGCGAGCTTTAATTTTCTGACATTAGGGTCGTACATTAGGGTAGTAGCAACTGAGATCTGGTGGGTAAATACTAGAACGAGATACTTGAGGTCAATGGTCCTTAGAGCAAAACATTGGTCTCCTCGAGAGAAAAACATACTTTAAGACCCGACTGTAAATGCCAAAGATATAACGAAAAATGTAAAATGGCGACCCGTACGTTCGGCAAAAATACTTCATATTGGAGGGTGTACGGCAAAAAAATTTTTGAGCAGTTTTAACAAAATTTAAAAAAAAAGCAATTTTTTCTGAATCCGCAAATTGACAAGAAAAAGATTTGAAATAATTTAACTGATTTAAACTTATTGGAATTAGCAGTTGCTGCAGCCAGGTAATTCCGTATATAAAATATATTATTACTTGTATCAATTAGTCTTCAAACTACTAATTGTGTAGCAAATTGCAAAAACTGACAGACAATGATTATGATATGAAGCATAAAAATCCTTAAAAAAAAAGACTAAACAAAAAATTGTTAGCATTGATCTTTCATTTCGAATGCCACAGGATACAATGTGTCACTTTTAATGAACTTAACATCAAAACCAAACATGATCAACAACAACGACAACAATAACAACATATCATGTTGTTATAACAATCTTAAGATCCAATCCACAGACATACGATACACGAGTACATTACACTCGTATAGCTAACAAATTGCCTACTCAATTTAAGAATTAAATAACAAATACTACTTAGCTTCTGCCAACTATAGTTTAATCCTCATTTAAGCCAAAACAGAGACAACAGCAATAACAAATAACTATTTTATGTTAGTAAGATTGGTTGTGTTGTTGTAGTTGTTGTTTGTTACATGTAATAGTTTATGTTTAAAGGAAAAACATTTGTTAATGTCCAATCATTTTTTAGTTGTTGTATTTTTCTTTACCTCTTCTTCTTCTTCTTCCTCTTCTTCAGCCACTAACAGATGTAAAAAGAAAATTAGACAACATGCCGCCAATGCCGCCTTAAGTTTAACCTAGTCGGCCTTCATTTATGTTGGTTGTTCGTTGGCTGGATAGTTTGTAGGTATTTAGTTATCTATGATGCCGCCAACAACAAACCCATTAGCCAACAGCATACAAACATTACACACACACACACACACACAATGCAATTACAATTGGCAACAACACGTTTTTTTTCTCTCTCACTTCAATTTGTTACCACAAAAAAACAGTAAACATTCATATAAATATTTACAAGATCATTTAGCTACCATTTTTTGTTGTTGTTAACAAACAACATAAACATAACTGCTAACAAACGACTACAACATTCGTTCATACATTGTGTGGCATGATCGCATAGCGCATAATCATTGTGGTCTTTGTAATCATGGTCATCATTATCATCGTCATTCAACTTCATCATCATTATTTTGTTTCAATAACAACTGACACTTTACAACATTTTACTTACAAACAACACAAATTATTTAAACAAACCCATCATCATCATCATTGGCAAGAGCAGCAACAGAAGTACGATTTACAACAACAACATCATATCGGGCCTTTACAGTTTTCTTCTTTCATACTTAAATTGTGTTGGCGGCGATGGTGTGCTGTAGTGTTCGGTTCACATTTGTTATTACTTTTTTTTTTTGGTTAATTACATTTATACATTTTACCGGCAATTTACAACAACAACGAAAAAAAGCTTGTTGCTGTCTATTAATATGAGTAAATTGTTTGATTGTTAATGGTTGGCTGATTAGGTTGGTCTTGTAAAAATAATATTTATTTAAGTTGAAAAGGAACAATTCTTTAAGCAACTTTCGAAAAAAGTAACATGAAGAGGTAATTTGTACAATAAAATAAATTCTTAAAAAAATGGAACCATGTTCTTGTAAAATAAATAATAATTAACATAATTGTACTTTCAAAAAAACTTTCCTAACGGTTTTTTCACTCAGACTTTGATACAACAAAAATTAGTTATGTAATAGAGACGACCAAATTAAACAACTTCCGCTAATAAACATACCGGCCCAGATTGATATTTAGGGGATACAATTAGTTTCAAAATTTTTCAAAACTTATACATTCACTGAGAAAACCTACTAATTTTTATATATAACTATATATAAATATATAGAGCTTTTACAAAATCAGATATATTTATATATGTATGTAAAAGGCATAGTTTGGGTACATATGCAGAAATATGCCCAAACAATGCAGTATATTACCCGAGCAAAAACGTCTGTTGATAATATATGATTTTATATGTATACCCTATGCCGGGTCGATTTGTGGGGAGGCAAAAAAATCGCCCATGGAAAATCGTATTCTAGGGATAAAAATAAGAAACTTTGCCGAAGGAACCATACCTCTAAAACGAATTCTACTACCCCCCAACTGTTGACTTTTGTCCCGTAGGGTCAAGTTTTGAAAAATCACACTTTGACCCATTTAGAGTGCCCCAATCGAGTCCAAATGTATGACCGACCCCCACTAACTTTGGAGGGCCGATCCACCCATGCCAGTGGCACACCCCCTGGAACTCCCCTGGGGGGTTCCCCATACAAACATTTTAAAAAATCACCATTTTTGGCACTTTATTTTATTATTTTTTATTTATTTTATTTATTTTTATTATTTTATTTATTTTTTCTCCTTAGAAATTTATTTAGTCAGAACATATGTTAATGAAAAAATTAATTTAACTTAGTAATAGAAAAGAAAAAATAAAAAATTAATGTTTGAAGTCTTTTTTGCTTTCAAGTCTGGGCAATTTCGCACGGCTCTCTAATGTCGTCGCCATAACAGCCTCTACATTTTCCGGTATAACTCGTTTGGAAACGCTAGCTAGCAATTGAACGTGTCGTTCTGTTTCTTGTATGTGTGATGGAATTTTTGGATCATTAAACGGTGGATCATCTTGATTTAAATATTCTTTCAAAGTATCGTATGGAATGCTTCGCGTGAATGGTGGTTCAAATACGTCATTTATGTCATTCATATTGATCATTTCCGTGTAACTTGTGCAATAAAAGTTTATATCTGGTTTTTTATAAGCTCTAAGTCCCGTTGGGTCGTCAACATCGGTTCGATAGCGTAGAATTATCTTGATAGCACAGTCGCGCTTTTCTTTGCTATCATCAAACAACATTGATAACAAGATATTTTCCGAATGCGCATAATATGAATTATCTGTAATTACTTTATTGACAATTTTGCGTAAACGAGGTTCTAGAAATCTTGACCAACTAATGAATTTGAAAAATAATCTACTACCGTACACGACAGAGCTGTAATACTTGATATTGAAGTACATTGGCACATAACATGTAATTATAAATTCAACCAGTATTCTTAAATTTGCATCTGGATTTTCCGTTGTCACATATAATCGTAATAGTCTAGCGGCCTTGGTGAGCCACCGAGAATGTACAATTTTCCCTGGTTTGATGTTTGCCAGATCCACTGAAACCACGCCGCTAGAAATTGCATGGGCCATGTCGTATAAGTACTTGGAATCGGTGGAAAATTCAATTTTTTCTGGAGCAGGGGGCATATTTTTCAACTCAATTTTCTGAAAGCCGTCCACCACCTGAAAATATAAAAAAATAAAACAATTAAAAACGGTTGACAATTATAATAAATGAGTGATAGCAATAACTTACCGGAAGAGTTTCACAAGTTTCGATTTGACGGCTCAATTTTCCGGTTGCCGATCTTGGTCCAGTGCTGGTTGATTTATCCAAAGCTTCAAACAAATGCCGAAACGGAAGTTCGTTGAAGTGTAGAAGGCAAACGAACCAATGCAATGGTCTTTTTAACAGCAATTCGAATCGTCGTATAATTCCACCGTTTGGGCCAGTGTTTGTTGGCTCACCGTCAGTGCATATGCCAATTAATGCATCCAGTGATATATTTTTATCGTTGAAAAAATCATTTAATTTGGTTGTTTTGTATTCAGCGGTTTCATGTTCCAGTCTTACATAACCAATCAATTCAGAATTCGGTTCTCTCAAAATAACAAGATGAGGCTCTTTTACCATTCTAGTATGATTAGGGTTTTTCTTTTCCCGGACTTTTTCATTTCCCGGGACAGCGGGATTTTTTTCAGAATTTCCCGGGATCCCGGGAATTCCCGCTCGTTAGAAAATATATAAATTCGACATATGTTGTACTTTAAAAACTCGATTTCTGTTAAAACATCGTCCGACAAAGTTCACCTTTGGTTGTACCCATGAGAAAATGTACTTAATATATTCCAAAGGATGGCTAAATATAAAGTATCCATGTCTTCCACTTTTTCTAGATCAATTCGTTTAACAATTTAAATCGTGAATTAATATTTAGGTAATATATTTGTATGGAAGGCCGTCTTAATTTTAAAAAACTCTTAGAAACATATTAACTAAATATTAATTGGCGGTTTAAACGAATTGATATAGAAAAAGTGAAAGACATGGGTATTTTATTTTCCTCCCTTTTTTCAGGATATATTGGAATAGTTAATGGATGCAAACTTGTGTCGGACCAGTTTTATAGTCACAACTCAGATCGATTTGTTGCTTAAATATTTCTTAAATATGAAATCCAAAAATTTCTATTTCTAGATATTTTGTTTCTTTCTATGCAGATTTTCAAGAGTATCCGTCTAGAATTATTTTTATAAAATAGATTGAAAGTGAGTATTTTTCACACAAATTTTTAGGCAAATTCGCATAAATCGTTTTATAAAAATAGACTCCAAAACATTATTAAATAATTTTTTAACTTAAATTGGTTTTCTTGAATATACATTTTTTATGCCACAGCTACTTAAAAATACATTATAGAATTTTCATATTTAGTGGCATTTTAAATTAACATATAAAAAAAATCCAAAATAATTTTAAAAAGCATCTGATGGATTATTTTGAAAACAAATATTTAAAAAATACAATTGAAATAATGGAATAGCAATTGAACTTTAAATGAAATTATTTTAAGTTAAAGAAACTCAAAATACTTATGTCAATTGAAAATTCGAAAATATTACCAATTTTTTTAATTTTAATGCCTAGTTTTTTGGAGGTATTTGGAACTGAAATAATGATGTTGGAATGCTGTATAAGGCTGGTTTACACTATAAGATTTTCGGTACGATTTTACTTCAGTATACATGCAAAATTTATAGGCAAGGTTGCAAAATCTTTCCGCAAATTTTATACTGTAAATCAGCCTATACAAATACTGCTTTATAATCAAAGATAATCATTTTAAAGAAAAAAGTTTTTTCCGAAATATGTACAAGTATTTTTGTTGGTAAACATGGTAATGGCAGATCAAATTTTTTTCGGTTTAACTAAACCAAATTCAACTGCCATCCGAAAAAAATTTGGCCTAATTCAGTTTATTAAATTTTAAATCGTATTTTTTTAATTTTAAATATTTTTTGTTTAAATTAGTTTAAAAAATCAATGCTTTAAATTTAAATAAAGCTTCCAAAATTTCATTAAAACTAGCTAAAACTTCTGTAAAAGAATAAAAAAAATCCCGGGAAATCCCGCACAAAATTCCCGGGATTGCGGGATCCGAAAAAGGGCGGGATTCCCGGGAATCCCGTCCCGGGAATTCCCGGGACATAAACCCTAAGTATGATACTTCTCATCAATTGTATCTCTCGTTAAAGTATCATCTTTTCTGCCATCGAATGAAAATGCTAACAAATTGGTATCATCTAACCGTTTGCGAAGCACTTCTTGTCTGCATTTCTCTTTTTCTCGGCGAACTTTCGATTTATCCATGATGAGAGGTTTGCCATGGATATCTTTCATTTTAAAATCTTGGAAAAGAGCTGTTCCCATTGCTGATGCTACTCTATCAGGCACGCCAAATCTGTCACATACCAAGGCAAAGTTAAAACAATCGTATCTCTGTGTGTATTGTGAACTTGTGCTTATATCCAAATCTTCTTGAACCGGTGGCGGTGCGTATGTTGAATCATCGGGATCTTGGTATGTTGGCATTGATGACATAGACGTTGCTCCTTGCTCTTCAATTTCCATCGCAAATCCATCCATTGTTAGACTTCTCTGATTATGTTGATCGTGCATAAACTCTTTGAGGCGTTCGGGAACCAAACCGCATGCACATGGAGCTGCCTTCAAATCGCATTTACATGTTCCAATGAAAAAAATTGTTTCCAGAGATTTTACATACTCTGTAAATTGTTGGGGTTTGTTTCTTCTCTTGATTTGCTCTTGATATTTGTCAAGCAATCTATTCAATTTATTACATACACTTTTTTTCAGCATTATTTCCATACCAAGTTTTTCCCAAATTCCAATCAACTTATCTTGTACTTGAATAGTGAATGCTTTATAGGACAACTTTTTTTGTTCGCTCAAGTAAAAATAATATCTCAAGATATCCAGATGGGTTGGTAAATTAAGATCAGTCAAATCAGTAGACACACCAAAAACAGTAACATCATGCCTGGGTATATGACTCATTGGGTTTTCGATAGTTGTTGATGTTGTTATTGCTTCATCTTGCGGTGTAGAGGATGGTGGATTCATTGTAAACTTCTTGATTTGGAATGATTTTTTTTTAAATATTTTTTTATCTCAAATTAGCACTTCACACTTCGAGTTCTTCACAACGACTTAATGCATTCACAAAAACTGTTGCGTTA
This sequence comes from Leucophora obtusa, assembly GCA_949987735.1. Classification (NCBI taxonomy): domain Eukaryota; kingdom Metazoa; phylum Arthropoda; class Insecta; order Diptera; family Anthomyiidae; genus Leucophora; species Leucophora obtusa. The sequence continues at coordinate 139,969,984 of OX465298.1, read as the reverse complement.
TATATGGTCTAGGAGACGAGGTAATAAGAATGAAATGGTAATTTCAATTCTACCTGTAACCGATTTTGTTGTCAAAACTGCCCATAAAGTACTTACATGTAAATTAAACGTTAATCTGACTACAAATTCTGTTAAGCAAGTGCGCATTTTATTACTTCTGGAAAATCCTTTATGATAATTTTATGCTCAATTCTACCTGTAACCGATTTAGCTTAAGTAAGTTTACGACATGCAGCTGTGTCTTGTGGTGGCTTAAAAAACCCACACAACCTATTTTACGACCTGCAACAGAACGACACGTTCAATTGCTAGCTAGCGTTTCCAAACGAGTTATACCGGAAAATGTAGAGGCTGTTATGGTGACGACATCAGAGAGCCGTGCGAAATTGCCCAGACTTGAAAGCAAAAAAGACTTCAAACAGTAATTTTTTTTATTTTCTTTTCTATTACTAAGTTAAATTAATTTTTTCACTTACATATGTTCTGACTAAATAAATTTCTAAAGAGAAAAAATAAATAAAATAATAAAAATAAATAAAATAAATAAAAAATAATAAAATAAAGTGCCAAAAATGGTGATTTTTTAAAATGTTTGTATGGGGAACCCCCAGGGGAGTTCCAGGGGGTGTGCCACTGGCATGGGTGGATCGGCCCTCCAAAGTTAGTGGGGGTCGGTCATACATTTGGACTCGATTGGGGCACTCTAAATGGGTCAAAGTGGGATTTTTCAAAACTTGACCCTACGGGACAAAAGTCAACAGTTGGGGGGTAGTAGAATTCGTTTTAGAGGTATGGTTCCTTCGGCAAAGTTTCTTATTTTTATCCCTAGAATACGATTTTCACTGAGCCATGGGAGATTATTAAATCGACCCGCCCTAATACCCATATACTATGTGTTTGTAATTTTACTTATATACTTTTACCTCTAGTTGCCACATTTTTTATACGATTTTCATAAGTAATACCTTTCTGGAAAGGTTGTAATGTTATATTGTTTACGACTTAATTAGTTGTTTCAAAAAGCTACCACAAGATGGCGCTAATCTACCATTGCATTTATTAGAAAATTGAAAAAATTTAAATTTGGGCGCCACGAAAATGATTTTTTTGATATGTCGTAGTGGAATTTTTTTTTCCTCATGCCAAAAGCTATTGAAAAATCGATAGCACAATATCGATTGCTAAAGCAACCCACCCTAAGAAGGATATTTTCCGAGCACGATTTTAACCTCTCTGCTGCGTAAGACAAGACGTATATATACGTCCTGCTAACATAAGTGCAACGGTTGTGTTTTTTATATTTCTTAGAAGAGTTGTGTTTTTAGTATCATTTTCTTTGTCCGTACTACATCTGGACAACCTGAGATATCTACATTTTAACTAACTGTTTATTTTTCGCACTATAAATATGTTTATATGTTTATCCGAAGTTTTTTAAAAATGACTACGCAGTTGAGTGGTTAAAAACAAATAGTTGATATTAAAGAAAAAAAAATAAATCGGAAAAATGATAATTCGAGTTTGTGTTTGGAGCGACTGCTTTCCAGGACATTTTACAAAAATTGCTTATTTTGTCAAAAATTTAACAAAATTTTAATGTTTTCATCAGATTTTACACAGTTTTTGAAAAAATATCACTTGAATTAAGTTAGACTATAATTATCTTTACAATTGTTTAAAAGATCTTTAACCCTTAGTGGTCTAGAGTCAGAAAAGACCCATAAAATGATGACTACGAGATTGTAAAGCCATCAAATTGATAAAAAATAAAATCTTAACTGGACAAAAATAATTATTTTATGTTACATTATCCATATAGGGTTAGTTTTTATACTTTTAGCCAAAAACGACCCACTAGGAAATTTACAGAATAATACCTTTTATAATCTTTAAAACACGTTTTTGCATTTTTATCAAATTCGTGGGTCATTTTGGATTCCAGGCTAAAGTGGGTTAATGATATCCGAAGAAGTCAAAATTCCATGACTGAATCATTTTATTATTAATGAAAAAATGAAACAAAATACAAAATTTTTCAAAATTTCGAATTTTGGGAATTTTTAATAATAATACATTTTTTTCCAAAATGGGCCATTTTCGGCCGCAACTTGGCACGGGTTAACGTTTTCCAAAACAGATAAAATAATCAATTTTGTTAATTTGGGATCATTTGTAAAAAAATGCGTGTCGAAAATCGACCAAACACTATATAAGGGACACCCTAATAATCATATACTAGTCAATGTATGATGATGTATGTTCATATATATTTCGATTTTCGCATGGGAGACAGTGTAATATTTAACAAATTTTTAGTAACTTTTTCTGCTATCTTTACAGGATTATTTCTATGGGTGTACTTACTTTGCCATTATTTAAGAGCAAAAAATAATGCATTACCAATAATGAGTTTTTTTTTCATTATTCCAAATATAATGTGAGTAGCTGCAACAATTATTTGTACTAATTTCATTGTACTAAAATCATGATATTTAGTAAGTTTTTTAAATGATTTTAGCAAATCGATTTTGAATTGCAGTTTCATAAATTTTACTAAAATTTCGTAGCGGCTACTAATTTTATTGTACTACAGATCAGCAGACATGTGTTGCTAAAATTAGCAAAAAAATACCGCTGGGCTCAAAACATGTAAATTTCCCGTAATAACAGCAAAATTTTCAGTAGCCATTACAGACTTTTTTGGTTGAGTGTACGTAACTGCCTAAACATACTTGTGGGCGGCAGGTCAGTGATGTTCTATCTATCAAATACAACATGTCTAGATAGCTCAAATGCTAAAGCTGTCGACTTCTATTCTGTAACTGTAATAATAAAAGTAACTAGTTACCTTTACCAGATATGTAGTTACTTATATAACCACTCTCTGGTAATGATTTTATACACTGGGTGGTAATGTTAAGTAGTTACCAAATCAGAAATCGCCAGTGATACAAAAAAGCAAGCACTGGCATACTATTGGGTACCCACGGTGTTGAAAATAAATGACTGGGAGAACACTCATTTGGGACGCTTTGCCAGCGTTTGCAAAAAGCGTTTTTCCAGTATTTGTTTTACAAAAATTTCGGTGGTTTATAAAAAAAACCACTGGCATAGAATGGTCTAAGAGTGATATGCCAAGGTTTGCAACCAGTGGTTATCCAGTGCTACCTAGCCAATGCTACCAGTGGTACAAAAACCAATTCACTGGTAGAACAATGATTTTATAAAAATGCTGACGCTTCGTTAAAAAAGGTTTGTAGTCAGGAGGTTCCGAGTTAAAATCCGGTTGCAAGCAAAAAATTTTTTTGGGATTTTTTTTACCCTACACCACTATGTGGGCAGCGTATTATAAGTTTGTGCTGATGTTTGTAACACCAAAAAATATTGGTCGTAGACCCACCTTATAGTATACCGATCGGTTCAGAATTTTTTTTTCGATTTAACGATGTCCGTCTGTCCGTCCGTCCGTCCGGCCGTCTGTCTGTCCATGCAATCTTGTGCGCACTCTACAGGTCGCAAATATTAAGATATTTTGATGAAATTTGGTACGCAGACCTATGTTGGCCCAAGGACGAACAAGTTTGATTTTGCTGAACATCGGTCCATGTTTAGACCTAGTGCCCATATAAGGGTCCTACCAAAATTATATTGTTTATACGCTGCAGGTCGTAAATATTAAGATATTTTGACGATATTTGGTACACAGACCTATGTTAGCCCAATAACGCAGCCTATTGATTTTGGTGAACATCGGTGCATGTTTAGACCTAGTGCCCATATAAGGGTCCTACCAAAATTATACTGTTTATACGCTGCAGGTCGTAAATATTAAGATATTTTGATGAAATTTGGTACACAGACCTATATTGGCCCAATAACGCAGCCTATTGATTTTGGTGAACATCGGTCCATGTTTAGACCTAGTACCCATATAAGGGTCCTACCAAAATTATACTGTTTATACGCTGCAGGTCGCAAATATTAAGATATTTTGATGAAATTTGGTACACAGACCTATATTGGCCCAATAACGCAGCCTATTGATTTTGGTGAACATCGGTCCATGTTTAGACCTAGTGCCCATATAAGGGTCCTACCAAAATTATACTGTTTATACGCTGCAGGTCGCAAATATTAAGATATTTTGATGAAATTTGGTACACAGACCTATATTGGCCCAAGGACGAACAAGTTTGATTTTGGTGAACATCGGTCCATGTTTAGACCTAGTACCCATATAAGGGTCCTACCAAAATTATACTGTTTATACGCTGCAGGTCGCAAATATTAAGATATTTTGATGAAACTTGGTACACAGACCTATGTTGGCCCAATAACGCAGCCTATTGATTTTGGTGAACATCGGTCCATGTTTAGACCTAGTGCCCATATAAGGGTCCACCAAAATTATATTGTTTATACGCTGCAGGTCGCAAATATTTAGATATTTTGATGAAATTTGGTACATACACCTATGTTGGCCCAAGGACGAAGCCTATTGATTTTGGTGAACATTGGTCCATGTTTAGAACTAGTGCCCATATAAGGGTCCCCCAAAATTGGCTTGGTTACAAACTGCAGGTCCAAATATTAAGATATTTTAATGAAATTTGGTGCGCTGACTCACATTAGAGAAAATTTTGACACAAGCCCCATTTTAACCCATTCGAATTTCGGATCCAAACAATACACCAGACTGGTGTAGGGTATTGTATAGTCGGCATGCCCGACTTTAACCTTTTTACTCGTTTAATTTAAAAATTTTTTTGTTCTATAAAATCAATTTTTTTGTTTGTGGAAAAGCTCCTTTAAGACCAACTTTTTTTTGCTCTCCCAACGCTGGCATATTTGTTCCAAAAAACTGTTTGCCAGTGCTAGCATTTTAGCACAGCCAGTAATTGTCCAGCTAATATCACTCATATATGTGTTTAGCCATCAAATATTATATGTGTCGTTAGCTCAGTGGGTAGAGTCTGCCAATCTGACGGCCTGGGTTCAAATCACGGCAGGACCAACAAAAAAACATTTGAACTTTTTTTAAATTTTATTTTGGAAAATATATTTCCAGACCACCTATTTATTGGTTTTGCCAGCGTTTTGCCAACATTAAAAATTTTTGTTTCTCCAGTGCTACTCTGGCGCTTTTTGAACAGCCGGTCCTTTTGTCTAATGATGTTATCATTTTGGGAATGGTAAAGCACTTTTTTCCAGTACATGTACCACCTGTTAAAGTGCTTTGAAAACGCTTTCCCGTTTGTATTTTTCTGACTGGGTACTTTTCTTATTACATTTCTAAATACTTTTGTATGCGATGTCGTGCAAAATAATGAGTAGTGCTGCTTACACATAGGCAAAGGAATAATAATTAAAAACGAGTAAAAAGGTTAAAGTCGGGCATGCCGACTATACAATACCCTACACCAGTCTAGTTAAAAGCCAACTAATGTTTGGATCCGAAATTCGAATGGGTTAAAATGAGGCTTGTGTCAAAATTTTCTATGTGAGTCAGCACACCTAATTTCATTAAAATATCTTAATATTTGCGACCTGCAGTTTGTAACCAAGCCAATTTTGGTGGGACCCTTATATGGGCACTAGGTCTAAACATGGACCGATGTTCACCAAAATCAATAGGCTGCGTTATTGGGCTAACATAGGTCTGTGTACTAAATTTCGTCAAAATATCTTAATATTTACGACCTGCAGCGTATAAACAATATAATTTTGGTAGGACCCTTATATGGGCACTAGGTCTAAACATGGACCGATGTTCACCAAAATCAAACTTGTTCGTCCTTGGGCCAACATAGGTCTGCGTACCAAATTTCATCAAAATATCTTAATATTTGCGACCTGTAGAGTGCGCACAAGATTGCATGGACAGACAGACAGACAGACAGACAGACAGACAGACAGACAGACAGACAGACGGACGGACGGACGGACATCGTGAAATCGAAATAAAAAAAATTCTGAGCCGATCGGTATATTATAAGGTGGGTCTACGACAAATATTTTTTGGTGTTACAAACATCAGCACAAACTTATAATACCCTGACCACATAGTGGTGTAGGGTATAATGACCACATAGTGGTGTAGGGTATAAATATGTCGTTTACTGCTATTAATAAAAATAATATAAATAAAAATACAATAGATTTATAAAAAATTTGTACAACACAATTATAAGAAATATGGGAAACAAATTCTTTGAAAAATGTAGATTTAGTGCGCGGAAAAACCGGGGATGATGGCAACAAGATAATTAATGTTCTTGTCAATGGATTCTGTATGCAGATATTTTTTTTTCAGAGTTAAATTTAATAATGAAAATTCAAAATCGTTTAATTTGTATCGAGGAGTTAATTTAGCGATATCACCTTTTTATCTTCCAAGTGATAAATTAGCAATATCGCCGATTTATCATTCAGAAGTATCGCTTTCGTATTGCTTGGGAGTATAGCTATAGAGAGGAAATTTACTCCCGAAAGTGGGATCTTCCGCAATAAGAATATTATTATTGCCGCAATAAAGTTTTTCTTCCAGGCGATACGATTTTCGGAACATTTTCGTATTGTAATGTTTGCAGGGCTGGTTTGAAAATGGAATAGTGTGTCCAAAATGAGTAGTTTTTTGTTAAAAGCTTTAAAATTTCTTTCAAATTTCTTTGAAAAATTTAACAACTTTTAAACAACAAAAAACAAATAAATTTTATATAAAAAGCATTCATTTTTTTATATAGTATAAGACCTAATTTCTGTGCACTGTCATGTCTGTCACTAATGCCAAACACGCGCGGCATACAAAAACAAATAAATGCTCACATACAAACACATAAAAAAATACAACAACTACTTGTAAACAAACTACTGCACTCAAACCCCTAACGGTATATAAATACAAAATATATACACACGTTGAGAGGAGACAGTAGTCGGAACGTGGTACAATGCAAATGTTTACAATCCATAAGTATTACTTTTTTTTACAGGAAAGAAAAACAAAATCGGAAAAAAGCTTGGCATTAAATATTTTATGTCTGTTAAAGCTTAACATGAGAAAGATAGAACAAATTATGATAGAATGTATAGTAAATATCTGCATATGTATGTATATATAAAGGGTGTGTTTTTGAGAGGTATAGAACGTAAAGTTGGCAACACTGTTTCCAGTGTCAGCCAATTTTATAGCAAGCAGCTGATTTATGTTAACTCACCACGTTATTACCGAATTACGGCGCCAAATGCTAAAAAAAATACATCAAAAATTGGAATACCCGATTGGGCCACATTCGAGCCAGACGCGGCAGTCAAATGCCAGAAGCCATAATAAAAAAATGGCAAAAAATCATATTCAAACAAAAACGGTAAATTTAATCGCAATTTATACAATCATCTGCGTTTTATATCATTTTAAAGCTCTAACAAAACAAAAACACCCTCTATTACGGTCGCTCTTAAATTACGAATTGTTAAAGTTCAATGTTGAGCTACTCAATTTTGTTCCCTTTAGTCTTAAATTAACGAATTTGAAAATTAAGTAGCAATAACTCGAAATCTTTGCACCGATTTTAAAAATATAATTATATGTATTAATAATATTTTTGTGATCAGCATGTTAGCACTGAAATTCAGCAATTTTGTAATTAAAGGGCAACCTTAATATGTGATACATTTACAATAATATCAACAGCAAAAAAAAGTTTTTATACAACAAAAACAAAAAATTGTAATACCCAAACATTGGTATACAAATTACAAATATATGTTGTACGGGTAATGCACAAGTATGAGTATGAAAATGTAGGTAGGTATACAACATCAACATCATACTCTTGTAATACTATTTTACAAACAACATTGAGAAAATCATCATCATCGACGACGATGACTACGACGTTGAAATAAAATTGCTAGACAGGCAGACAGCAAGTAGTTGTGGCAAAAATATTGTTTGTATGTATTATATGTTTGCTAATGTGTGTGTGTGTGTGTGTAACTTCATGTAAAAAAGTTTTATGTATTTCAGTGATGATATAAATATTTGAGAAACAAGTTTCATGTACGAGTATTTCAGGATTGAGAAACTTTCAGTTCCTTTTACCAACTAAAGGCCTGATCGTGGGTCTTATTGTAGTCCATTATAGGCTTAATGGTGATACACTAATGGAAAAAAGTCTGTAAAAATTTTAGTTAAAACTACTAAAACTTAGTTAAGAACGAGTAAAAAAGTTAAAGTCAGTCAAAATAGCCTAAAATAGCCAAAATATATCCGGAATTCGAAATGAGTTTTCTATAAAATGCTAAAAGAAGAGAAAATCGTAAATATAGTCCATATGGACGCTAAGTCCAAATATGGACCGATCCTATCTAGAACCACTTGTCTTTGGGACAATGAGAGTCAGCGAACCCAGTAAACAAGTCAATTTTGGGGGGACCCTTATATGGGTACTCGTACTAGGTCTAAAAATGGAACTATTTTAACCAAAATAGGCTTCGTTGTACCAAATTTCATTAAAATATCTTAATATTTGCGACCTGTACGAGGGGTACTATTTATATTTCAGGAACTGGCAACACTAATGACAATAGCGAAAATCTGGCAACACCATAATAAAATTAGATATTTTTTAGCATAAACCTACTCACAAGGTTTTGATGTACAAGTGCTATTTGTTTTGTTTACAGTGAGTTAAGAAAATCAATTTGGCCAAAAAATGGAAATTTCAAAAGGTTTTCGTTGGATTATTTTTCACAACTTTCGACGTGGATTACCTCAACAAGAATGTGTCGATGACCTCAGTTCTTTGTATGGCGATAAAGCAGCATCCAAAACCACAGTATATCGCTAGTATAGTCAATTCAATCGTGGGCGCAGTTCGATCGCCGACGAATTCCGTGAAGGTCGTCCAAAATCGGTTGTTGTGCCACAAAATATCGATGCAGTGAGTGAACTGATATTGCAAGATCGTCATGTGACATAACATGAGATAGAGCCATCCTTGACCATTATTTCCCATTCAATGCATTCGATTTTGCCTGAACACTTAGCTGTAAAAAAAATTTGCTCTCGTTGGATACCCCATAACTTATCAATCACTCAAAAAAAGGCTCGCGTCGATTGGTGTAAGGTAATTATTAAAAAGTTCGACTGTGGTGCTCCAAAAGACCTGTATAAAATCGTGACAGGTGACGAATGAGCCAGAAACAAAACAGCAATCGACCGTGTGGGTATTCGAAGACGAGCGAAATCCAACAAAAGTTGTTCGTGGAAGAAGCACAGCGAAGCAAATGGTCGCCTGTTTCTTCGGCCGAATGGGTCATATGGCCACTGTTCCGCTTGAGCAACGTATGGCGGTCAATTCTGCTTGGTACACGACCTTTTGTTTGCCCGAAGTCTTCGGAGAAATTCCTTAAACCAACCCCCAAAGACGAATGATTCTCCATCATGACAATGCGAGTTCTCACACATCTTGTCAAACAGGTGAATTTTTGAGCAGTCAAAACATCGAATTGATGACTCTTCCTCCTTACAGTCCTGACCTGGCACCCAATGATTTCTTCTTGTTGCCGAATATCAAAGGTAAACTGCGTGGTCAACGATTTACGAGCGCCGAAGAAGCAGTTGAAGCGTTCAAAAAATATGTTCTGGAGTCTCAAGAGGAATAAAAAACTGCTATGACAAATGGTGTGAACGAATGCAAAAGTATATTGATCATCAAGGGAAATATTTTGAAAAACAATAAAACCATTTCCATTTAAAAATGTTTGTTATTATTTGCTATTCCCGAAATATAAATAGTACCCCTCCTACGTGCATTTTTATTAATTTTAATTTAGTAGGTTTGAGGTTAATAAGAAGAGTAAACTTTTTTTCTAAAAGTTATAAACACATTCATTTGAAAATCAGATTAGATCTTTTTTTTTTAATTTTATTTAGTTTATGCCTTAGATCTAATTTATGCCTTTTTCTATGGAGAGGCTTCATCAGTGATTTTCCATTAAATTGTATTATATTGTTTATATTTTAGTGTCAGATTGTCTCTATATGATAATAATTTTTCAACAACCCGTCGGCTGTAGGAATCGAACCTATGCATCGAACCCTGCATTACAAACGTAACTATACTACAGTTCAACAGTTTAGCCATCACACCCACGTAAGGCGTTGAATGTAGTGTGTCTAATTCAAGGTTTTCTTTCTATTTCCTATTCAGCTTTTCTGTGATTGTTTATTACTTTCAGGAGAGATCAAAGAGACACATACAAACATTCTATTTTAAATTTTTTGTTTATCTTCTAATCTCCTCCGCGTCACCTTTGCTACACTGACGTATGGTTTTTACGTTCAAGAGCAGGCAATTTGTGTATATTGGAGACGGACTGCCAACAGGACATTTTTATGTTTTTTACTACAGTGTTGATTTTTTCAAACGCGTCATATAGACCACCTGCAAATAATATTGTAATTAATATTCATTTTTATTAATTTGAATTGGGTAGGTTTGAGGTTTGTCATTCAGTAGTGTTAATATTTTCTATCAGAGAAATTTGTTTTGAATATTAAAAAGTTGCCAGTCAGTAATGTGTTTTGAAATTAAAGTTTTATAAAATTCAGAATTCAATCGATTTGGCAACTGTAGCATTCAAATATTTCTGTCGATTTTCTTAGGATACACTGCTATTTGCTATCAACTAAATTTAACTTAAAAATAACAACAAAAATTTAAATATAACAGTTTGTTTTTGCTATTTTTAGTCTACTAATATTTTGCAAAATTTTCTGCAGATGTTACAGTATAATTTGTCATGTTCAATTAACTAAAAGTTTACTCAAATATAACTAAAATGCTGTAAATTTAACAGTTTTATTTTTGCTGTCCTTTTTTACCGGTATTTAGAAAAAAAATCTGCTATTTTTAGAGGTTTATCTCAATGAGACTAAAGTCTGTAAAAATTTTGGTGAAAACTACAAGACATTTGTTTAAAATTACCTTGCAAAAAAACTGCTGAAATTAACAGACTATTTTTACTAAATTTTAGTAAGATAGGAACAACAAAAATAACAATGTGATCGAATTTAAAATTATTTTTGTAACAAGCTGGGCACTAAGGTGAACCTTGGTTATATGGGCGAACCTAGAACCTAGAAATATTCATTTGGGTATAAAAAAAATTAAGGTGACCATTAGACCGTACCTCAAAAAAAAGGTCGCTGTACACCCTCTAAAATGAAGTATTTTTATTTTATTTTTTTTTTTTTGCCGAACGCAGGGGTCGCCTTTTTTAATTTTTTGTTATAGCTTTGGCATTAAAATCGGATTTTAAAGTGTGATATATCGATTTTTTTGCCTCGAGGAGACCAGTGTTTTGCTATATAGTAAAAATCCAATTAAAAAAAATTTAAAAAGGCGACCCCTACGTTCGGCAACCAATATATGACAAAAATTTCTACTGGGTTTAGCGAAAAACTTCCTTAGCAAAAGTTTAATGATTTTTTGCGAGCTTTAATTTTCTGACATTAGGGTTGTACATTAGGGTGGTAGCAACTGAGATCTGGTGGGTAACTACTAGAACGGGTATCTTGAGCTCAAAATGCCCTTAGAGCAAAACACTGGTCTCCTTGAGAGAAAAACATCGATGTATCATACTTTAAGATCCGACTGTAAATGCCAAAGATATAACGAAAAATGTAAAATGGCGACCCCTACGTTCGGCAAAAAAAAATAAAAAAATTTTTTTTTGAAACCTCCTTGCAAAAATACTTCATATTGGAGGGTGTACGGCGCACTTGTTTTTTTTTGCCTGTAAGGTGGTACGCTCTAGTGACCATATAACGCGAACATGTGCTACAGCGGCCTTGAACTTTGAAATACGATGCCACAACCGCATTGTTATGTGAGTGTTTGCCGTCGGTACAAACAAAAACTGAACTTTCTAGCTCGGTGTTGTATTATATTCATTGGAAAAATGTTTCAAATAGTATATATTGTACCAGTTTATCATCTCTCTTATAAACTAATTTAAAAAAATCTATATATTCGTTATAGAAAACCCACACAAAGTTTGTTAACCATCTTTTTTTTTAGTCTCTCTTTCTCTTTTTACCACTCTTATGTCTTTATTTATTTAGAAATATGATTAGACATAAAAACGTAAAACTTTTACTGTTAATGAAGAAGAAAGCACCCCACCAAGTAAATTGGGTTGTTTTAGATATTTTGCAAAACAAAAAGACATCCATAAAATTTATGTCTGCTTGAGAATTAGGTTTCAGTCACCGAGTCAGCCAGCCATCTTCATACCACAACCTACAGCAACATAATTTTGAATGAATTACTTTTTTGTTTTTTATTTTTCGTTTGGTAAAACTTGGTAAACATAAATTTTTTTTCTTTCGAGTTTTTCATCTACTCTTTCGTTGTCTCTCTACGCTTCACTTCGAACTACTGTTTTTATATATTTTTTTTTTCATTTACGTCTTTTTGCTATTTGCTTACAATGGTGTTAGTTTTGTATGGCAACTTTTGTACATATATTTTACATTTTGTTTTTGTCTCATCTCCTCTTCCTTTTAGTTCTACACATCCTGATTTCAGGGTAAAATAGTGGCTGCCGGCTGTGTTCTCATTGGGTATGGTGTGTCGCTTAAGAAACTTTGTCTTATAAGTTCTGTTTTTTGTAGCTGTATTTTTTATTTTTTTTTTATTTTGCTTCGTAGTATTTGCTTTCTATGAAAACAAAATTATATAAAAAAAACTTTTTCACAAGTCAATTCTTAACGAGTCTTTTTGTCTCAAGGGTGATTTCAAATTAAGTTTATTTTTTCTTTCTTATTGGATGTTTGTTTTTTTTTTCTTTCATTGCAAAAGAATTTATTGTTAAATTAAGTTTATCATTAAATACAAAATTTATCTCGATTTTATTCTTAATTAATATACCCGGCTAAAAACTAAGGATTTGTTTGGAAAATCCAAAAACTTGCAAGATTATTTCTGGAACTAAGTTAAAGGTTTAAAGTCGATAGCTTAAAACCTTTAAATTTGGTGTTATTTTTCACCGTGCAACGGTCATTCGCACCCAAATAAAACTTGATAAACACGTAAAAGAAGAGACCTTGTATACTTAGACTGCGTACCCAGATCACGTCGTTTCCTAGGACTTTAAATTTTCAAAGGTTACGATGGCCACTTTTTTTTATAAGTTTATTGAACAAATTTTTAAAAACTTAAAATTAAAATTTTGCAAATTTCAAAAAAAAAATCCCATCTTTGTCCTGGGTTAGCATAATCCAAGGGAGACATTAATTTATATCTGAATATTTATAGATCTTAGAAATGGAACTCAGTAAGTTCTTGAAAAAATATTTGATTTTTTCACGATTTTCATAATTTATTCCATTTTAACCCTACAAGGGTCTGGGCGTATTGCAATTACTTAAATATTTTCCCACAGATTTTGGATTACCTTGTTCGAAATGTAATTTAGTCTAGATTACGATTCTATGACATTTTCGAGGAATACAGTGAGTTAAGAGCCAGTATTTAAAAAAAATCAAAAATGTTAATTTTTCCCCTTGAAAATAGTACTCCAAAACTTTGAACGGCCAGGGAGGGATACCTCAAAAATTCTTTGATTGAGCTAAAACTTTTTCTGTATTAGTTTTTACAGTAACCTCACAAAATAAGCCCCGGGGAGCGGGATTTAGAGCAAGTTTTCAAATAAGGGCCGGTCTAGGGAACAGGGTATAATAAGTTTGTGCTGATGTTTGTAATAACAAAAACTATTGGACCTAGACCCACCTTTTAATATACCGATCGAATAAGAATCACTTCTTTAGTAGGTTTGAGGTTAAGAAGAAGAATAAACCTTCCTCAAAAGTTATAAACACATTAAATTTGCAGACTAGATCTAGTTTCTGCCTTTTTATGGACAGGCTTCATCAGTGATCTTCCATTAAATTGTATTATTGTTTATATTTTTATTGTCAGATTGTCTCTATATGAATAATTTCAGAAGTGATCAAACAGACATATACAAACATTCTACTTCAGATTTTCCCTAGAAATAAGAAAATAAACAGAGAAAATCTGAAGTAGAATGTTTGTATATGTCTGTTTGATCACTTCTGAAATTATTTATATAGAGACAATCTGACAATAAAAATATAAACAATAATACAATTTAATGGAAGATCACTGATGAAGCCTGTCCATAAAAAGGCAGAAACTAGATCTAGTCTGATTTGCAAATTTAATGTGTTTATATCTTTTGAGGAAAGTTTATTCTTCTTCTTAACCTCAAACCTACTAAATTAGAATTAATAAAAATACATATTAATGACAATGTTAATTGTATTTGGTCTATACGACGCGTTTAAAAAAAACAACACTTTACTATAAAGAATCACTTCTTTTCGATTTAACCACGTCAGTCTCTCCGTCCGTAGGTTTGTCTGTCTGTCTATGTATTGTGCTCACACAGTGTGCTGGACCCACTGGGGGCTTCAAATTCTTCTGTAAAATTCAATATTATTCTGAGAAGAAATAATACATATTTAATTTGCAATAATTTTTTTATTTTTTTCACAGATACACATTTTTTAAATATCTTTAATACTCAAATCTTAAGACTATAATTCAAAAAATTACCCGGACGTATTAACATCATTTGTATTTGAGTATCCATGCTTTGAGCAGTCTGAAAAATTCACCTTGAATATTTTTTTTTATCGGTTATTTCGTTTTTTCTTTGGCGGTGTATTCTTCGACAAAAAATTTTTCTCTCGCGAAATTATATAAGCTAACTTCAAAACGAATACCATGCACCTAAAGCTGGCATGCAATGGAGAAATTCCATGTTTATAGTTATGTTCATCACTTGTTGAATCATACAAATTTTGAAAGTCTTTCTGAGCCTTTTTACAAATTCCACATTGCAAAGTTGATGAGGTGTTTGTGATTTAACGTAAAACTTTGCCATCAAACATTGTAAGAAAATATTCATATTTAATAACAACAGTTTTTCCATTCTTCATTTTGATAACAGAATCAATTTGATATTTTATATCGGTTACTGTAGCTTTGGATATTTTTGAGGACTCCTTTGCCTCTTGTTATAATACCGGATGGCAAAAATTAACTGATGATGGGCGAGGACTTTTACTATGCTCTGAAATTTCACTTCTTAGCCGTAAAGAAGCTACAGAAGCCATAAACATATTTGCATCTGTAATAGATGTGTCATTTGTAGCTATTGTTTGTTTGTAAGTAATTCGACCGGACGATTCATCATAACCCCACTAATTAATCAATGTGAGTGTTTCTGGGAGTAATTCTGCCTCCCGTTTAGGCAAACTTTAAATAAAGCATCTCGCAGTATGATCCATCAAGTCTTGAAGTCCATCAAGTCGACCGATAATTCAGTTACCTTTACATGAGGCGGCACTGCTTTCTCTTTAGGAAGAATATTAACATCATGATCCTTTAAGGAGATTTGTATAATATAATATTTTTCCTTTGTTAATCCTAAGTCCATTAACATAGCAGGCCTTAGCTTATAATAATTTTTAGTTAAAGCATTTGGTGGCGTTGGAATACTAATTTTTTATCTTGCACAGTCGTACTGGGCTTGCGGTCACCACTACTTTTGGAACGTCCGGCCTTGTGTTTTCTTGTTCTTTCGCGTACTTAATGGATAACGCTTCCGACAGATGTGCCGTAGATATCGCTTCTGTGGACTCCAGAAGCTTCCGATTTCTTTTGTACGAGAAACACTCCTCCATATATTTTGTCGGTCTTTCTCTGATTCGGCCAATAGGTGTATGGGTTTTCAAATATTGTGAATTCATTTAGCAGAGGTGAATTCTTTTTCATGAAGTTCCCTTTGGACGATTACAGACTTGCCATTTTCTCTTAATAAACATATAAATTGTTTCAAGTTTCAGAAGATCTAGTTTTTCTTTATTTTCTGGTAAAACGTCTACTTTTTTTAAAACAGCCAAGTTATGTAAATGCGCTTTCATCTTCCGAACTTCTGAATAACTCAAACAATTTTGAAGATGTAAAGATATTATCGCACTTCACTACTTTCACTTTTTCAATAAAAAATTCTGTGAATTGTACACTGATAATAATCCATGCGTAAAATTACGAAAAAATGTCAAAATAACAAAAAATTTCGTAAAGTATACGAAAAATGGTTTATTTTACGAAAGTTTTTGTTGTTTTGACACTAATTTCGTATTTGTATGCATGAATTATTATGCGTGTAGGCAGCTTATGATAAAAATAATGATAATAAAAGTCAAAAGTCGACTGGCCGCACTGCTGCCAATTTAGCGATTTTCTCGTCAGATATAGCGATTTAAATTTGCCTTTAGCAAGAAAAATTGTCGATTAACTATTAGCTGGAAATCTAGCGATGGTAGATAATTTCAAACTTTACTTAATCGTGTTATCTCTTAACTCTTTGCTAAGTAAGAGAGTTCTTATTTGATTTTAATAGAATTTACCTACAGCAATAAAAACACGAAATCCGTACTCTGTTTGTTGCAGTTTTATTGTTTTATCATGTACATGGGCAAGATCGGGCATCAACTTTTAATTAAATTAGATAGAGTATTGAATAATAAACGGTTTTTGAGTAAAATATTCTGTATCTAACCGATTCTAAAGTAAAATATATGTATATTCATATAAATAATACGATTTTAATAATGAAAATACTATAAATAACATTGAACTTTGACAAAAGAGGTTGATATGCTAAGACAAATATAATATCTCTATTACTTCACAAGTTATGATCTTTGTAACGAAAAATCATACGTATACGTGATATATCACGCATACGTATTTCGGTTTTTATTGCGAGGTTGTTACAGTTTTATTGTTTATGTATGTAAACGGGCAAGATCGGGCAGCCAGTTTTAATTGAATGGGTTATAGTTAGGGTATTCAATTAATCGGCTTTTTATTTTAATCGATTAATCGTGCAAATAATTATTTGGGTTTTTTTCTTAACCAGTTAATCGACCAAAATTTTAAAATTAATCGATTAATCGAAAAAAATTTATGTAAAATAATATACATACACTTGTTGTGTTTTTAATAATTTTATTTAAAAAAGGAACAAAAATAAATTCAGTAACTCTTCTGAAATTCATAAAAATAAAAAAATGTAATAATTGAGATCAGATTTTGTCATTATTTTTATTTTTTCTGTCCCCTCTTTCACATATTAAAATTTTATCCAAATTGGGGAGAACCACACCGCAATGCGTTAAAGAGTTAAAGAAGAATATAAGATCCCGTACATTATTTTTTTATCTCTTTCGTATGCATTGAATACATAAAAAACGTAAATGTAGAGAGGAATTCTGTTGAGATTTGTTTTTCTCTTTACGTCTCCGTACCTCCATCCCATTATTTTATTTTATTAATTCAGAGTGGTCAGTAAACAAGCTTTATTACATTGAGCATTAATTATAATTTATAATTCTAATAATCATTAATTACAATAATTACTAGTGCTTTCATTTAATATCAACGTTTAAAAAGTCGTAAAAAATAATTAAAAATTTATTATACGTAAATAGATACCAATACTTTACTAGATAAGTCTCAACAACAGGGTAGTAATTTGGAAGATGACAAAGCAAACTGTGATAATTTTATGTTGTTTTTGATTTTGTTTGGGATTTAAGATGTTTATTGACGCTCCTACTTAAAACATCAAATTCTCATTGAGTTGAACTAATATTTCTAGAAACTCTAAAAGGTCATCCCTTAATTATTTTCTTAGGCCAGAATGAAATCCGGATAGGTACAAGCCTACAGCAAATTATTTACCACAATTTTTGAAAAAAATTTTGAGTTTTTAACACATTTACTTTAATAAAAAATTTATATTTTTTAAACATTTCTGTAATTTTCTGCCAATTTCGATTAATCGATTAATCGTAAAAAATTATTCGAATTATTCGTTATTCGAAATTTGGACATTTTGAATTATTCGAACAATTTTTGAGAAAAATTGTTCGATTAATCGAATAACGATTAATCGATTGAATACCCCAGTTATAGTATTGAATAATAAACCATCTTTATTCAATATCTCCTGTAACAACCGGTTATTATTTTAGTTCTATTCCAATACATTGTGAAAAATGACAAAAATATAGTGCGTTTTTAAAACTACGCCTGCTGAAAAGTAAACAACCGATTTAAATTACTTTTCAAAAGACACCAAAAATATAATGATCGGTTGTATAGTTTGACTACAATTCAACTGTAAAGTGGATATTTTTTTGTTTTAATTTGAGTCTTTTCCACCAGACTGAAAAATTGCCACCTTTGATCTGCTCTAACATTCACAATTTTTATCCAAATTCAAAAAGGTTTTTGGATTCTTAATCTGTGAGGAATTCTTTATACGATTCGATCATTTATTTTATCAAATGCTACTGTCAAATTTTCGATTTTTGCAACGCTTTTTGGTAAAAGGCGCCACAGTGCACCGGCTGGTGTTGAAATTTTAAATGTTATATTGTCATTCAGTTGATACCTTTAAAACCCTGTTGTATAAAAAAAATTTCTGTTTTTTTCTTCATTTTTTATACCATCCACTTCCAGACTTATAAAGATAGCATTCCTATTCCACTACATAAATTTTTGTTTTCTTTATCCCCTTTTGCATACTTCCTTCTACTTATGTGTGCTCGTATAACCCTCTATTTTATTCTCCTTTTTTTTTCCTGTAGATTTCATGTTGGTGATATTATTTTATTGATTTTTTTTCCTCATCTCCATTTATATATTATTGTTTCTTTAACTCTTGAGTAAGCTAAGAGCAACAACAGCAGCATCCCCGTGGTTTGTTATGGTGTTCTATATAAGCGGATAAATGTATGAATGTGTGTTTCTTTTATATTTTATAGCACATCAACTAAACTGACAGCGTCTGTCAGTTTTGTTGTGCAAATAATCAACAAATAAAGCTGGACTCAGCTGTTTGTTGTTATTGCTTACTTGTTTGCTAGATGGTTGGTTGGTTGGTTAGCTGACTGACTGGATATTCGATTGACTGGTGCTATTTCGTGACTGACAGTTGTCGTTATTGTTTGGCATTTTAGTTATTTATTTGTTTTTTTTTTTTCTATAATGTTATCATTTTTTCTCTTCGGTAATTTTCCCCCGGCTTTTTCATGATTTCAATTTTACTATCTCGGTATTTTATCAATTCTCTATTGAAAAATATATTGTATAAATTTATAAAAAAAAATGTTGACTATAATTTTGTCATTATTTGCATTTCTTTAAAATGGGTGGCATACAGTGAGAAAAATATTAATCCGGAATTTATAGTTAATTTTTTAAACTATTGCTCTGTTGCAATCTCGGTAGTAAATTCAACAAAATATGGCATAAATTCAAAATTTTTATTTTGCGGTAGTTTTTGTGCCATTGAAATTAAGTGTTTCCCTTTGTGTGGCATATTGAAATTTTGTTTTACCCTAATCATCATCGCCATCATCAACAGTGTCAGCCATTGAATTAAATGTTGTGCTAGTGCCAATGTTTTTCGCTTTAAAACTATAATTTATTTCCATATTTTTTTTTTTTTTTTTTGTAAAGAAAAGCAACACTCAGGAAATTGTTTATATTAATTACTATGTTACTTTTTATGGTAAGGTCATAAACGGGAAGGTGGTGGAAGATGGGAGGGCGTCAAACATGGCAGAAAACTGCTAGAGATAGAGCAAAAAACAGACTTAATTTGCTTAAATCATTCATTATAAGTGTAGTTTGCTCCATCTCAAAAAGTTTTCTATTGCATGTAAATGTGCCTTTAAATTTAAGAACAGTTGTTACGCGCCGTATGAAGGAGAGTCGCGAACTTGTTGAAGCTTTTTAGTTAATAAACCTATTACATTATATTAATTCGGTTATGAGTGCTATGGGTACACTAAAGCAGAGCGTTGCGATATGAGTGACGGATAGAAAGCTCATTCATATTATTTTAATAAATTAATGTTGTCGTCGTTGGGACTCGAACCCGAACCTTCTGTGTAACAGTCCAACGCACTAGCCACTATATAACTTAAGTGAGTAAGAATAAATACTTCTGCGGCATTCGTGCGCAAGTTAAGTTTTCTCATCATAAATATTTAGTAATTTTTATTGCTTTTGGTGATCGTGAGTGATGTTTTACTATACACTCATGGAATTTCTGCGGTCAGAATATGTTAGTTGCTTAAGTAGTAAAGGGTTCTTCAACAGGGACGCTACAAAAGTAGAAAGACAGGGACAGCAAACGACGCCATATTTCTTGCCGCTCTTTTGACATTTCTCTTCAGTAAGGTTTGGCATTTCATGATGGAAAGATATACGAGCCAACAACGAGTCGAAATTATTTAAATTTACTACCGACATTCGGAGTCAGTGGCCTCAACGTTAAGAGCGCTACGTGCAATTTATGGTCGTCATAATGAATGGCTTCGTCAATAAAGAAAATATGCGTTATTGGTCAGACACCAATCCACATGTACTCCATGAGTCATCATTGCATCCCGAAAAAATTACGGTTTGGTGCGGTTTATGGGCCGGCGGCGTCATTGGGCCGTACTTCTTCCGTGATGATCAAGACCGCCACGTTACTGTGAATGGGAATCGCTACCGTTCAATGATAACCGAATATTTTTGGCCCCAATTGGATGATATGGATTTGGAGGACATGTGGTTCCAACAGGACGGCGCCACAAGTTTGGAGAACGTGTTATCTCACGAAATGGTCCAGTCGATTGGCCGCCTCGGTCGTGCGATTTGACGCCGTTGGACTATTTCTTGTGGGGCAACGTCAAAAGAGATCGATTTCCATACATAATGGCATCGAACGTACTATCACAGGAATAAACAATTTCATTGATATCCAAAACCGTTTTTGTTTTATTTAAAAAAAACTTTTGTAGCGCTCTCAGTTTTGTTGTTTCAAATGAAAATAACATTAATTTGTAGAAGAAATGAAAATTTTAATCACATTCATACTGAGAATTCGCAACACTCAGTTTGTTCAGTCATTTTGGTTTATAATAAAAGTAAACCAAAAAAAAAAAAAAAAAAAAAAAAAAAAAAAAAAAAAAAAAATTATGTAAGTAATTTTTTGTTAGTTGTTTTCATTTTATTAGCTGTCAAAAATAGAAGAAAATATTAGTTGAATTCAATGAAATGTTAGTAGGCCTGCTTTCAAGTGAAATTTCATTTGTTTTTAAATACACTCACAATATTTTATCCTTAAAAACAATCTAAAATGCACACTAAATTAATTGAAAAGACAATTCAAAAAGGACTACTGATTTTTCATTATATTCACACCATTTTGGTATGTATTTTCAAACATTGTTTAAACAATCCATAAAAGAAATAAAAATAATTGAAGTCTATTAAAACAATTTTTTAACTGACAAAACGTAAAAAAAACGATTTTGTGGTTTGTTTTTTCATATTTGAAAAATTTTTTTTTTTGTTTAATTTTCAAAACACTACACCATACACAACACACACGTTTATATTTTTATTGGCTAGAATTGTGTGTATGAGTAAAGAATTTCTTGTAATTTGAATTGAAATAATTTTTTATATAAACAAACTATTTTAACAAAAAAGAAAACCGAAAATATTTGAATTTTTTGTTTTAAAACAGAAAACAACGAAATTATTAAAATTATTTTTTCTAAAAATAGAAATCTAAAAATAGAATATTTGACTAAAATAAAAACTCTTACAGACGATACATATTATTTTCTAGTTTGTTTTTTATTGATTGGTAAAAAGAGGTAAACAATATTTTTCAGTGTATTTTAATCGATTCTTCAATTGAAAACAAACTTTACCTATTACTTTTTAAATAAACCTCAATCGGTTGTGAAAAAAATATTATGAGTGTATATTTGCAGTGGTCTTTGCATACAAAATAATTTCAGTGTAGTGTACTGCGTCGGAAGAAATTGGTCGTGTGTGTGATTAATAAATTTTCTCTGTTAACGAGCGTTAGTATCAGTCAAATATCACAAAAAAAAAATCTTGCACTGCACCCACAATATTCCCGAGACGACTTATTTAAGACCTTTTTCTAACACATTTGAATGCCATTTTTTTGTAATATTTTGATACCTATTTCTACAGTGCACCACATTGGGTGCCATTTTGATGAATTAGGTTTTTAAGGTACCGCAAAATTGTAACTTTGGTTAAATTTAGATCTTAAGTGGTAAAAACTTAAGAGTTTTAAGATTCGCTAGAGAAATTAATACTGCATGCAAGCAGTGTTGCCAACAAATTTTCAAAATAAATTGCTAGATCAGACGCAAAAATCGCTAAAAAAATCAATAGATTGTAAACAGTGCAAAAAATGGTACCTAAAGGAGTTTTTTACTCAAAAATTTCGTTAATATATTCATAAGAAGTGTTATAAACTTTTAAATAATCAAAAATTTTACGAATAAGCTTTAAATAATGAATCCCGATTTTCATTGAATTAATATTAGTATTTAAAATACTCAATAGAGGGCATTGTGCGGTAAAAAAGTACATACGCATAATTTATTGAAATGGGCATTTTTTAGAAAGTTTTTTTTAGCGTTTAAGAAGTTGTTTTTTATAATAAATCAAATCAACATGCGAATTTTACAATATTTTTCAACATAAAACCAATTTTTAGAAACTATATTACGGCTGATAAAAAATCACTAGATTTTTGGCTAATGGCGACAGGACAATTTTTCTCGCTAGGGGCGAAATAAAATCGCTAGATCTGACGAGAAAATTGCCGTTATGGCAACACTGCATGCAAGTTAAAATTATAATGAAACGCCATATTGGGCGCCATTAACTGTACTGGAAAAATAAAGAGAAAACATTTATTTATATTTATATCCACAAATTGCCTTCACTTGAACGTAAAAACCATACGTCAGTGTGGCAACATGTGCGAAAAAGGTGACAAGGAGGAAATAATAACATAAGCAAACAAATCTAAAGTATAATGTTTGTTTGTCTGTTTGATCACTTCTGAGAGTTAGAAAACAATAACAGAAAGCTGAATAGGAAAGAAAACTGTGACTACTATATAAGTAAGGCCTAGTATAGTTACGTTTGTAATGTAGCAGTGCATGGGTTCGATTCCTATAGCCGACAGGTTGTTGAAAAAAAAATTATCATTTAGAGACAATCTGACAATAAAATATAAACAAAAAAAAAAGTGCACCATACACCCTATAGTATGAAGTATTTTTGCAAGGAGGTTTCAAAAAAAATTTTTTGCCGAACGTAGGGGTCGCCATTTTACATTTTTCGTTATATATTTGGCATTACAGTCGGATCTTAAAGTATGATACATCGATGTTTTTCTCTCGAGGAGACCAGTGTTTTGCTCTAAGGGCCGTTGACCTCAAGTATTCCGTTATAGTAGTTACCCAACAGATCTCAGTTGCTACCACCCTAATGAATGACTCTAATGTCAGAAAATTAAAGCTCGCAAAAAATCATTAAACTTTTGCTAAGGAAGTTTTTCCATAAATCCAGTATAATTTTTTTTTATATATGGGTTGCCGAACTCACACTTTAAAATCCTACTTCAAATGCCGAAGCTTGTTCGGCAAAAAAAAAAATGTTTTTGAAATTGCCTTGGGAAAATACCTCATATTGGAGGGTGTACGGCGAACTTTTATTTGCGGTACGGTCTACTGTCCATAGAAAAAGGCAGAAACTAGATCTAGTCTGATTTGCAAATGAATGTGTCTATAACTTTTGAAAAAATGTTTATTCTTCTTCTTAACCTCAAAACTACTAAATTAAAATTAATAAAAATGCATATTAATTACAATATTAATTGCAGTTGGTCCATAAGACGCGTTTGAAAAAACAACATTTTAAAGGGGTTTGTTTTACAAAAAATCCCCTGCAATGCAATTTTAAATTCCAAGAGCCAGTTTTATAGTCCGATTTTAGAACTTATTGCTACTAAAATGTTTCTTAGGTTAAAAATTTCAAAATAAAATCAAAGGAAAAACATTCATTTACCAAATAAAAGATCAACTATACACAACCTTCACTTATCTTAACACAGTGAAAAATATAATTTTTCTTACTTACGTTCTTACTTTTGACTAGAGGCGTAATTTTATAATTTATGACCATAGACCTAAGAATATGGCAAAATCTCTTATAGAATTTCAAGAAAATTCGAAGGAAAATAGTGCAAACAAAAAGTCGTTATATTTTAAATACCTATTTTACCTTTTGTTATTCCACAAAATTGAAATGGCATACATACCTGTAAAGAAAAAACAATAAAAAAAATTAACTACTTGGAAAAAAAATTTTAATTAAATTTTCTTCAAAACTAACATTAAATTTTTAAAAATTACAAATTCCGTAATATAATTATATTTCCCGTATCAAAACAAATTTCGGCAATAAAAATGTCAATAAAAATCATTAAAAATTTTACAATAGATGTAAATTAAAACAACAAAAAAAAAAGAAACTAATAAATTTATGGAGAAAAAACACAAAAAATAACGGCAAAATTGCAAAATTGCAAAAAAAAAAAAAAAAAAAAAAAAAATTAAGTTTAAAAATTACTTAGATCCCAAAAAAATAACTATAAAAATAAATTAAAATCTATGCACTTTTAAAGATGCCAATACAATTTATGAATTTAAAAGATTTTTTTGCATTCAAAAAATAACAAACAATGAAAATATAATGAAAATTGATGAGTTTTTTTGGCAACAAAAAAAATGAGAAGTAAAAACATTTATAAATTTTAACTGAAAGTGAATGAATAGGCATGAGAGAATATAAATTGGGGACTCTAAACAAACAAATATGCATATTTCAAAATATATATATATTAGGGCGGGTCGATTTAATAATCGCCCATGGCTCAGTGAAAATCGTATTCTAGGGATCAAAATAAGAAACTTTGCCGAAGGAACCATACCTCTAAAACGAATTCTACTACCCCCCAACTGTTGACTTTTGTCCCGTAGGGTCAAGTTTTGAAAAATCCCACTTTGACCCATTTAGAGTGCCCCAATCGAGTCCAAATGTATGACCGACCCCCACTAACTTTGGAGGGCCGATCCACCCATGCCAGTGGCACACCCCCTGGAACTCCCCTGGGGGGTTCCCCATACAAACATTTTAAAAAATCACCATTTTTGGCACTTTATTTTATTATTTTCTATTTATTTTATTTATTTTTATTATTTTATTTATTTTTTCTCTTTAGAAATTTATTTAGTCAGAACATATGTAAATGAAAAAATTAAATGCCTCCCCACAAATCGACCCGGCCTAATATATATATATATATATATAATATTCAAAACAACGAGGCAGCATGGCAAATTATAAACAAATTTTAAATGAGAATAATAATAATGATGAAAATCATTATTATGTACGACGTAGTCATCGCTAGTATTAACCCTTAAAAGTGGCTTACAAAACGTCAGCTTATTACACAGTACAACAGCCAATCTGGGGGGTGAGAAATTCCAAGTCAGGGTGATGGTACTAGGTCAGTATAGTAAAACCCTCAAAGGGTTTGGCGTTCGTATGTGTCATTTTTTTTTATGACCTTTTAAATTTTTTTTTGAATAACACAAATTCACTTTCTGAGTCCGAAACTGTCGATATCTCCTATCATATCTGAGATATCCACAACCAAACCCTATAAAGACAATCTTATGATAGTTTTTGGTAGCACTTGAAAATGCATTAATTTTCAACAATTGCTTCTAGGAAATTTGTTTTTCATATTTGTTGTAAAATAAATTGTGAATTCTTCTTGGAATTTGTCATATTTGATCTTAAAATCGCACAAAAATAACACTCATTGTAACAATCAGAGCTTTGAAGAATTAATTCCTTTTTGAATGAATTCACTACCAAAATTGCTTTTTTAAAATTTTTATTTGTACATTATTGTTTTCTTCTACTGAACGGCAGAAAACAGGCTGTGAATTCAGTGAACTTATTTTATTTTTTTTCAATTCAGTGAACTTATTTTATTTATTTTTTTTTCAATTCAGTGAACTTATTATTTTTTTTTTCCAATTCACTGAACGTAATTCTATTTTTCTTAATTCACTGAACGTAATTTTATTTTTTTTAATTCACTGAACGAAAATGAAATTGAACGAATTCAGTAGTGAATTAATTCAGTAAGGAATTAATTCACTTTTTTCCCGTTCGATTTATAAAATTGAATTGAATTAATGCATTTGATTTAATAAAAAGAACTATTGCAATTGAATTAATTCGGAACAAAATAAATCGAACGAAAGCAAATATGAACTAATTCCATTCAATATATGGTGCTTAGTGAATTAATTCATCGAATTTTTAATTCAGAATTGAAAAATTGAATTAAGGAATTAATTCTTCAAAGCTCTGGTAACAATCTACAGATCAACTAAAATCTACGGTAACTTTTTTAATTAATTTAATGAAATTTTCATTAGCTGAATATTCATAAAACATTATTTTAGATTTTAAACATTTTGTATAACAACTATAAAAGATAGCCAAATTTTCATAGAAATAAAATTAAAATGTATCCCTTTATAGGGTTAATCCTGTTGCATTTTAAGACAATTTCTTTTTTATGTTCATGAAATTATTTTTTTTCTTTACATGTTCGTTCTTCCAACAAAGTTTAAATGTATATTACTAATGACTGCATTTGATATTTTGTAAGTTTTTAGTTTTCTTTTTCGGTAGTGTGTGCACTTTAACAAGATTTATGTTGCGAGGCAGGCATCCATTAATTTTCATTATATTTTCCTGAAAATAAAAATTTGCAAAGTTCTTGTTATTTTTTCAATTCATCGTGTTATTTTGAAAATGTTCGGTTATGCTGTCAGACACAAAAAGTTTGTTTTTTGGTTGTTTGTATTTCACTTTCTTTTTAAGAAGTTCTGATAGCAAATAAAAGTGCACATATACGAGGGTAACTATTTATATTTTGAGCCTTACAATGAAAACACAGAAATTTGTTTTTGAAAATGTCTTTATTGTTTTTCAAAATATTTTCCTTTATGATATATACACTTTTGTATGCGTACACTCATAGAAATAAATCTGTAAAAATAGCAGAAAAAGTTACTAAAAATTAGTTAAAAATGATGCTGCAGAAAAACCTGCTAAAATTAGCAGATTTTTTTACTAAATTCTAGTAAAATGAGCACAGCAAAATTCAAACTGTTAAACTTACAGAATTTTAGTTACATTTAGGCTAACTTTTAGTTAATTTAAAATAGCAAATTGTACTGTAAAATCTGCTAATTTTGCTAAATATTTGTAGACTAAAAATATCAAAAATAAACTGTTAAATCTACAAAATTTTTGCGATTTTTAAACTGCTGTTTTTAACCCTCTAACCGGCCTAAGCTTTTTTAAAATGAAATTTATACCATGTGTTTCTCACGATAAATAAACAATAAGTTCTTCTACAAAATTTTTTTTCGTTGCCTACTTTAGGCGATATGGGCCAAAATAGTTTAAGGGTGAATCTTGAAAACTAGCGCATAAAAATTACTAGGTTTAGGCACAAATTATTTCTCTTACCAAGATGTAATTACAATAAAAAAAATTACATTTTTTGTGCTGTTACTTAAGAAGTTGTAGCGATTTTCGTTTTTCGACAAATGCGAAATTGAGCGAAAACGCACCAAAACTTCAACATATATTATTCAAACTTATAAGCTTAGCTACCTATACCAAATATATTCTTCTTACCAAATTTCAGAAAAATTCGTCCATTCGTTTTGAAGTTAAGGCGATGTCCTTTAAAGGTATCCTTATGGAATCCTGTGCGTCCTTGGACCAAAGTAAGGAACTTTTTGAATAGCTTAAGCTCCAATCTTACTTCATGGTCACTATCAATGGTTTTAGTCAATTTAAATACGTTTTTAAGATTTTTGAAACTTTTGGTTGTTTTAAAATATTTAATTTTTGAAATTTTACGAAATTTTATCTTTGACACTTTCTCGCTTCCAAACCGTGCATTGTATACAAAAAAATTCTTCACAAAAAATTTTACAAATTTTGTTTTCTGTTGCAAAAGCATAATTTCTTATTATAAAATACCCCTTTGGCGCATTTCTGGTCAATTTAATATACCCCGCCTGGAGGCGGGCTTGCCGGTTAGAGGGTTAAAAGGCTCGATTTTTATTTGCATTTAAAAACAAAAATCGAAAAAAAAACTTAGAAAATTTGTGATTTTTTAGTGTAGGTACTAATTATTTAGCAAAATTTTTTGCTGATTTTAGCTGTTTAATTTGCTATTCTTCATTTACAAAACTTTAGCTCAAATGCAGGGTTTTTCAATAAGAGCGCTACAAAAGTTTTTTTAAATAAAACAAAAACGGTTTTGGATATCAATGAAATTCTTTATTCCTGTGAAAGTACGTTCGATGCCATTATGTATGGAAATCGATCTCTTTTGCATGGCCACCACGGGCACGCTTGCAGAAGTCCAGACGCTGAACCGAATTTTCGACGGTTTTCAAGCATAAATCGGCCGATACTGCTGCAATTTCACGTTCGATATTCGTACGAAGTTCATCAATCGTCGCTGGCTTGTTAGCATAAACCATAGATTTGACGTAGCCCCACAGGAAATAGTCCAATAGTCAAATCGCACGACCGAGGGTGCCAATCGACTGGGACATTTCATGAGATAACACGTTCTCCAAACTTGGTTTGCAATAAATTGATTGTGACATTCGCTGTGTGGCTTGTGGCGCCGTCCTGTTGGAACCACGTGTCCTCCAAGTCCATATCATCCAATTGGGGCCAAAAATATTCGGTTATCATTGAACGGTTATCCCATTCACAGTAACGTGCCGGTCTTGATCATCACGGAAGAAGTACGGCCCAATGACGCCGCCGGCCCATAATCCGCACCAAACCGTAATTTTTTCGGGATGCAATGATGACTCATGGAGTACGTGTGGATTGCTGTCTGACCAATAACGCATATTTTGTTTATTGACGAAGCCATTCAGCCAGAAATGAGCATCATCGCCGAAGATGATTTTTCGATGAAAATCCGAATCATTTTCAAGTTGTTGCTCAGCCCAATTCACGAACATACGACGCTTCTGGTGGTCAAGCGGCTTCAGTTCTTGCGTCAATATGATCTTGTAAGGATGTAGGCCAAGATCTTTTCGCAAAATTCGCCACAACGACGTCACAGAGATGCCCAACGCTTGAGAACGACGTGTGAGAGACACATTTGGGCTTTCTTCAACTGAAGCCTCAGCGGCAGCAATATTTTCGACACTACGGCCACTTCTTTGCCTCACTGGCACGGGAACATTTTGTACTGTGCCTGTGGATTCAAATTTTCCCACTAGACGCTCAATTGTTGATCTGCTAGGACGATTATGACGACCATAAATTGGACGTAGCGCTCTTAACGTTGAGGCCACTGACGCTGATTTTAATAATTTCGACTCGTTGTTGGCTCGTATATCTTTCCATCATGAAATGGCAAACCTTACTGAAGAGAAATGTCAAAAGAGCGGCAAGAAATATGGCGTCGTTTGCTGTCCCTGTCTTTCTACTTTTGTAGCGTCCCTGTTGAAAAACCCTTTATAACTAAAATTCTGTATATTTAACAGTTTTATTTTTGCTGTTCCTATATTACTAATATATAGCAAAAATAAACTATAATTTAGCAGTTTTTTTCTGCAGCATCATTTTTAACTAATTTTTAGTAGTTTTAAATTTTCCACTTTAATGTCTTCAGAGACTTATAGTAAAATTTCATGACAAATATTTTTGCAGAACATTTTAACCCTCTAACTAATCAACTTACGCATCTTTTTTATCCATATTTAAAAACGGGGCAATAAAGTCCCTTTAATTGAAAAGTTAAAGGATTAAAATGTTTCACAAAAATGTTCTTCGTAGTGTTTTACACAACCTATACCTAAACCGCAATATTAACATCCCAGCAAAAAAAAAAAAAAATTGGAAGTACTTAATGCTTTATAAACTACTTCTTTTACTGCTTCACAAGCATCGGTTGTGTATTTTTACTGCTTTTTTATAAGTTATTCTGAACAACTTCAAAAAATTACTTCTTTAATTGCTTCCGTATCCGTTAGTATATTTTTACAGCTTTTTTAGAATTACTTCTGAAGGACATCCAAAAAATCACTTAAGTATTGCTTCTAAAGGGTAATTGCTCTAAAAGTGATCTTAAAAAGTGATTTTGGTATCATTTGGGATTTTCAAAGAAAACTGCGTATTTTTTAAATTTTAGAGCATATTTTCGGTTTTCAAGAATATTATTTGTGAGTAGTAGGCCGGGTCGATTTGTAGGGAGGCAAAAAAATCGCCCATGGCTCAGCGAAAATCGTATTCTAGGGATCAAAATAAGAAACTTTGCCGAAGGAACTATACCTCTAAAACGAATTCTACTTTTTGCTTTCAAGTCTGGGCAATTTCGCACGGCTCTCTAATGTCGTCGCCATAACAGCCTCTACATTTTCCGGTATAACTCGTTTGGAAACGCTAGCTAGCAATTGAACGTGTCGTTCTGCCGTGCGAAATTGCCCAGACTTGAAAGCAAAAAAGACTTCAAACAGTAATTTTTTTTATTTTCTTTTCTATTACTAAGTTAAATTAATTTTTTCATTTACATATGTTCTGACTAAATAAATTTCTAAAGAGAAAAAATAAATAAAATAATAAAAATAAAAAAAATAAATAAAAAATAATAAAATAAAGTGCCAAAAATGGTGATTTTTTAAAATGTTTGTATGGGGAACCCCCCAGGGGAGTTCCAGGGGGTGTGCCACTGGCATGGGTGGATCGGCCCTCCAAAGTTAGTGGGGGTCGGTCATACATTTGGACTCGATTGGGGCACTCTAAATGGGTCAAAGTGGGATTTTTCAAAACTTGACCCTACGGGACAAAAGTCAACAGTTGGGGGGTAGTAGAATTCCTTCAGCAAAGTTTCTTATTTTGATCCCTAGAATACGATTTTCACTGAGCCATGGGCGATTATTAAATCGACCCGCCCTAGTGAGTAGCGTTGCCAGAAAATTTTTATCAGAAAGCGGGACAATGTTTAAAAAATCTTGCAAATGGCGGGATTTCAAGAATTTAGCCGGGACAAACAATTTAAAATGTGGAGTTTTTAAATTTTAAAATGTGAAAAAATTTTAGTTGATTTCCCGATTAGTTAGGGACCAAAATTGCGCTATTTTTATTCAAATTATACAGCAAAAAATAATTTTATTTTATTATTTGGAGACATTATGGGCGAATTTTATAATAGAAAAGTTGTATGAAGCCGTATGCGGATTTTTCGTGTCAAATAAAAAGCTCTAAAAGTGATCTTAAAAAGTGATTTTGGTATCATTTGGGATTTTCAAAGAAAACTGCGTATTTTTTAAATTTCAAGAGCATATTTTCGGTTTTCAAGAATATTATTTGTAGGTAGCGTTGCCAGAAATTTTTTGTCAGAAAGCGGGACAATGTTTAAAAAATCTTGCAAATGGCGGGATTTCAATAATTTTGGCGGGACAAACAATTTAAAATGTGGAGTTTAAAATTTTTAAAACGTAAACAAATTTTAGTGGATTTCCCGATAAGTTAGGGACCAAAATTGCGATATTTTTATTCAAATTATACAGTAAAAACAAATATTTTTTTTTTATTATTTGGAGACATTATTGGCGAATTTTATAATAGAAAAGTTGTTAGAAGCCGAATGCGATTTTTAGTGTCAAATAAAAAGCCGAAAATTAAAAAAGCTGAAAGTATTTAGCCGACTAGCTTTTTCCGATTTGCCGAACGTTCGGCGGTCGAATAGTGGAATCGTTGATTATATTCATACTTTGGGTAAGTTTTCAATTTTGTAAAATTAGTCCTTTATGCTTTAAAATAGCGAATAATGACCAAATACATTTTCTAGTCCAACTGTTGGATGAGATACTGAAAAATAGTGTTACATACAATAACATCCAAAAACCGAAAGCAAGAATTTTTCTATTTCAAATCACTCAGCGCTATTAAAACAATGTCGTGTTAGCTGTCGATAATGTCGAAATCGACATTATCAACTTGTATACTAGAGCGTACCACCTTACAGGCAAAAAAAAAAAAAAAAAGTGTGCCGTACACCCCCCAATATGAAGTATTTTTGCAAGGTTTCAAAAAAAAATTTTAGTTCTTTTTTACCGAACGTAGGGGTCGCCATTTTACATTTTTCTTTATATCTTTGGCATTTACAGTCGGATCTTAAAGTATGATACATTGATGTTTTTCTCTCGAGGAGACCAGTGTTTTGCTCTAAGGGCCATTGAGCTAAAAGTATCCCATTCTAGTAGTTACCCACCAGATCTCAGTTGCTACCACCCAAATGTACAACCCTTATGTCAGAAAATTAAAGCCCGCAAAAAATCATTAAACTTTTGCTAAGGAAGTTTTTCCCTAAACCAAGTAGAAATTTTTTTTATATATTGGTTGCCGAACGTAGGGGTCGCCGTTTTAATTTTTTTTTTCACACTTTAAAATCCGACTTTAAATGCTTAAGCTATAACGAAAACTTGAAAAAGGCGACCCCTACGTTCGGCAAAAAAATAAAAAAAATTTTTTGAAATTACCTTGCAAAAATACTTCATTTTGGAGGGTGTACGGCGAACTTTTTTTTGAGGTACGGTCTATTGTATACCCACGTCGACATTATTAACTTGTATACCCAGGTATAATAATAACAATAATGTCCATAACTGTCATATATGGTTTGTGTGAATAATAACAAATACGGTATATTGGTGGGTAAAAATCTGTCATTAGAATTTAGTATTTGATAGACGCCAAAGTGTAAACACACATTTTTTCAATCGCTATAATAATGTCGAATTTTGTGCCTAAAAAAGCCCGGCCAACCAGCCAAATCAACGCCGAAGCCGAATATCCATGGCGCCAAGGTAATGATCTGCATTTGGTGGGATCAGAATGGTGTTTTGTATTATGAGCTGGGTCAGACGATCACAGGGGACCTGTACCGAACACAATTGATTCGTTTGAAGAGAGCAATCAACGAAAAACGACCAGAATATGTGACCAAACATGAGTAAATAATCTACCATCATGACAACGCCCGGCCACATGTTGCAAGACCGGTCAAAACCTATTTGGAAAACAGTGGATGGGAAGTTTTGGCTCACCCGTCTTATAGCCCAGACCTTGCTTCGTCTGACTACCATTTGTTTCGATCGATGCAGAACGCCCTTACTGGAATACGCTTCATTTCAGAACAGGGTATCAGTAATTGGCTTGATTCATTATTTTTCTGATGAATATGTTTTCATAATTAAAACATTTTGATATAAAAGATTCATGAATATTGTGGTTCTTAAAGTACAATCTATTTAAACAGCAAAACTTTAACTTTAAACCCTTTAAATTTTATACGATATTTTCTGCCAAAACTATCGTAAATTCCTTGCCAAAAATTTAAAATAAACTGAATAAATTTTTTATTAAATCCGCTAAAAATTGATGATCTCGTTAAAAAAATAAAAGAATGAATTTTATAAGAAAATTTTCAAAATCGTCCTTTATCTAAACTTTTTATTATTACAAAGGATTTTAAAAAACACTTCGCTCAGCTTTTGTAATTGTATTTCGACAAATATCAACTGAATGCAGTATTTTCAATTTAAATGAATGTTCTTTAGTTTGATTTTAGAACATAAATTAATATCACTTTCTGTTTAAATTATTTTTCAAATTAAAGAAAGATGATACAATTTTCACAAGTAAATTACAAAGAATAAAAAATTTTAAAGAATTCGATAAGGTCAGCAAGACAGAATACGTATTTTCGGCTTTCGGTTAAACATTGATAATCGTCTACTTATGTGAAAGTTGAAAGCAAATCAAATATGTTAACAACTCAACTTAGAGTAACATCAACGAAATCTAACAATTTTATCCTTATTACTTATTACCAGGGCAAGTTTAAAATGGCACAAAATTTGGCAAGCAAAATGGACGAAAAAATAGTAAAATTGGCACAAAAAAAAAAACGCAAAAATGGCACGCTTATTCCAAAAATATTATTCACAAAATTTGAGTTTTTACTGAATTTTATAGCATTTTTTTAATGAAAAGTCTAAAAAAAATAGACAAAATGGCTTTTTTTGGCAAGGATTTGTAAAAAGGGCATTTTTACAAAATAAGTGAAAAAATGGCATTTAATGGCAAATGACAAAAAAAACCTTGCCCTGCTTATTACTCTTTTTTGCTTTGTATAATAAACTCAGATTTTTGAATTACAACGCAATTTTAAATAAAAAAAATTTCGATTGAAATTTAGAATGTCCATTTAAAATTAAGAATACATCAATTGATATCAAGAATTCGCTTTTTAAAAAAAAGCGAAAATTCCAAATTTAGAAAATATCACTTGAAATTCAGAAAATATCAACTGAAATTCAGAAAATATTAATTGAAATTCTGAAAATACCATTTGAAATTCTGAAAATATCATTTGAAATTCAGAAAATATAATTGTAATTCCCAAAATATTACTTGATATTCAGATATTTTTCTGCATTTGAGAAAATAGGAAAAGAAATTCAGAAAATATATATTGCAATTTAGAAATCATTAATTGAAAATTAGAAAATACCAATTAAAGTTCAGAAATCATGAATTGAAAGATGTGTTATATTTTCTGAATTTCAATTAATAATTTCCGAATTTTAATTGATATTTTCCATATTTCAATTGGCGATTACTAAATTTCAATTGATATTTTCTGGATTTTAATTAAAATTTTTTCAGTTGCAAACGAAAACTCCGAATATCAATACATACTGTCTTTAAAACAAAAAATTTGAATTTCGATTAATATTTTCTAAATTAAAATTGCAAAAGGTTTTTTTAGAAAGTACGGGAAATTGTAGTCCCGTGCGGGACGCGGGAATCGATGATAAAAAGAGGGACAATCCCGCCGAAAGCGGGACATCTGGTAACGCTATTTGTGGGCATAAAATGGATTTTTGGAGCATATTTCAGATTGCCCTGGTGGTAATTAATATTTTCTTACAATAAAATTGAGATTTTTACAATTTCTGCATTTCCAAAATGATTTCATTCAGATTTTCGTATTTTTTTTTTTTTAACAATATCTCTTTAATTAAAAAGAAAAAACACAAGACAACTATAATTCTTGTGTCACATAATAAATTAACACAATAAATTTTCATTTGAAATAACAACACCAACAAAGACTAGGAAAACACAGTTGTACTACAATTTTCTGCGAAAAGATTTTCCGCCAACTAAACAATAAATACAAGTACAAATACAAAGTCAAAGGCGGCAGGCATATTCAAATAGACTTCCCTAACATTTATATGTGTATAACCTCACAACAACATAGAAATAGTGTTGCTATTTTCTTTAGTTGTTGGCTGTTGTTTACTATTTAGTGCTGGCATAAAAAACGCACTAAATTACTTTCTATGTTGATTTACAAGTGTGTGAGTAAAAGTATGCATATGTTTTGTTTTCGCATTTATTTCTTTTTTAATATAAACGAGCATTGTCCTTTTGTTCGTTGGTATGCTTCTATGTATGTAGTAACTTATTTATTTCTTGTGTTTGTTTTTGTAGACAGGCGACACAATTGAAGCGTCGAAATGGCGACGACAATATGTCGCCAATTTAGGCGATAGTTCTATGATTGCTAATATGAGAGATGAGTTGGTGTTGTAAAGAAAATCATATACATATGTGACGCGCAAAATAGAAAGGGACCTAAGGGTAAAAACCGGTTTTGTTCAGGAGAGCCATTTTAAAGATTTAAATACGTGTATCTTTGGTGTACCATCACTGAGCGTGTTGGTATTGGTCTCATTTGAAAGCGACACATCTCATGACGTCAGGAACGTGTTGGTCAACCTTGAAAATGCGCGTAGGTCGTCCCTACCTCTTCTTTTGTGTAGTTGGTTTTTACTGTTTTCTACCAAGCGCTGTTTCCATGAGTTTGATATCAATTTTGCTCGCGGTTTTTCGAATCCAACTTTATTTTCTTAAATTATTAATTGTGAATTATAATAAATACTCGTGAATATCACTCTGTTAGTACGAAAATTTTTTTACAT
Source organism: Leucophora obtusa (assembly GCA_949987735.1). Taxonomy (NCBI): domain Eukaryota; kingdom Metazoa; phylum Arthropoda; class Insecta; order Diptera; family Anthomyiidae; genus Leucophora; species Leucophora obtusa. The sequence goes on along the minus strand of OX465298.1, from coordinate 139,933,773 downwards.
AACCTTATTATGTTATTCGCGAAAATAATTTAAAACTGATAACATTCTTACTGTTTGTTTTAGGATGAAATTGTGGACGAATTCGAAGAAGTAGATTTACTTTATCGCTTCCCTGATGCGCATATCTCTGGGAGGGAACACTTTTGGGGCATGGGATCGGTCTCATTCGATGCTCAGATGTTGTCCACATCAAAAAAAAAAAATTGATTTTTTTACCCTTAGGTCCCTTTCTCTATGCGCTGTCACATATTTAGATTTAAATTCATAAGCTTTTAAATACGAAAATTTCTTTTTAAATCAATTTTTTTATCTACTTTTTTACCTACAAGGAAACTAGCCAGCGATGGTGTAACTCGCAGATCCTAACAAAATATGAAGAAAATGCAAACAATTAATAGACACGTTTTGTTAGGCACACAATGTTGTGGTAAAATATTACCCAATTTTCAGTTTTCTTTTTTTTTTTTAATTTATAATCTGAATACTCAGACCTACCTAGACTGATCAATTCTAGGAAGATGCGGCGCACAATATATACACCCAGAAAACATATTCGGTGCTGACACCAGCATTTGTAACCAATCGAATGGTTCGGTTGTGGTAGCCGACTTTTTCAGTTGTGACAACAGAAAACCAATTAAGACAAGACTAGTTTAACTGTGACAAAGGAATTGCAGTTGTGTTAAGCATAATTCAGTAGTCGCAACCGAAAAAATCATTTGGTGCACTTGAACCATTCAATTGGCAATAAATAGGGTTATCAGCACCTAATATGTTTTCTGGGTGTAGGAAGATATACTATATATTAGACCGTACCACCTTATGGGGAGAAAACAAGTGCGCCGTACACCCTCCAATATGAAGTATTTTTGCAAGGCAGTTTAAAAAAAAAAAATTTTTACCGAACGTAGGGGTCGCCATTTTACATTTTTTGTTATATCTTTGCCATTTACAGTCGGATTTTAAAGCATGATACATCGATGTTTTTGTCTCGAAGAGACCAGTACATTGCTCTAATGGCCATTGACCTCAAGTATCCCGTTCTAGTAGTTACCCACCAGATCTCAGTACTACAACCCTAATGTCAGAAAATTAAAGCTCGCAAAAAATCATTAAACTTTTGCGAAAGATTTTTTTCAATGGATTTTACCTTTATAGCAAAACGCTGGGCTCCTCGAGGAAAAAAATTTGATACATCACGCTTTAAAATCTGACTTTAAATGCCGAAGCTATAGCGAAAAATTAAAAAAGGCGACCCGCACACTCATAAAAAAAGTCCGTACAAATAGGTCAAAATTGTGCTGGCGCAAATACATGTACTATTTCCTGTTACTTTAGGAGAATTTTGACCTATTTGTACTGACTTTGTTAGAGCAAATAACAGAAAAATTAGTTCAATTTAATCAGAGCGCATTTAACAGACTTTTGTACTAACTTTTTTTATGAGTGTACGTTCGGCAAAAAAAAATTTTTTTTTTTAATTGCCTTGCAATAATACTTCATATTGGAGGGTGTACGGCGAAATATTTTTTTTGCGGTACGGTCTATTATACATACATATATGTACAATACCCTACAACTACACTCAGATAAAAAAGTTAGTAAAAAAAATTGTAAACAGTTTCCAATAGCACTTCACTATTTTTACACTGATTTTTAGTACAAATTTTTTTTTAGTAATTATTTTTGCTATTCTCTTATTACAAATGACGGATTTTTTTTTATTAATTTTCGCTGCTGATTTCAGCAAAATATTTTACTAATTTTTCAAACCGAGTGCTAAACTTAGCAGAAAAATATACTAATTGAACAAAATTTTATTTACAAGAATGTGTTGATTTCTTACAATTCTTGTTTAGTTTATATTTGTTACTATTGATATATTCTTAGTTTGGAAATAACACTCAGAAAATTTTATTGTATCTGCAATGCATTAAAAGATAATAACTGGAGAACTTTTTGCAATTTTGACTCCAAATTTCAAGTACGCTGAAGTAATTATACGCTTGTTACAATCGAAAGCAAAATTATAAATTTTTTTTTAGATTTTATAGTTTGTTTATTTTTTAGTACACTTTTTTGCTAATTTCAGCAGATTGATTTTAAATTACAGTTCACAACAATTTACTGAAATTTAGTAGGTGCAACTAATTATTTATACTAATTTCATTGTACTAAAATTATTGATATTTAGTAAATTTTTTAATTGATTTTAGCAAATCGATTTTGAATTGCAATTTACATAAATTTTACTAAAATTTAGTAGCGGCTACTAATTTTTTATACTAATTTTATTGTACTTCAGATCAGCAGACATGCAAATTTCTCAGTAGGGTTGCCACTTGTCCTGGAATGGCCTACTTTAGGGGTGGCAAGACTTTTTCGCTGCTTGGCAGAAACGGACAAATAATTTCCTATTGAAAGTCCTTTTTTGAGTTTTTTTAAAATTTGGAAAAAAAAAATTTTTAATGTCATCACAGAATTAAGTCTTAAGGTCGCTGATAACAAATCAGAAATTAAAAATTTTTCAATTCAAAATGGCGGATCCAAGATGGCGGTAATGAATGAAGCCTGAATTTTGGCAAAAACTAAAATAAGGAGGATAAAAGTCTAAAAAGCACCCTAAATGGGATTTATGCAGTTCCTAGTCACGCATCTGGAATCAGAATTTAAAAAATTCAAAATGGCGGATCCAATATGGATATCGGACGATGTTGGAAATTTTTGTAAGGCCAGTTGTGGAAAACCATCCAACATTGTGGTGTCAATAAGGTGGAGTCGCAGCACATACTGCAGGTTAGACCGTACCACCTTACAGGCAAAAAAAAAAAAAAAAAAGTACGCGATACACCTTCAAATATGAAGTATTTTTGCAAGGCAATTTCAAAAAAAAAAATCTTTTTTATTGCGGAATGTAAGGGTCGCCTTTTTTAATTTTTCGTTATAGCTTCGGCATTTACAGTCGGATTTTAAAGTGTGATATATCGATTTTTTGCCTCGAGGAGACCAGTAAGAAAAATCCGGCAACAAATAATATAAAAAAAATTCGTCTGGATTTATCGACAAACTTCCTTAGCAAATGTTTAATGATTTTTTGCGAGCTTTAATTTTCTGACATTAGGCTGCTACATTAGGGTGGTAGCAACTGATATCTGGTGGGTAAACACTAGAATAGGATACTTGAGGTCAATGGCCTTTAGAGGAAAATATTGGACCCCTCGAGAGAAAAACATCAATGTATCATACTTTAAGATCCGACTGTAAATGCCAAAGATATAACGAAAAATGTAAAATGGCGACCCCTACGTTTGGCAAAAAAGAACCTCCTTGCAAAAATAATTTATATTGGACGGTGCACAGTGGGCCAGCATAATCGAGTTTTAGCCAAAACTAGAATATTGAGTATATGAGACTAAAAGATATCACAAAGGGGGGTTTGGTTGTTGCTGATCATGAATCTGAAATAAAAAATATAAAGTTCAAAATGGCGGATCCAAGATGGCGGCCATTAATTTTTAGTTTTTAATATATTGGACTTAAAATAATCAATTATATAGGTCTAGGATCCGCTGATTGTGAAATCTGAAATTAAAATTTTGAAATTCAAAATGGCGGATCCAATATGGCGACAAACAATGTTTTCATTAAATTTCTTATGTCGCTTGATTTACTTTAAATTTCCACCAGGGGAAGTTTTTGGGTAGCAGATTACGAATCGGAAATCAAATTTTAAAAATTCAACATGGCGGATCCAATATGGCGGCCATAAATTTAAAATTGTTATGTGTTGGTAAATAAATTACACTGTACAAAAAAAAAGGTTCTGATGACAACTAATTCTGGCAGAGGGAACAAAGACAAATACAAGTATGTCGGCGTTTTAAAAGTTTTCGTCTGGCCCTATGTTTTTGGGGGGTTAAAATTTCCCCTCTTTTGAAAATATTTATTGTGAATCGGCTTAGGAAACCATGTGAATCTTCCATTTTAGGTATAGGATATGTTCAGCGAACTTCTGTAAAACACTACGGGGGACATTTTTGTGGAACATTTTAACCCTCTAACTCTGCATTTAAAGGGTCTCTTTTGGCCCTTTTTAAATAGTGTCAAAAAAGTCCAGGACATATGGGAGCATTTCCTTTATTTTTGCATGTATCAGTAGTAGTATTACAAGTATACCAAATTATAATTACGTAAAACAGCTCCTTCTATTTTTGACCGCTCGTCGACCTAGGTCGAAAACTTGTGGAATGGCTCCCAAACTATTGTATTTGACATTTAATAAACCGTAAAAATATTATAAATGAAAAAAAATATATTTCATTTTTACACCTGTTCTTTTGTTAAACTTTTTACAAAAAAAAAAAACTATAAATACATTTATAGTAAAAACCACTTAAAAATTTGACTACCAATTTCAAGCTACCAAATAATATACAATTACTTTGAATACAAACACGTTTTGTAGATTTTTTTTTCTTGTTTCAAGTGAATTTTAGCACTAAATTAAAGAAATCTTTTATTTAGCCAAGTTATTTGACTTGCAAGAATTATTTATTCAAAGTTTTTAGAAGAAAAAAAAAAAATGAACAATCATCAAGTTAATTCGATTTTGAGTTTGAAGACAGAAAGCAGTCTTTCTTATAATTTGAACATTTTTTTTCTTCTTCTTAAGCAGTAGGTGCTATTTTGACGTTTGTATATTTTTTGAAAAGTCACTGTCTGCCAAATTTTTAAGTGTGTGATATTGATTTGAAAATGTTTTCGATGTAGGTTGATTATTCGAATAATACCCAGACAAATAAACATTAAAAAGAGGTTGCCGTAAAGTATTAAGGGGTGTTCTATAAAACAAATCCACATTTAGAGCTCGCTTGTTTTTATGTGGATTATTTTTTTAGAACACTCCCGATAGTTTTATAAATAAGAATAAATTTTACAATCATATCTATAGAGTGAGTGTTTTAAATACTCTAATTTGAGAAAATTGAAATTTGGTTGTAAAATATCAAATCGCGTGCAGTAACCGAGTTCATATTGGCAAATGCCTGTGTACTTAATCACTGATACTTTTTAAAATTTAATTGTTTTTTTTACACTTTTATAGAAAAATCAAGAGATTTTCAGGATTTTTGTAATAATGACTTTGGCTTGTCAAATTTTTATGCAAAATTTACCGTGTTGTACTACGTTTAAAGAAGCATACGTGTAGTGTATATTATTTGAAACAATTTTTTAATGATTTTTTTTGTTTATATTTTTTTTTATCTTAATTTATTTTTTATTACACTTTACGTATAAAACTCCTAGCAACCTGTCTGTTTGTAAAACCGTCTGGCTGACCGAATGACCATATGGCTTTTCAGATCAGTGGCTTTAAGTTGAGAACAAAATAATAAGCAAATGAAGTTGATTGACTTTTTAAATGACAGGTTGTAATCGAAATTATTGTTTGTTTAATACGATTGTTATTGACATAACAATTTTTCACTTTGAAGAAATTTTTGCGAATTGTGTTGTGTGCATTAGACCGTCCTGAGTAAAAATAGTTATATATTGTCATATATAATGTAATTGGGTTATATCTGACAATGAATGGAGTCACATTAAGACACATATCATTCAACTACTTCTGATATTATTTTCTCAACGAACTTTTTGTACGGTAAATGATGTTATTACATATCCCCAAATCTGACTCCATCAATAAATACATAAGCCATATAAAACTAATCAAAATATATGTAGTGACCGATATGATTATATATGGTTCGATACTAAGTATGTGTCGTCATACTAAAAATATATTCTTGTAATTTTATATAACTTTCTATATAATCCCGTAGAAATTAATATATAGTTCAACATCAAATTTAGTAGTTTACAAATTAAGAGTTAATTACTCCATAGCCAAATACATGCAAAAAAAATCACGTGAAAAAAATCAAAAAAAATCAAATCAAAATTATATTTGACACCATATTAAGATTTTTACCCGGGGTACCAAAAAAAAAAAGTTCGTCGTACACCGTAGAATTTAAATTATTTTTCAAATATAAAAATTTGTGAAAAAGGTGACAAAGAGGAGATAAGAAGATAAACAAAAAATCTAAAGTATAATGACAATAAAATATAAACAATAATACAATTTAATGAAAAATCACTGATGAAGCCTGTCCATAAAAAAAGGCAGAAACTAAATCTTGTCTGATTTGAAAAATTAATGTGTCTATAACTTTGAAAAAATGTTTATTCTTCTTCTTAACCTCAAACCTACTTAATAAAATATTTTTGTAAGGCAATTTTTTTTTTGCCGAAAGTAGGGGTCGCTTTTTTAATTTTTCGTTATATCTTTGGCATCGGATCTTAAAGTAAAAATTGTATCATCTTTCTTTGATTTGAAAATAATTTAAACAGAAAGTGATATTAATTTATGATCTAGAGCAGAGGTCGGCATCACCTATGCCCATAGGCGCTCTCTCACACATACATAAGCTCACACATAGAACAAAAAAATAATCAGTCGCATACAAGATTTCAATGAAGTATGTTGTCACATCGCTTGTTTGCCAGATTTTTTACACTCTGCATAATGTTTATTGTACATTTTTTTGGTAATTTATTTTTAAGTTTTTTTGTTTTTATTTTTTTTTTTGTGTTGTTGTTTTTCGATATTTGTTTTTGTAGTTTATATTCCCATTAAAACATTTAAAATTTTCGAATTATTATACAAACGTTCTTTGTCAGTGCATTGAGAGTGAGAGGCTGCAACTCACTCATACAAGCACAAAATAAGGTTGTATATGTTTGCCGATCCCTGATCTAGAGTCAAACTAAAGAACATTCATTTACTTAAATAAGAGATCAACTAAAAATTCCCCCCTTTCATTTCTTCATATATTAACAGATTTTATTGATATTTACAGGTATTAAAGAAAATCGGTTGGTCTTTAAATTTGTGTAGTGTAGAGTCAAACTTTTACAACAAAGAGTGAACTACAGCTAATGTACAATTGAATTTATTGTTATGCTGTAATAACACAGTATGAAAAACTTGAATTTTTCGCCAGGGTGAATCTTAAAATCACAATCTGAACGTCTAACCCAAATACTCCAGTCAGTTAATATTTAAAGAAATATCACACTTTTACAGCTAAGCTTAAGCTTGTCACCATGATAAACTGTTCAATTTATATTTTGCCTGAAAAACTTTTACATTTCACTGGCAGTATCTTAATAAAACCCTCAAGTATTGAACAATTAAAAAAAAAATGTATAATTATTCTTGCTGTAAATCATCGTTTATTGACTTTAATAAAGTTTAGAATTAATTAGCTATTTTTTGTTTATTATTGTTTTACAATCATTAACTATTAATGGAATTTGATTTTTTAATTATTTTCCTGTGTAATTTGTTAAGATTTTCTTTAAATTTCAATACTAATGCAATAAACATTATTTGAAGAAAAATATATTTCCTGGATAATTAAAAAAAATCTTATATAATATTTCTAATTTTCATCATGTTTTTTTTTTTTTTTTTTTGATTAATTTAAACAGTTAAACCAAAATAAAGACTAATAAAAATTTAAGCAGTTTTTTTCCTGCTACTCTATGATTGTTTAAAAAAATTTTCATTTTACGAAAATGTCATGTCGTGGCATGTGTAATAAATTCACCTTAAGTCATTGCATTTGTTAACCAACCCGAAGCCCAGACATCTTAAATCAAATTAATCACATGGTTTAAGTAATTTTTACCGGTTCTTCAAGAATTATTTTCATTTTTAATTCGCATTTTCCCTATGCCGGCAACAATGTATGATAATCTGTCTATTGTGGTTAAAACAGCGTGCGAATAAAAATGTGAAAAAAGGGACAAACAACCCATTAATTATACGCAAAATGTCAAGTAATTTAGTAGAGTATTTCTGTTTTAATGCATTTTATTTTAAATATGTATAATTGCCAACAGTTTCATTTTTATTTTCTTCTTCTATACAGAAAAGACATAAATTATGTACTTTAAAGCAAAGAAAAACAGCAAAAAGAGTTTTCAATAAATGAAAAATTGGACATTAAGGAACGAATCATTTCAGTTTTAACGACAAAAGGCTAGACAGAAGAAAATAAAAAAAATTTTGGTACACTATTAATTATATTTAAATACAAAAGGTACTTTTTTATTAAAAGCTACTTTTTTAATAAAAGCTACTTTTTCAATTATTTTTAATGAAATATACTTTTTTCCAAAAAAGCACTTTTTTAATTAAGCACACACTAATTTTGGGTGGATCTGGCAAATTTCATATCAGAGAAATGATTTCGATTTTAATTGATAGTAGTTTTTTAAGGTCTTACAGATCATTTCCAAACAATTACACTGTACAACAATTTCGAACGTTTTCTAAATTACGGGGTTCTAACAATGGATTCTGGTAGAGGAGACCAAAAAAAAATATATATATATATTAGGGTGGGTCGATTTAGCAATCGATATTGTGCCATCGATTTTTCGATTGCTTTTGGCATAAGGAAAAAAAGTTCCACTACGACATATCAAAAAAATCATTTTCGAGGCGCCCAAATTTAAATTTTTTGACTTTTTCTCAACTTTTATTTTTAAGGTTTTTTTGGTACACTCAGATAAAAAAGTTAGTAAAAAAATTTGTAAACAGTTTCCAATCGAACTTTACTATTTTTATACTGATTTTTAGTACAATTTTTTTTTAGTAATTATTTTTGCTATTCTCTTATAACAAATTAGGGATTTTTTTACTAATTCTCGCTGCTGATTTTAGCAAAACATCTTACTAATTTTTTAAAACAGAGTGCTAAATTTAGCAGAAAAATATACTAATTTAAAAAAAAATTTTTTTTTTGATTTTTAACAATTCTTGTTTAGTTTGTTACTATTGATATATTCTTAGTTTGGAAATAACACCCAGAAAATTTTATTGTATATCCAGTGCATAAAAAGGTCATAACTGGAAAACCGTTTGCAATTTTGACTCCAAATTTCAAGTACGATGAAGTAATTATACGCTTGTTACAATCGAAAGATTGTATTGTATTGTATTTTGTATTTTTTTAGTTAAATTTTTTGCTAATTTCAGCATATTGATTTTAAATTACAGTTTACAACAATTTACTGAAATTTAGTAGCTGCAACTAATTTTTATACTAATTTCATTGTACTAAAATTATGATATTTAGTAAGTTTTTTAATTGACCCAACAAAACCACACATTACCAAATAATGTGTAAAGTAATGTGTAGCCATAGGGGCCGATGCATTACTTTACACCTTACTTCACTGATGAGTTTTACAGGCGATGAGCCCCAAAGTAATGCATGGGGAGGAAGCGATAAAGTAATTGGTTACCTATGTGGTTACCAGGATGGTAACCACATAGCTTCCTCCCATGCATTACTTTGGGGCTCATCGCCTGTAAAACTCATCAGTGAAGATAGATAGATAGATTTTCGTAAAAAAAAAATTTATTAAAAAAAATTTATTACAAATATTTTTTTTATTAAATATATGACCGTGGTCGAGTTGGGAGTTGAACCTGGGATCCCTGCTTGTTAGCGGAGAACTCTACCACCTGAGCTATCGACACATATAACATTTGATTCCTTAAAAAGTAAATGAATTGTTGTGCTTCGTATTTTCATTCGTAATGTCGAAAAATATACACCTTATAGCCATGCTTACAAAAAAACACAAAGTAATGTGTCTGAAAATAGATTATCAAAAATGTTTTAATCATTACTTTCCGTTTATAAATCATGCAATACGTATACAGTGATTGGTAAGTCATTACTTTTTATTTTGAAATAATGCAGAAGGTAACCAGGTGTCATTACAAGGTAATGCGTGAGTATATCGCACCCATTACCAAAGTTTTGCTGGGGATTTTAGCAAATCGATTTTGAATTGCAGTTTACAGTTTACAGTTTAGCGGCTACTAATTTTTTCTACTAATTTTATTGTACTACAGATCAGCAGACATGTGTTGCTAAAATTAGCAAAAAATACCGCTGGCCTCAAAACAGTTAAATTTCCCATAATAACAGCAAAATTTTCAGTAGCCATTACAGACTTATTTGATTGAGTGTAGGTAATCAAAAAAATCGGCTGACTTAATTTTTTTTTTAAATATTACCTTTCCAAGGTGAAATTGTACGCTAAAAACTATGGCGATAGCAGTTTTTCGAAAAAAATATTTTTCTTGAGGTTTTGGACGAGTTTTTATCAAAAAATTTATCTTTTTTACGCATTAATTTTTAAGGTTTTTTAAATTTGGTTTGTTAAAAATAAAATTCGCCGATTTCAAATTTTTTAAATATCGCTTAAAACGATGGCGATATCATTTTTTCGAAAAAAATTATTTTTTTTTTGGTTTTTAGACGAGTCTGGGCGCCTCGAAAATGACTTTTTGGATATGCTGTAGTAGAACTTTTTTTCCTCATGCCAAAAGCTATCGAAAAATCGATGGCACAATATCGATAAATTTTTGTCCTTACAAATCGGCCCACCCTAATATATACGTGTGTCGGGGTTTTGAAAGATCACATCGAAAATTTATTTCAGGGCTGGTTTAAGCTCCCCCTTTGGCCTGTTCGTGCAGCAGAAAATATTAAGGAATATATTTTTGTGGGACATATTAACCCTCTAACTTTCCCACATAACGGTAATTTTTGGCTCTGTTCTAACAAAAAAACAACTCTAAAAGGGGGAGACCGGAGATGAAATGTTCTACTAAACTGTTGGACATAAAATTTTACTACATCCCAGTGTAGTTATATACCTGTTAATGGTAACTAGTTACTTTTCTTATTACCTTTGTACGGCGATGTCGCGAAAAATAATGAATTATTCTTACACACCAGCATACGAAAAATCTAAAAATATGTCATTACCTATATGCTCACCAGTACTGACAAAAAGAACGAGTCTAAAAATAGATTTTCAAAAAAAAAAATAAGTTTTATAAAAAAATATTTTTTTTACTGTAAAATTTTTTTTTAATAAAATTTTTACTTTAATTTTTTACTAAAACTTAACACAAACAGCAAAAATCACACTTTAAAATAAAATGCCAGTACAAAAACCTGCCAAACCTGTTTCAAATGGATTTGACTAATGTTTAATAAATTTTTAGTTGAAACACTGATTTAAGCAAAGTTTTTAGTTATCTTCACTTGACACAATAATAAAAATCCTCAGTACTTTAAGTAATTTGCAGTGTTAATTTTCAAAATTATTTAAAACTAATTTTTAAGAACCCATTCGTTAAATTTTACAAACTTTATTGTTAAAATATTTTCATGTTACTGTTATTACCCGGTAGATGGCGCCACCAATGTATCCGAAGTTTTAAAGATAGCGCTATTTCTTTCCCTCCCAATTTTTTTTTAAATGGCCCATATCTCGAAAACTAAGAGTGATAGAGAAAAATTGATGAAAATTTCAACTACCCCTAACCACATAATATCCCAGTGAAAGAGGTTATCTCTATCTAAAAATGGACCTTGGTGGGGCCTTGGACCCTCGGAAATTTTTGATAAAAATTGACCACTTTAAAAATAGCAAAACGGACAAAATGTTTGCTCCATTGGAGTGATCTTATATACCCTTACATGATATGAACTAGCCCCGGGGAAGGTTCTGAAACCCTAAATTTTAATAAATTCTACACTCTAAATAGTTTGTAGTTTAAATCAACTGAAAATCTAATTTAAAATAAATGAAAAATCACTTGAAAACCGGTCTACTTACTTTTTATTTAAATCAAAAGAACTTTCATTTATTTTTAAATGTTAATAAACTAAACACAAAATCAATGGGGGAAATGTTTTTCGTTGATCTGTTATATAAGTAAAATCCTTAAAAAAATAATGATTTTTCATTTATTTCATTTTTATAACTTTCAAAAAATTAATTATAAAATCCGTAAGAATAAATAGTATGTAGTTTATTTTGTAGGTGAGTTAAAACACCTAAAATCTAAAAGGGTTTCTTTTTTTAAAAAAACATTTTAATTAAAAATATTAACTGTAACAGAAAATCCGTATTTCTATGTAATTTGTTTTTTAAATAAAAGACAAAAACAGTTGAAAATATATATTTCTTTTCAATTTAACTGAATAATCATTTAAAAATAAATGTACGGATAACTTTTTAAATAAACTACAGTCAGTTAGTGTAATAATATTTTCAGTGTACGACTTAGTATAATTACAGATACAACTTTAGTTTTACAAATTTTTTACTTAAATTTCGATTTGTTAAATTTAACAAAAAAAAGTGTTAAAATGAATAAATTTTATTTTAAACCAAAAAATAGGAATAAATTTTGTTAAAGTAACAAATTTTTCTATTCAGCCAACATATTTATTATTTTGAGTGCAGTCAAATTCAAGATTGCCAATTAAGAGTTGTGCCATCCCATTACTGACAACAAGGTTTGACACTCAACTACCGAATACTTTTGTATTTACACTGGCTGGAAAAAGTATCCATACACTTCAAGGTAAATATTTTAAACGTCTACAAAAAATTTAATAAAAGTTTTCGGCTAACTGTATATTTAACATAGTCATGTCATCCATTTTACTAGATTTTCAAAATAATTTCGAAAGTTTGTTAGTTATATTTTATTTCTTAGAGCGTATAAAACGCAGTATGGCAACTTTATGCACCAGAAAAAGTATTCGTACATTACAAATAGGGAAATCCCACGTATTACATAATGCCATACATGTGTTACACTGATTTTGTTTTAGTACAAAGCTAAGAGATGAAGGAAAATCTTATCGTGAAATAGCTCGGACAACAGGCAGGAGCCATTCCTCAGTGCAGTATGTCATTCAGAACTTCAAATCCAGCAATCCTATTTTGTCGAAGTCTCGTTCTGGACGACCTTATAAACTTACTGAGCATGAGAAACGAACAATTTAGGGGTCAATCAAAAAGAATCCTAGAATAGCCGCTTCCCAAATTAGTTTGCATATCAAAGAAATAAAATATTAAAAAAAAAATTTAAAAAAAAATTAAAAAAAAATCTGACTAGCACGTAGATAGCCATTTATTTCTGATATAAACAGAAAAAATCTTATGGACTTCGCAAATACCCAGGAAAATTTTCTGTTCCAAAGAATCGGTTGTACAATAGCTACTTTTCATTCACAACCCATTCTACTGTCGATTCTAACACCGATTCTTTTTGGTTGAAATTGTCCCAAAAGCAACCCCTTCTATAGCTCCAAAGTGGAACCGATTGCTCTAGAATCAGTTCTGGAACTGATTCTACATCATCCACACCTTCCATTTAGGATCCCAGGAACTGGTTCAGGAACCAGTTCCATGGAATCGGTTGCAGTGGAACCAGTTGTAGAATGGGTGTGGTTGGCTACCGATTGTAAAAAATTTTCCTGGGTATAAACTTTTCATTTCAAAGTGTACGGATACTTTTCTAAGTAACTGTATATCATTATGAGTTCAATTTTGTTGCTTATGTTCTTCTTCATTCTTTTTGTCATTATCGTTATGCCACTCAAAACTGTCATAAGGAAATTTAATCTTTTTCGTTTTTTAATTGTCCCACAAGGGAATTTGTAAGAATAAATCTGCTTGACTATTTGGAAAAACTTGACTGCTTTTGCTATGTCTGCAGCGAGCATACCCTTAAGGAATACAAGGTTTTATTTTTCAATAGTAAAGTGGAAGATATATATAAACTTTATTTGCACTGGAAGTTTTCCTGACGATATTCTTAGCACGAGAATAATTTTGTGAAATTACTGGTTTAGGTAAATAAAACTCAATGAACTTTGGCTTTGGCTAGAGCCAAACGACAATACATGCTATGTTTGCCAAAATAGTGACATAATGAAATTAAATAGCCATAACCTAGTGTCTGGACATGCAATAAAATGATAGCAAGCAATTGTCAAAATGCTCTCATCTCAAGTGAAGACACTCAATTTCAATTTTATTGCAATATTATGATATCGCTGACATGCCATCGGATCTTGCAATGATGCCAGAGATCAAATGTCACTTTTAGTTTTCATTTTAATTCTGTAATAGAAAAACAACAAAAAATTTGGTAAAAAGGAGTGGAAAAGTAATTAGTTTTTTATTATTTGTCGGTAAACATTAATGTTTCATAAAATTTGGTATTTTTCGAAGAAAAATCTATAATATTTCTTATCCATGAAATGGTCAGGTGTTCTCCACCACTCTGCAATTGATATCATTTTGACGTTTCGCTGTAATGGTTTTGACATTTCATATCATATAATTTATTGCATTTGAAGACACCGGGTAATCGAAAGAGCTTTTTATATGAAGCCGTGCCATCAGCTTTGCTTCCAGTGCCACATTCGGATGTGGCACTCTAATTTTGTACAATTCGAAGGAATATCAAACCCAAAATTAATGCCAAAAGAGCATTTAAATGATTTAATAAGAAATATTAGCAGCCGAATTGTAAGTGTTTTTGTGCAGAATGAGAGGACAAACACTCTCTTCATACTAATCTTTGGTATTATTTCTCGTGGCGTTTTAAGCGGATAAAATCAAAATTTATGTTAAGACTTAATTTTTAACGGCCCTCGTTAAATTGGACAGAGACAGTTAGGAACGGTTATCATTTCTTTGTAGAGTAAGATATCGTCGACCGGCCTGCAAAATGGCACATGTGTTTTTTAATAGATTTTCATGAGAGCGAAAAAAACTGTTACAAAATCTACTTTTAACATATTTTATTGGCATCATATGCCTTAATGATGATTTTACTAAATGAGGTCGTGAATCATTAAGGCATATGATGCCAATAAAATATCTTAAAAGTAGATTTTGTAACAGTTTTTTCACCCTCCTGAAAATCTATTAAAAAACACATGTGACATTTTGCACGATACTTCAAAGTAAAATTTTGGTCAATTTGTCATGGAATAACCGATATATATTCCAAATGTAATTACGTTATGAAAACTAGATATATTACTATACCAAATACTGTAAACCAATTTTAATTGTCTCCGTCAAAATTTTAACGAGGGTCGTTTAAAATTAAGTCTTCACACAAATTTTGACTTTTTCCCCTTGAAAATTCACTATCTCTATATATAAAAGAATAACGTGACTGACTGACTGACTGACTCACTCAACATCGCCCAGCCCAAACCGCTGAAGCTAGGAATTTGAAATTTGGTATGTAGGTTCCTCTTTCGGGGTAGACGTCCACTAAGACGGGATTTTTGGAAATTCCTACCGGAACGGGCAAAAAGGGGGAAAGTGTCCCCCTTGACGGCCTGCCAAAACCCCTTTGGCTAGAAAGCTGAAATTTAAGATATGTGTTCCTTGGAGTAGGGGCTAACTTTTCTGGAAAGTACTTTCTAGAATTTTGGACAGGGACGTTGTAAAAATGGGGGGAAAAAGGCCCCCCTTGACGGCCTGCCCAAACCGCTGGAGGTAGGAAGTTGAAATTTGGTATAAAGGTTCCTCCACTATCGTAGACATCCGCCAAGACGGGAGTTTTGGAAATTTTTACAGGGACGGGCAAAAAGGGGAAAAAGTCTCCCCCTTGAGGGCCTGCTCAAACTGCTGGAGCTATGAAGTTGAAATTTGGTATGTAGATTCCTCGACCGGTGTAGACGTCCGTTGAGACGGCATTTTTGGAAATTCTTATCGGGAGGGGCAAAAAGGGGACAAAAAAAGTACCTTTTTCCAAAAAAGTACCTTTTCCCAAAAAAAGTACCTTTTCCCAAAAAAAGTACCTTTTCCCAAAAAAAGTACCTTTTTCCCAAAAAAGTACCTTTTTCCAAAAAAAAGTACCTTTTTCAAAAAAAAGTACCTCTTTCCAAAAAAAGTACCTTTTTCCAAAAAAAGTACCTTTTTCCAAAAAAAGTACCTTTTTCCAAAAAAAGTACCTTTTTCCAAAAAAAGTACCTTATTCCAAAAAAAGTACCTTTTTCCAAAAAAAGTACCTTTTTCCAAAAAAAGTACCTTTTTCCAAAAAAAGTACCTTTTTCCAAAAAAAATTCCTTTTTTCAAAAAAAGTACCTTTTCCCAAAAAAAGTACCTTTTCCCAAAAAAAGTACCTTTTTCCCAAAAAAGTACCTTTTTCCAAAAAAAGTACCTTTTTCAAAAAAAAGTACCTTTTTCCAAAAAAAGTACCTTTTTCCAAAAAAAGTACCTTTTTCCAAAAAAAGTAACTTTTTCCAAAAAAAGTACCTTTTTCCAAAAAAAGTACCTTTTCCGAAAAAAGTACCTTTTTCCAAAAAAAAGTACCTTTTTCCAAAAAAAGTACCTTATTCCAAAAAAAGTACCTTTTTCCAAAAAAAGTACCTTTTCCAAAAAAAGTACCTTTTTCCAAAAAAATTCCTTTTTTCAAAAAAAGTACCTTTTTCCAAAAAAAAGTACCTTTTTCCAAAAAAAGTACCTTTTTCCAAAAAAAGTACCTTTTTCCAAAAAAAGTACCTTATTCCAAAAAAAGTACCTTTTTCCAAAAAAAGTACCTTTTCCAAAAAAAGTACCTTTTTCCAAAAAAATTCCTTTTTTCAAAAAAAGTACCTTTTTCCAAAAAAAGTACCTTTTTCCAAAAAAAGTACCTTTTTCCAAAAAAATACCTTTTTCCAAAAAAAAGTACCTTTTTCCAAAAAAAGTACCTTTTTCCAAAAAAAGTACCTTTTTCCAAAAAAAAGTACCTTTTTCCAAAAAAAAGTACCTTTTTCCAAAAAAAGTACCTTATTCCAAAAAAAGTACCTTTTTCCAAAAAAAGTACCTTTTCCAAAAAAATACCTTTTTCCAAAAAAATACCTTTTTCCAAAAAAAAGTACCTTTTTCCAAAAAAAAGTACCTTTTTCCAAAAAAAAGTACCTTTTTCCAAAAAAAAGTACCTTTTTCCAAAAAAAAGTACCTTTTTCCAAAAAAAAGTACCTTTTTCCGAAAAAAGTACCTTTTTCCAAAAAAAAATACCTTTTTCCAAAAAATGTACCTTTTTCTAAAAAAATGTACCTTTTCCAAAAAAAAGTAATGTTTCCCAAAAAACATACATTTTTCCAAAAAAATAACTTTTTCAAAAAAAGTACCTTTTCCAAAAAAAGTACCTTTTCCCAAAAAAAGTACCTTTTTCTAAAAAATGTTCCTTTTCCCAAAAAACATACATTTTTTCAAAAAATACCTTTTTCAAAAAAAGTACCTTTTCTAAAAAAAAGTACCTTTTCCCAAAAAAAAAGTACCTTTTTCTAAAAAAATTTTCCTTTTCCAAAAGAAGTACCTTTTCCAAAAAAGTACCTTTTTCCAAAAAACATACATTTTTCCAAAAAAAAAACACCTTTTTAAAAAAAAATACCTTTTACAAAAAAAGTACAAATAAAGTACTTTGTAAAAACAAAGTATCTTTTTCCAAAAAATTTCGTTTTTCCAAAAAGTACCATTTAAAATAGTATATAATCCACTAAAACAAGGTTTCTTGATATTCGGCATAGACGTGCGCTAAGACGGGATTTTTGGAAATTCCAACCGGAACGGGCAAAAAGGGGAAAAGTCTCCCCATAAACAGTCTCACAAATTGGAAAAGTGCCTGCCCAAACCACTGGAGGTAAGAAGTTGAAATTTGGTATAAAGGTTCCTCCACTGTAGTAGACATCGACTAAGTTTGTATTTTTGGAATTCCCTACAGGATATCCCAAAAGGAAACTCGGTATGTGAGTTCCTCCTTCTGTGTAGGCGTCCGCTTAGACGGAATTTTTAAAATTCCTATCGGGAGGGGAAATAAGGTAAAAGTCTCCTCCTGACGGCTTGCCCAATCCCTTTTGGCCAACCTAAAATTTTAAATATGTATTCCTTGGAGTAGGACTAACTCACCGGCAACGTAATTTTTCTATTTTGGAACAGGAACATAGTAAAAATGGTGGTTGAAAGGGACAAATGTCCCCACTAACGGCCTGCCCAAACCGCTTAGGCAATGCAGTTGAAATTTGGTATGAATGTTCCTCATCCATCGCAGATAGCAGCGAAGATGGAATTTTTGTAAATTCCTAAAGGGAGGGGCAAAAAGAAGAAAAGCCTCACCTTGGGGGCCGGTAAAAACCCCTTCGGCTAGAAACCTGAAGCTTAAAATGTGGGTCCCTGGAGTGAGGGCTAACTTATTAGAAAGATACTTTTTTGAATTTTGGACAGGGTCGTTATAAAATGGGGGCTCAAAAAGGGAAAGTTGCCCCTTAACGACCTGTCCAAACTGCTGGAACTAGGAAGCCGAAATTCTGTACTTAAGTTCCTCTCAGCCTGCTCAAACTGCTGGAACTAGGAAGCTGGAATTCCCTGTCGATGGATTTTCGGAAATTCCTACCGAGAGGGGCACAAATAGTAAAAGTTGGCTAGAAACCTGAAATGTAAAACATATGTTACTTGGAGTATGTGCTCACTTACCGAGAAGGTGCTTTTTGGACAGGGACATTGCAAAAATGGGGATTAATGAAGCGAAAAGTGCCGCTTAAAGGCCTGCCCAAATCGCTGGAGGTAGGAAGTTGAAATTTGGTATTAAAGTTCCTCCTCTATTGTAGACATCCGCTAAGATGAGATTTTTGGAAATTTCTACAGGTAGGGTCAAAAACAGGAAAAGTCTCCCCCTTAACGGCCAGGCCAAACTGCTGGAACAAGGGATCTTAATTTCGGTATTTGGGTTCCTTCTCCAACGTTGACGTCCCCTAAGATGGTATTTTTGGAAATTCATACCGGGAGGGGTAAAAAGGGAAAAAACTTCCCCCTTGACGGCCTGGCCAAACTGCTGGATATAGAGACCTAAAATTATGTATGTAGTAGGTTCCTCCTCCAACGCAGACGTCCTCTAAGACGGAATTTTTGGAAATTCCTACCGGGAGGGGTAAAAACGGAATAATTCTCCCCCTTGATGGCCTAACCGAACCCTTCGGCTAGAAACCTGTAATATATAATATGTTTTCCTTGGAGTTTGGGCTAACTTATCGACAAGGCATTTCTAGGGCTTTGGACAGGAACGTGGTAAAAATGGTGGTTCAAAAGGGGAAAATTGCCCCCCCCCCTTAACGTCTGCGTCTTTAGCTAGAAACCTAAAACTTAAAGAACAAGTGTATATGAAACACTAAAATTAAGAAACTAAATAGGAAACGAGTGGGATTGAAACACTACACAAGTGGAATGAAATGGATATAAACGTTGAACGAGTGGAATTGAAATTATAGACAATGCAAATGGATTGGAAGAGGGAATTACCTGTTCAAACACTATCAACGGAATATGAAACTTATGTAGCATTGAAACATACTCTCCAAAAAGTTAAAAGTTAAAGTGAAAGAGAAAAAACCTTAGAAAAGGAATGGAACTTATTTATATATTCCGATATTTAAACTTCATGTAACGAAGCACCGGTGGAAGAAACCGACGCAGTAAATTTTCCAACTGAATTTGTGAATTTACTTGAATTGCATAAACTGGAATTAAAAAAAAAACTTTAAGACACGCTAACAACGTAGCTTTGCCCGCTATTTTTAATATTATAAAATGCTTTTCAACCCTGCTTTACGTTATTTATTTTCATTCAAAACACAAATGAACAAAACTACTTACGGGTCTATCTACCTAAGTTCGCACTTTACCAAATTATCTTGACATACACACGTATATTGCAAATTATTATGGATTCATTACTAACAATCCACTCTCATGAGCAAAAGTGATCAAATATTTATTTATTTTAAACCCATTTTTGTGCAGAATTATTTATTTGTGGTGGCTGGGTGAAGGCTTTAAATAAAAAACTTTAAATAAAAAAACGAATTTAATAAAAATTGTGGGGGGCGCAGCCCCCCCCTTAACCTTTAAGGCACGCTAACAACGTAGCGGGCTGCGCCCGCTAGTATATCATACTTAGGTAGAAGTATAGTATGAAGGAAGTGTTTGTCTTCTTATTCTACATAAAAATGCATATATAATACATTTTCAAAAAACGTCAAATTTAGAAGTTATGGCGCAAAAAAGCTTTGAAGTGTTTTTAGGTAATTTTTAGGGTCAAAAGTTCAAACCGACTGGCTTGATGCCCCCGAGAGATTCAATCTTTTTACACATATTATTTTTTATGCCCAATCTATCGGAAACTGCAGGTGAAGCGAACAAAAAAAAACAGGTTTGAAAATCTCATACATTTCCTCTACGAGGAACATTTTTGTGGAATATTTTAACCTTCTAACTCTTCAAGTAAAGGGACTTTTTTGGCCCCTTTTTAAAACGGACAAAAACGACCCGAAAGATAAAATTTTCCGCAAAAATATTTGTCATGAAATTCTACTATAAGTCTTTTAAGACATCAGCATTAAAAATTTAACTTCAGTGCCAGTAATAAGTAAAACCTTAAAATGTATTCAAGGTTTAATTTCGTACTTATTCAGAATTGGCGCTCACATATCCCACAAACATGGATTTTAGGGAGAAAACATGGGAATCTTTCATTTTAGGTATAGGATGTGTTCAGCGAACTTATGTAGAACACTACGAGGAATATTTTTGTGGAACATTTTAACCCTCTAACTCTTCAACTTACGGGTCTTTTTTGTCCCTTTTTAAAAAGGGATCAAAAAATTCCCTTTCATTAAAGAGTTAGAGGGTTAGAAAGTTCCACAAAAATGTTCCTCGTAGTGTTTTTAGCGGTGATGCTTTAGCGAATTTGCTCCCAAAGTTCAAAGATTGATTTTTCATATTTTCATTTTCTCTATACTGATGTCGTCTATAAACAGATTCATTGTTATTAGGCCGAGATGTAGTCGAATTTAGTCAAATCGTCTCCGAATAAAGTCTTAAAATTTTAACAATTTTGTATTTAAATTTTTGCGTTTGACAGAATAACAAAAACCTATTCGCTAAACCTAAACTAGTATAATTTGTCGACTATGTTTCAACACGTCCCAACATTTTCTGTAGCAAAAATTGTGTTCATTTAGCAGAGGGAAAATTTCTAAATGATTAATATAAATATAAAAATTCTATTAATTTGAAATAAGTATCAAAAAATTCAAAATTTGTATCTCATATGACGCGTTATATTTTGTTAAACCGCTCCAACATTTTGTTAACGACACACACACAATCAAATAAATATTTGTAATTATGAAAACCGCAAAATAGAAAACACATGATACGTTTTACCAAATATACTGTACTGAACTATAAACTATAGTACTTTTTTCGAACATTTAACGGCAATTTATCATGGTATTTAGTACTTAACAGCTGTTCATGTCTAGAATAGGAAAGACTGACTACTACGACAATTATGGACATAAATGTGTGAACGTAGGTACTCGTATAAATGTGATTATGACTGCTTCTTTACATACTTACACAACAACTACCTATTACATGCAAATATTCAAATCTATTACTTTTAAAGATGGGACATATTTAGGACTTTGTTGGTGGCATTTGCCAATGAAATATATGCCGAAAAACTACTGCTGCATTTAAATTTTTGGTGAGTATGTAGTTTGAATGAAAAACTGTGACTTTTTGGCAAATTATTTATGAGCCAAGTCAATTGGGTGCATTGAATATATTTTTGTACAATAAGAAATAAAAAAAAAACGTTTTGCCATCATCATCACCAGCAACAACATCGTCGTCCAAAAATTTGCAAAAATTTGCTCATATACATAACACACATGGTCTGAAATCATGAATTGCCAAACAAAACACAACACAAAACACAACACAAAAAATGAGTATGTAAAAGGTTTGAAACTTTCAAATAAAATTATTTTTAAATGATAACCATCACCAGTCTGGAAATGGATCGAAATGGACTTGTATGTAAAAATGTTTCATAAGCCTGATCAATGGTTAAAAAACACAATTTCTATGTAAAATTTTTACTTTTTTTTTGAAAACGAATTTTTTTCGTTCCATTTGAGATCAAATATTACCACATTTTCACTCAAATTTACAAGTAAATTACAGATATTTAAAATTAAAAAAATCGATAAGTCCAGCTGTATTTTCGGGTCCCGCTACAGACCCATCCACAGTATCCTATGCCTATATAGGTTGTAATTGATAATGATCTATTTATATTGAATGTAAAACAAATAAGCAAATTGAAACAACTTATTTAGACTGACATCAACGTAATTCTAAGAATGCAATTTTTATCCCTTGTTTTTGTTTCAGTTTTATTTATGAGAAAATCGGATTACAGGGAAAACAGATTCATGCTGACAACCGAATTTCTGGCCAATCTAATGATTCGATTGTGGTAACCAATTTTTTCGGTTGTGAAAGCTGAAATGAAAAAAACATCAGAAAAAATTTAGAAAATCACTTTCATTTGAGTTTTTTTTCCACACAATTTTGTTGAACATATAAACATCGTATGTATATATTTGGAAAGCCGAACTATCCTTCTAGGTCCGTTCAAAAACTTCCAAGTTTTGGAAAAAAAAACAGTAAACATTTTTAAATTTCATGTATAATGTTCTATCAAGCCGATCAAGCCGACGGCGATTTTTATCCGGCGTTATAAAAAAAAATAAATAAAGCGGGAGTTATGGGTACATAATAGCAATATTGCACGTGTGCAGTACACTAAAATAATAAAGTACAGTACACTAAAATAGTAAAGTACAGTACACTAAAATAAGAAAGTACAGTACACTCAAATAATAAAGTGCAGTACACTAAAATAATAAACTACAGTACACTAAAATACTAAAGTACAGTACACTAAAATAATACCCTAAAATAATAAAGTACAGTACATTAAAATAATAAAGAACAGTACACTAAAATAATAAAGTAGAGTACACTAAAATAGAAAAGTACAGTACACTAAAATAGTAAAGTACAGAACATTAAAACAAAGTACGGTACAATAAAACAATAAAGTACGGTACATTAAAATATTAAAGTAGAGTACACAAAAATAATAAAGTAGAGTACACCAAAATAATAAAGTACGGTACACTAAAATAGTAAAGTACAGTACACTAAAATACTAAAGTACAGTACACTAAAACAATAAAGTACGGTACTCTAAAATAATAAAGTACAGTATACTAAAATAATAAAGTACAGTACACTAAAATAATACCCTAAAATAATAAAGTACAGTACACTAAAATAATAAAGTACAGTACACTAAAATAGAAAAGTACAGTACACTAAAATAGTAAAATACAGAACATTAAAACAAAGTACGGTACAATAAAACAATAAAGTACGGTACACTAAAATGTTAAAGTAGAGTACACAAAAATAATAAAGTAGAGTACACCAAAATAATAAA
Organism: Leucophora obtusa; assembly: GCA_949987735.1. Taxonomy (NCBI): domain Eukaryota; kingdom Metazoa; phylum Arthropoda; class Insecta; order Diptera; family Anthomyiidae; genus Leucophora; species Leucophora obtusa. The sequence goes on along the minus strand of OX465298.1, from coordinate 139,910,450 downwards.
GTACTGTACGCTAAAATAATAAAGTACAGTACACTAAAATAGTAAAGTACAGTACACTAAAATACTAAAGTACAGTACACTAAAACAATAAAGAACAGTACACTAAAATAATAACGTACAGTACACTAAACTAATAAAATACAGTACACTAAAATAATAAAGTAAAGTACACTAAACTAATAAAATACAGTACACTGAAATAATAAAGTACAGTACGCTAAAATAGTAAAGTACAGTACACTAAAATAATAAATTATAGTACACTAAGTACTTTTAATTAAGTACTAACATAATAAAGTACACTAAAATAATAAAGTACACTAAAATAATAAAGTACACTAAAATAATAAAGAGTACACTAAAATAGTAAAGTACAGTACACTAAAATAGTAATCTACAGTACACTAAAATAATAAAGTACACTAAAATAATAAAGTACACTAAAATAATAAAGAACACTAAAATAATAAAGAGTACACTAAACTAGTAAAGTACAGTACACTAAAATAGTAATGTACAGTACACTAAAATAGTAATGTACAGTTCACTAAAATAGTAATGTACAGTACACTAAAATAGTAATGTACAGTACATTAAAATAGTAATGTACAGTACACTAAAATAGTAATGTACAGTACACTAAAATAGTAATGTACAGTACACTAAAATAATAAAGTACACTAAAACAATAAAGTACACTAAAATAATAAAGTACACTAAAATAATAAAGTACACTAAAATAATAAAGTACACTAAAATAATAAAGTACACTAAAATAATAAAGTACACTAAAATATTAAAGTACAGTACACTAAAATAGTAAAGTACCGTACACTAAAATAATAAAGCACAGTACACTAAAACAATAAAGTACAGTACACTAAGAAAGTAAATTACAGTACACTAAAATATTAAAGTACAGTACACTAAAATAATAAAGTACAGTACACTAAAATATTAAAGTACAGTACACTAAAATAATAAGTACAGTACATTAAACTAATAAAGTACAGTACACTAAACTAATAAGGTACAGCATACTAAAATACTAAAGTACAGTACACTAAAATAGTAGAGTACAGTACACTAAAATAGTGTATCAAATTTGGTGCAGAGCACAAAGTTTTCGCCGAGGAAAGGTTTTCTGCATAGTGGCCATCATGGACTGGAAGATGAGATAATGACCAAAATATATATCGTCTAATTCCTACAACGAAACGGTTCTAAACCCAATGGCACTTTTCAAACGATTACACGGCATGGAAATGGGGATAATCCAACATGGACATAATCCACATTTCCATTTTGGGGATTATAATCCAAATTTCTCGCACATAATCCCAAAACAGCAACTGGGTTATACGGCAGTTTACAAAACTGTGATAGTGTCCATGGGGTTTAGGATCATTTCCAGGTAGGGATTATGACCAGTAAAATATTTTGGTCAATATCCCTATATTCTAACCAAAGGAAGCTACGTAAAAAAAGCTTGCCAGAGTAGTAAACATCCTAGCCCGGCCTTAAACCGGCTGCACAGAAAAGCTTTGGATATAATAGGATTATGACTATCCCTATAATAGGGATTATTTTCTTTTAAAAACCGGTATGAATGTCCAAGGGTAATACGTCTATTTCACGATGCGACAGTAAAACTGCGTTCTCAGTTTTTCATTTGCTGATCTTCTCTCATTTTTAAAGGACTTCAAAATTTTAAAGATATAAAAATTTATTTAAATATTTATACTTATTAGTTTTTCTCAATATGGGCATCAAAATGAAGAGAACAATCTCGAAAAATGGAAACAATTTCTTGTTTTAATTTTTCAGGACGAAAAATTGTAAATAATGTCCTCTGAAAATGTTATCATTTCATATCCTTGAGATATATTTTTCTCAAAAAATAAATGTTAAAACCTTATGCATACTTTACCACATACTTAAATTTTGTTCCTATAGGATATGAAAGGATAAACTTTTCAAAGGAAATTATTTAAAATTTTTCGTCCTGAAAAAATGAAAACCAAAAAGTTTTATGTGTATATGGCCTTGTTCAAGTCCAGTAAAAAAAATGTAAAACTGTCTCATGGTGTTTTTAGCTGGGGACGACTGTGACCAAAATGGTGTTGCTGATAGTCCCGATTTGGTTTCGGTGTTATGACCAAAAATAATACCCGAATCGGAAACGGTGATAACGTTTGTGAGCTTGAGAACATGTGACCAAAATTCTATATACACTAGACCGTACCTCAAAAAAAAAGTGCACCGTACACCCTCCAATATGATGTATTTTTGGAAGGCGATTTAAAAAAAAAATTTTTTTAGCGACTGTAGGGGTCGTCTTTTTTAATTTTTTGTTATAGCTTTGGCATTTAAAATCGGATTTTAAAGTGTGATATATCGATTTTTTTGCCTCGAGGAGACCAGTGTTTTGCTATATAGTAAAAATCCAATTAAAAACAATTTAAAAACGCGACCCCTACTTTCGGCAACTAATATATAAAAAAAATGTATACTGGGTTTAGCGAAAAACTTCCTTAGCAAAAGTTTAATGATTTTTTGCGAGCTTTACTTTTCTGACATTAGAGTTGTACATTAGGTTTGCAGCAACTGAGATCTGGTGGGTAACTACTAGAACGAGATACTTGACGTCAAAATGTCCTTAGAGCAAAACAATCGTCTCCCCGAGAGAAAAACATCGATGTATCATACTTTAAGATCCGACTGTAAATACCAAAGATATAACGAAAAATGTAAAATGGCGACCCCTACGTTCGCCAAAAAAAATAAATGAAACCTCCTTGCAAAAATACTTCATATTGAAGGGTGTACGGCGCACTTTTTTTTTTTTGCCTGTAAGGTGGTACGCTCTAATATACACTTTATATAGAGGTTTTTTTTTTTGCCTACTGATGATTTTAGACCATGTGTGCTTATAAAACAGTATTATCGTTTGCAGATTTTAGTATATAAAAATGTATTTCTAACAATTTTGCTACATTTCCCAGATTTTGAAGGTTCGAAGAGATTCAAAGAGAGCATCTTAATCTGAGCTTTGTAAAAAACTAACCTATTTCGATCCCTAAATACGAAATTTTGTAACTTTTCTAGTTTAGAAATCGATAATCTAGTCCTAAAACTTGACTTAGGAAATTTTCTTTTTTCGTTCCACTGTGCCATAATGCTATTACGAATATATGTGTTGGCATAGATTAAGTATTAGTAAAAGAAATAACAATTTTATTGATTTGACCATGATGCCATTCATGCTTAAATTGCAATGCATGCAAGTCATATTAACAGTACAAGCAAATATGCAGCCAATATGCATTTTGCATATGCCTGGTATGTGTGTGATAAAATTATTGCATGCATGTGTGTGTGTGCATAATATGCAAAATATGTATTGGCAAATTGCAATATTTGCTATTTGATTTATGTGGTAAAGAAACGACACAAAAAATAGAAGTCATCACATACTAACACTTTGTTGCCACTCAATTCCAAAGTGTTAAGACATTTTGGTGACAAACCCTGTCATGCTTGTTTAATTAAAGATTGTTGTAAAGGAATTAAATTTTTACAAAAAAAAAAAAAAAAAATCTATTTTAACTGCAATCCGGACAATGAAATTGAATTTCTAATACTAAGAAAATACTTTTGATTCTTCTTAACACGGTAAATACTATTTGTAAATTTTAAATTAAAATTTATTTAACATTTAGGGTCATATGCATATATATATAAACACATTTCAAGTTTATTAACCATTTTATGCATAAGCACTTTATTATATTTACAAGTAACGTTGTTTAAAAAAATTATTTTGTCGGTATTAAAAAATCTCAATTAAAATGGCATGAACAGTTAAAAATTATTTTTTCAGTTTATGATTAACTTTTTCTAATAGATTTCTTGCTTCCGAAATTTTATCAGTTAGTACCTAAAAATATACCCAGATAAAAATAGTTTGTAAATACAATTAAACTTTTTGTAAAAACAATTAAGCATTTAATTTAAATTTAGCCTGCAAATGAGTTTGTTAATACAAACAATATGTTTGCTACCTGATGGTTGTATTTATTTCAATTTAATAGCCAACATATTTGTTGAAATTTAAAGCAAATTTTAACAAACGATGTTACTTGATTTTCTTTTTTTAATTAAATAGTTTGTCATATAAACAAACAATTTACCAGTCGAAATTGTTGATTTTATTTTTTTTTTTTAATTAAAAAAAAAACACCTCTTAAATAAAAAATAAATATTTTTTCAATATTGTTTATTTTTAAAACATTAAGGGTTTTCACAAGGGGTGTACTATTTGTTGTATCGTTGTATCGTCCTAACAAAAAACAGAGTTGTTAAAAATTAAATTGAAAAAATACAACATTTGAGAATAGCACGATACAACATTTTTACGTATGTTTAGTGTCCTATGTTTGAGTGTACTAACCGATAGAAAACTGAATAGAAAATCGTTGTTAAACACAAATAAAAATTTTAACAACTCTGTTTTTTGTTAGGACGATACAACGATACAACAGATAGCACACCCCTTATGAACAACCTAATTGTTTTCGTATAAATTTAAGTTTTACTTTAATCTAAATATTTAAAAATTTTCTTCTACTTTTTTTATTAATTTCGGCGCGTTTATATTTTTGGTATGCATTTACGCGTGTGTATAACAGAGTTGTTTAATATGATTTCGCAGATTCATTTACATTAACACCCCACTCCCAAGTTGGGCGCCATTTACTTTTATAACGAAAAGTAACAAAATCCTCTCAATCAACAACATTTCTTAACAGAAATAATACATTTTCATATCTGCCTATTAAATAACTGTAAAGAAAACACAAATAGGCGGTGGTTTGACAACTGTTTAACAAGATTTTTTATTTTTTTTTTTTCGTATTTTTTTGGCCAGTTAACTAACATTTGCTGTAATTATGTATTTATTTGCTACTGTTTGGCATTAAATTTTATTTTAAAGAGTAAAACACACATTCGTACACAATATTTAAAGGCGTTAATGCCTAATCATTTTTGGTTTAACGATTTGGCAACATGTCAGCTTTGCCATAATGATATGGTGGTATGCACTTGATGACATTGCATGTGTTGATTTAAGTTTAAAATGAGGTTTTATAATGAATGCCAAAAATGTTAAAACAATTTTCAACAAAAAAAAAAAAAAAAAAATCTTTAAATTTTCAAAATTTATACTTAAATATTTAAGTGATATTTTACATCAAATACAATTTGATAACAATATAATCTTTGTAGAATTGTGTTCATAAATGAATGGGCATGTTCATGTTCATGATAATGCATGATAGATGTGTATGTAAATATGTATATTTGTTGATGTTAAGAGACTAGTTTTCACTTTTGTTTGTTTGCCTGCATAAATTCATGCCAGGCTGATAGACTGATTGCACTATGGTGCAAGAATTCATTAACCCAGTAAAAAGTTATTCTTTAAAGCATTATATTTATTGCATAACAAAAAATCGTAGCCTTTTTTAAATCTTATTTTTTTCCCCCCTTTAAATTGTCTCTTTATCGCGTACCACGAAATTTGGAAGATATGAAAATAGTTTTATTTGAAAATGGGAAAGAAATGTGAAATGTAAATTCATTTACTTAGTTTTGGACTTCAGAGGCAAATATTTTTAAACTATCTATAGTGTCTAACCGAAGGCACATTTTTGGGGAGATGCCCAAGATCGACCGAATTTACAATAGTCGGCTTAAGCCGATGCCGATTATTTTTATTAGGCCCACAAAGCAGTATCTACACTTTCGAACAACGAATAATTCGCATAATTTAATCGATTAACCAAAATTTGTAAAAAAAAAAAAAAAAATTACAAAAATATTTAAGAATTATATTTTTTTATTATTTGAATTATTCGTTATTTGAAATTTTGACATTTTAAAATCCCAAAACTTATTTAAAAAATTGTGTAAAGTAATTGGCTGTGAGCTTGTTTGTAACTATCTGAATTTGATTCTTGCCTAAGGAAATCATTATCAGACGACGGTTTAAAGTCTTTAGAAATATTTGTTAGGTTAAACTACAACAAAACAAACTCAATACAAATATCTGGTTTTTGTCTAGGAGTGTTGTTTAATATCAAAGAGAAAAAAAAACTGTCACAATTTGCTTTGTCATCTTTCAAAATACTACTCTATTGTTTTGACAGATCTAGCAATGTAATGGCATCTATTTACGTATAACCTATTTTTTCAGATCATTTCTTTCAAATTTTTTTAAATGTTAAGCAATAGTAAATAATGCTCAATGCTTAACTAATGTTCAATCCAATAAAGTTTGTTTAGTAAGGATATGGTTCGACTTTATACAGGGCGAATTAAAAGATAAATAAATTATAATTTTATATTACGCCTTTTTTTAAACACTGGATTTATTTTATATTCCCAAGTAAAAAAAATCATATGGAGCCATATGAAGTTATATTTAACTATATATAATCTTTTATGTAATTAGATATAATTATATCCGAAAAATGAGAACATCTTATTGTATCTTATTGTATCGAATTGTATATAATTGTATACAATTTGGTACAATTTGATACAATTTTATGCAATTCGATACAATTGTATCCGAATTTTCTCCTCATCCAATTACATCAAATTATATCTTTTTGTATAAAATTATATAAAATGATTATTTTAATTTTTGCATTAAAAAATACAAAAATTGTTTTTTCGGACTTTCTATATTTTCATATATTTAGTTAGAATATTCTTCCACCTCAAGTCCAAATTCTAATATGATATTGTCATATTAGATTTTTATTTGTTGTTTCAAAAAGGGTTGATCATTTTCATGATAGACAATACAATTGTTTCGTAGACATCACTCTACTCTTCAGTTGTCCGCAATAAGAAAATGATAACTTTCCTACTCAAACCGAGACATTACATAAGGTACAAAAAACCAAGAGTAGAGTGATGTCTACGAAACAATTGTATTGTCTATCATGAAAATGATCAACCCTTTTTGAAACAACAAATAAAAATCTAATATGACAATATCATATTAGAATTTAAATAAAAAAGATATGCAATATCTGGAGATCAGACCTGGGGGATTTCAATTACAATTGCAAATAAATGTAATTGAAATTAAAAAAAACGAGTAAAAAGGTTAAAGTCGGGCATGCCGACTATACAATACCCTACACCAGTCTGGTGTATTGTTTGGATCCGAAATTCGAATGGGTTAAAATGGGGCTTATGTCAAAATTTTCTATAATGTGAGTCAGCGCACCAAATTTCATTAAAATATCTTAATATTTGCGACCTACAGTTTGTAACCAAGCCAATTTTAGGGGGACCCTTATATGGGCACTAGTTCTAAACATGGACCGATGTTCACCAAAATCAATAGGCTTCGTCCTTGGGCCAACATAGGTCTATGTACCAAATTTCATCAAAATATCTTAATATTTGCGACCTGCAGCGTATAAACATTATAATTTTGGTAGGACCCTTATATGGGCTCTAGGTCTAAACATGGACCGATGTTCACCAAAATCAATAGGCTGCGTTATTGGGCCAATGTAGATCTGTGTACCAAATTTCATCAAAATATCTTAATATTTACGACCTGCAGCGTATAAACAGTATAATTTTGGTAGGACCCTGATATGGGCACTAGGTCTAAACATGGACCGATGTTCACCAAAATCAATAGGCTGCGTTATTGGGCCAATATAGGTCTGTGTACCAAATTTCATCAAAATATCTTAATATTTACGACCTGCAGTGTATAAACAGTATCATTTTGGTAGGACCCTTATATGGGCACTAGGTCTAAACATGGACCGATGTTCACCAAAATCAATAGGCTGCGTTATTGGGCCAATGTAGGGCTGTGTACCAAATTTCATCAAAATATCTTAATATTTACGACCTGCAGCGTATAAACAGTATAATTTTGGTAGGACCCTTATATGGGCACTAGGTCTAAACATGGACCGATGTTCACCAAAATCAATGGGCTGCGTTATTGGGCTAACATAGGTCTGTGTACCAAATTTCGTCCAAATATCTTAATATTTACGACCTGCAGCGTATAAACAATATAATTTTGGTAGGACCCTTATATGGGCACTAGGTCTAAACATGGACCGATGTTCAAAAAAATCAAACTTGTTCGTCCTTGGGCCAACATAGGTCTGCGTACCAAATTTCATCAAAATATCTTAATAGGTGCGACCTGTAGAGTGCGCACAAGATTGCATGGACAGACAGACAGACGGACGGACGGACGGAGGGACGGACAGACGGACATCGTTAAATCGAAATAAAAAAAATTCTGAACCGATCGGTATACTATAAGGTGGGTCTACGACCAATATTTTTTGGTGTTACAAACATCAGCACAAACTTATAATACCCTGACCACATAGTGGTGTAGGGTATAAAAACACAATTACATTTCATGTAACTGTAATTGAAAATTTGTAATTACAAGTAATTGTAATTGAAAGTGATTTCAATTACAAATTTCAATTACATTTAGAATTAAAGTGTTTTTTGTTAAAAGTTTGTAGAAAAAAGTGACTGGGATAGGTTGGATAGGCGTGGATAAGTATAAAAAGAATACGTCATGTTGGGCTGACCCCTCACTTGTGCTTTTTGTCATTATTTCTTTTCCGAAAAAATGTAATTGTAATTGAATGTATAATTGCAAATTTTCAATTACAAATTACTTGTAATTGTGTAATTGCATGTGTTATTAATTTCCAAATATAATGATTAACCCAAAGGTCTGCTGGAGATCCTATAATTTCGATAAATCTTCCATTACTTTTATCCAGATTTACCATGACAGTGCATTAAACATGAACAAAATTTTCTTTATTTTTAGTAATTTTAAAATAACAAGACTGAAATGTTAAAGTTAATAGGATCATGTTATACAACCAAGATATAAGAAAAATAGTAGAAAAATAGTAAAATATTACAAAATAGTAAAAATTACTAAAAATATATGATGCAAAAAATAAACTCACACACGAATCATGCACGGGTTATATATTCTTATTCACGCTCACGCACGAATCACTTGAGTATAGTAATTATTACTCACGATCGCGTGTTATTCACAGAGATGTTCGTGACTCACGAACATTTCTAGTCACGCGCCAATCCCTAGTAATTACTAAATCTAAAACTAGTTCAAAATCATTGTTAACATAGAACCACATATAATATAATACGGTTTTATATGGACCTTATATATATTTATATAAAATCACTTTGAAATAATTGCTTATGTGGGATGATATATAATTATAGATGATTTTATAAAGAACGTTATATTGTTATATATTAAAGAAATCATGAAATATTGTAGATATGGAACGGTATTAAGTTATATATGGGTTCTTATTCGTCAATATATAATCATATCTAACACAAATTATGAAATATTTCTTATATGGCTCCACATATAGTTTTATATTATTATGTATAGTGTCATACTAAATTATATATAAACGTATATGTAATTACATCTGTAATATGTTACTTTATGTATTTATATATAGCACATGCAATTATATGTAGGCCAGTATGTAATAATATAAAATCACATATGTCTCCATATTAAAACCTTTGAGGAAAAAATATCTAACATATGACTATATAAAAGTATATCTGCTTGAATTTAAAAGCATATCTGGCCATATGTTACTATAAGTTACTATATGCAATTACATAAAATAATATATGATTATATCAAAACTTTTTTACTCGGGTTGTTAAAAATCCATATTTGATTTTTTAATTTTCATAATTTAATATTTTTAACAAAATCTAATATTTATTTGCTAATATAACATGCAATAAAATCATAAATATTTGTAAAAATGTTAACACAGGAATTTAATTATCGAGCTAAAGTGCTTTTGGATTATCGAGGTAAAGTGCGGTATAAGTCATATTTTAAGCAATAATTTATCCTGGTAACTCAATGCAAGTTAAAAGCATTATCGTGCCGAAAATTGTTGTGGGTAATAATCGGTAATTTTTAATTTTTGGCCGAAGGAGATTCTGAAAAATGGTAGACAACAGGGTAGGCGTTGAATACCCTAACGTGCAGTAGACCGTACCACTTTACAGGTTTGGCCAAAACTACACCATTTCCAACTGTAATTGAGAAAAGAACAATTGAAATTAAGATTTTCCATTTGAAATTGAGAAAAGTTCATTTGATTTTGAGATTTTCTATTTAATATTCAGAAAATAACAATTGATTTTGAGATTTTCCATATGAAATTGAGAAAAATGCAAATGGAATTAAGATTTTCCATTTAAAATTGAGAAAGGAACAAATAAAATTGAGATTTTCCAATTCAAATTGAGAAAAGAAGATATGTAATTGAGATTTTATATTTGATATTGGGAAAATAACAAATGAAATTTAGATTCTCCAATTGAAATTGAGAAAAGAACAAATGATATTGAGATTTTATATTTGAAATTAAGAAACACACAAATGAAATTGGGAAAATTATAAATTAAATTAAGAAAAGTATAAATGTAATTTAGAAAATATCAAATGATTTTGGGAAAAATTTGTATTAAGGAAAAAAATTTATTAAACACAAAAAATAAACAATAAAAACAACAATCAACGTACGGGCATATTTTTTATTTGTACGGCGGATTAATGGAATGTGCAGGAATGATGTATGGCTCTGCTGAAGTCGCCAGCAGTTACCAATGTTTTAGCTTCATCAATACGAGCTCAATCTGAGTAGAGTTGCAGAAGAGTTTTCAAATACAGTTTCTAACCTGTTGCAATAAGAAGCATTATCGACGACTACCAGGAACTCCGAAAGGTTGTTCCACATCTCCTCCTATCTCACGAAAAAATTTCTCATCCATTCCCTGGCAACAGGGAATCCAATTTTTCATCCCCCGAGTAAAAATAGTTATATATTGTCATATATAATGTGATTGGGTTATATCTGACAATGAATGGAGTCACTTTAAGACACATATCATTATATACAACTACATCTGATATTATTTTCTCAACGAATTTTTTGTATGGTAAATGATGTTATTACATATCCCCAAATCTGACTCCATATATAAATACATAAGCCATATAAAACTAATCAAAATATATGTAGTCACCGATATGATTATATATGGTTCGATACTAAGTTATATAACACTGTATGTGTCTTCATACTAAAAATATATTCTTGTAATTTTATATAACTTTCTATATAATCCCGTAGAAATTAATATATAGTTCAACATCAGCCAAATAATTTTCACGTGATTTTTTTACATGTAAAATCATGTTAAAAAATGATGCGTACGATTTAGAAGACAAAAGCATTCAACTAAATTTTTAATATATGTTATAAAATTTGGGCCTTTAAAATTGTTCAAACTATGCAAATTTCAATGTCAATTTAATAGCTGGTATCCATAAAAAGTATACCTACTATCAGACAAAATTATATAAAATCAGATATTTTTATATCGAATTAGATATAATATGATGTCCTGGATATGGACAAATCTCGGATCAAACTGTATCAAATAATATCTAATTTTATATAATTAGAAACATGTAGATGACCCATTTTTCGGATCAAGCTGTATGTGGTTGTATATGGGGATTTATCAAAAAAGTATACTTATTAGGGCGGGTCGATAATAATCGCCCATGGCTAAAACGAATTCTACTACCCCCCAACTGTTGACTTTTGTCCCGTAGGGTCAAGTTTTGAAAAATCCCACTTTGACCCATTTAGAGTGCCCCAATCGAGTCCAAATATATGACCGACCCCCACTAACTTTGGAGGGCCGATCCACCCATGCCAGTGGCACACCCCCTGGAACTCCCCTGGGGGGTTCCCCATACAAACATTTTAAAAAATCACCATTTTTGGCACTTTATTTTATTATTTTTTATTTATTTCATTTATTTTTATTATTTTATTTATTTTTTCCCTTTAGAAATTTATTTAGTCAGAACATATGTAAATGAAAAAATTAATTTAACTTAGTAATAGAAAATAAAATAAAAAAAATTACTGTTTGAAGTCTTTTTTGCTTTCAAGTCTGGGCAATTTCGCACGACTCTCTAATGTCGTCACCATAACAGCCTCTACATTTTCCGGTATAACTCGTTTGGAAACGCTAGCTAGCAATTGAACGTGTCGTTCTGTTGTAGGTCGTAAAATAGGTTGTGTGGGTTTTTTAAGCCACCACAAGACACAGCTGCATGTCGTAAACTTACTTAAGCTAAATCGGTTACAGGTAGAATTGAGCATAAAATTATTATAAAGGATTTTCCAGAAGTAATAAAAGGCGCACTTGCTTAACAGAATTTGTGGTCAGATTAACGTTTAATTTACATGTAAGTACTTTATGGGCAGTTTTGACAACAAAATCGGTTACAAGTAGAATTGAGCATAAAATTATCATAAAGGATTTTCCAGAAGTAATAAAAGGCGCACTTGCTTAACAGAATTTGTAGTCAGATTAACGTTTAATTTACACGTAAGTACTTTATGGGCAGTTTTGACAACAAAATCGGTTACAGGTAGAATTGAAATTACCATTTCATTCTTATTACCTCGTCTCCTAGACCATATATAACGCAACAGTTTTTGTGAATGCATTAAGTCGTTCTGAAGAACTCGAAGTGTGAAGTGCTAATTTGAGATAAAAAAATATTTAAAAAAAATCATTCCAAATCAAGAAGTTTACAATGAATCCACCATCCTCTACACCGCAAGATGAAGCAATAACAACATCAACAACTATCGAAAACCCAATGAGTCATATACCCAGGCATGATGTTACTGTTTTTGGTGTGTCTACTGATTTGACTGATCTTAATTTACCAACCCATCTGGATATCTTGAGATATTATTTTTACTTGAGCGAACAAAAAAAGTTGTCCTATAAAGCATTCACTATTCAAGTACAAGATAAGTTGATTGGAATTTGGGAAAAACTTGGTATGGAAATAATGCTGAAAAAAAGTGTATGTAATAAATTGAATAGATTGCTTGACAAATATCAAGAGCAAAGCAAGAGAAGAAACAAACCCCAACAATTTACAGAGTATGTAAAATCTCTGGAAACAATTTTTTTCATTGGAACATGTAAATGCGATTTGAAGGCAGCTCCATGTGCATGCGGTTTGGTTCCCGAACGCCTCAAAGAGTTTATGCACGATCAACATAATCAGAGAAGTCTAACAATGGATGGATTTGCGATGGAAATTGAAGAGCAAGGAGCAACGTCTATATCATCAATGCCAACATACCAAGATCCCGATGATTCAACATACGCACCGCCACCGGTTCAAGAAGATTTGGATATAAGCACAAGTTCACAATACACACAGAGATACGATTGTTTTAACTTTGCCTTGGTATGTGACAGATTTGGCGTGCCTGATAGAGTAGCATCAGCAATGGGAACAGCTCTTTTCCAAGATTTTAAAATGAAAGATATCCATGGCAAACCTCTCATCATGGATAAATCGAAAGTTCGCCGAGAAAAAGAGAAATGCAGACAAGAAGTGCTTCGCAAACGGTTAGATGATACCAATTTGTTAGCATTTTCATTCGATGGCAGAAAAGATGATACTTTAACGAGAGATACAATTGATGAGAAGTATCATACTAGAATGGTAAAAGAACCTCATCTTGTTATTTTGAGAGAACCGAATTCTGAATTGATTGGTTACGTAAGACTGGAACATGAAACCGCTGAATACAAAACAACCAAATTAAATGATTTTTTCAACGATAAAAATATATCACTGGATGCATTAATTGGCATATGCACTGACGGTGAGCCAACAAACACTGGCCCAAACGGTGGAATTATACGACGATTCGAATTGCTGTTAAAAAGACCATTGCATTGGTTCGTTTGCCTTCTACACTTCAACGAACTTCCGTTTCGGCATTTGTTTGAAGCTTTGGATAAATCAACCAGCACTGGACCAAGATCGGCAACCGGAAAATTGAGCCGTCAAATCGAAACTTGTGAAACTCTTCCGGTAAGTTATTGCTATCACTCATTTATTATAATTGTCAACCGTTTTTAATTGTTTTATTTTTATATATTTTCAGGTGGTGGACGGCTTTCAGAAAATTGAGTTGAAAAATATGCCCCCTGCTCCAGAAAAAATTGAATTTTCCACCGATTCCAAGTACTTATACGACATGGCCCATGCAATTTCTAGCGGCGTGGTTTCAGTGGATCTGGCAAACATCAAACCAGGGAAAATTGTACATTCTCGGTGGCTCACCAAGGCCGCTAGACTATTACGATTATATGTGACAACGGAAAATCCAGATGCAAATTTAAGAATACTGGTTGAATTTATAATTACATGTTATGTGCCAATGTACTTCAATATCAAGTATTACAGCTCTGTCGTGTACGGTAGTAGATTATTTTTCAAATTCATTAGTTGGTCAAGATTTCTAGAACCTCGTTTACGCAAAATTGTCAATAAAGTAATTACAGATAATTCATATTATGCGCATTCGGAAAATATCTTGTTATCAATGTTGTTTGATGATAGCAAAGAAAAGCGCGACTGTGCTATCAAGATAATTCTACGCTATCGAACCGATGTTGACGACCCAACGGGACTTAGAGCTTATAAAAAACCAGATATAAACTTTTATTGCACAAGTTACACGGAAATGATCAATATGAATGACATAAATGACGTATTTGAACCACCATTCACGCGAAGCATTCCATACGATACTTTGAAAGACTATTTAAATCAAGATGATCCACCGTTTAATGATCCAAAAATTCCATCACACATACAAGAAACAGAACGACACGTTCAATTGCTAGCTAGCGTTTCCAAACGAGTTATACCGGAAAATGTAGAGGCTGTTATGGTGACGACATTAGAGAGCCGTGCGAAATTGCCCAGACTTGAAAGCAAAAAATACTTCAAACAGTAATTTTTTTTATTTTCTTTTCTATTACTAAGTTAAATTAATTTTTTCATTTACATATGTTCTGACTAAATAAATTTCTAAAGAGAAAAAATAAATAAAATAATAAAAATAAATAAAATAAATAAAAAATAATAAAATAAAGTGCCAAAAATGGTGATTTTTTAAAATGTTTGTATGGGGAACCCCCCAGGGGAGTTCCAGGGGGTGTGCCACTGGCATGGGTGGATCGGCCCTCCAAAGTTAGTGGGGGTCGGTCATACATTTGGACTCGATTGGGGCACTCTAAATGGGTCAAAGTGTGATTTTTCAAAACTTGACCCTACGGGACAAAAGTCAACAGTTGGGGGGTAGTAGAATTCGTTTTAGAGGTATGGTTCCTTCGGCAAAGTTTCTTATTTTGATCCCTAGAATACGATTTTCCGGCGATTTTTTTGCCTCCCCACAAATCGACCCGGCCTAATACTTATGTATGACACCATATTAAGATTTTTACCCGGGCCAATTTAATAACGCCTTTAACAATTGGGTAACGTGATGGTGGGTTGGTGGTGGCTAGCGCGAGTTCAAGATCTTGAATAGCCACGTTTACGGCGATAAAACAAACTGAAATTTGTTTCGTCCAGCCCCACTATTTCGTTACCGGCTCTGACGTACTCGTTCAGACAAGTAAAGTATTCTGAATATTTGGCCTACTTAGCAGCTTTTAAGGAATATATATCGGTGTAAGATATTTCCAATTTCTTGCCATTTTTGTCTCCGTTCAAGCTTAATTTTATTCACAAGAATTTTATTAAATTTCTTAATTGCAGTTGAAAATTTCTCAATTTCATTTGTATTTTTCTTAATTTATTTGTTTTTTCTTTTCTCAATTTCAAATAAACAAATCTAATTTCCATTTGTTTTTTCCTCATTTTCAATTGTAAAATCTCAATTTCATTTGTTTTTTTTTTTTTTAATTTCAAATGTAAAATCTCAATTTCATATGTTCTTTTCTCAATATCAAATTAAAAATCTCAATTCCATGTATGCTTTTCTCAATTTCAATTGTAAAATCTCAATATCATTTATTCGTTTCTCAATTTTAATTGGAAAATCTCAATTTCATTTGGTTTTTTCGAAATATGAAATAGAAAATCTCAATTTCAATTGTTCCTTTCTCATTAGCAAATGGAAAATCCCAATTTCAATTGCTCTTTTCTCAATACTACATGGAAAGCTCTCAATTTCAATTAGAAGTGGTGTATAATATTGAATATATGAGACTAAAGTGTATCACAAAGGGGAGTTTGGGAATTGCTGATTTCGAATCTGAAATATATTAAAAATTCAAAATGGCGGATCCAAGATGGCCATGAACTTTTAGTTTTTAATATATTGGACTTAAAATAATCAATTATATATGCTTAGAGCCCGCTAATTAAAAATCTGAAACTAAAACTTGGAAATTCAAAATGGCGGCTCCAATATGGCGACTAAAATTTTTTCATTAAATTTCTTATGTCGTCTGATTTGCTTAAAATTTCTACCAGGGCAAGCTTTTGGGTAGCAGGTTACGAATCTGAAATCAAAATTTAAAAGTTCAACATGGAGGCCATATATTTAAAATTGTTACGTGTTGGAACTAAGAAAAATATACTTGTATCGGCGTTTTAAAAGTTTACATTTGGCCCTATGTTTTTGGGGAGTTAAAATTTCCCCTCTTTTGAAAATGTTCATTGTGAATCGGCATCGGAATTCATGTGAATCTTCCATTTTAGGTATAGGATGTGTTCAGCAAATTTATGTAAAACACTACGGGGGACATTTTTATGGAACATTTTAATCTTCTAACTTTGCAATTAAAGGGTCTTTCTTGGCCCTTTTTTAAAAAGTGTCAAAAAAGACCCGTAAGTTGAAGAGCTAGAGGCTTAAAATGTTCCACAAAAATATTTGTCATGAAATTCTACTATAAGTCTCTGAAGACATCAAAGTTGAAAATTTAACTTTAATGTCAGAAATAAGTCAAAACTTAAAATGCGTTTAAGGGTTAATTTCGTACTTATTCAGAATTGGCACTCAAATGACCCACAAACCTGGATTTTAGGGGGCTAGTCTATGTGAGAAAACCAGAACCTTCATTTAAGGTAATTTTTGGTGCTATTTTTTAATTTTTACTAAAACTCTGAAATGCTGGAAATCAGCGAGATCTGAAGTTATTTTTTCAGTTAAAGTGCAAAATCTCGAAAGTTTATGAATGCTCGCAAACGGTCGCAAAAAGCTAGATAGAGCACATCTTAAAGAACACATTCTCATTCAAGTTTTTCAAATATCTCTTGGAACATTTTGGAGCTTTTTTTTTTAAAAAAATTAAGGATTTTCGAAAAAGAACCCATAATTTTGAGGTAAAATTAATAACTTTGTTAGTTTTTTCGTAAATACTTAACAGATTTCTATTTTTTTTTTTTTTTTGAGAACTAGTTTCTGTTTTATAATTTGAGATTGTTTTTGGAACAAATTATTGTTTATTTATGATTTTTTTATTGTATCATTATGAAATAAAAAATGTCACAAAACTAAAAAACTTTGATTTTGAACTCTCGCCAACTAACAACGAGTAACCACAATGATACAATGTTTCACTCACAAAATATTCAACAATCCTAGATTTTGAATATATAAACATATTTTCCCTTTACCTGTATTCTACTTTTGGCCAAAAAACGGCGATGCTGGCCCACAGTGCAACCGTGATAAATTTGCTGAAAAAAAGAACCAGGATGACCGATTAGAGAGCAGCAACAGGAAAAGAACTGGGGGAAAGACATCTGACCGAACATATACCGTTATACACCGAATGAACCTGAAGAATCGTTTTAAAAATTCCTTCGAAATAAGAAGAGATCTCGAACAAGACCACCATGTTAGCATTAGTGTGGAAACGGTTCGCAGACAACTCCTGGAATTCGGACTTTGTGGTAGAAGACGAGCAAATAAAAACCCCTCCTGACACAAAAAATGAGAGATAAAATGCACGACAATTGCACTTTCGACTAATGGCGAAACGTTATATGGTCTAATGAGAGCAAGTTTAACTTGCAGTGTTCCGACAATCTTCCGTACGTGCGACGTTTTAAAGGAGAAAGATTTAAGGAGAAGTCATAACGGGACTTGTCGTGCCTATTGTGGAGGAGCAATACGGGCATTCTAGTGAGGCTATCTTTCAGGATGACTCCGCATCAAGTCACCGTACTATGTACTATCATTATATTCGAATGTTTGTAGCTAAAAATTATGAAATAATCTTCTAAATCTTTTTTACAGGTGCAAAAAACATTCAAGGACCTCGGTATTCAGCACATGGAGCTAAAAGAGTTTTGGAAAATGTCTGGGAAAATGAGATTTCAAACGGTGAATTGCAAAAACTTGTTGAGTAAATGCCTTCCCAAATCGAAGCTGTTATAAACTCCACAGGGAGGTCGACATCTTATTACACTTAAGAATATAATAATAAAGGGTTTTTCAACAGGGACGCTACAAAAGTAGAAAGACAGGGACAGCAAACGACGCCATATTTCTTGCCGCTCTTTTGACATTTCTCTTCAGTAAGGTTTGCCATTTCATGATGGAAAAATATACGAGCCAACGACCAGTCGAAATTATTAAAATTTACTACCGAAATTCGGAGTCAGTTGCCTCAAAGTTAAGAGCGCTACGTCCAATTTATGGTCGTCATAATCGTCCTAGCAGATCAACAATTGAGCGTCTAGTGGAAATTTGAATCCACAGGCACAGTACAAAATGTTCCCGTGCCAGTGAGACAAAGAAGTGCCCGTAGTGTCGAGAATATTGCTGCCGCTGAGGCTTCAGTTGAAGAAAGCCCAAATGTGTCTCTCACACGTCGTTCTCAAGCGTTGGGCATCTCTGTGACGTCGTTGTGGCGAATTTTGCGAAAAGATCTTGGCCTACATCCTTACAAGATCAAATTGACGCAAGAACTGAAGCCGCTTGACCACCAGAAGCGTCGTATGTTCGTGAATTGGGCTGAGCAACAACTTGAAAATGATTCGGATTTTCATCGAAACATCATCTTCAGCAATGCTGGGCTCATTTCTGGCTGAATGGCTTCGTCAATAAACAAAATATGCGTTATTGGTCAGACACCAATCCACACGTACTCCATGAGTCATCATTGCATCCCGAAAAAATTACGGTTTGGTGCGGTTTATGGGGCCGGCGGCGTCATTGGGCCGTACTTCTTCCGTGATGATCAAGACCGGCACGTTACTGTGAATGGAAATCGCTACCGTTCAATGATAACCGAATATTTTTGGCCCCAATTGGATGATATGGACTTGGAGGACATGTGGTTCCAACAGGACGGCGCCACAAGCCACACAGCGAATGTCACAATTAATTTATTGCAAACCAAGTTCGGAGAACGTGTTATATCACGAAATGGTCCAGTCGATTGGCCGCCTCGGTCGTGCGATTTGACGCCGTTGGAATATTTCCTGTGGGGCTACGTCAAATCTATGGTCTATGCCAACAAGCCAGCGACGATTGATGAACTTCGTACGAATATCGAACGTGAAATTGCAGCAGTATCGGCCGATTTATGCTTGAAAACCGTCGAAAATTGGGTTCAGTGTCTGGACTTCTGCAAGCGTGCCCGTGGTGACCATGCAAAGAGATCGATTTCCATACAGCGCTCTTATTAAAAAACCCTTTATTTTATCTAATATTCAAGTAAACAAGCAGCAATTTTTCTTATATTGTTTAATACTGAAAATATTTTGAAAACCGGGATAAATATATGAAAATAAAAATTATCCTTTTATGTACTTCATATGGAAAAGACGAAAAATATTGCATGTGGTCCAAACATAAGCTGAGAAATTTAAAAAATACTGCAAGAAATGAAGTGGTAAGATGTGTGTGACCGCAGGTGTACATTCGTAAGTCCCTAAAACCAAACAAACCATTACCCGTGAAAAAAATTAGATCTGCTCAGATCTGTTGAAATCTAATTAGATATTAGATTTTATTTAGATCTGGTGCCAGATCAGATTATATATGATCAGATATGGTATATGTAAAACACTTTATGCCCCGATCTAATCAGATCTAGTGCCAGATCTGTTCATATCTAAAGTGATCTGGAAAAGTGGTGACCAGATCTTAGCAGATCTGGCCAGATTTGGTATCAAATCTGGTACCAGATCTTATCCATTAAAGCAGACACCAAAATAAAAAAATATATAAACAAATTTTGCTTGAAGAATTTCTCGGTAATAACATCAGTTTGTATCTAGAAGTTTTTTTAATTCTAGTGTATCCCGACTAAAAAAGTTTTCATATAATCTTATATGATTTGATATAATTATAAATGTTTATATGTGTGGCTTTATATAACCATATACATTTATATTAACACTTTTGTTTTATAAATATGTTTGATATGACGTTATATATAATCTTATGCGATTTGGTCTCCAGCTATATATTAAGAGATCTGCAAATATAGTTTATACATAATTATATATAATGGCGTATAAGCTTCTCTAAACAATCTTATATCAAAATATATAACAAAGTTAATATAAAATTGTATTAATTTTATGTATAAATTTATCTGACATGATATCTAATTATACAAAATTTTATAAAGTTTAATTGCACTATAAAAATTAAAAAAAAAAACTGCGAAATTGTGGATCTGGTTTTGAAGTTTGCACTTTGATATATAAATAAATGTTTATAATTGAATTTAACATATATTTTTCAAATAGTTGGCAAAATACTCTTTATTAAACTAAAAATAATTTTAAAGAAATAAATAAGGGAAACAAATTTTTTTTCATTGTGGAATTACAGGTCGAAATAATTATTTTTACTTTTAAAGCACCTGGAAAATTTTTACTCGAACTTAAAATGCCTCAAAAGTTACTTTAAATTCGAAAAATTAATAATTTTTTTATTTTATTATAAAGATTCAATCACAATAAACACAAAATGACACTTTTTCACAAGAAAAATAATAGTATTGAACATTAAATTTGCGTGAAAAACAAAGTCTACACAATTTTCACGTTAAACGCATTGTCGTGAAAAATTATTTTTTTTATATGGAGTATAACAGTTTTTTCACGTGAAACTCGAACAACTTACGGTGCTTAAATTTAAAAATTAGACAAACATATGTTGAAATAAATATGGTTTAAGTTAATTTATTTTTCCGTAAAAAAAAAAATTAACTATGAAAGTTTTTAATTTTTATTTTAAAAAATAAAAATTGTTTTTTTTTCGACCTTTCTAATTCATCAATTAGAAATTTATTAATTCAGTTCGAGGACTATTTTCATAATGAATTAACATAATGAGTACTTTTTTCAAAAACTGTTTTTTTCTTCAGCAGGATACTCTCCTGACAAATACTTCACAGAATTTTTGCTTTCAAAAAACCTCTACACTTTCAGGAATGAAAAGGCGATCGTTTCGAGGATTTTCCAGGTCCCCTTCATCAGTTTTCTTTAGAAAGTGGTGGCGTAATCCCCGAAACGATCGTCTTTTCATTCCTGAAAGTGTAGAGGTTTTTGAAAGCAAACACTCTGTGAAGTATTTGTCAGGAGTGTATCCTGATGAAGAAAAATAGCAGTTTTTAAAAAAAAGTACTTATATTAATTCATAATAAGGAAATTGGCCTCGAACTGAATTAATAAATTTCTAATTGGTTAATTTTTTATTTTATAAGAAAGACACAGATTTTATAAGAAAGACCAAAACTCTAACCTAGAAAAAGTTGTTCCAACAAATTTTTCTAATGTTTTATTTTGTCAGCTATTTCCAAGTTTATGAGCAAAAATTGTTATAAACATTAAGCATTAGTATTTAATATGAATGAAATAAGTGATCTCAATAATATTAACTAAAATTTTCTTTAAAAATCTTCATCAAATTATATGTATTTATATATAATTTGATGCAGTTAGATAGACCCATTTTTCGGATCAAATTGTATTAGGTGATATAACATGCTTACCTCGCTTGAAATAATTATATATTCCAATATTCGGATCAAATTAGATATGGACGTATATATGGGTTTATATATGGTGATATATGATTATATAACATCTTTTTTAGGCGGGATTTTAACGTTTTAAAAATGTTGCGTCATTGTGACCCCAACTGCATGTAAGATTTAATTTAGATTTTTTTACTTTAAAATATATTAATTCCAGACTTTGCAGAATAGTTATGTCAAGTTTCATTAAAAACCGTAAAAACTAACAAAATATTACGACTACAAATAATAAGGCAGCTGGCTGAAGAGAAAAATTAGTTACTTTAACAAAATTTATTCCTGTTTATTGGCTTAAAATAAAATTTGTTGATTTTAAAACATGGTCTGTTAAATTTAATAAATCTTAATTTAAATAAAAAATTTAGTTAAACTAGAGTTTTATTTGTAATTATACTGAGTCGTAAAATTTGTTCAAATTTAGAGTATCGGGACCTTCAAATCAATTGATAAACTTCTATTCAATTAGAACACAACTCCTTCAAAATGACTAAAATTTTAACAAATTTCATTTAAGATGAATGGGGGAATATTTAGTTGATCTCTTATTTTTAAGTAAATGAAAATAATTTAAACAGAAAGTGATATTAATTTCTGATCTAGAGTCAAACTAAAAAAAGAACATTCATTTAATTTCATTTAATTTGATATTTGTTTTTTTAAACCTCTTTTCCATAGTGTCTTCTGGCCTGGCTGTAAGTTTTGTTTTTGATGATATGACCATTGTCTGTAATTCAGTACATTTCTCTGTTGTACTTGTGCTAAATGTTGTTGTATAACAAAAGCTTAAAACCATTCATTATCTAAATCATCAACCTCATTTTGTCTTCCCTCTAACCATTGATGCTTCTTGCATTCAACACAGCATTATTTGTGGATGTGTGTGTGTAAACCTTAATTCAGTGTTATCATACAAAACTATAAAACACACATAAATACACTAACATAAACTTAAACTCACCCTCATATATGTAAACACATACACATACACACTCATACGTACTTATGTACTTACCTTTACACTTACAAAAGAAAAAAAAAAAGGATATGCATTGAATATGATCTAGGTTATGTTTATCAAAGTTTATAAACTCATATACACAACACTTACTACTACTACTACTACCACGTATTCCTTTAAAACACACATACACACGGACTCATACGAGCACACTAATGCATTTACACACACATTAACATATACCTTGATATTTTAGTAAATTATGTTATCCTAGACTATCGTGTCATACTTAAATAATATTTTCCTCCTATTTTGCACAGACCCGCATATTCAGTGTGTGTCTTGTGTTAAATGTATGCGTCTGTAAATGTGTGTGTGTGTGTGCATAACTATCGCTTAGTGTCTGCTACAATGTTAGTTGTCATCAAACTTTTAAATGCATGTGTTTGTTTACATGTGTTGGCATGTTTATGTATGTATGTTGGTATCAGGGTTGTAATTTGGCATACATTTTGTGGCCTAGTTTCCATTGTTTGAATATGAAATATGGCGACAAAGTTGGTTTTTTTTATCTTCTCCCTGTTCAGTTCATTTTTTTCTTTCTTTTTCTTGTTTTTGTATCCAAATTATTCAGTTGACAATACTTTGTTGTTATAACTTTTTTGAACATGGTTTATGTTGTTGGATTTAGTTTTTGTTGATTTTCTGTGGCATAATGAGGCTGATAATGTGGGTCGTATTGAATTCTCGTGATATTAAACTGCAACAATGAATTGTTCTTAGAAAATTGTCTGGTAAAAGTATAATTTTCAAATTATGAATAAATTGTAGAAAAGCTCTAAGAGGGGTTTAAGAGGTTTCAGCAGGAAAAGAGTTTCAATTTTGTAAAGTTTCGCAAAGTAAATTGTTTTAAGTTTAGTAACAATATTTCCTTAAGAACCGAAGGGCGTTATACCGGCCATATACCGGCCATGTAACAAAAATCTGTTGACATTATTATTATTATTTTTTCAAAAATGTATTGATTGAATAATCTTTTTTTTTTGTCAAATGATTAACGGGTCGTAATCTATATTTATATATCTTTCCTCTTGGATTTACAATTTTCTCACTGTTACTGCAACAACGGGTATAAACTTGAAAGTATTTTAGAGAAGCATAGCTGAAGTCCTGCAGGAAGCCTCCACAGGTTGCGGATAGTGGAATGACCCCATCATGTAGTATGAGGGGCAGCTGTGAATTAAATTAGCAGTGCTGGACAATTCAGCGGTTTGGAGAATAGAGTCTCAAATGGTCTCACGTGGCGCCGTGTAACCTTTAAATTTATGAGTGCTTTTCCTCATTCCAATCGACATGGCGATTGACAGATAACTCACAGACAGATAGAAAGAATTTTTTTGTTTTTCACTGGAAATGGGGTAGATGAAATAGATAGCGAGATCAATTTTGACTTAAAATTGGTTCAAATCTATTGAAGAGTATCCCTTAATAATAATTTGCACCATTTGGCTCAATTTTTTCGACCACTCACAAACGCCGCTGTTTTATTTGAAAAATGGTTAAATGAATGGGTACAAAAATTTATACATGTTGTTCGGAACTTCAATTGCATTTTTCGCCAATTATTAAAGTCTAATGAATTTGGTTCTTTAACAATGAATAATATATACATTCAAAGGTTTCTGACACCAAATTTTTACTTTCAATAACATCAACAGCTCATGAGTAACAGCGTAAATAATCAATTTTTCTATAACATCCCAGCAAAAAAAAAATTGCAAGTAATGCTTTATAAACAACTTCTTTCAATACTTCACAAGTATCCGTTAGTGTATTTTTACTGCTTTTTTAGAAGTTATTCTGAACAACTTCAAAAAATCACTTCTTTCATTGCTTTCAAAGTATCCGTTATTACATTTTTATAGCTTTTTTTAGAATTACTTCTGAACCACATCCAAAAAATCACTTAAGTATTGCTTCTAAAGAGTAATTGCTCTAAAAGTGATCGTAAAAAGTGATTTTGGTAGCATTTGGTATTTCCAAACAGAGGGTCCCGGGTTCAATTCCCGGCGAGACCAATATTTTTTTTTTTAATTTTTTTTTATTCTAATAATTTTTTTTAATATTTATAATTAATTTATTTAAACTCAATATTTAAACTCAATATTTTTTTAATTTTTAAATTTTTAAAAATCTGTATGCTCCAGCAAAAAAAGAGATGCCGAAGCAGTAGAAAAAGCACTACAATTGATGATGTAGATGTACTTATTTTTTAACATAAACACTAATGACTTTAACATTTAGTTGTCATAGGAGAGAAGTACTCCGACTTTAACATTTTTTCAGTATTTTTTCAACGAGTGCAAAGGAAGCTCCTTTTCACCAATTAAAAGTTAAAAAAAAAATTCTTCACAAAAAAAAAATTATATTTTTATTATTTTACAAAAATTTTTATTGCCGCCACCGGGTATCGAACTTGCGACCTCACGATTGCTAGTCTAGCGCTCTACCGCTGAGCTATTCTTTGATATGAAAGTTGACTGGCATAAAAACACCACTTTGTTACTGCGAGAGATATTGTTCCTTATTCTCTTCGATAAAAGTGCTTATTAAACAAGTGTAAAAGGTGCACTCCAATTCAATATTGTTTTCAGTACTATTTTCATAGGTGCATAAAAGCAATTTCTCACCATTTTTATATATACATATTTTTAAAAATTTTAAAATTAAAAAAAATATTGAATTTAAACAAATTAATTATAAATATTAAAAAAAAGATTAATAGAATAAAAAAAAATTAAAAAAATATTGGTCCCGCCGGGAAACGAACCCGGTACTATCTGTTTGAAATACTAAATGATACGGAAATCACTTTTAGAGCAATTACTCTTTAGAAGCAATACTTAAGTGACTTTTTGGAAGCTGTTCAGAAGTAATTCTAAAAAAGCTGTAAAAATATACTAACGAATACTTTCGAAGCAATGAAAGAAGTGATTTTTTGAAGTTGTTCAGAAGTAATTCTAAAAAAGCTGTAAAAATACATTAACAGATACTTTTGAAGCCGTGAAAGAAGTAATTTGTAAAGCATTACTAGCAATTTTTTTTGCTGGGAATTATCAAAAAATTTTCTATTTTCAAAATACTGAAATTGTTAGATGCAAACTCAGTACTCAGACTCAAAAAAAAAAAAAAATTTTTTGTGTAGGTTCAAAAATGTACTTAGGTAACTTCTGAATCATGTAAACTCGACTTATGCAAACTTAATGTTCAAAAGAGTTTACAAGCCCTTGTTAAATTCCATACAAATTTTAGAACAAAAAAAAGATTTTTCACTGTAATGAGTTTCATGTGAAAATTATAGAGAATTTTTTCCCTCGAAAATTTAATGCACGACTTTTATTTTGGAACAGTGACATTTCAGCTCAAAACATTTTTACTTGCACACAATTTTAACCAAGATTTGAGGCCTTTAAAGTTCGAGTGAAAAATAAATATTTCTTCGTAAAATATTCAATTTTATTTACTTTGCTGGATCATTTCTTAATAATTTTCTGGAGAGTGTAGTGTAGTCAGAACAATTCCGTTGTGACAACCGAATTGGCTCGGTTGCTGCAACCTCGTAATTCGGTTGCCTCAACCGAATTGAAATCGAATTCGGTTGTCGCAACCAAATTGAAATCTAATTCGGTTGCTGCAACCTCGTAATTCGGTTGCAGCAACCGAATCAATTCGGTTGGCAAAAAATTCCGTTGCCACAACGGAATTGTTCTGAGAGTGCAAGAGCGATGCTAATTTAGCTCCTATTTTTTTTTTTTTTATTGAATTGGGTATAACATTGGGGATTTAAACATTCAAAACGGGAATGAGCTAAAACTTTTCGGGCAACACTGTTCCCAAATAAAATCAAAGTCAGCGCCATCTGTTGCATTAAAAACCGGTATTGCCATTAATGAGGACCATGTGAGACCCCTGGAAAAAAAATGTTTAATTCGTAATTTTTTTTTTTTTTGCTCAATACTTGTAAAATAAGAACAGCAAAAATAAAGCTGTTAAATTTATAGAATTTTAGTTATATTTAAGTTACTAAAAGTTGAAATTGAAAATGACAAATTGTACCGTAAAACCTGCAGAAAATGTTGCTAAATATTAGATTAAAAATATCAAAAACAAACTGTTATATCTACAAAATTTTTTGTAAATTTTATGCTAAATTCCTGTTAAATTAACAGGAATATTTGCTCAAAAGATTGTAAACTGCTGTTTTCAAAAGGCTCGATTTTCATTTGCATTTAGAAAAAATCTAAAAACAAATTCGAAAATTTTAAGTTTTTTCGTGATTTTTTAGGCTACTAATTATTTAGCAAAATTTTTTTGCTGATTTTGGCACATTAATTTGATATTTTCTATTAACAAAAATTTAACTCACATATAACTAAAAATCTATAAAATTTAACAGTTTTATTTTTGCTGTTCCTATCTTACTAATATGTATAGCAAAAATGATCTGCTAATTTAGCAGTTTTTTTTGGGCAGCATCATTTTTAACTAATTTTTATTAGTTTCTAATTTCCAAACTTTTTACTATTAGTGTACATATTTTGATACCCAATTTTCGATTAAAATTATAAGAAATAAATTGAGAACACTAAAAATTGAGTCATTTTTGACTCGCAATTTTTAATTCAACTTATTTTATTTAAAAATACTAAGCATGAAATTTTTGTATTTATAAATTATAAAATCCGCAATATGTCCCTCTGTCACAAATCCGTGCCTACCCCCGGTATCAATAATCTTATATGAGATTATATTAAAATACGACCATATACCCTCAAATTTCGGATTCGAACATATACATATGAGACCATAAATGACCACAACATATCAAAACAATTATTTTCGAGGCGCCCAAATTTAAATTTTTTGCAATTTTATAATAAATGCTAGATTAGCGCCATCTTGCGGTGGCTGTTTCTAACAACTAGTGAAGTTGTAAACAATATAGCATTACAACCTTTCCAGAAAGGTATTACTTATGAAAATCGGATAAAAAATGTGGCAACTAGAGGTTAAAGTATATAAATAAAATTTTTTTCTGCTTGATGATGAAATGATGATAATGATGATGAAATGATCATGATGATGTTGATGAAAACAAGCAGAAAATAATTTTACTTATATATTTTTACCTCTAGTTGACACATGTTTTATCTGATTTTCATAAGTAATACCTTTCTGGAAAGGTTGTAATGTCATATTGTTTACAACTTTATTAGTTGTTTCAAAAAGCCACCACAAGATGGCGCTAATCTAGCATTTATTAGAAAATTGCAAAAAAAAAATTAAATTTGGGCGCCTCGAAAATGATTTTTTTGACATGTCGTAGTGGAACTTTTTTTCCTCATGCCAAAATCTATCGAAAAAACGATGGTACAATATCAAAAATTTTTTGTCCATACAAATCGGCCCACTCTAATGGTCATATATTGTGCTATATGTGGACATATATGATCAGCTATAGCCACATATGATCATATACAAGCCCATACAAGATCATATATGTTCATATACGATTCCATTTTCACCTGCGCTCTGTAATTTATTTAACTAGAAATAGCGATATAAAAAATTTAGAAAACAACAATAACTTTTAACGAATTTTTTGTTAATTATGAAATTTTGACAACGAATTTTGCTGTTAAAAAGTTACGGCACCGCCCTGCAGAAATTTTTTATTTTTGTTAATTAACACTTACCAAATTTTTAATAAAACCGATTTATAGAGTTATCCAAAGAAACTTACCTGAAAGAAATTGGAAAAAAAACAACAAATTAATATTTAGAAACTCAGTATGAAATTACTATTATTATCAATTAATATTTTAATTTACAATAAGTACGCTATATGACTGCACCATGAAAAAAGTAGTTTAGCAGTGTAATTGCTAAATTAAAATTGATGTGAATATTAAAAACTTATTTTATAATCTATTGGTACCTCACTATCACTTATATCAACAATAAACAAAATTCTGCCAATTTAACTGGCCTTGTACCCTGTCTTTTCTACATGACAATTCCATTCTAATCGAATATATTTTATCTGAATTGTTTTAATATTTTATCAAATCTAATTCAAAAAAAAAATAAATAAATAAAAAACCAATATATATTTTAATAGTGCAATCACGTTTTCCATACATTTACAGTATAAAAAACACATAGAACAACAAATGGCATTTATGTTACAAAAAATAAATAAATAAATAATATAAAAAAAATAATAGAACATATTTAAAACCAAGTAAGATTTAAATATATAAGACATGATCAAATTTTATAGACCCTACATTATTTAATATTTAGTTTGAAGATTAATTTTTATTAATACTTTTAATAAAACATTTTTCCATATTAATTTTATTTTTAATGGTAAAACGAGACGTATGATTAACATTTTTATATAAAAAAATAATAATATCACTCATACGTATAAATTAAGATTTTTTTTTTATAATCAATATAAAGGGAAGTGATAAAAACACAAAAAAACTGCACTGTGGGCCAGAATTATCGTTTTTTGGCTAAAAGTAGAATTCAGGTAAAGGGAAAATATGTATATATATTTCTCTAGGATTGTTGAATATGTTGTGAGTGAAATATTGCATCATCAAGTTTTTTTAATTTTGTGGCATTTTTTATTTTATAATGATACAATAAAAAAGTCATAAATAAACAATAATTTGTTCCAAAAACAATCTCAAATTATAAAACTGAAACTAGTTATCAAAAAAAAAAAAAAAATAAATTGAAACCTGTTAAGTATTTACGAAAAAAGTAACAAAATTATTAATCTTAACTCAAAAATATGGGTTTTTTGAAAATCCTAAATTTAAAAAAAAGCTCCAAAATGTTCCAACAGATATTTGAAAAGGTTAATTGCCAATGTGTTCCCTAAGATATCTCCTACCTAGGTTTTGCGACCGTTTGCGACCGTTCATAAACTTTCGAGCTTTTGCCCTTTAACTGAAAAAGTACCTTCAGACCTCGCTGATTTCCAGCATTCCAGAGTTTTAGTAAAAACTAAATAATAGCACTAAAAATCACCTTAAATGTAAGTTCTGGTTTTCTGACACAGACTAACCCTTAGGGGGTCTAGGTTTGTGGGACATTTGAGTGCAAATTCTGAATAAGTACGTAATTAACCCTTAAA
Organism: Leucophora obtusa; assembly: GCA_949987735.1. Classification (NCBI taxonomy): domain Eukaryota; kingdom Metazoa; phylum Arthropoda; class Insecta; order Diptera; family Anthomyiidae; genus Leucophora; species Leucophora obtusa. Next base: position 139,880,196 of record OX465298.1, on the reverse strand, counting down.
CACATTTTAAGTTTTGACTTATTTCTGGCATTAAAGTTAAATTTTCAGCTTTGATGTCTTCAGAGATAGTAGAATTTCATGACAAATATTTTTGCGGAACATTTTAACCCTCTAACTCTTCAACTTATGGGTCTTTCTGGACACTTTTAAAAAAGGGCCAAAAAGACCCTTTAATTTCAGAGTTATAGGGTTAAAATGTTCCACAAAAATGTCCCTCGTCCCTCGTCCCTAAAATGGAATATTCACATGGTTTCCTATGCCGATTCACAATAAACATTTTCAAAATTGGGGAAATTTTAACCCCCCAAAAACATAGGGCCAGACGAAAACTTTTATAACGCCGATACACTTATATTTTTCTTTTGTCCCTCTGCGTGAATCAGTTGTCAACAGAACCTTTTTTTTTGTACAGTGTAATTTATTTTCCAACACATAACAATTTAAAATGTAAGGCCGCCATATTGGATCCGCCATGTTGAATTTTTTAAATTTGATTTCAGACCCGTAATCTGCTACCCAAAAACTTCCCCTGGTAGAAATTGGAAGTAAATCAGACGACATAAGAAATTTAATGAAAAAAAATTTTTGTTGCCATATTGGATCCGCCATTTTGAATTTCAAAATTTTAATTTCATATTTTTAATCAGCGGATCCTAGACCTGTATAATTGATTATTTTAAGTCCAATATATTAAAAACTAAAAATTAATGGCCGCCATCTTGGATCCGCCATTTTGAATTTTATATTTTTTATTTCAGATTCGGGAGCAGAAACAACCAGACCACCCCTTTCATATACTCAATATACTAGTTTCAGCCAAAATTCTATGATGCTGGCCCACTGTGCACTGATCAAATCTGTTTGAAAAACACCATAAAGCTCAATTTACACTACATGCTAAAACAAGTAGTTTTTTAAAAACTTTTAGTTTTTGATTCAAAGTTTGTATGTAAATACAAGTAGTTTTCAAAAACTACTAGTTTTTGTTTAGCTGTAAATACAGTAAGTCATACGCTTATAAACTTTTTCAAAACAATGTTAATTTTGTAGATGTAGAATCTCTAAATTATCTGGTGTTCTTTGAAATCAATAAAATATAATAAATTCTGGCTATTAAATTCCCTTTTATAATGCGCTTTATTATACATAAAATATGTACATTTATTCAAAAATATCTTCTCAACTAAAAGACTTAACTTAATATACCCCCCATATAAAGGGGTATTTAAAAATGTAATTTACATATAAAATCTAAAATAAAAATAAGACAAAAACTCTGGAAAACCAAAACAATGGAGTCATAAACTTCAATATGAAGTTTAACACAAAAACAATAACAACAAAACCTACAGAGTATAATGAATATATGTTAAACAAAATAATAACAACAACAAAAAAAAAATATAATGATATTGTAGTAAGTCATGTATTTAATATTGTATCTAAACGAGTGATTGCTGTCAAGTTTAATGCAAATGCCAGGGTGCAATGCAACACAGCAACACAACACAAACACTGCACCAATAAAGAATGCACAAATAAAAAAATTTAAAATCAACAAAAAAAAAAACTGCACTTATATACACTCACTCACACTGCACTTCACTGCATCAAAAGAGTTTTGCTGTTGTTTTGCAGTTTGGGTTTGGATAAATACTTATGATGAGGTTTGGTAAATGACATGGTTGACTGACTGGCTGACTGACTGGCTGTGCTCAAGCTGAACTGTGCTGGCACACAGGCGCGTTGGCAATGACAATAAAAATTTATCTATATGTATAAAATTTTTTTTATATATTTTTTGTTTTTTGCATTTTTAAATATATGCTTGGTTTTGTAACAACCAACGAGTTCGTTCATATTATGCATTAGAGACTAAAGTTTTTAGATCTCTTGGTTTATTTTAATTTTTTATTTGTTCTGGGTTTCGGTGTTTTTTTTTTTTTTTTTAGTTTTCTTTATTGCAGTAGTACTTTGTTTTAAGCTTAATTTCAAACGAGTGAGTGATTATTGCCGCAAAAAAAAAATAAGAAAAAACCAACTAAAACACGTGTGGCCTTGTACTGCATATATTGACTGACTACATTTGTGTTAGAATTAAACCTAAAATGATGATCTCGATTAATTTAACCCCTAGGATACTAAAAAAGTAATTTTTTTTCTTGTTTCCCATCAACAGCTAACACTAGTTTACAACCTGTTTGCGCTCTGAATTTAAATATATATTTTTTTTTTAGTTGCAGTTTGACTATTTTGTCTAAATCTTGGCCCAAAGTATTGGATCAATTAAAGGGGATTTTTTTCTCTTTTGCTCCTCCCCATAAAAATTTCCAAATATACATATGTGACGTTCTCCGAGAAAAGGGACCTAGTGTGTCCAAAAACGCGAACTTGGGAAAATCGATAAAAAATGAGAAGAAAAAAAGTTCCCGTTTTTTGACACACTAGGTCCCTTTTCTCGGAGAACGTCACATATGTATATTTGGAAATTGTATACATATTAGAGTGTCCCTTAAAAATAGATTTGTCATTACACCCCCAGTTTTATTGGAAATGGTCCCAAAAGGAAGAAATCGATTTTTTTTTTTTTGGAAAACGTTAACCCTTGCCGAAAGTTGGACGAAAACGACCCATTTTGGAAAAAAGTGTATTACTATTAAAAATTCCCAAAATTCGAAATTTGGAAAAAAAAATATTTTTTATTCCATTTATTCATTTAATATAGTCAAAATGATTCAGACATGGAATTTTGACTTCATCGGATATCATTAACCCACTGTAGCCTGACATCCATAATGACCCACGAATTTGATAAAAATGAAAAAACGTGCTTTTTATTAAATTAATTTTAAAGATTTTTTTAAAATGCCTAATTTGGAGATGTCGATTGCTATTTGTACCACATAATAGTTGATATTAAAGAGAAAAAAAAATAAACTGGAAAAATGATAATTCGAGTTTGTGTTTGGAGCGACTGCTTTCCAAGACATTTTACAAAAATTGTTTATTTTGTTAAAAATTTAACAAAATTTTAATGTTTTCATCAAATTTTAAATAGTTTTCGCAAAAGTATTACTTAAATTTTGTAAGACTGTAATTATCTTTACATTTATTTAAAAAATCTTTAACCCTTAGTGGCCTGGGGTCAGTAAAGACCCATGAAACTTAATATTAATTATGACTACGAGATTGTAAAGCCATTAAATTGATAAAAAAAAATTTAAACTGGATAAAAATAATTATTTTATATAACAAGATCTATATAGTGTTAATTTTTATACTTTTGTTCACAAAGGACCCACTAGGAAATTTACAGAATAATTTCATAATCTTCGGAAAAATGTCACTTTAATGAATCAAAAAAAAAAAAAATTTTTTCCACTTGATAAAAATTATTTTGTGTAAATTGATCCATTTAGGGTTAATATTTTCACTTTTCACCAAAAAAAAAAAAAAAACCCCCCACTAGGAAATTTACAGAATAATTTCATAATTTTCGGAAAAATGTCACTTCAAATGGATCAAAAAATCTTTTTGCCACTTGATAAAAATTATTATTTTGTGTAACTTAATTAGCCGAAAACCGTTTAACCGGTTTCTTTATTTTCCAAACACCGACCGTTTTCGAGTAATTTCTAAATTCGAATAAACCTAAAACCGGTTATTATTTATCGGTTAACCGGTTTTTTTTAAACATGTTTTTATCAAAACTATTTTTAAGCTAATCGTTCGAATCTTTATATATTTCGACTGCATTTTATTTTTAAAGTATAATTTCAATAAACGAAACTGCAGTTTGGTTCTCCTTTACATAAAAAATAATATCTTTTCATAGGTATTCAAATAAATAAGTTACGAAAATCCTTTGTAATCGTTTGAAATATTTTTTAAATACAGGGTAGGGTGACTGCTGAATGTTGCTACACTCAAAATAGAACGTCTGTTGGCTGAACAAAAAATTTGTTACTTTAACAAATTTTATTCCTGTTTTTTTGGCTTAAAATCAAATTTGTTAATTTTAACACTATTTATTATTATTTCGGGACCCTCCTCGGGCCTAGTCCATATCATGTGAGGGCGTAGAAGGACACTTCTGTGGAGCAAACATTTTGTCCGTTTTGCTCTATCTCGCTTAGTTTTCGAGATATGGGCCATTTTATGAAGTGGAAAATTTTTATTAAGGGGGGACATTACATTCGCGGCAGAGAAAACAGACCTTTTTTTAAAAATGCATAACTCAGTCAAAAACAAACATTTTTCCAAAATTTTTATTATTGTAGAGAATTGAACAAATTGCAGCGCTGGGAGTCGCAAAAATTGTCCGATCTGGACAATTTTCAATTTTTGGTGATGTTCCAAATTTGAAAGTGTGTTTTTTGGAAAAAAAATATTGACTTTAAAAATTCATAAAAAATCGAAAAATCGAATCAAGTTTAAAAAAATACAAAAAAAAACGAGTAAAAAGGTTAAAGTCGGGCATGCCGACTATACAATACCCTACACCAGTCTGGTTAAAATCCAACTAATGTTTGGATCCCTAATTCGAATGGGTTAAAATGGGACTTGTGTCAAAATTTTCTATAATGTGAGTCAGCGAACCAAATTTCATTAAAATATCTTATTATTTGCGACCTGCCGTTTGTAACCAAGCCAATTTTGGGGCGGCACCCTTATATGGGCACTAGGTCTAAACATAGACCGATGTCCACCAAAATCAATAGGCTTCAACCTTGGGCCAACATAGGTCTGTGTACCAAATTTCATCAAAATATCTTAATATTTGCGACCTGCTGCGTATAAACAATATAATTTTGCGGGGATCCTTATATGGGCACTAGGTCTAAACATGGACCCGTGTTAACGAAAATCAATAGGCTTCGTCCTTGGGCTGACACAGGTCGGTGTACCAAATTTCATCAAAATATCTTAATATTTGCGACCTGCAGCGTATAAACAATATAATTTTGGTAGGACCCTTATATGGGCACTAGGTCTAAACATGGACCGATTTTAACCAAAATCAATAGGCTTCGTCCTTGGGCCGACATAAGTCGGTGTACCTAGTTTCATCAAAATATCTTAATATTTGCGACCTGTAGAGTGCGCACAAGAATGCATGGACAGACAGACAGACGGACGGACAGACGGACATCGTTAAATCGAAATAAAAAAAATTCTGAGCCGATCGGTATAATATAAGGTTGGTCTAGGACCAATATTTTTTGGTATTACAAACATCAGCACAAACTTACAATACCCTGACCACATAGTGGTGTAGGGTAAAAAAAACAAAATTTCGTCAAAAAATGAACCCGCTAGTGCCGCAACCAGTACGAAAAACATGGTTTCGAGATAAACGCGTTGAAAGTTTGTGAACAAAGAAAAAAAAGGTACGTAGGTAGCGCGAAAATTAAAAATGCGCTCTCACTAATCCGGCTGTAACTTTTGAACACGTAGGAATTTTTCCATGAAATTTTTTTCTTAGAATCTTAAGAATATTTACTAAAATACAAAATTATAAAAAAAAAGTCGCTTTCAAATAACGGCCAATGTCATATCCCCCCCTTAATAATTTCCGAGGGTCCAAGACCCCGCCTTCTACCTGGTAATAACAGTAACATGAAAATATTATATTTTAACAATAAATTTTGTAAAATTTAACAAATGGTTTCTTAAAAATTTGTTTTAAATAATTTTGAAAATAACACTCAAAATTTATTAAATTACTGAGGATTTTTAGTTTTGTGTTAAATGAAGATAACTAAAATCTTTGCATAAATCAGTGTTTCAACTAAAAATTTGTTAAAAATTAGCCAAATGGATTTGAAACCGATTTGATACAAAAAACGTAATAACTTTTTTCGGTGTAATTAATCGGTTTCATTTACAAAAAAATGTACAATTGGGATGATGAAACAAGAACTGTTAAATTTACAAAAATCTTAGTTCTTTTTAAATAAATTTTAGTTAAGTGCAAATAACATTCAATCCTGCCAAAATCAGTAGAAGTTTTTGCTGAATATTAGTAGACATAAAATAGTGAAAATAAATAGTATTTCTGCTGTTTTCAGAAGAGTGGATTGTCTCACCATCATCATCTCACCATCTGATAAATAAAACAGGATTTTTTATTTGATTTATTAGACGTAAAATCAGATTCAGCTGTAGTTCAGTAGTTGTTTCTGGAGGGCGCTTTTGACAAATTTTTATTAGCTTTTTTTCCTATTTGCTCGGATTTATTTTCATAACAAAAAAACCGAAACCGGGTTTAACCGAATTTTTTAGGAAAACCATAACCGAAACCGGTTTTTTTTAAATAGCATAACCATAACCGAAACCCGGTTTTCTGAAATGGCCGGTTTTTTAGACACTCTAACTTGATCCATATAGGGTTAATGTTTTCACTTTTCAGAATGAAATACCCACTTGGAAATTTACAGAATAACGTTTTTCCAAATAGAAAACAATAAATGCATAATAAACAAAGCTTTTAATTAGAATCTAATACGATTACACAATTTAAATTTCTATTAACATATGGACACTTTTGACCCCACCATTTTAACCATTAAAAATAAGATTGGTACTATAGAGAATTGCCCTTGTTCGTTAGTTTTCTACCCTCTATCGCATATCCCAATTTAATAAAAGTCTGAAAGATGTCATTATGTAAATTTCCTAGTGGGTCGTTTTTAGCCAAAAGTATAAAAAGTAACCCCATATGGATCATGTTACATAAAATAATTATTTTTATCCAGTTGATATTTTTTTTTTATCAATTTAAGCTGTGTTTTCGACTTAACTATATCCGTGAACTCATAAGAAAACCCAAAGTGCATAGAAAAGCGTTTAAGACAAACACTAACACTTTACCTTTCGTAGACACGTTACTTTCAATACGGATAATTATCAACGTTGAAAACTCAACGTTTATACATTTTCTCATCTGACGTAACTTATTCGCGGTACTTCATAAAAGTTTTTGCTGACGTACGTTCGATTATAAAGGAAAAATTATAAACATAACCTGTTTAAAATTTTTTATACTACGTACAATCGGTTTAACGTATATTTACTTTAAATTCTTAAAGTTGACTTAAAAAAAACGTTTCTATAAATTTTAAAATTAAAAAAATATTGAATTTAAACAAATTAATTATAAATATTAAAAAAAATATTTATAGAATACAAAAAAAAAATATTGGTCCCGCCGGGAATCGAACCCGGGACCCTCTGTTTGGAAATGCCAAATGATACCAAAATCACTTTTTACGACCACTGTTAAAAGCAATACCTAAGTGATTTTTTGGATGTTGTTCAGAAGTAATTCTAAAAAACCTGTAAAAATGTAATAACGGATACTTTGGAAGCAATGAAAGAAGTGATTTTTTGAAGTTGTTCAGAATAACTTCTAAAACAGCAGTAAAAATACAGTAACAGATACTTGTGAAGCATTGAAAGATGTGGTTCGTAAAGCGCAGCTTGCAATTTTTTTTCTGCTGGGCAGTTAGAAATATTTTTTTTTTTACCAAACTGATGTCTTTAGTGGGTTAATTTGTTGTTGTTGATATTTTTTGTAGTTTCATACATTAACAACAGCTTCTAACTAGTACTCTGCCGTAGCAAGTGGGTGGCTTTAATAAAAAAGATTCTTAAAGTTTTTTTTTTGGTTTTTTTTAATAAAGAAGTATGGTAAAGTATAAATTAAAAACGTACAAATATACTGGTTGTTTTTCTGTTGTCATATTTTGATAATCTCGTCTTGTCATTATTTTTTCACTGCCTTTAAGCATTATTTTCTAGATTTGTTATGCATTGACATGACTTTAACACCAAACCCTGGCTTGTAGATATTTTTTTGTATGTACAAATAAGAAAAATTTAAATAAATTGTTTTAAGAAACGAGTTCAAAATCCTCTAGATAATCATAGAAAGAAGACTTTCATGCACTCATGTACTTAACAAAACAAATAAGAAAAAAAAACAAGAAAATAAAACCTCCAGCATTAAAATTTTTAACTTTAGCACGCATCAAATAAATAAAAAAAAATATATAATATGCAAATGCAGTAAAAATATATATTGTAAAAAAATATGATATTTCTTGTAATAAATGAGACAACTGGTACAAAAAAAAAAACTCTATATAAAATAAAATATAAAAAAAAACAAAGAATTAAAGCCATCAGGCATACAATGTTGCTATGACACAAGACAGAAGACAACGACATATTGGTAACATCAGCAGCAGCAGCAGTAGCAAGCATACATTGTTGGGAGGTAAACAGAATATTAAGAGACTTTGTTGCATTAAAAAAAATCTTTAATATTAATTTATTTAAAATTTAACTCTTAATTTTATTGTTACAATCTACAGTCAGCTACTTTCAATACAAAAATTTGGATTTAACTGTAAAATATTACCTGTACTTCCAGTACTTGGACCTTAGAATTTTTTAAAAACTATTAGAGATTATAAGATTGATTTCTCGTTGGGCGCCAAGTAAATAAGTACAAAAATATTTTTAATTTTTTTATTTTCTATTCGAAAATTTCTGTGCTTAAGAATTTGTCAATGAATTTAAAAATTTTGTTATGAACATAGTTTGTTCAAATGTCCACACAAAATAAAAAATCGCCCAAAAATTTGTCAATTTTTTAAGTTTTATTTCAAAGCTTTTTAATTTTTTAGTTAAAAAAATAACTTTGTAGGAGCTTAAAGCTGCGGAAACAATTAACAAGTGAATCTAGTCTGCAGCACAGATTTAAATGTTAACTGTTCGAAATGTAGAGTGGATTTACTTCGAAGAAAATAAATACTTCACATTTAAATATTTACAGTTTTTTTTTGTAATGGTTACTGTTAAACATACGGTTGCTGGTTCGATCCCCAGCGATGGCAAGATCAATTTGGGAAAATAATATGTATGAGTTTTCTATCCCTTACATATTGCAGCGTGCTCCTTCGGTAACCCCACCGAAGTAATATAACAAATAGGGCCTGCCAAACTTTTTAGTTTGTTATAAAAAATTTTAAAAAATTTCGTTTTTTTCAAACGCGTCAATCTGACAATAAAATATAAACAATACAATTTAATGGAAAATCACTGATGAAGCCTGTCCATAAAAAAGGCAGAAACTAGATCTAGTCTATTTTTATATTATTATATTTGTTTTTGGTTTGTTTTTTATTGACGAATATAAAAAGCTAAACAATATGTTTCAATGTATTTTAATTGATTCTTCAATTGAAAACAAACTTTACCTATTACTTTTTAAATAAACCTCAATCGGTTATGGAAAATATATTGTGAGTGTATGAATTAGCCACACTATAAGCAAGGCCTTACGTGGGTGAGATGGCTAAGCTGTCTAACTCTAGTATAGTTACGTTTGTAATGTAGGAGTGCATGGGTTCGATTCCTCCAGCCGACAGGTTGTTGAAAAAAAAAATATCATAAAGATACAATCTGACAATAAAATATAAACAATAATACAATTTAATGGAAAATCACTGATGAAGCCTGTCCATAAAAAAGGCAGAAACTAGATGTAGTCTGATTTTCAAATTAATGTGTTTATAACTTTGGAAAAAATGTTTATTCTTCTTCTTAGCCTCAAACCTACTAAATTAAAATCTGTCAAAAAATTAAAGTAAGCTTCATTATCAATTATCAGGTTCAAACGTGTCACCCAATATATTACAGTGGTTTTTTTTCCACAAAAAAAAAAAAAAAAAAATCACGCAAAGAAAATCGTTCTTAGTACACAACACGTCCAAAACGTTTGAAATTTATGGTGAAAAAATATTGTGTATTTTAAAATTATGATTTAAAAAAAATCGGAATCTTAACCCTTTGTTTACGGATCCCAGGAAAATTTTCTGTTCTAAAGAATTGGTTGTACAATAGCTACTTTTCATTCACAACCCCTTCTACTGTCGATTCTAACACCGATTCTTTTTGTTTGAAATTGTCACAAAAGCAACCCCTTCTATGGCTCCAAAGTGGAACCGGTTGCCCTAGAATCAGTTCTGGAACTAGTTCTGGAACTGATTCTACGTCACCCACACCTTCCATATAGGATCCCAGGAACTGGTTGTAGAATGGGTGTGGTTGGCTACCGATTGTAAAAAATTTTCCTGGGATGTATCGTTACTTGAGATTCTTGTTGAGTCCTCAAATTAGAAAAAAATATGTAACATGTTTGCTCCCCTCGTCTTCCTATACACCAAAAATGACGTTCGCAAAATGATTTCTTTAAACTTCCCATCCCCACTTTACCCCTCAAACATAAGAATAGCCAAAAATATTTTGTCGTCATAAAACGAAAAGATATGCCAAATTTCAGTTATATATCTTCATTAGTTTATGAAAAACACCAAAACCCCCTTTTCTCGGAGACTATGATATATTAAAAACGAGTAAAAAGGTTAAAGTCGGGCATGCCGACTATACAATACCCTACACCAGTCTGGTGTATTGTTTGGATCCGAAATTCGAATGGGTTAAAATGGGGCTTATGTCAAAATTTTCTATAATGTGAGTCAGCGCACCAAATTTCATTAAAATATCTTAATATTTGCGACCTGCAGTTTGTAACCAAGCCAATTTTGGGGGGACCCTTATAGGGGCACTAGGTCTAAACATGGACCGATGTCCACCAAAATCAATAGGCTTCGTCCTTGGGCCAACATAGGTCTATGTACTAAATTTCATCAAAATATCTTAATATTTGCGACTTGCAGCGTATAAACATTATAATTTTGGTAGGACCCTTATATGGGCACTAGGTCTAAACATGGACCGATGTTCACCAAAATCAATAGGCTGCGTTATTGGGCCAATGTAGGTCTGTGTACCAAATTTCATCAAAATATCTTAATATTTACGACCTGCAGCGTATAAACAGTATAATTTTGGTAGGACCCTTATATGGGCACTAGGTCTAAACATGGACCGATGTTCACCAAAATCAATAGGCTGCGTTATTGGGCCAATATAGGTCTGTGTACCAAATTTCATCAAAATATCTTAATATTTACGACCTACAGCGTATAAAGAGTATAATTTTGGTAGGACCCTTATATGGGCACTAGGTCTAAACATGGACCGATGTTCACCAAAATCAATAGGCTGCGTTATTGGGCCAATGTAGGGCTGTGTACCAAATTTCATCAATATATCTTAATATTTACGACCTACAGCGTATAAAGAGTATAATTTTGGTAGGACCCTTATATGGGCACTAGGTCTAAACATGGACCGATGTTCACCAAAATCAATAGGCTGCGTTATTGGGCTAACATAGGTCTGTGTACCAAATTTCGTCAAAATATCTTAATATTTACGACCTGCAGCGTATAAACAATATAATTTTGGAAGGACCCTTATATGGACACTAGGTCTAAACATGGACCGATGTTCAAAAAAATCAAACTTGTTCGTCCTTGGGCCAACATAGGTCTGCGTACCAAATTTCATCAAAATATCTTAATAGCTGCGACCTGTAGAGTGCGCACAAGATTGCATGGACAGACAGACAGACAGACGGACGGACGGACGGACGGACAGACGGACATCGTTAAATCGAAATAAAAAAAAATTCTGAACCGATCGGTATACTATAAGGTGGGTCTACGACCAATATTTTTTGGTGTTACAAACATCAGCACAAACTTATAATACCCTAACCACATAGTGGTGTAGGGTATAAAAATTATACTTCATTAACAAATATCGCGACTATATTGCCATGTTGAACTGATTTTCATTTGAAGGCCAAACCCTAAAGAACTTAACTGCAAAAAGTAAAAAAGTAAATAAATTACAAATGGTAGTTCCCAACCAAAATTTTCTAAATAGTTTTAGACGGTCTTGCAACATGTGCCCGAGCATTGTCGTGATGGAATATTACGGCTTTATTCGCATATTCCGGGCATTTTTAGGGTATTCGGTGCAGGTCCCCTGTGATCGTTTGGCCCGATTTAAGCAGCTCATAATAGATGGGACCCTTCTGGTCCCACCAAATACAGAGCATTACCTTGGTGACGTGGATATTCGGCTTTGGCGTTGATTTGACTGGTTGGCCGGGCTTCACATATAATTTCTTTCGCTTAGGGTTGCCGTAAGGGATCAATTTTTCATCGCCAGTAATGATTCGAAAAATTCGACATATTCGAACCAACAAAAAAAAAAAAAAAAAAAATACTTTGTTGTTTATACTAATGACTAAGTGAGAATAAATCGCATGTTTTTTTTATTTTTTATAGAGAGAAGCAACACTCAGGAAATTCTTCCTATTAATTAACGTGTTGCTTCCTTTGGAAAGGGGATAGAGAAGAAGTGGAAGGTGGTGAAAGATGAAGGGCTTCAAATATTGCTACACTGTAATTGTGCGAGATGTTGAATCTTAGAACAGTTGTTGTGCGCCATCTGATGAAGAGTTAGCGAACTTTGTTGAAGCTTTTTAGTTCATAGCCATGTTATATGATTTTACTTTGGTGGGGTTAAGTGATATGGGAACACCGCATAGAAAAAACTCATACATATTAGCATTTTTGATAAATTGGTGTTGCCTTGGTTGGGGATTAAACCCGCAACCTAACGTGTAACAGTACAACGCGCTAACCATTACACCACAGCGCCTACAAGTTATTAAAGACACAAACCATGTGTAAAAGATGCACCATCTGTTGTGAATTCCGCATTTTGAAGTTATACACCAAAAATATATTATTAGATCCGAAAGACGGTGGAACTGATTAATATATTTTTATATAACTAAATATATTTTGATATAAACATATAAAATTAATACTTGGTGTTGCATATGACAATACTTAACGTTATAAATTTATATAAAATAATTTTTACTTGGGTACATCTAAACATGTACCGATTCTAACAAATATCATTAGAATTTTTTCTTGGGCCAATATGAGTCTTTGTATTAAACTTTATTAAAATTTCTTAGTATTTGCAACCTGTAGACTAAAAGAATATATGGACAGACAGACTGGCAGTCAGAGGGGCAAACATAGCGCCAAATCGACTTAAGAAGAGATTCTGAGTCGATGGGTATAGTAAAAGGTTGCTCTCGATCCAATATTTTTTTGTTATTGCAAACATCAGTACAAACTCATTATAGCCTGTTCAGGTAGTGGTGTAGGGCATCAAAAGCAATATCCTTCCGTTGGGCGCCATTTTCTTAAGCAAAACATTGACGATTTCCTTAGGCAAGAATGAAATCCGGATAGGGACATGCCTTCAACAGATAGTTTTTTACAATTTGCGAAATAAGTTTTGGGATTTTAGCATATTTAATTCCTTTAAAACATTTAATTGTCTACAAGCCAGAAATACATATTCACATCCAAAATAAAAATCAGCATACAGAAAAATATAGTGCTAACCGAATTGGATATTGTATTTGGGTTGATGCAACCAATAAATTTGGTTAGTACAACAATATTCAAATGTGACTGCTAAATATTTTGGGTGTTGCAACTAAAATTGAGTTTTATTAACGAAATTATGTTGTGTAATCGAATTACAGTTGGAAATTGACCAAATTTTTCTCTATGTGTTGGAGTAAGACAAAAGATAGCTATGAAGGAGACTTTTAAGTTGGTGATTTCTTAGAAACAAAAAAAAAACATAAACCTAAATCCAAGAACCAAGTTAGCCAACTTCCGTAGAACTCCACTCCGAATTATTTGAAATAATTAATATTCCTTGGTAATTATTTCCGGATAGGTTTTAAAAATAAATTATGAAAATACAGTTTAAAGAAAATTTCGAGAATTTAGATAAAGTTGTAATTTTTGTCATAATACAGGTTTAGCTGCATCAGTTATTAATTAAACTTTTAAGTGATGAATTCATGTTTTAAACACCTGCCTTTTAAATAAATCTACCAAAAAAAAAAAGTTCCTTTTATGACAAACTTCTTAAACCCCTTCGTTTGCCTTCAACTTACTTTACACTTCATCTTCTATTACAAACTCTCTGTTTTTTTATCATCTTCATCCATTACTCCCCAGTTTACTTTATAATAGAGGAGTTTGTTTGTCTTATTTTTTTTGTTATTTCAGATGTCGGTTGCATGGCTGGATGTGTCATATTATGAGGTAAACCCTATGCAAATTAAAATTTATGTTGCTATGTGCAGCATTTTAAATGTGTACTGCATCTTTCTCTGCCTTTGCCTTCCTGCCAACATCGCCTTCATCTCTTGTTGTTGCTGTCCCTGATTATATCTTTTCCTCTCCTGATGGGTGAGTGTGTAAATAAAAATGTGTATTTATACTCGTATTATGATTCTATTTTTCTTTCCCTCGCTATATTTTTTCCTTGCTATTTTTTGTTTTTGTTTTTTTTTTTTCAATTCAAGTCATTGTACGTTGCACAGTTTAGCATTTATGCTTGAATTTTTTTATTTTTGTATGACTCTCTATTTGTCTATGTGTGGCAGGGGATTTCTCTATGTGAGGTTTGTTAAAATCATTAAGGGTATTCATAATTTAAAGCCATTTCAAATAATTTTAAGGTTGATTTAATTTTAATAGTCTGAGAGATAATTATTTAAAAATAAAACAGTTAATCATAACATTTAATCTTAATTTAATTTTAATTTTCATAATGTAAGTTCTACTGTTTTGGTGAAATATTTTTGTACTTATGCTATATATTTTTTTATCAATAAATAGAAAAAATCCCCAGAAGAAGTCGACGAAACGTCGGGAAATTTGTATTAAATGAATTTTTAACTATATGATTGACCTTTAGGCCTTATTAGCTAATAATTAAACCTAAAATATGAGTATTTTGTTTCGAATGAATGATTTTTAAAACTATTATCAGTTTTGTTGAACAGAATTTTTAAATTGTTGAAAAGTTTATTAAGATTGTTAGATTTTCAAAAATATTGTCATTAATATTAATAATTTGTGTAGCTTTTGATAATTATAATTATCTATTAAAAAAAAAGTATTTCAAAAATTTTCCAAAACTTTTGGTTTCCCATTAATACTACGTTTAGTATAGTATTCATTGTTACCTTCTCTTGTTCCCCCTTTTCATTTTACTTATATTTTTATGTTTATTATTAATTTGGCTCCATGTCCTCAATTTTTTCTTCTTGCTGTTGTTGTTATTGCTGTTACCATTATTATTGTATTATGCTGCTGCAGTTCTGTTCTATGCTGCACCCTAGTTTAAATTTTTTCCCCTATTTTGCAAAAATTTATTTTATAAGTTTTTTTTTTATTTTTTACTTTAACATTGTTATTTTAATTAATTCAATATAAAATATAGAATTTATTTAAAATATTAAATTTAATGCTGAATGTCAATTGTTGGATAGGGGGGAAATAATTCTCGTGTTTATAATAAATCGATAATTTATGGGACTTCTAATTTCTAATTCTAAAAATTCAGAACTTTTTTGGTCAGGTTAAATAGAATATAACAAGGTTGTAAGTAAATGGTACTTGTTTGTCTGGAAGTTTTTTGAAGACCCAAATTAAAACAAAATCTACTCATGTTTCAGAGAAAACCGATATATCTAACAGGCTGAAAAAAATGCATAAGCAAAAAATGGGGGAGGTGGGGTGGGGACAAATGGCTACTCATCGGGGTCAAATGTGGTGTTGAAGGGTTAAAAATCCACAAAAAGCCCCACAACTTCCCGGGAGTAGCCCCTAGAGCGGTAAAATGTAAGATCGACCCCCACTTATTTGTCCTCTTCAGCATTTTTTCCGAACATACCTATACCCTATCTCCACTCCGTAAGAGGGCTCCCCCCACACAAATGACATTTTTATAAAATTTACTCTCACCGCTTTAACTGTCCTAAAGGTGCCCCTAGAGAAGTCAAATATATGACTGACCCCCAATATTTTTTTAATCCCAACATTTTCTCGGAACATATCTACCCTCTGTCTTCAAACCTTAAGGCGGTCCCCATACAGTTTTTTTTTTTATAACTTTTTTTATGAAATCAGCTCTCTCCAGCCCCATGGTGCCTCCTAGAGGGGTGGAATGTAAGATCGACCCCCATTAATTTTTCCCCTTCAACATTTTTCCGAACATATGTACCTACCCCCTATCCCCAAGCCATAAGAGGGCTCCCATACAAATATGACTTTTTTATAAAATTTTCTCCCACCGCTCTAACTGTCCCAAGGGTGCCCCTAGAGGAGTCAAATGTATGACTGACCCCCAATATTTTTCGAACCACAATATTTTCTCGGAACATATCTACCCTCTATCTTCAACCCTTGAAGCGGTCCCCATACAAATTTTTTATTTTTTTATAATTTTTTTTTATGAAATCATATCTATCCGGCCCCATATTGCCTCCTAGAGGGGTGGTATGTAAGACGGATCCCCATTGATTTTTCCCGCCAACATTGTTTCCGAACTCACCTGCCCTCTATTTCCACTCCCTAAGGGGGCTCCCATACAAAAATTACATTTTTATAAAATTTGCTCCCACCACTCTAACTGTCCGAAGGGTGTCCCTACAGGAGTCAAATGTATAACTGACCTCCAATATTTTTTCAACCTTAACATTTTTTCAAAACATATCTACCCTATATATTCAACTCGAGAAGGAATTGGGAATTATTAAAAAAATAAAAAATAAAAATAAAAAAAATAAAAAAAAAAATAAAAATAAAAAAAATAAAAATAAAAAAAAATAAAAAAAAATAAAAATAAAAATAAAAAAAATAAAAATAAAAAAAAATAAAAAAAAAATAAAAATAAAAAAAATAAAAAAAAAATAAAAATAAAAATAAAAAAAAATAAAAATAAAAAAAAATAAAAATAAAAAAAAAATAAAAATAAAAAAAAATAAAAATAAAAAAAATAAAAATAATTAAAAATAAAAATAATTAAAAATAAAAAAAAATAAAAAAAAATAAAAACAAAAAAAAAATAAAAATAAAAACAAAAAAAAATAAAAACAAAAAAAACATAAAAACAAAAAAAAAAATAAAAACAAAAAAAAAATTAAAAAATAAAAAAAAAATTATACAAAAAAAATGAAAAACATATTGGTCCCTCCAGGAATCGAACCCGCGATCATCGCTTTGGAAATAAACTGTATCAAAATCACTTCTTAGGAATGCTTTTAGAGCAATTATGCTTTACAAGCAATACTTAAGTGATTTTTTGGATGTTGTTCAGAAGTAATTTTAAAAAAGCTGTAAAAATATACTAACGGATACTTTGGAATCAATGAAAGAAGTTATTTTTGGAAGTTGTTCAGAATAACTTCTTAAAAAGCAGTAAAAATACACTAAAGTATATTTGTGAAGCAGTGAAAAAAGTAGTTTGTAAAGCATTGCTTCAAATTTTTTTTTGCTGGGAGGTATCAATTTCTAAAATTATTTCATAAATTAAAAAAATTTAAAATAGACACAAATATGCATTAAAAACAAAATATGCATTAAAAAACGCATTAAATATTCATTTTAGTCAAAATATGCAAAAACATGCATTTTTGTCAAAATATGCAAAAATATGTCACTAAAAATCGATGCTATTTTTTTCTAGATTTGTTAATTCGGATAAATATTTAGTCCATATTAGCTTTGGATTATCGAGAAAAAACATGTATTTGCATGGAAATCCTTGCACTAGTAATCAGTAATCGTTATGCAGTGAAATAAACTTAATTTAGCCCTCTAGGCGAGATTTACAAATTGTACAGTAAATGCGTCAACTGATTTTATACAAAGTCCTTAAAAAAATAAAGATTTTTCATTTATTTCGTGTTTTTAGCTTACAAAAAATTAATTACAAAATCCGTAAGAATTATTGATATTTACTTTATTCCATTTCTTTAGCGGACCTAGAAATCTAAAAGGATTCCTCTTTTAACAAAACATTTTAATTTTAAAGTTGTATTTATTCGACCTTTTAAATGTTAATAGATGAAAATGCTCAAGCTCGAGGTCTGTTTTTATTATAAATATCAATTTATTGTCCGGTATTTCGACATTCTTCGAATGTCATCTTCCGGGAAATATAAAATATCGTCATCTATTATTCATAATATCGTCATAATAGATGACAATATATAAACAGCGATGTTTTTAAGTTTTTGTTTTTTATGTAAACATCTAATATTTCCCGGAAGATGACATTCGAAGAAGTCGAAATATCGGACAATAAACTGATATTTATAATAAAAACAAACCTCGAGCTCGAGCATTTTCATTTAAAAACATTTTATATTAAAATGTTGACTGTATTTTTTAAATAAAAAACAAAAAAATTGCAAGATTCATCTCTTTTCATTTTAACTGTGAAATCATTTTAAAATAAATGTACGGATAACATTTTAAATAAACTACAGTGTTTAATAAGTACTTTTATCGAATAGAACAAGGAACAATATCTCGCAGTAACAAAGTGATGTTTTTATGGCAGTCAACTTTTATATCAAAGAATAGCTCAGCGGTAGAGCGATAGACTAGCAATCGTGAGGTCGCAAGTTCGATACCCGGTGGCGGCAATATAAAAAACTTGTAAAATAAAAAAAAATATAATTTTTTTTGGTAAGATTTTTTTTTAAACTTTTAATTGGTGAAAAATAGCTTCCTTTGCACTCGTTCAAAATGTACTGAAAAAATGTTGAAGTGGGAGTACTCCTCTCCTATGACAACTCAATGTTAAAATCATTAGTGTTTATGTTAAAAAAAAGAAGTACATCTAGATCATCAATTGTAGTGCTTTTTCTACTGCTTCGGAATCGCTTTTGATGCTGGGTTTATTGTTGAAATACCGAAAAAATAAGTCGTTATAAGTAACGCATTATTTTCTATTCAATGTGTGTAACTTAAAAATGAGGGATTCACAACAGATGGCGTATCTTTTAAACATGGTTTTTGTCCTTAATAACTTATATGGCATTTTGGAGGGCAAATATCTGTCATTTATTCTCACTTAGTCCTTGAACGAAATAGTGTAAACAACAAAGTTTTTTTTCCTTCGAAAATGTCGACTTTAGAGCCAACAAAGCGGCATTTGCGAGAAGGTTTGCTTTACTTCTCCAATTTGAATAAAAGTGCAGCTGAAGCAAATCGATTGCCTCACCGAAGCTTATCCTGAATATGATCAATAGATTTCTATGAGCGAGAGATGGTTTGTGCGGTTCAGAAGCGGTGATTTTGACACGGAAGTCAAAGGCCACCCAGGTCAGCCAAGAAAGTTCGAAGATGATGAATTGATGGCATTACTCGATGAAGATTGTTGTCAAACTCGAGAAGATCTTGCAAAATCATTGGGAGCCACTCAGGCAGCAATTTCAAAACGTTTACAAGCAGCAGTATTCATCTAAAAGCAAGGAAATTGTGTATCACACAATTTGCATATCCCAAATCCTGCTAAACGCCATAAAAATAAGTAATTTTTGCATCGAATCATTACTGGCGATGAAAAATGGATTCATTACGACAACCCAAAGTGCAAGAAATCGTATCTGAAGCCTGGCCAACCAACCAAATCAACGCTGAATATACATGCCGCCAAGGTAGTGTATTTGTTGGGACTAAAAGGATCCCGTCTGTTATGAGCTGCTGATCTCGGCCCAAACGATCACAGGGGACCTGCACCGAACATAATTG
Organism: Leucophora obtusa; assembly: GCA_949987735.1. Lineage (NCBI taxonomy): Eukaryota > Metazoa > Arthropoda > Insecta > Diptera > Anthomyiidae > Leucophora > Leucophora obtusa. The sequence continues at coordinate 139,860,556 of OX465298.1, read as the reverse complement.
ATTCGTTTGAGGCGAGCATTGGCCGAAAAACGCCCGGAATATGCGACCCGACATGAAGCCGTAATATTACATCATGACAACCCTCGGCCACATGTTACAAGACCGGTTAGAAACTATTTAGAAAATAGTGGTTGGAAGTTTTGCCTCACCCACCTTATAGTCCAGGGTGGTTTACGCGTAACCCGATTCGAAAAAAAATTTTAGAATTCGTAAACTTTGTACCTTTTGAACTCCCCCTATTGGGCGCTGATGAAAAGATCCTAAAAAAAGAGCAAAAAGGTATCAGAAAGCGACCAAGATTTCCAGAATAAGTGGCGAAGAGCATACTAGGATAATGACAAGAATACTATACAACGGTTAATGAGTGGTGTTAAGAAAAAGGTCCGAGCATTTTATAAAAGTAAAACGTAATCACCTAATTTTAAGTTTTTCTTTAATGTAAATATGTTAATGAAATAAAGTTCTAGTTGAAATTTAAAACTATACATTTTGTAACAAAAAATTAAAGGGTAACTTTTTTCGTGGACAGGCCTTAAATGTGCCAAAATTCATAGTAAATGTTATACGGATTCCATTCTTATCTAAGGAAATCATCAATGACCGACATTTTTAGAATTTCTTATAAAGACGTATTATTTTTAGTTTGAGAATATATTCCGTAGAAAATATCACAAATTTTTAATAATGTTTTTCTATTTCTAAAAATTTTCCTATTAATAATAATTGCAAACAAAAAGAAAAAAAATCATTTTACATTTACAACAATCATACACATTATTTATGCCCAACACAAAGCTTTGGCAAAAACTAAAAATCTCAAAATTAATTAACAAAACTAAACGACAAATACACCTTTGATGTCAAACATATAGAAATTTTGAATTGAAAACTTTTTCTATGTTATTTTGTAAAGTGACAGCAGTTTGTGTCAACAACCTCATTTGTGAAAATACATACAGCCACACCTACACTTTGTAGATGTTTTTTTTTTTTTTTTTTTGTTTTTTTAATGCAGTAATAAAAACGCAAAAACACAAGAAAAATATACAAAAAAAAAACGCATATTAATTAATTGGCTTTGCTTACAGGAAAGTTTTTTCATACAGCCAACTTTTTTTTTGCTTTTAAAACAGTCGTACATGTGTTATCCTCAACAACCTGCATGCTCTCTTGCTTTCGTTTTTGAAAGGAAAAGAGAAAAAATATAATGAAAATTATGTTAAAAAAAAACAATTGGTTTGAATATTTATGTTTTTTTTTTCTATTCTAGAAAAACATATTTACGGTTTAACAAATGTGTTTTTTCATATCAGTAATATGAACTTATAAAAATTTATTAATTAATCAGTAAAACACATAAAGTCTGAAGTAATTTTCGGCATTAAAATTGTTCTTTATAATAAATTACAAAATCCAGTATACTCTTCACAGAAAGAATTCACAAAATTCTAATTAAATTATTAAAGAACTTTCTGATAAAAAAAAAATTTTTTTAAAAGGCACCAACAATTTGCAAACCCAAAAATTTTTTTGCAATTCTTATTTTTAAGCAATTTTTATATGAAATTAGAAATTTTTACAAAAATTTCAAACAAAAAAATTGTTGGAAATAAACTTTTAAATTAGAAAAAAAAAAATGTGTTTGTTTTTTACAAATTTCATTAGTGGTACCTGTTTTTTTTTCTGTGTTCTGTTATGTTAGTTAGTACATGGTTGCGTATGAGTTATATTTTTATACAATTTCCTTATCACTCATACGCACCCATATACTTACTACTATTACAGAGGAGTACTAATAATAATAAGTAGTAATCCTTGGTTCTAAAGCACAATTTTATTTTCAAGACTTAAACAATTTTTGTACATTGTAAATGTCTGTGTTTTTCTGCATTTTTCAAATATTTTTTTTTATATTATCATTCCATTTGTTGTTTAAGTCTTAAATTATATAAATATTCCCATAATATGATGACTAATTTGTGATAGAAGTATTCATTAACCGCTTAATAAACTTCAACTCATTTAACATGAATAAAACCACAATATTTAAATAAATAAACAAATAAAGCCCTTTTCTATGTATAATTATAAAAAAAAACGAATATCTGACATCCATTGATTGCACATTTTTGTATGTATTTGTGGTTTTGTGGCCAAATCTGACTAGCTACAGTCTAACCAGGTTTTTGAAATTATTTTTTTTTATATTATATGTATATAAATTAATTATTTGTTTAAATGTGTAACCACAAAATTTTAATACACATTTGTTAGTCACATAATATAAAATAAAAATTTACTTCAAAATAACTGGTCATTCGTTTTTAAACCACAAACATAAATAATTTTATAGAATATTTAAAATTGCTATAAATTGTTTTATCGTTGTATAAATGTTATTTTATTATGATTATGGTTATTATTTTAAAATAAACTATTGACAGGCAGACAGACAGAGATAGTCTGACTAATTGTCAGTCTGTCAGGCATTTGTATGCAACATATTTAGGTTATTTTAATAATTTTCATAAAATATTTAATAAAATGTGTGTTTATAGAACAAGATATTATGAAGTTTATATAATACAGAAAACATAAAGTAAACACTAGACACTGGTTTAACGGATTTGGAAGATTTTTAAAAATATTTATTAATTTTGAAACTTAAAAATTAAGCCGCTCATGCCGGTTGTATGAAACCCTGCACCACAGTACGATCAATTTCGGGGAAGCGATGTTTATTTATATCGCAATTTATCAGAGCTCCGGCATATACGCTATCTGACTGCAAATATTTTTCGCACATCAAAATGTACATTAGAGCGTACCACCTTACAGGCAAAAAAGAAAGTGCACCGTACACCCTCCAATATGAAGTATTTTTGCAAGGAGGTTTCAAAAAAAAATTTTTTTTGCCGAATGTATGGGTCGCCATTTTACATTATATCTTTGGCATTTACAGTCGGATCGTAAAGTATGATACACCGATGTTTTTCTCTCGAGGAGACGAGTGCTTTACTCTAAGGGCCATTGACCTCAAGTATTCCATTCTAGTAGTCATCCACCAGATGTCAGTGGCTACCCCCTAATGTACCACCCTAATGTCAGAAAATTAAAGCTCGCAAAAAATCATTAAACATTTTCTAAGGAAGTTTTTCGATAAACCCAGTAGAATTTTTTTTATATATTGGTTGCCGAATATCACACTTTAAAATCCAACTTTAAGGCCGCAGCTATAATGAAAAATTGAAAAAGGCGACCCCTACGTACGGCAACAAAAAAAGAAATTCCCTTGCAAAAATACTTCATATTGGAGGGTGTACGACAAACTTTTTTTTTAGGTACGGTCTAATGGACATGTACGAATCTTCCATATCTAGAAAACTTAAAGAGCTAGATGAAAAATGTTTGCATCGAACGTCAAAACCCAACTAGTATTGCTAGATTTTAAGACCGCGTTTTTCTCGGAAACTAAGCCTCGTAGAGAGAAAAGGGCTTTTATTTGGAATATCGGCCTTATCTTGAAAACTAAATAAGATAAATGAACAATGGACAATGGGTTTTGGAATAAGGAAAAATAAATGCGAAAAATAAATGTTGGCGTTTTTTAAAACTTTGACGATTTTTTTAAATTTTTATAATTTTTTCGATTTTGGCAATTTTTTTTAATTTTGCCGATTTTTTCTAAAATTTTGACGATTTTTATAAATTTTTACGATATTGTGCAATTTTGACGATTTTTTCTCATTTAGAAGCTTCTTACAAATTTTAACAATTTTTTTAAATTTTTGCAATTTTTGCGATTTTTTCTAATTGTTAACAACTTTTGAAATTTTGACGATTTTTGGAAATTTTTTAAAATATTGACAATTTTTCACGATATGACGATTTTTTCAACATTTTTACGATATTTTGGTATATATTATATAGATATATTATAATTTTTTTTTTTTTATTTTCACAGATTTTTACAAATTGTGACGATTATCTTCAGTTTTGGTAATTTTGGCGATTTTTTCCAATTTTGACGATTTTTACGATATAGTGCAATTTTCCCAATTTTTGCAATTTTGACGATTTTTTTCTAATTTTTGACGATTTTTACATATTTTAACGATTTTTTTAATTTTGGCAATTTTGGCAATTTTTTCTAATTTTTGACAATTTTTTGAAATTTTGACGATTTTAGCAATTTTTTCAAATCATGACGATTTTTTCAAAATTTTTCCAATCATTTGCAATTTTGGCGATTTTTTCAAATTTTTGACGATTTTTACAAATTTTGACGATTATTTTCAGTTTTGGCAATTTTGGCGATTTTTTCTAATTTTTAACGATTTTTTTTTAAATTTTGATGATTTTGGCAATTTTTTCAAATATTGAAATTTTTTTAAAATTTTTCCACTAATTTGCAATTTTGGCGATTTTTTCTAATTTTTAGCAATTTTTTTTTTTTAATTTAAATGATTTTGGCAATTTTTTCAAATATTGCCGATTTTTTTCAAGTTATGACGATTTTTTCAAAATTTTTACGATATTTTGGAATTTTGGCAATTTTTAAAATTTTTAACGATTTTTTCCGATTTTTAACGAGTTTTCTTTTTTAATTTGACAATTTTTTGTAATTTTTGACGATGTTGTCAAATTTTGATGATTTTTTTTTTTTTGTTTTTTTAATTTGAGCAATTCTTTTTTTTAATTTAAACGAGTTTTAAAATTTGGCGATTTTTGTTTTAGTAGGTTTAAGGTTAAGAAGAAGAATAAACCTTGTCCTCTAAAAATTATAAACACATTAATTTGCAAATCAGATTGATCTAGTTTCTGCCTTTTCCTATGGACAGGTTTCATCAGTGATTTTCCATTAAATTGTATTATTGTTTATATATTTTATCGTCACATTGTCTCTATATGATAATTTTTCAACAACCCGTCGGCTGTAGGAATCGAACCTGTGCCTATTCCTATATTACAAACGCAACTGTACAAAGCTGCGATAGCTTAACCATCTAACCCAAGTAAGGCCTTGAATGCAACGTAGCTAATTCATAGTTCTTCTTTCCTATTCAGCATTCTGTTATTGTTCTTTACTTTCAGACGTGATCAAACACAGACACATACAAACATTCAACTTTTAGATTTTTATTTATCTTCCAATCTCCTCTGTGGCTCCTTTTTCGCAAATGTTGCCACACTGACGTATTGTTTTTATGGCCAAGAGCAAGCAATTTGTGTATATTGGAGACGGACTGCCAACAGGGCATTTTTAATGTATTTTAGTACAGTGTTGTTTTAACGTCATATAGACGTCATTTGTTTTACAATTTTAGTGTTTTTATTTAAATTTTGGCGACTTTTTAATTTTGGAAATTTTTCTTAAATTTTTGACGATTTTTAATTTTGACGTTTTCCACTTTCGCCGATTTTTCATTTCTTTCAATTTTGTCAATTTTTTTTTTGCCATTTTTTAAATTTTTGCAATTTTATCGTAGATTTTAGTTGATCTGAAGATTGTTACAATGAGTGTTATTTTTGTTGGGTTTTAAAAGCAAATATGACAAATTTCAAATAGAATTCACAATTTATTTTATAATAAATAGAGAAAAAACTTATGAAAAAACTTTCCTAGAACCAATAACTGACAATTAATGCATTTTCAAGTGCAACCAAGCACTTTCATCAGATTGTCTCTAGGTTATAGTGTAGATATTAGTTTTTGTATTTATCTTAACTTATCCTGAATATGAAATTATGTTAACTTATCCTAAATATTAATGAGCTTATCCTGAATATGATCAATAGATTTCAATGAGCGTGAGATAGTTTGTGCGGTTCAGAGGCGGTGATTTTGACACGGTAGACAAAGACCGCCCAAGTCAGCCAAAAAACTTCGAAGATGATGAATTGAAGGCATTACTCGATGAAAATTGTTGTCAAACTCGAGAAGATCTTGCAAAAGCATTGGGAGTCATTCAAGCAGCAACTTCTAAACGTTTGCAAGCACCAGGATTCATCAAAAATGAAGGAAATTGGGTACCGCACGAGTTGAAGCCAAAAGACGTTGAAAGACGATTTAGCGTGACCGAAATGCTGCTTGAACGCCATAAAAAGATGTTATTGTTGCATCGAATCATAGCTGGCGATCGAAAATGGATCCATTACGACAACCCGATTACGAAGCGAAAGAAATCGTATGTGAAGCCCGGCCAACCAACCAAATCAACGCCAAAGCCGAATATACATAGCGCCAAGGTGGGACCATACACAAATTGTCAATAATATGGAAAATTTAAATATTTAAGTGCATATGCATAATAATTTGAAAACCTTATAACACATTTATAAAATGAATTCTGTATGAAAAATTTGTTTTATAAGTCACTTATAAATATTAAAAGTGATTATGAATATGAGCCTTAAACTATAATTTATATAAATTCTTATCGTTTATTTAATCTTTTTTTCTATTTTTAACTCCACAATTTTCTTGAGCTTAAGGTTTGTTTTTTATATATAAAAAAATTTTTATTTTCAATATTTCGCTACTCCATTGTGTAGCATCTTCAGGAAATAACAATTAAATTAACAAATTATAAACATTTTTTTTTGTTTTTAATGGAGTAGCGAAATATTGAAAATAAAAAACTTTTTATATATAAAAACAAATCTTAAGCTCAAGGAAATTGTGGAGTTAAAAATATAATTTATATATTTTTAATGAGCACATTTTGTTAAATTCTTTGGCCGTTATATTAAGCAGAGGTGTAATAGTAAAATGTATACAAATAATGTTAATAAATACTTTACATACAAAATAAATAAATCCATAAATATCATATACTATTTCAGTGTCTAGACATGCTTTCCATATCAATACAAATAAATTCATAATTATATATGAAAAATATTACAAATATTGCAAATATTACAAGTATTTATATTTCACATATACCATAAATACCTTGAATGCACTTTATAGATATTTTACACAAAATTTAGTGTTGAATTTAAATATTTATGCACTTGTTAGTTAAAAATCAAAGTTAATTGAAAACAGAAAACAGTTTCGATGCTGACAACGCAATTTGTTGCCAATCGAATGATTTAGTTGCATCAAATAAACTTTTCTGTTGTTACTACTGAATTATTCTTGATACACTACTGAAATTCCGTTGTCACAGTGTCAAATTAGTCCCGGATCAATTGTTTTTCTGTTGTTACAACCAAAAAACAAGGCTACCACAACCGAAGCATTCGATTGGCTACAAAAGCAGTTGTCAGCACCGAATCTGTTTTCTGGGAGTATATTTTAACTGCATGTCGTGTGAGTTATTTATTTAATTCCAAAAATATTCAAAATAATCATATACCTATGTGGACGCTATTGAATTAAATAAAATATTAACCAGTGTTGCCAACTCCAGAAGGCAGAAAAACACAGAGAGCATTGTAAAAACTTCTAAAAAGGGTAAAAATTTATCAAAATTGCAAGAAAGTATTTTTTTTTTTTAGAAAATTTAAGATAAGAATTTTAAAATGCATTTGAACTTTGTAAAAATGTGTAAAACGAGGATATAAAAATTCACAGAAAAGGGGTCAAAATATCCGTTTTTCGAAAAAGGGTATTTGTAAAAAAAAATCGCCGTGTACAGAGATGTAAATAGCACCAAATTGGCAACACTGATATTAACCCTCTAATGCACTAGGAATTTGTAAGGAATTCTCATCCTGTGTTTGGTATGAAATATATATAACGATGGCATTTAAAGCAGAAAATTTAATTTTTTTCTAAAGATCTTCAGTTGTTTTAAAATTTTGTAGTTAAAATTAGCTAGTTAATTTTACGACCTTGTTAGTTATTTTTGGAAAAAAAAAAGTCTGTAAAAAATTGAGTTAAAACTACTAAAAATTAGTTAAAAATGATGCTGCAGAAAAAAACCGCTAAATTAACTGATTGTTTTTGCTATATATTAGTAAGACAGGAACAACAAAAATAAAATTGCTAAATATACAGAATTTTAGTTTAATATATTTGAGTTAAATTTTTGTTAATAGAAAATAACAAATTAACCTGCTAAATTTAGCAAAAAATTTTGCTAAATAATTTCCCAGCAAAAAACCTGCTTCGCTGGATGCAGCTTTGTAAGGGAATAAATAAAATTAATCCCTTACAAAGCTGCTTACGGAAGGCATGATTTTTCTATACAAAGAGCCCGCTTGGAACCACGATTTTTTTGTGAGAAAAATGAGAAAAAGCGCATTATTCGCTGCTGAAAAATTGCAGTAAATTCATGTTTTTAGTAAGTGCATTTAACCGCGAATAAATTCATGAACTTTTTTGTGCGAAAAAGTGCTTATTTGCTGCTGAAAAAATGCAGTAAAGTCATGATTTTCATTGAGCGCATTTAAACGCGACTTTTTATGAAAATAAAAGCATTTATTTGCCGACTTCAAAATGCAGACTGATTTATGTTTATGTGGCGTCTCTACATTAAACCCTAGTAACCCGGTGAAAAATGTTCATATACGCTCAAACATGTTCATGTATGGTTTATGTATGGACACATATGAACAAATATGGATTTTTGATAAACATATATGGATTTTATATGAACATATATGGAAGTATATGTTATTCCATATATGGAAAAAGATTTCATATACAGACATATATGGATGCATCTGCTATTTCATATATGGAAAAGGCACTCATATATGGGCAAATATGGAAGTATATGATATTCAATTTATGCAAAAGTGACTTGTATATGAACATATTTGCAAGAATACATTTTTCCATATGTGTAGAAGGAACTCATATATGGATAAATATGGAATTATATTTAATGCCATCAGTAAAAAAAAGGAACATATGTAGTGCCTAATTCGAATGTCATAGATAAATTTATATCTATAGTACAACCTTATAATTAAGGATAGCAACGTCCGCATGTATTCGCATATATTTAATAAATGTATATGTTCATATATGTCCATATGTCCATATATGAACATATACTTAGGTGTTACCTCATTTTTCGGATCCATACATATGTATATGGTTGAACCATTAATGTTCATATATGGACATTTTTCACCGGGAAGGCAATCCTACTAAAGAAGAGTAAAACACGATTGAGATGATTCAGATTTCGTGCGCATTAATCGTTGGATAACTTACATTTTATTTTACTCCCTTACAACCTGCTTCGTCGTAAGAAATATACTATAATTTTTTAAATAACTTTCTTACGATTTGCTTCGTCTAAGGCAGTTTTGCAGGGTATACTATCAAATTGCAAAATTTTTTGTGTATTGTATACGCATAAAGTGGCGCAACTCTGTAAAGCAGAATTTAAAACGCTTTTTTAAGCGCTTCGTATTTTTACTGCTTCCAAAATACTAAATTTTTTTTTGCTGGGTTGTAGCCTAAAAAATCACGAAAACATTTAAATTGTCGAAGTTTTTAATCGATTTGTTTTAATGCAAATAAAAATCCAGCCTTTTTAAAACAGAATTTTACAATTTTTTTAGCAAATATTTTTTGTTAATTTTATAGGATAGACTGCTATTTGCATTCCACTAAATTTAGCTTAAAAATTACAAAAAAAAATTAAGATATAAAAGTTTATTTTTGCTATTTTTAGTCTAAAAATATTTAGCAAAATTTTCTGCAGATTTTACAGTAAAATTTATCATTTTCAATTAACTAAAAGCTAAGTTAAATATAACTAAGATTGGAAGATGACAAAGCAAATTGTGGTAAATTCTTTGTTGTTGTTTTTGTTTTTTCTTTGATATTTTGAATGTTTAATAAATTCTCATTGAGTTTGTAATTTAACTTAACAAATATTTCCAGAAGTTCTAAAAACATCGTCCCCTGACGAGTTCCTTAGGGATGGGGACATGCCTCCAACAGATTAGTTATCACAATTTGTAAAATACGTTTGGGATTTTAGCATATTTAATTTCTTTAATGCAATTAATGTATGTCCCGATAAAAATAAAAAAATAAGATTCTGTAAATTTAATAGTTTTATTTTTGCTGTTCTTATTGGACTACTATTAGCGAAAAAATCTGCTAATTTAACAGTTTTTTTTTGCAAATTTTTAGTTGGATTTTCTGCAGACTGCAATATGAAACTGCCTGTAAAAATATGTTCAACAACATTTTTCTTCTACGCGTGTAGATAAAAATTTAAACACGATTTTGTGTTATTTCGTAAACTAAATGGATCCGCGCTCTGAAATTCATGCATCCCTGATCTCTTGTTGTGTACGACAGTTAAGGCGAATTTTATTCAAATTGAAAATGGTTAATCGGAATGCTGTATTGAATTGATATGGTGTCAAACTGAATTTATTTTAAATGGTTTTATTTTTTTAGTTGGTGGCTTAAAATAAAACCATTTAAAATAAATTCAGTTTGACACCATATCAATTCAATAAGTCGAATTTTCTATTAAATTAAATGATTTCTTCATCATGCCATCCATGTCTTTATGTAATCAACACAAAACTTTCCAAGGAAAGCTATAAACTGGATTTTTTAAAAGTTGAAAAATGTTTAGGTTTTATGGTCCAAAAAAATACTGCTGTCAAAAAATGCAAATATAATTTATGAATATGTAAATATCTACAAAATATGTATTTTTTTCTTCTTCTTTTTTGTTGCTTTAATATACATATATGTGCAGTACAAAACAGAGTTTTGTTGTAATTTATTATTATTTTTGGCAAGCATTTGAGGCTGCTGTCTACAATGTGTCAACTGCAGTAGTTGTAAATAAAAAAAAAAAGCAAAATAAACAACAAACTACGAAAGCCAAAAAACACTTATACAAATGCAGTTTTATTTTACCCTACAACATGAACAAACATTTTGTTATATTTATGTGTACAATTCTTTAAAAATGTTACATATAGAGAACAAATCATATGCTGCCTGTATTTCCAAACTAAATACCGGATAAATTGAAATTCGCGTGCTTTTTAGTATTTAACACAAAAACATCAAATTGAAAAAATGTTTTGTTTTTTGTAGATGTACAATATTCCTCCAGAATTAAATAAAAAAAAATTCTCTTTTAAAAAAATTATGAAAATTCAAAATAAATAAAGAAAAAACATTTTTTGTAATGTTTCGTTTTATTTTTGTTTTTTTTTTTCTTCTATTTTTCAATGACAAATATAAATTGCTGACATATTAGATGGCATAGAGTAATGATAACAACGATACAAGTGCAGCTGAAGATCATCGTCATCATCATCAGAATCATAGGGCAGAAATAGACTACTACTAGTCATTTTAAAGATATTAACCCTCTTTAATGCATGAAGTTATGTTGTCGATTGAATTATCGCTTAATGAAGGCGATCATTTTCGAAGAAGAGCGAAAATGAATCTGAAATCAATACTTACAAAATATCGGATTTGTGCACAAATTATATATTTCACCAGGATATAATTAAATATATGCCATAACACATCGGCTGAAAAGTCCGTAGGATGACACATGGGGTGGCGCCACTATTAAAAAATCCATGCTATTTTGGAACTAGTAACCTTCAGATGATACCTGTCAAAATTTAATGACAGTACATTCATTAGTGAACAAGTTAGAGTTGTTTTAGTGACGCTATTTTTGCGATTTTGAAAACCATGGATTCAAACAATGTAGATTTATCATTGCTTTTTAATAGGAAAACACACCGTTCAAGCCAAAGCTTGGCTTAATAAGTGTTATTCAGACTCTGCTGCATCGAGACAAGTGGTTTGCTGACTTTAAACGTAGTTATACAAACACCGATGACACCGAACGCTTTGGTCGTCTAAAAGAGGTGGTGTACCGGAAAACATCAAAAAAAGTTCACTAAATCGTTTTGGCAGACCGTAAAGTGAAGTTGCAAGAGATATGTGATACCTTAAAGATATCGAGAGAACGTGTCGGCTTTATTTTGCATTAACATTTGTCCATGAGAAAACTGTTTTCGAAATGGGTCCCGCCTTTGCTCACAGTGCACCAAAAACAACAACGTGTCGATGACTCTGAGAGCTGTTTGGAGCTGTTTCGGCGAGATCAAAAAGAGTTTTTACGTCGGTAAAAAGCCAAAGACACAATAGTCAGCTGGTAAAGTTATGGCATCAGTATTTTGGGATGCGGCTGGAAATTTGTACATGGCCCAACTGGTGCCATGCGATTTTGCGATTTCCTTTTGAAAAAGGAAATCGCAAAAAAAAAACATGGCCCCATATGAAGAAGAAAAAAGTGCTCATTCACCAAGACAATGCGTTGTGTCACACTTACACTTTCAATTGCTTCCTCAACCACCGTATTCGTCAGATTTGGCTCCCAGCGATTTTTACCTGTTTTCGGACTTCAAAAAAATTCTCGCTGGAAAGAGATTTGGTTCGCTTGAAGAGGCGATTGCCGAAACAGAGGCCTATTTTGAGGACAAAGATAGATCATTCTATAAACGAGTAAAAAGTTAAAGTCGGCCTTGCCGACTATACAATACCCTACACCAGTCTGGTTAAAAGCCAGCTAATGTTTGGATCCGAAATTCGAATGGGTTAAAATGGGGCTCGTGTTAAAATTTTCTATAATGTGAGTCAGCGCACCGAATTTCATTAAAATTTTTTTTTGAAATTGCCTTGTAAAAGTACTTCATATTGGAGGGTGTACGGCGAACGTTGTTTTTAGGTACGGTCTACTGTCCATAGAAAAAGGCAGAAACTGGATCTAGTCTGATTTGCAAATTTAATGCGTTTATAACTTTTGAGGAAAATGTTTATTCTTCTTCTTAACCTCAAACCTACTAAATTAGGAAATTTTTTTCTTTGTCTTTTCTTTGAGTAAGTTTTCTAGATTCACTGTCCACATTATATATATATACAAGGGGGGTAAAAGGAAATTGTAACAGCACTTCCATTGCAAACAAAAATTCGTACATTACTTAGCAAAAAAAAAAGTGGAAGTAATGCTTCACATACCACTGCTTTTACTGCTTCAAAAGTATCTGTCAATGTATTTTTACTGCTTTTTTAAAAGTAATTCGGAACAACTTCAAAAAATCACTTCTTTCATTGCTTCCAAAGTATCCGTTAGTATATTTTTACAGCTTTTTTAGAATTAATTCTGAACAACATCCAAAACATGACTTAAGTATTGCTTCTAAGGCATAATTGGTCTAAAAGTGATTTTGGTATCATTTGGTATTTCGAAACAGATGATCGCGGGTTCGATTCCTGGAGGGACTAATATTTTTTAATTTTTTTTTGTTTTTTTTTTTTTTTAATATTTATAATTACTTTAATTAAATTCAATATATCTTTAAGTTTAAAATTTTTAAAAATATATAAAATAAAAATGAAGAAAAATTCCTTTTTATGAACTAAACAGTACTTAAAACAATACTGAATTGCAGTGCACCTTTTGCACGTTTATTGAAGATAATAAAGCACAATATCTCGCCATCTCAACTTTCATATCAAGGAATACCTCATCGGTAGAGAACTAGACTAGAAATCTTGAGGTCGCAAGTAAGATACCCGTTGGCGGCAATAGAAAAAATTTTTCTATAATAAAAAAATTTTTTTTGCGAAGAATTTTTTTTTTTTAGTCGCAAGTAAGATACCCGTTGGCGGCAATAGAAAAAATTTTTATAAAATAAAAAAAAAATATTTTTTTGCGAAAATTTTTTTTTTTTTTTTTTTACTTGTAATTGGTGAAAAAAAAGTTTCCTTTGCGCTCATTCGAGAAGTACTGAAAACATGTTGAAGTAGGAGTACTCCTCTCTTATGACATCTCAGTGTTAAAATATTTAGTGTTTCTGTTAAAAAAGAAGTACATCTAGATCATCAATTAGTGCTTTTTCTACTTTTTCGGCATTTCTTTTTTGCTGGGTAGTTAACAAGTTTTGGCCTTCAAGCCAGTAAACAAAATGTTTAGAGTACCATTCCAAAATAAAAACTTCTTTCTTGTTTCTAATGGGTTAATTGGTTGCTGCGTTTTTTTTTTTTTTTTTTTTTTGTTGCTGTGGTAGTACTGATTGTTGTTACTTGTCATTTTCATTTTATTTTGTTGTTGCTATTTTCATATTAGACCTTTTCTTGTGCAACTAATTGCAATAATTTCACTTAATACTATGCTGCATGCACCATCGTGTGTTTGTCATGTTTATAATTTTTTTTTTTTTTTTTTTTTTTTGTAATTTTGTAATTTTGTAGTGTGTTGTTTATGTTTTTACGTTTTTTTGCTGCTAAAGAAGAGATAAATCTAAAATAATGACTCATTAAATTGTGAATAATAACAAAGCTGATTTTTTTTTACACAAAACATTAAAGGGATTTTTTAATTTTGTTCTTTTTTTTCTATTTTAGGTTTTAAGCTAATTTTAGAATAGAATAAAATTTATAGCATATAATAGAATTTATAGCAAAAGGCAAAATTTTTGTTTGCAATTGAAATCTAAAATTCCTTAATGGATCTTAAAAGTTACGTTCTTCAACTTTTTGAAAATAGGACGTAACTTCAATATATTGTCTAAATTATGCTACTAATATTGGACGATGTTTTTAAAGCATCTCCTGGCGCCAATCCTCGAACCAAAATCATCATGTAGTTCAATGAAGTACAGACTTCATGCAAATTTCGTGCTCATTGTCAACTTTTATGCGTGGTTTGGTAACCGAAACGATGCAGCTATAGATAACGGTAAGGCTATTTTAGATTATTTCAGTATTTTAAGGATAACGCTATTTTAACGTACTGTTATACTGGTAACTTTATATTAAGGACATGCACGGTTCCAGCAATTAAATAATATAAGGGGTAAAAATCATATGATAGAAAAAAAAACAACAAACACATTGACTTAGGCACGGTGGCGTATGAATATTCCCCTTATATTAATTGCTGAAACCGCGCATGTGTACAGAAAACGGTATTTCATTTATTTCTATAACGGTATTTGAAGGGCTTTTTTTTTTTTGCCGTATTTCATTTAATATATTTTGATAAATGATGATTAAGTAAAAGGGATTTTGAATCGACAACGGTATTTTAGCGCAGCTTGTTCTATTAAATCCCAATGTTTTTTGAATAAAAAATAAATTGTTTCGTTAAAAAAAAATATATTTTAATATAAAGAAATTTTTAAATGATATGAAATTTTTTACACACTTGTGTTTCATATTGTTAACTATCAACACGAGCAACATTTAATATTAAATACGTATAAATTAAAATTGAAAATATTTCAATTAATTGAACATGCCAACCAATTATAGCTGTCAGTTTAGTATTCCAAAGATTTTATTTTCTAATGTTCATTTAAGGCCTAACAATAAGTAATTCGTATTAAAAACAAACTCAATAATTGCAGTGAAATAAATAAAACATCTGTAAGCAACAGCACAAATATCAATGGTAATGAGCCAACAATAGCCCAGCAAAAAATTTGTAGTATTTTGGAAGCAGTAAAAATACGAAGCGCTTAAAAACGCGCTACAAATTCTGCTTTACAGAGTTTCGCCACTTTATGCGTATACAATACAGAAAAAATTTTGCAATTTGATTGTATACCCTGCAAAACTGCCTTAAACGAAGCAAATCGTAAGCAAGTTATTTAAAAAATTATAGTGCTACGCTATTCCCTTACGACGAAGCAGGTTGTAAGGGAGTAAAATAAAATGTAAGTTATTCAAAGATTAATGCGTACGAAATTTGAGTCATCTCAATTGTGTTTTACCCTTCTTTAGTAGAGTGTAATGTATAGAGGCCACATAAACATGAGTTAGTCTGCATTTTGAAGTCGGCAAATGAATGCATTTAATTTCATAAGAAGACGCGTTTAAATGTGCTCAATGAAAATCATGAATTTACTGCATCTTTTCAGCAGCAAAAAAAGCACTTTTTCCAAAAAAGTGCATGAATTTATTTGCGGTTAAATGCACTTACAAAAAACATGAATTTACTGCAATTTTTCAGCAGCGAATAATACGCTTTTTCTCACAAAAAAATCGTGCTTCGAAGCGAGCCCTTTGTATGGAAAAATCATGCCTTCCCTAAGCATCTTTGTAAGGGATTAATTTTATTTATTTCCTTACAAAGCTGCATCCAGCGAAGCAGGTTTTTGCTGGGAGGTAAGTGACAATTTTATAACAGCTTAAGATAAGGATGGCAAATGAATTCAGTATAATGGAGAGGGCGTTTTGAGTGTCTTACTTAATATGTAATTCTACTGCCAGTTACTAGGCGTCAACTTATGACCATTGACATGTATGTAAAACAATCGTATGCATTGAACTCTTAACACTCTAGTGCATATGGGACATTCCGTGCCAAATCACCGAGGCTAAAATGGCTAAAAATGCATCGACTTCTAAAAATCATATTTATTACTCGAGAGCGTTTGGTTAAAAAATAACTCCAATATAAATGTCAAAGTAGATGACAACTTGATGTTTTCCTTCTAGTTAAATACTGCGTTGAGGTTTACAAATTCTTCCTTTTCTTTATTTTTCATTAAATCTTATTTTTATTTTTTAAAAAAATATGCAAAAGTATGCAAAAAAAATATGCACTTAAAACCAAAATATGCAAAAATATCCAACAACAAATCGATGACATTTTGTTGCAAATTCTTTGACTCGGAAAAGTATTTGGTCAAAATAATTTTTGGATTAATGACTTGGACCGCTGCCTTGGTGATAAATATCGATATAACGTAGTTTCAGAAAATAAAATTGCAAAGTAATTCTCACTTAGTTAATAATGTTTAAAAATTAAAATGGAATCACAAAGTCCGACTCCTTCGATTTTTTCAAAAAAATTTATGAAAAAACACTGAATTAGCTTTTATGAATATCACTTGAAAAGTAGGGAAGATTCAAAAAAATCAATAACATTTTGAAGTCAGCTCGTTTTGCCTAAAATTGAGCCTAATCCTATTTCGCACATTCCCGAGTAATTCCAAATTCCCGAGAATTCCAAAAAGTCATAAAAAATATTGGTTTTATTTAATTTCCAATTGCGATTTTTTTCAATAAATTTATGTGACGCAAAAATTTTAAAATAGAACAAAATGGTTTGAGTTCAGCTGTTTTAGAATTTTGTGTCATTTTCATAGAGTTTTTAACTGGTCATCTAACAAAATTGGGATTTTTAAAAAACGTCGCGTGCCAATACTAGCACGCATGCCACGGACAATATGTAAAGACAATATAAACGCAGGCTATCCGAGAAGTTATATTCAAGTTTTTGGGACACTGAGTCGCATGGCAGCTTGATTCATCCACAAGCTAACAGCTCGCTTTCAATTCTTTCACACCTATTTATATGATAATGAAATTTAACATTAAAAAAAAAAAAAAATATCTTATTAATCAAAACATACACTGACCGATAAATTGAAAACAGTAAACAAGGTTTTATTTGTTAAATATTTTATGATGAAATATAAACAAGCTAAACGGTTAAGAAGAAGACAATATAAAATTACAATAACAATACACTATGCAAAATCTCCTGAATGAACTGTAACAAACTCTTTTCACACATGTGATTTATTTTATTTATTTATTTATCTATGGAAAATAACTGCTAATAACAATTAGATGCTAAAATTTAAGAAATGCTTTTTTTTAAGACACAACAAATATTTTTTAACAAGTGCTCAAAAATTGCTAATTATCAGCAAAACATTTTAAAATATGTTTACATGTGACACCATGGCGTTTATAAAACCACAAAATAAATAGATAAAACAAATATGAAAAATAAACATAAAATTATAAATTTGATAAATAAAAACAAATTAGAATAAAATGTAGAAATTTTGGGCTAAAACAGGTTTATATGAAATTTAACAAAGAATAATACACTTGTTGACAACTTCTATGACGTTTTAAAATAATATCAAAACATACTTTCATTGCGAACTATGGACTTCAATATATAGAGAAATAATATTAGAGATAAATCTATTATTATCTGAAGTAACATCTTTTTACCAATATTTTTAAATTAAGTATGAATGTTATTAAAGTAAATATGATTCTCGTTAAAATAATTTGTTTTCGTATTTAAATTAATATGTCAATATTTTAGATTTAGATTTCGCATTATAAAAGTATACAGAAATATATTAGAATTAAATAGAAAAAAACTGTTGTATATATAAATAAAATATAGAAAATTAAGTCTGAAATACCGACTATATCGTACTTGGAAATTTTTCATTACCATTGAAAGTTCATTACTACTATAGTTGAGAATAATGCAAATGGAACATTTTACAAATGTTTTTCTTTTATTGCCGCCACCGGGTATCGAACTTGCGACCTCATGATTGCTAGTCTAGCTCTCTACCGTTGACTTATTCTTTGATATGAAAGTTGACTGGCATGAAAACACCACTTTCTCATTGTGAGACATTTAGCATGTTTTTTAATCACCTGGATTTAGAATTTTTCATACAAAAAATGGATTTATTAAATCCAAAAAAAAGCTGGATTTAATAAATCCACAATAAAAGCACAAATATATGAAACAGCCTATTAATTTAATGTCAGAAAAAAATACGAATGAAAATTAAAAGAGAAACAAAAAAATTGAAAAACTAACAAATAAAAGGTTTTTCTTAAATTTTTTTTATGAAATATGTTTAGAAAAAAAATCTACACTTCACCAAATACATATTTTTCATCTTGGACGTGGAGAAATAGCTGAAATAGAAATGGCAATTTTTCACTCTACAGTAAGTAATTTAATTAAATCCAATTAGTGAATATTAAATATTGCAATGGAATTTTCAATTGTGTAAAAATATAAATTGAAGTGATAAAACTGAAAAGGCAGACTGTTTATCGCTGTTTTATGTAAAATATAATTATGAATTAAAAGTTAAAGTAGAATCCTTCGAATTCGGTAATAAAAATTAGGGTGAAAGAAGTGTCGGACAGAACATTTTTTTAAAATAGGAAGAATCTAACCCCATCTGTTGAGCACTTTTAGAAATACTTTTTGGATTTATTAAATCCAAGTGATTAGAAAAAACGGCTATTGTTAAGCAAGTGCAAAAGATGAACTGCAATTAAGTATTGTTTTCAGTACTAAGCGCATAAAAAGCATCTTTTTAATATTTTTATATAAAAATCGAAAAATTAAAAAAATATTGAATTTAAACAAATTAATTATAAATATTAAAAAAAAAAAAAAATTAGAAAATTAAAAAAACTAAAAAAAAAATTAAAAAATATTAGTTCCTACACCTGGAATCGAACCCGCGATCATCTGTTTAGAAATACCAAATGATACCAAAATCACTTTTTAGGATCACTTTTAGAGCATTTATGCTTCAAAAGCAATACTTAAGTGTTTTTTTTGGATGTTATTCAGAAGTAATTCTGAAAAAGCTGTAAAAATATACTCCCAATTTTTTTTTTTTTTTGTGGAATATTAATCCTCCAAATAATTCTTTGGGTTTGTTTCTTAACCGATTAATCGAATAGATTTTAAGAATTAATCGATTAATCGACAAAAAATTTATGTAAAAAAAAATAATATAGAAATTTTGTTGTTTTGTAATCATTTTATTTCAAAAAGCAACAAAAATAATTTTGAGTAAGGTGTTTGTAACCGTACACCCAGGAAAAAAATTGCCAACCAAATTTCTAAGACTATTTTGGTTGCTACAACCAATAAATTCCGTTGGTGGAACCATATTGGAATGTGATTCCTAAATATTTTGGGTATTGCAACTAAAATTCAGTTGTATAAACCTAATTTTATCGTGATAACCAATGTTCAGTTGTACCAACCTATTTTAGTGGATGTAACCGATTTTCAGTTGAAAAATAGCATATTGTTTCTCTGAGTGTAGCATAGGACAATCATAATTACTAGGGCAAGGAATTTCATACACTTAGAAATGGAAAATATGCGCCTAAAATATGCGGCTAAAAAAGAAAAATATCCATTAAAAATATAAGAAATAATTAGTTTCGGACTATCGAGAAAAAACATGCATTTGCATAGAATTCCTTGCCCTAATAATTACTATTAGAATTAATTACTAAAGAAGGAAGAAAAAGAAGAGAAAACATTTTTGTTGAAAAATTTAACAGACACGGTCTAGCGTCAGTGGTAAGTTTATATGTATGTCAATTGATCAAAGTATTTTTAATTGATAAATTGTCTCTATATGAAAATTTTTTTTTGTGTATGCCATGCCTGATAATCGAACCGGCAAAACCCCTATACGTAGTTTTAGTAATTGTAAAATTCATAAAAATAAAAAATGTTTTAATGAAATGTATTTATGAATTGAGATCATATTTTGTCAAAATTTTAATTTTTTCCTTCCCCGCTGTCACATATTCAAATTTTATTGAAATCAGAGGCAACCACACCGGAGACCCTCCACGTAAATTTTTCATTTTGAATTACATTTGCCAGATGTAAATTTAGCGCACTATAATACAAGGTGTTCCGAAAGTTTCTGTACATATTTTTTAAACAGACTAAAACTTCTTAAAGTTAAAAAAAAACTACGGCAAAACATATGGGGTAGGTCCCAAGGGATTAATTTTTTTGTACCAATTTATGTGATAGTTCAAATTAACATACTCCTGCAGCACAAATTGCGCACTTCATTATATTCCATCATTATATGTAGTTAGTGTTCCAATTTCACTCATTTCCCGTTCCATTCTATTTCGTTCTACTATACCTGGTTACAAACCAGGCTGGTAACCTCGTAACTCGATTATAAAAAAATTTTCGAATTCACAAATCTTGTAAATATTGTTTAAAATATAATTCTGTATAAAAAGTCTACTTTTTAATTTATTTTTATCCTAAACCTTGTACACTACAAATAAAAATTCAAGAAGCAAATTACAAAATTACGAATTCCAAAATTTTTTTCGAATCGAGTTACGCGGTTACCCCCCCAGCCTGTAATGGAGATTACTATTTTATTTTAAATGAGCTTGAGCAAGCATTTTTCATCCCTGATTTCAGAAAGAATTTTCCATTTTTATGTTTTTTTTCGAAAAGTTTATCTGTCAATGGTACACTTAAAATAATACGTTAGTAGAAAAGTCTGTAAAATGGGTTTCTAATCAATTTGACTAATTTTTAAAATTTTTTTAGTTGAACCAGTAAATTACAAAGAATAAAAAATTTTAAAGAATTCGATAAGGCCAGCAACACAGAATACGTATATTCGGCTTTCGCTACAAAGCCATCATCAGTGTCATTTGCCTTGATGGGTTAAACATTGATAATCGTCTACTTATGTGAGAGTTGAAAGCAAATCGAAAATGTTAACAACTCAACTTAGACTAAGTAACATCAACGAAATCTAAAAATGCTATTTTTATCCTTTGTTATTATTATTCTTTTTTGCTTTGAACCTTAATTCTTAAAGTATCTTAAGCTGGTTCTATTCATGATAAACATCAGATTTTTGAATTACAACGAACCGTTAAATTTAAATGTATGTTATTAATATTATATTTTGCGCCGTATCATGTGTTTTTAAGATGAATGAGGGGTATGTATAGTTGATCTTTTTCTCATGTGTTTTCAAGATGAATGAGAAAAAGATCAACTATACATACCCCTCATTCATCTTAAAAACACATGACACGGTAAATGGCGCCACAAGTATGTTCGAAATTTAAAAGATGGCGCTATTTCTGTCTCTTCCAATTTATAAAAATGGACCGTACCTCGAAAACTAAGAGAGATAGAATAAAATTGACGAACATTTTGACTTCCGCTAACTATGAAATATTCCTGTAAAAAGCTAATCTCTAACCAAAAATGAACCTTGGTCGGGCCTTGGATCCTCAGAAATGTGTAATAGAAAAATTCCATTCCGTAGATTGGGCAAAACGGAAAAAACGTTTGCTCCTGTAGAGTATACTTAAACCCTTTTAGATGATATGAACCAGGCCCAGGGAGGGTGTTCAAAACGATTTGAACAAGTTTTACGACTCAGTATAATTACAAATAAAACTGTAGATTTACTAATTTTTTACTTAAATTAAAATTTGTGAAATTTAACAGAAAAATTGCAAAAATTAAAAAATTTAATTTTAAGCCAACAAATAAGAACAAAATTTTGTTAAATAAACAAATTTTTCTGTTGAGCTAACAGATATATTAGGCCTTTTTTTAATCACTGGATTTATTTTATTTTGCTAAAAAAAAATAAATATTTATAATTTTTATCAAAAACTTATACTTATTCGCCAATATAATGTGCAAGAAAATCATTAAATTTTGTAAAAATTCGAACACATTAATTGCAATAAGCTGAATCCAAAATGTATAAATATATCCGTTTTGGATTTAGCTTAATTTTATTCCAGAAATTGCATTTTCAAAAAATTTAAATTTTTTCTTTTACAAATATATTAGGGAATAAGTGTTAGATTTGGATAAAAATATAAAATTTTGAAAATCAAAAAACAAAATGTGGATTTTCTTAATAAAGTAAAATAAATCTAGTGATTAAAAAAAAGGCCAATTATTATTATTTTTAATTGATGCATTATCAATGGGTTCGAGCCCCAGCCAAGACAACATCAATTTATGAAAAATAGTAATATGTATGAGTTTTTTTCTATCCCTCATACATATCACAGCGTCTTCCTTCGGTGTTCCCATAGCACTTAACCGCACCGAAGTAAAATAATATAACAGGGCTATGAACTAAAAAGCTTCAACAAAGTTCGCTAACTCACCGTCAGATGGCGCGCAACAACTGTTCTAAAATTCAACATCTCGCGCAATTACAGTGTTGCCATATTTGAAGCCCTTCATCTTTCACCACATTTCACTTCTTCTCTATCCCCTTTCCAAAGGAAGCAACACGTTAATTAATTTTGAGTGTTGCTTCTCTTTACAAAAAAAAAAAAAAAAAAAAAAAAAAAAAAAAAGCAGTAGAAAAAAGCACTACAATTAATGATTTAGATGTGCTTCTAATGATTTTAACATTGAGTTGTCATAGGAGAGGAGCACTTCCACTTCAACATTTTTTTTTCAGTACTTTTTGCACCATGTTCAAAGGAGGGCGTTAGAGCTTATCAAGAACACTAGAGTATCGAAGTTAAATTTAAATTATTGAGTCTTAAAATAAACAATTAAGTCTGAATGAAGTAGCATTATAAAAGTAATTTCACTTTCAATGTAAATTGTTTTTGTAACAAAAACAATTTCTATAGAAATAATGGAACACGTCACCGAAATGTTTTAGAAGATTACCGCCTTTAAAATTTCGAATATTAATTGAGTAAAATAACATAAAAAAGTCTGTAAAGAATTTAGTTAAAACTACAATACTAAAAATTACATATGTGAACAATAACTAAATTAACCCTTAATGGGCAATCTTGTATTTGATTTCTTTTTGCTGTTTGTGTTAAATTTTGGGCTTTGGTGTATTCTGACATATGTAGTAAAATTTTATGGCCAACATTTTTGTAGAACATTTCATCCACGTCCTCCTCCTTTTAAGGGGTGTTTCTTACGATTTGTTAGAATAGAGCCAAAAATTACCGTTATGTGTGGGAGTTAGAGGGTTAAAATGTTCCACAAAAATATTTGCCTTAATAATTTCTATAAAGTTGCTGAACACACCCTACACGTCAGATGTAAACAACACATAGTTTCATATACCGATTTGCTGAACGAACAGGCCAAAGCGGACAAACTTTAACCCCCCTCAAATAAAATTCCGATGCGATCTTTCAAAACGCCAACATATTTTTTTAGTCTTCCCTACCAGAATCCATTGTCAGAAACATACCCCCTGATTTTGACAAAACTTATCTATACTTTGATTCTCAGTGTGTACGTAAATATTGAAATTAATATCGACATTCACAAATTGACTGCACAATATTCTTTCTAACACAATATCGGACTATATGTGTGCATGCAAAATATGCAAAAAAAAAAAAAAAAATAAAAAAAAAAAAAAAAAAAAATAAAAAAAAAAATAAAAAAAAAATAAAAAAAAATAAATAAAAAAAAAATAAAATAAAAACAAAAAAAATCTGGAATTAGAAAAAAAATCCGATACGCGCTTTTTTTCAAAATTTATAATTTAATTATATTTGTAATTCGATATGATTTAACATATTCAAGTTAAATATGTATAAGTCAATAATTATATAATTGCTTCATTGCAATTGTTCTCAATTTGTCGTTTAACATTTAATCTAGTGGTCTTTATCAATTCTAAAAACTTAAATACTCGTGTTTAGTCCATACGATATAATTATGTTAATTTTTTGTATTTCTCTATAATTTCAAACTTTAATATCTGTTTTATATTCATTCGTATGTCAGATAATCACTTCAAATAATACCACTCAATAGACAGCTGTCGATTTTAATCAATTCAACCAACACCCTCATGCCCACCGTCAGTCCCCCTCGATTTATAGTTGTTAGTACTATTACAATTCAAGTAGATATTTACGTAATTTCAGTTTTAAAATAATTTTTTATTTTATATAAGTAAACACATTTTTTTCAAATTATTCAAACTATTCTCTTTTTATATACATATAAATATTTGCAAAATACTTAAGTATTCTAAACAACTTTGCTGTATTGTCTGTCAATTATAAAGAATAAAACAAGAAATTATCTTCAAATAATATTAACTAAATAAGCATTAGAATTTTTTTTTTTTTTTTTTCTTAAACATTTATTTCTTTAAAAGCTGTAGAAAATTGAAAATTGACTCTTAATGCCGACAGCTACAAGTTGCTTAAAATGTTTCTACTTAAATTGTTTTTTTTTTATTATTTCATGATCATTTGTACACGCAAACTTTAAGTTTTTCCAGTTAATTATCTTTGAGTTTGTATGAAAATGAAAAAAAAAATAAACAAAAATAAAACACTAAAAAAAAACTATAAAATTTAAATTCTAATGCGTTACAATTTGCTTAAATGCATACATTCAAATACAAATTCTTAACTCTTGATTGACATTTGTAATTGTACTGAAATTAAAATAAATTATAAATAATTTTTATAATCCAACATTGTATAGTCAACAAAGTTTGTAGGTACTACACTCAAGGAAGTATGTAGGTAAAAACAACTGCAAATGCTAGTAAAAATAATGGCATTTTTAAATCAATCTGCAATAACAACTGCAATATGTTGTTATTTTTGACTGTTTAACAAACAACTGGCAAATGTAACAAAATCAACTACAAATGCAAATAAAACAATAGCCGTCAATATTACTGGAAGACTTAAAAACCACTACAAATGCTTTTGAACCAACAGCCATAAAAAACAACTGTACAGCTATAAAAACAACTACAAACTACAGTTAAAACGACAGACATCAAAATTATTTACAAATAGTAAATAACCAACTTTGCAAGGCTATTATAAAATAGAGTAAATTAAATATCTGAACTTTTAACTGAAAATGTTTACACTACATTATCATTTAAATCAACTGCAATATGACGTTATTTTTGCTTGTTTAACAAACAACTGGAAACTGTAGCAAAAACAACTACAAATGCAGTTAAAACAATAGACATTAATGTTACTGGAAGACAACTACAAAAGCAAATTAAATATCAGATATGAAGTACTAATGTGAAACTTTAAAAACAACTACATATGTAGTTTAAACTGCAGACATAGATATTATTAGTCAAATACACTATGCAACACTATTTCCAAGATGATATTCCTATGCCAGATGAATGCATTACGTTCCCAAGAAAAAAATATATGAGAAAGCAGTAAAAAAAAGCACTACAGTTAATGATATAGATGTACTTCTTCTTTAACAGAAATACTAA
Organism: Leucophora obtusa; assembly: GCA_949987735.1. Taxonomy (NCBI): domain Eukaryota; kingdom Metazoa; phylum Arthropoda; class Insecta; order Diptera; family Anthomyiidae; genus Leucophora; species Leucophora obtusa. The sequence goes on along the minus strand of OX465298.1, from coordinate 139,834,699 downwards.
TGACTTTAACACTGAGTTGTTATAGAAGAGGAATACTCCCACTTCAACATTTTTTCAGTACTTTTCGAACGAGTACAAAGAAAATTTGTTTTCATAAATTAAAAGTTTAAAAAAGAATTCTTCGCAAAGAAAAATTATATTTTTTTTTATTTTACAAAATTTTTTTTATTGCCGCCACCGGGTATTGAACTTGCGACCTCAAGATTGCTAGTCTAGCTCATTATCGCTGAGCTATTCTTTGATATGAAAGTTGACTGGCATAAAAACACCACTTTGTCATTGCGCGTGATTGTGCTTTATTCTCTTCAATAAAAGTACTTATTAAACAAGTGTAAAAAGTGAACTCCAATTCAGTATTTATTTAAGTACTATTTGTTTCCGGTGCATAAAAAGTATTTTCCATAATTTTTTTTATATATATGTGTATATATTTTTAAAAATTTCAATAAAAAATATTGAATTTAAACAAATTAGTGATAACTTTTAATGAAAAAAAATTTAAAAAAAAATAAAAAAGAAAAATAAAAAATAATGGAAAAAATAAAAAAATAATGGACAAAATAAAAAAAAAATAATGGAAAAAATTAAAAAAAAGTAATAGAAAAAATAACAAAAGTATAAAAAAAATAAAAAAAATAAATAAAAAATAGTGGAAAAATAAAAAAAAAGTAATAGAAAAAAAAACAAAAGTAAAAAAAAATAAAAAAAAAATAAAAAAAAAAAATAAAAAAAAAATTAATAAAAAAAAATATAAAAAAAATAAAAAAAAATTAAAAAAAAATAAAAAAAATAAATAAAAAATAAATAAAAAGTAAATCAAAAAAAAATAAAAAAATAAATAAAAAATAAATAAAAAATAAATAAAAAGTAAATCAAAACAAATAAAAAAAATATTGGTTCTGCCAGGAATCGAACTCGCGATCATCCCTTTGGAAACAAACTGTATCAAAATCACTTTTTTAAAAATTTCAATAAAAAATATTGAATTTAAACAAATTAGTGATAACTTTTAATGAAAAAAAATTTAAAAAAAAAATAAAAAAGAAAAATAAAAAATAATGGAAAAAATAAAAAAATAATGGACAAAATAAAAAAAAAATAATGGAAAAAATTAAAAAGAAGTAATAGAAAAAATAACAAAAGTATAAAAAAAATAAAAAAAATAAATAAAAAATAGTGGAAAAATAAAAAAAAAGTAATAGAAAAAAAAACAAAAGTAAAAAAAAATAAAAAAAAAATAAAAAAAAAAATAAAAAAAAAATTAATAAAAAAAAATATAAAAAAAATAAAAAAAAATTAAAAAAAAATAAAAAAAATAAATAAAAAATAAATAAAAAGTAAATCAAAAAAAAATAAAAAAATAAATAAAAAATAAATAAAAAATAAATAAAAAATAAATAAAAAGTAAATCAAAACAAATAAAAAAAATATTGGTTCTGCCAGGAATCGAACTCGCGATCATCCCTTTGGAAACAAACTGTATCAAAATCACTTTTTAGGATCACTTTTAAATAGTGTTTCCAATTCGGTTAATCGATTAACCGATTCCTCGATTAATCGCCTCTATTTCGGTTAATGTCGAAACAAATAATTTAAAACTCAAATAATTATTCGATCCGAATAATCGGTTAAAACAGGTCGATTAACCTGTTACAATTTTAGTATGGAATTTTTCCTTTATTTTTTTTCCCAAAACTTCATAATTTTCTTAACTTTGGCTAAAAAATTACAATAAAAGTTTAGAATAAACATAAAATTACTAAAATACCATTAGATTCTTTTAAAATTGAGTGAAAGAGGTCTTTAAGCCTTTAGATTCAAAAGAAAGGTGTTTCTAAAACTACCTAAAATACACGAAGTGTCTGGCTGGATCAGCGTCGAAGTGCTCTATAGGCTTTAATCAATACAGTCGGCGATTTTTGATTCTGTTATTTTAAAAATTAAAACTAATGTAAATTCTATTCCCATGTCATTCAAGGCAAGGTTGCATTTTTTCTAATATGTGTCCCACAACTGTCAACTAACATCTTAATTCTGTAGAAACTCTACCTTTTCTCACATCGATTCAAAACCACATCAATTCCACAACATCTCCAACTACACCATTTTCAGTTTTATTTCAAAATTGTTTGAAAATGTTTTAAATTATCCAAATATATTTCAAAATTGTCTAAAAAGGTTTCAAAATTGTCTAAAATGTTTCAAAATTATCCAGAATTTTTTAAATTCTTCCAAAAATGTTTTAGAATTATCCAAAAATCTTCCAAAATTGTCCAAATATTGTTTAAAATTGTCTAAAAAACTTTGATATTTGTCCAATTGCATTTCAAAATTGTCCAAAATGTATTTTAAAATTTTCAAAATGTATTTCAAAATTACAAATATATTTTAATATATTTTATTTGTGGTTAAGAAATTTATATTTGTATTTTAAAATTGTTCAAATACATTTCAAAATTATTCAAATGTATTTAATAAAATTCCAATTGCATTTCTCTTTCATAATGAAAATTTTATAGGAATTATGAGACTTCATAGAAAGAGAAAGTATGTATGTTTGAAAAAATGCTTTTAAAATAAAAATAGAAATTTCGGAAATACATTTGGAAAAATTTAGAATTTATTTAAATACATAAATACAGAAGGGAATGTTAGCTCAAACTTTGGATAATTTTGTTTATTGTCAATGGCCCTTAAAAACGGAAAAGACTGAGAAATTTAACAATTGTTTATGATATTCTTTAGTCTACTAACTCTACTATTCAGAAAATTTTTTTGCAAATTTTTGTGGAGTAAATTGGTGTTTTCATTAACTAATATTTTACTCAAATGGAACTAAATTTTTTTTTATTTCTTCAAGGGAGGAGGAAGAACTTTGGATAATAATTTTTTTAAATGCACTATTATATTTATTGTAGTAATGATAAAATTTGCATTCAAAGAAATTTTGTATCCAAAGTTTTACAGATTAAAAAAAAATTTCGTAAGAAGTAAAAAATCTACCTTGAGTTATGCTATTTTTAACTTACTAATATTTATAAAAAAATCTCCTAGTTTCAGCAGTTTTTTTTGCCATTTTTAACTAATTTTTAAAATATATATTCCCATCGTTCCTATAAGGAGCACAGGGCCTTAATTTTTAATAGCTTCAGCTATATTTTACATACATTTTTCTACTAGTATAAGAAATGTTTCAATTTAGATAATCTCAGATTCCACAACTTTTCAACTTTAAGGTACATTTACACGCGAGAGAAAACTGCTAGAGATGGAGCAAAAACACTCCAAAATACTACTCATTCAAAAAAGATCTAATTAGAGGTGATTTCTGTTTTATCTCTAGCATTTTCTCTCTAGTGTAGATGTGTTTTTTTAATTTGAAAAAATTTTATAAATACATCGTGTTCATGTGTAATGTTGATATTTAACAAAAACAGGAAGCTGTTAGTGTTTTTGTTGGTAAAAAGTTAAGGAAATACATTAATTTTGTTTTAAACGATTAATCGATTAATCGCCAATTTTCTCGAATAACCGACCCGAATAACCGGTTAATCAGTTTTAGTGATTTTTCGAATAATGCAATAACCGGTTAACCGCCTATGTCGAATAATTGGAAACAGTACTTTTAAAGCAATTATGCTTTAGAAGCAATACTTAAGCGATTGTTTTAAGTTTTTCACAATTACTTCTAAAAAAGCAGTAAAAATACACTAAAGGATACTTTTGAAGCAGTAAAAGAAGTGATTTGTAAAGAATGACTTGTAATTTTTTTTTCGCTGGGAAGTTGTATATTCATATAAATATACCACCGTCTTTTTCGTGTAGTAGTACGGCGTATTTACACCATAATTTCAAATAGGTCTAAACTTAATAGGAATTATCTGGTTGTAAATACAACTCACAATTATAGCGTTTTGTTTCGAGCGTGGAAAAAAATAGGCCGAAAATCGCAACAGAATTCAGAATGTGCTACGATTTCTACACATTTATATGAAAATTACACGGTCTTCTTCAAACCTGCACAGTGGGATGAAGTGTATAAAAACGGGAAGTTTGGAAAAACTTCCGGAGACAAAAAAAAAATATACGATGTCAGCGTTTTCAAAGAGTTTTATTTTAGGGGGGTTTAAATGTTACCCCTTTTCCAAATGTTTGTTGTGAATCGTCATAGGAAACCTTTGAATTTTCCATTTTAAGTATAGGATGTGTTCAGCGAACTTATGTAGAATACTACGAGGAACATTTTAACCCCCTAACTCTTTAAAGGGACTTTTTTGGGCCCTTTTTAAAAAGGGACAAGAAAGACCCGTAAGTGAAAGAGTTATAGAGTTAAAATGTTCCGCAAAACAAAAAACAAAAGAATTGGCGCTCAAATGTCCAACAAAACTGGATTTTAGGGGGAAACCATGACAATCTTCCATTTTAGGTATATGATGTGTTCAGCGAATTTATGTAAAACACTACGAAGAACACTTTTGTGGAACATTTTTACCCTCTAACTCTTCAACTTACGGGTCTTTCTTTTCCCTTTTTAAAAAGGGGCCAAAAAAAGTCCCTTTAATTAAAGAGTTAGGGGATTAAAATGTTCATCATAGTATTCTTTTTTGTTCCTTTTTAAAATGGAGCCAAAAAGTCCTTTTGATTGAAGAGTTAGAGGATTAAAATGTTTCAGAAAAATGTTCCTCGTAGTGTTTCACATTAGTTCGCGGAACACATACTATACCTAAAATGGAAGATTCATAGGGTTTCCTATGCCAATTCACAATAGAAATTTGATAAAAGGGGGAAATTTTAACCCCCCCCCCCCCTAAAATAAAATTCCGATGTGATCTTCCAAAACGCCGACACTCGCATATTTAAACCCTCCACCACTACTTGGTCAGGGTATAATAAGTGTGATGTTTGTAACACCAAGAATATTGGACCTAGACCCACCTTATATTTAGTATACCGATCGACTTAGAATCACGTTTTATTTCGATTTAACGATGGCCGTCTGTCCGTCCGTATGTCCATACATTATTGTGCGCACTCTACAGGTCGCAAATATTAAAATATTTTAATGAAATTTGGTACGCTATGTCGGCCCAAGGACAAAGCCTATTAACTTTGATAAAAATTGGTTCGTGTTTAGATCTAGTGCCCATATAAGGGCCGCCCAAGGGGAGGTCGCAAATACGAAGATATTTCAATTAAATTTGGTTGGCTGACTTACATGGTCCCAAGGACAAAGCTTATAGATTCTAGATAGGATCGGTCCATATTTGGACCTATCACCCATATGGGCTATACGATTTTCTCGTCTTTTTTTATTATTTTATAGAAAATTTTGACACAAGTCCCATTTTAACCTTTTCGAATTTCGGATCCAAACGTTAGTTGGCTTTAAATCAGACTGGTGTAGGATATTGTATAGTCGGCATGCCCGACTTTAACTTTTTTATTCGTATTTTTTTTGTCTCCTCTACCAGAACCCATTGTCAGAACTCCGTAATTTTGGAAAAAGTTCGAAATTGTTGTACAGTGTAATTTATATTCAAACTAAAATGAATTTGAGAACATTTTTGAATTAGTTGTTTATTTGTAAATGCTAATTTTTAATGGTAACAAAAATTACATAAACACATACTCACTAAATCACATGCCACTGTGAATGAAAGCGAACACAACATTTAAAAGAATTAAATCATATGGAAAAAAGCTATAAAAAAAACAATCTAATTAAGATGTAAGCAACAAGTTAGTTAAATAACAAATAGATTTAACGCTTATTATTTAATATTCTTTTTGAGTAATAATTTGAAACAAAATACGTATGATTAATATTGGATTGTTAAATAAATAATATTAATCATACGCAGCTTAATAAAAATTGCAATGCAAATTACACGCCAAGAAAAGAGCATCATGTTGTGATGGCTTAAGGGCATCATGTTATGACTGAAACACATAGCGATTATAATATAATCCTAATGATCATAGTATGATCCTAAGTATTGATAAAATCGTCATCAATTATCAAAATATGATTAGCAGAACTTATGATCAACAAAATCATAATATGACAACTTTGTTTCCACAATCACGTGGAATTATATTTTTTCCCTGCATGTATTGTACTTAAAAGATTTTGTTTATAATAGTAATGGAAATTTCTTAACAAAGGTCACTAAGCTAAAGTTAAAGGTTTTACCACTTACAAATGTTTTCGGATGATTACTATGCTTTCCTTTCTACATTGGAATATAAATTAAAATCTTAAAAAATAAATTACTCTTTCAAATCTTTTTATACTATTTATTTACATAAAACCTTATGCATCATTATCATAAAACAGCAAGTAAGTATAGACTTTCATTAAAAAAAATTGTTGTTTCTTTTACAAACACAGAAAAACATTTTTAAATAATTTATCTGTTTATCTTATTTAACAAATTTTGATAACTCATCAAACAACATGTTGTTGTGGTTACTTGTTTTTGACAGTTTCACATTGTTAATTTCAACTGTCTGGTTTGTTAAAATTGAGAAAAATGCTCAAAGTATATGAATATTTGTTTAGTAGGATTATTTAAATAGCAGAATTTTCTATTTATTTAATTTATTTATTATATTTTCATCATTATTGTAGACTTTGCAATAAATATAATGAAACAAATAGAAATACGCATAAATTTTATTTTATGCGTGTTTTTTATACCCAATGTTAGTGTTTATTGTTTACGGATATTTTGTGTGAATGGATGGATGGACTTAGACATAGACAGACAGACAGATAGACAAATGAATGGACAGATACGGACCACAAAATACACTTAAATCATTCAGCCATAGCAGACATTGCTTTGGTGTTAAAATTTCGATTTTGCTCATTTTTGTCCGACTATAATATTTATTTCTTTCTTCTTAAAGATTCTTAGAAGATTTGTAGCTTTCACTACTTACTCGCTGATGGAATGATTTTTTTTTTATTATTATTATTTTTAAGATACAAACTATTAAATAAATTTCTTTAAAAAAAATATTTAGAAGTAAAATTGTTTGATGAACAGAACAAAATTGGAGAATTTCAAACAAATTGCTAAATAATTTTAGGGAAAGATATTAAGGGTTGTAAACAAACCCCATTTTGTCATGAAAATATTTTCCCTGATTGGTTAAAACAGAATTAAATGCTGGTAGCTATTAAGCTACTAATAGCGGAGTTAGGTCACTTTCAAAATGAACAATTGAAATATAAATCTCTAAAACTAAATGAGCTAGAGAAAAAAAAATCTGCACCAGAGTTCAAAAAATTCAATATCAACACCGCAATCTCGACAAAAAATTATTAAGTTTTAGATCGTTCAATAATTACTTCATAACTAAATAAGCTAGAGATAATTTGTCGTAAACGATATAATTGATCTTTGTCAATATTTATCGATTTTTTTTTGATACGATTATCGATGCCACTTCAGCCAGAAACTGCATGTGTTTTCAGAAGTTTCACAATAAAAGACACCGTTATTGTGGCCTTTCGCGTTGATTTTTGAAGTTCTGTTTTGTTTCTGGATTTTTCATAACAATAGGATTAAGAGAGAAAAACATTATGGCTCTTCTGATTAAAAACACACATTGTGCAGGATGTGATTGACAAAACTTCAATTAGCCACATTCATCGCTGTGCCGATCGTGGTGTATCTCGTTAAAAGTTGATGCTACGAGTCAGAGTTGTATGTTTTTCGATTAACTATTAATTACTAAAAATTGTATACGATTAATTGAAAAATTCAAATATTAATTGATTCAGTTAAATATTTGATTAAAAACAGTTTTTAGTTTTATCACATGTTTAATTCGATATTTTAGATTAATTATTTGTTCAGTGTAATGTCAACAATTAAAAAATCGTAAAAAAAGAATTAAAAATTTGGTTATACGTAAATACAAGGGTAACTATTTATATTGGGAGCCTTGGCCACTTTAACACTTGTTAGGCGCCAGCTGATAGTTCTATTAGTAAGTTTAGCATTTTTTATCATAAGCTTGCTGAGAACTTTTTCTCATTTGAGCATTTTTTGTGTAGTTTACAAAAAAGTAAAAGTGGTGTGTCAGCACAAAAATTGAATTAAGATGTGAAAATTCTCGGGCAATGATTTATTACTATTTTCGATGTGGATTTATTGATTTCTTTCTAAGGATTTCAATTAAAATTTTAATTAATTTTTGCTTATTTATATCAATTAAAGCTTTAACTGATATAATTAAAATTTTAATTGAAGATATTGATGATTCTTGATTAAATTTTTAATTGATATGATTAAAAAATCTCATATTCTCCTGAATTAAGAAATAGTGCGAATTTTTTAACGAAAATTGATATGGCCAAAGAATTCTACCCAAATAAGATTTTTCTGCATTTTTTTATTATCGCACCACGCCCTCCAGCGAATATATTTGCAACCAGAGTGGAAATGTTAACACTCTGACGGATCCAGATTTTTTCAAAATATATTTTTAATGTGTTGTCTTAGTTAAAATCAACATATAATCAAGATTTCTTAAAGAAAATTTAATACGCAATTTTTAATATATTTTTCATTTTTAGTTTTGGTTTTTCGATTTTTTTTTTTAGCTTTTAAAAAAACCCCAACATTAAGATTTTGAAATTAATATGTTGCAACGCTGTAATGATAATCTTAAATTTTTTTTGTTTGTGGTTATAGCCAAACTTTTATACAATTTTATGCTTTCTACTGTGCTGTCATATCGAATATCGTTTTGAAGAAATCGGTTCTTAAAGTTTCGTCGTCCTATGACGACGCTAGGATAATAAGGGTTAAGTGGTCCGAATTCAATTAAATTTTCAAATGTATTTACAAATATTTTAATTGCAACTCGATTTTGGTTTTTTCTGCGTACTATTTGGATCTGAAATTTTAATGGTTTGAAATGGTCTTGTGACAAAATTTGTCTAAAAATGAATTAAAAAAAAAAAATTTGGGAATCAGTAAGAAATTTTGGTTTGGCCTAATTTAAACCGTTTTGAGCAGCTCATAATAGAAGGGACCCTTCCAATTCATTATCTTCAAATTTTTTTGGCTAACCTGGGCGGTCTTTGTCTACTGTGTCAAAATCACCACTTCTGAACCTCACAAACCATCTTTCTCACGTTGAAATCGCTGAAACATATTCATGACAAGCTTCGGTGAGCACTTTATGTGCTTCAGCTGCACTTTTTCTTTTTAATTTAAGAAGTAAAGTAAAACTTGCCGCAAATAATGCTTTGTTAGCACAAAATTTTAAATTTTCGAAGCAAAAAAAAAACTTTGTTACACTATTTTGTTCAATGACTAAGTGAGAATAAATGCCGGATGTTTAGCCTCCAAAATGCCATATACCTAAGTTATTGAAGACACAAACCTCTAAAATTTATGCCATCTGTAGTGAATCCCGTATTTTTAAATTACACAGGCGTTCTCAAAAATAACAAATATAAACTAAACAAGAATTCTAAAACATCAACGAATTCTTGTTAATAAAATTTTCTTTGCTAAGTTAAGCAATCGGTTTGGAAGATTAGTAAAATATTTGGGGAAATCAGCAACGAAAATTAGTAAAAGAAAAATCAGTAATTTATAATAAGAGAACAGCAAAAATTATTACTAAAAACGAGTGAAAAAGTTAAAGTCGGGCATGCCGATTATACAATACCCTACACCGGGTCTGGTTAAAAGCCAACTAATGTTTGGATCCGAAATTCGAGTGGGTTAAAATGGGACTTGTATCAAAATTTTATATAAAATGATAAAAGAAGAAAAAATCGAAAATATCGCTCATATGGGCGATAGGTCCAAATATGGACCGATCCTATCTAGAATCTATAGGCTTTGTCCTTGGGACCATGGGAGTCAGCGAACCAAATTTCATTGAAATAGTATCTTCGAATTTGCGACGTGCAGCGTATAAAAAGCCAATTTGGGGGGACCCTTATATGGGCACTAGGTCTAAACATGGACCGGTGTTAACCAAAATCAATAGGATTCGTCCTTGGGCTGACATAGGTCGGTGTACCAAATTTCATCAAAATATCTTAATATTTGTGACCTGTAGAGCGCCCACAAGAATGCATGGACAGACAGACGGACATTGTTAAATCGAAATAAAACCTGATTCTGAGTCAATCGGTATACTATAAGGTGGGTCTAGGTTCAATATTTTTTGGTGTTACAAACATCAGCACAAACTTTTTATACCCTGACCTAGAGGGCTGAATGAATGTCTTACAAGAGATTCTCTTGCATGCGCTGATGAGAGATTTGACGATTTGTTTTGTGAATGTCTTGCAAAACATTCATACTGGCCTCTACCCTGACCAAGTAGTGGTGTAGGGTATAAAAATTGTACCAAAAATCAGTACAAAAATAGTAAAGTGGGATTAAAAACTGTTTACAAATTTTTTTACTAACTTTTTTATCTGACTCTAGTTTTGTAGGGTTTAAAACGTTTTACTAATTTTTCTACAATTTTTTTTTTCATTATTTAAGTGCAAAACTACTTTAAAATCATAATTTCCCATCGCGTTTAAAACCCTTTTCAAACTACCCCAGTTTATAGCACAGATTTTCAACAAGGGTCATTGTCTGGTCAATGATAATTTCACGCATTAAAATGAACGTTTTTTCCCTTTATAGCATTTCTTAACGCACCAACATTTGAATAATTTCAATGCGTAAAAACAAAAACTAATTGACATTTATCACAAAGAGTCAGTGCAAAAAAAAGTAAAAAAAAAGTTGGTCAAGACCGACTATATGAGACCCTGTAACATTAAAAACAAAATTTAAAAAAAGTGTGAATTTTTTTTTTATGTATAAAGAGAAGAAACACTCTGGAAATTCTTCCTATTAATTAGTGTGTTACTTTCTTTGGAAAGGGGATGGAAATTTATAAACTCAGGGAACTTCTACAATCAAAATTTGTTAGCAAATCAAGAAGTATTTCAGAGAAGTTATTTTAAATGAAAATAACATTTATTTGTAGAAGAAATGTAAATTTCAACTACATTCGTAAGTCATTAAAAAAAACAACATAAAATACTGAAAATCGTAACATTCATTTTATTTTATACAGTCGTTTTGTTAAAAAAAAATAAACCAAATAAAATGTATGTTGTAAATTTTGTTAGTTGCTTTGCCTTATTTTATGGTTCATTTTTTTAACAGTCAAAAACAAAAGAAAATGTAAGTTAAATTTAATGAAATGTTAGTAGTCCTATTTTTAAGTGAAATTTCATTTGTTTTAAATTACATTTGCAGCGGTCTTTACAAACAAAATATTTTAAGTATAGTGTGCTCCCAGAGCTTTGAAGAATTAAATCCTTAATTAAATTTTTCAATTCTGAATTAAAAATTCCATGAATTAATTCACTAAGCACCATATATTGAATGGAATTAATTCATATTTGCTTTCGTTCGATTTATTTTGTTACGAATTAATTCAATTGCAATAGTTCTTTTTATTAAATCAAATGAATTAATTCACCGGTGAACGCGTTCAATTTTATAAATCGAACGGAAAAAAGTGAATTAATTCCTTCCTGAATTAATTCAGCACTGAATTCATTCAATTTCATTTTCATTCAGTGAATTAAAAAAAAATAAAATTACATTCAGTGAATTAAAAAATAAAATAATAAGTTCACTGAATTGAAAAAAAATAAAATAAGTTCACTGAATTAAAAAAAATAAAATAAGTTCACTGAATTGATTTATAAAATTGAACGCGTTCACCGGTGAATTAATTCATTTGATTTAATAAAAAGAACTATTGCAATTGAATTAATTCTTTGAATTTGTTGTTTGATGAACGCATTCAGTTGAGTGAATTCAGTGAATTACTTAAGAAAAGGAATTCATTCAATTCTAGAGAAAATTGAATACGATTGGTAGTGAATTCATTCAAAAAGGAATTAATTCTTCAAAGCTCTGTGTGCTCCTTTGGGCTAACATCAAATTTTAGCAAATTATATCTGTAATTATTATCGGTAGAGTGGGAGCAAGGATACGTGGACAGAGGGGAACAGATATGATAGTACCAATGTTTTTGGTTGTTACTAACATCAGTACAAACTGATTATACCCTGACATCGTAGTGCTGTAGGGTATTATAAATAAAATTCAAATAGGGGGAATAGAATACCAACTAACTACATAATTGTCATGAATTATTTGCATATTGTTAGTTAGTTAAGATAATTTTTCAAAAAACAAAAACAAGTAGTAAAAAAAGTTAACTGGTTAAAGGCAACGCATGGTTGCACATACACACACAGTTGGTGTGTGTAACGATACATAATATTTGTTGACATATGTAACCATAATGCGCATGCGTGAATGCATTTTGAGTTACAGCCTTAAAAAAAAAAAAAAAAAAAAAAGACAACAGGTTTTTTATGTTAGTTCCTTTTTGTTTAACGTTGTTCATGTGTTGTAAATTTAAATGTCAATGTACGTTTACGATTTCAGTTTATAATTTAATGTCTATTTATGATACGCCTTTGATAACATTTGTTGTACGTATTTCCATTCGACGTGGCTATAATATAACATTATTATGCAGATCTTAAGGGGTATGATGACATTTTTTTTCGTCAGTATTTATGCCGGCTTTTGTCTCTATGTTATAAAGACTAATTTGCACTATTGCACTATGAGGCAGATTTTATTAAGAATTCAACGTTAAAACATTCCCTCAACTAGCAATTAGGCTAATCAAGGTTACGCCTACTAAAGAAGGTGGGTAACATATCGACGCACAGGGCTTCGTCCCCATATAACGATTGGACAAAAATAGAAGCAGTGGAGACAGAGTTTTGAAATTTGGTATACTGGCATAGAACCCTTTGGTTAAGAAAAACTTTAATTTTTGGAAATATCGGGCCGAGGACACGCCTATCTCCCATAGGTCCTGAAATTTAAGAATAATATATTAGCTACATAAATGGACGTAAAATTACAAAAATCATCCATTGAGATGCATATAAAACTGGAAACGTTTGTGTCAATTTTTATCAAAATCGAACCAAGGACTCTTAGTCCTGCCATATATCCTTTATTTGAAAATCTTTATAAAACCTGCAAAAAATATCCGATTGCTATGAAATTTAGCACGTTGATATAAGGTCAAGCCATATTTGTGCCAGATTTGGGGGAAATAGATTCATTATAAAAAAAAAAAAAAAATGACTTTCACAAAAAATGGGTTTTAAAAGCTTAAAATAATTTTTCTAAAAAAAAAATTAAATAGGAAACCATGTGAATCCTCCATTTTAGGCATACGGTATGTTCAGCGAACTTATGTAAAACACTACGAGGAATATTTTTGTGGAACATTTTAACCTTCTATCTCTTCAATTAAAGGGACTTTTTTTGGCCTCTTTTTAAAAAGGGACAAAAACGACCCGTAAGTTGAAGAGTTAGAGGGTTAAAATGTTGCGCAAAAATATTTGTCATGATATTCTACTATAAGTCTCTGAAGACATCAGCATTGAAAATTTAACTTAACGGCCAGTAATAAGTAAAAACTTAAAATGTGTTTAAGGGTTAATGTCGTACTTATTCAGAATTGGCGCTCAAATGTCCCACAAACCTGGATTTTAGGGAGAAAACCCATGGCAATCTTCCATTTTAGGTATAGGATGTGTTGAGCGAACTTATGTAAAACACTACGAGGAACATTTTTGTGGAACATTTTAACCCTCTAACTCTTCAACTTAGGGGTCTTTTTTGTCCCTTTTTAAAAAGGGCCCAAAAAATTCCCTTTCATTGAAGAGTTAGAGGGTTAGAATGTTCCACAAAAATGTTTCTCGTAGTGTTTTAGAAAAGTCCGCTCAACACATCCTATACCTAAAATGGAAGGTTCACAGGGTTTGAATACTAAACACTCTTAAATGCGTGAAATTTGTGTAAAAATCATGAATTTAGACATTTCAAAAAATCCATTTTTTTTTAATTTGTGGTAAAAAATAGTAATTAATTTTTTAATGGTCTATTATATATAAACTTCCCAGCAAACAAAGATGATCATTAATGACTCACAAATGAGCTCCAAAAACATAAACATTTTTCCACTTTTTCCTATGAAAGTGGTCCGTCCAAAAGAGCCCCGTGTGTACTCAGAAATGACTCAGAAGAAAGAATGTATAAAATCGAAATTTTCCTCATAAATTTAAATAATTTTGTAATCTTTTTTGAGTCCGAAAAATGAACCCTCACTTTGAGACAGCTTTTTTGATTGTAGAGACAAATTTTTGTGTTGTTTTCTGAGGGTTCATATTTTTTACCAAAAAAAATGTTTTCAAAAAAACAATAATCATTTCTGTGAGCCATTTAAGAATCTTATTTATGAGCGCTCCGAAATTGCTGGCTGGGTTACAAAAAAAAAAAAAGAAAAAAAAATATCTAATTTAATATAATTTTTTTTTATACTCCATCAGACTTAAGTAATTTTTGGATTTTCAACAAAAAAAATGTGTTTTTCGCAGCAATAAAAAATAATTGTTTTGTAAACATATACTAAAATCCATATTTTAATTTAACTACAAATATATTGAAGTAATTAAAAAAAAATTTTCGAACAAGTTTTTAAAGAAATGTATTTTTAAGAATTATTATTGTCAAACAATTAAAACCCATTTTTGTATTAAGTCACTTTTGCATAAAATTCTCTGAGTTTAGCGCCCTCTCTTGGCGGCAGAAGCAGTCACACCAAATATTTTTTTTTTACATTTGTTTGAGTTACTTTCTTATGTTTAGAAAAATCCTTCTTTAACACAATTTGAGATAAAATTTTTTTTTGTCCATGGGACGAAGCATAGTGTGACGCTGCCCTAGTCAAACACGACATGTGTTTTTGTAAAGTTTTTAAAAACACCGTTATTTTGGCCTTACGCGATGTTTTTAAGTTTTTGTTTTATAATAAACTGAAAATTTAATACTTCGTTAAAATATTTGGAAAACTTTATGAAGAAATGGCAAAACAAATCGGTTTTTCATTTTCATAGCGAAAAGTCTATATGAATGTTTCACTTGCCAAATCGATTAACTCCACTCTCAGAATTTTATAAAACTTTAATTTCAAAACACTTTATTTACCCCTAACTGTAAAATATTCAAAACAAATTTCTCTGATATAAAATACTAATACTACTAAATAAAAAAATTTATAATTTAACAAGAAATAAAAAAATCATTATTTACTATTTTCTCATTTTTCTTATTGAGACTCATTAATTTTTCATTATGGAGTTAATCGATTTGGCAAGTGAAGCATTCATATGTCAGCCCCATAGTTCGAGCCTATTCAATAAGTGATTGTGTATGTTTGTAAGTATTTGTTAGAAGTCATCAAATTCCTTTTGATGTGATGATGATTGAGTGACTTTATAGCTAAATGTGTATGGTTGTGAATTTTTAATTCTACAACAATGTTGGAACGACAAGAAATAAAAAAAGCGAAAAGAAAATCCAACCCAGACCACAGACGTTCTTATTATGATTGTATAGTTAGTTTTAAAACTGTATGTAAAAGAATGGACGGACGGACGGACGGTCGGTCTTTGGCTATGGATAATTCAAACTTTGTTGTTTTCCTTTTCTTTTGTGGATTCTCTTAGAATATAAAATGCATACAATTGGTTATTTTGCAACAATAACAATTGTCTATTTTACAAAAACAAAAAGGAAAAAACAATTCTTTCTTTTCTTTTTCTTTCAAGTTACAACACATCAAAATGTATGTATGGGAAAAATAAGGGCTTGGTTAGATTAAAGTTTTATGCACAAAAAAACCGACGACCATATGAATTTCCATTTGTTGATTTCCAAGAAATTAAGACATCTTAAACAATGTAACATAAACTTCCTAGACTTACTATATATTAAAGAGTTTTATTAAAATTTATAAAAATTTGTACTTTCTGATAAATGTTTACTTACTTTTCCACCGGAAACTATTGTCAATTTTGTTAATACATTTTATTTAAATTGTTGTAATTACCTGCAAATAAAGTAAAGAAAAAAAATATATTCACTATTAGTTGTTAAACAATAAAAAAAACAATAGTAAGTGTAAATTGTTTATATTCTTAAAATTATAAATTATTTCTTTAGGCTTTTTTAGCCCACCAGCGTTATTTAGCACTAAACAAATTGGGTCATTGTGACACCATGCTCCTAAACAGGTTAATTTTGATTTATTTTCTTTTTAGAAAATGCCTTATTAAAGGTTTTTCATGTCAAATGGCGCTTTTTTACATTCTATAAATTTGGGCTCATTTAGATCCCATGTACCTATAAGGGTTAATTTCTAATTTTTATTACAATATATAAAATTTGGTGCTAACAAAGTTTCGATAACTTTCACCAATTTTCGCGAGAAAAAAACACAATATTTTGATATATTGGGTGTATAACTTAAAAGTGAGGGATTCACAACAGATGGCGCATCTTTTACAAATGGTTTGTGTCTTTAATAACTTATATGGCATTTTGGAGGCTAAACATCTGTCGTTTATTCTCACTTAGTCATTAAACGAAATAGTGTAAACAAAAAAAAATTGTAAATGTCGAATTTTGTGCCAACAAAGGATCATCTGCGGAAAGTTTTGCTATTCTTCATTTTAAAAAAGGCAGCTGAAGCACATCGGCTGCTCACAGAAGCTTATCTTGAATATGTTCTATAGATTTCAATGTGCGAGAGATGATTTGTGCGGTTCAGAAGTGGTGATTTTAACACGGAAGACAAAGAACGCCCAGTTCAGCCAGAAAAAGTTTGAAGATGATGAATTGGAGGCATTACTCGATGAAGATTGTTGTCAAACTCAAGAAGAACTTGAAAAATCATTGGAAGTCCCTCAAGTAGCAATTTCAAAATGTTTGCAAGCAGCAGGACTCATCCAAAAGCAAAAAAGTGGGGTACCACACAAGTTCAAGCCGAGAGAATTTGAAAGATCATTTTGCATGTTCCAAATGCTGCTTGAACGCCATAAAAAGAAAGGCGAGGAAAAATGGATCCGTTACGACAACTCAAGGCGCAACACATTGTATGTGAATCCCGGCCAACCATTCAAATCAACAGCAAAGCCTAATATCCATTTATTTGAGTTTTTTTTTTTATATTTTGTAGAACAAAATTTGAAAAAACTCAAAATTAGAGTTTACAAAAAAATTTACAAAAAAAAATTCATCTTTAGCCATACCTGGGACAATGAAACACTGTAAGTTTAAAAAAAAACTTTTTATTATATTTACGATTTTAATAATTATCCCATTTATTTAAATATTTTCCAATCGATTTTAAATTTGTATGCCTTATTAGAAAGACAATTCAGTCTAGATTACTACCCCAGCAGAAAATACTGCTTGCTTGGAAGCAGTTTTGTCAGGGAAAGTTGAGCAGTGAAGCGATTGCATTATTGATGATATCATGCCTGACTTTTGTTCGAGATAGCTCGCGTGAAAGCATTTGTTTCGAGATCCGAAAAGGCATGAATTGATTGCTTTTAATTAGTGCTCCTGTTTTTCTTTTAAAATGTCGATAATTCATGCCTTCTCGGAAGTGCATATTATAAAGCTTTTCAACTATTTAAAAATCATGCCTTCTCAAAAGCACACATATTTTTCCGTGAAGAAAAAATACCTCTTATTTTAGTAAAACCTCTTATTTTCATTAAAATAACTTTTTTCAGCATTTTAAAAAATTTCGATAAAAGAACCCCAAAAATATTTAAACAATCAAAATGTATTGCTCATTTCATGCCTTTTTGAAAAGCACAGCAAAAAGCGATGTAAACAATTAATCAACTTAGGCCTTTCATTAGTGCTCTTTACGAAGCTATATATTTGTAGAAGCGGTAAAAGTAGCAGTAAGGAAGCAGTCAACGTTTTTACTGCTTCCACATTTTTGCTGGGTACGATTCTATTGATATTCTCCAGGGTTGGCAGCCAATACCTCTAAAATACCGTTATTGATTCAAAACCCTTTCAACTGACTACCGTTACCCCTAAAATACCGTTACCGAAATACTGTTATCCTTAAAATGCGGTTATCGAAATAACTTAAATACCGCTATACGATACCAAAATAAATGAAATTCGATACCATTAAAATACCGTTACCGAAATAAATGAAATATAGTTACCCCAGTTATACCGTTACCGTTATTGAGTATTTTTCGTGCATTAAATTGGTAAATTGGTTGTTTTTAAACTCGTTTGTTTTTTTCAAAAGAAAAATTGTAGGATGCAATTAATAAATGTCTAATTAATCAATAAAAAAGGTCGAAAAAAACAATTTTTAAATAAAAATTAAAAACCAACATTTTGACAACACTCATAGTACGGAGAAAAAAATGTTTTTGCCTCTTCTTGTATTGACAAAGAAGTAAGGTAAAAATAAAATTTGTATTTATTTATACCGATGGTATGAAATACAAAAACAAAAAGCTTTCAAAGTATTTCTATTGTTGGTTATGCTTTACAGAAGACTTCGAAAACATATTTTATTGTTTGCTCCGTTCGCATTTTGTTGATGTAGTAGACTACATTTAATATGAGATTTTGATGCTTCAAATTGCATTGCACTACTGTCACGACACTGTGGGCCACGATCGCCATTTTTTGGCCAAAAGTACAATTCAAGTAAAGGGAAAATATGTTTATATATTCAAAATCTAGGATTGTTAAATATTTTCTGAGTGAAATATTGTATCATTGTGGTTGTTAAATGCCGAGAGTTCAAAGTCAAAGTTTTTTTAATTTTGTGACATTTTATATTTTATAATGATACAATAAAAAAAAGCATAAATAAACAATAATTTGTAGTGTCCGACCGAACTCACTTTTTTTAGGCCGAACCGAAGCCGAAGCCGACCTTCGGCCAAAATTACTAACTTCGGCCGAAACCGAAGCCGAAGCCGAATACTTTTGTGTTTGAATAAAAATACAATTTCATGCAACTTTTTCAAATTCAAAAATGCGGAAACCAATTTTTAAATATTTCTAAATTGCAAAAACCTAAAAAAGTTGTATTTTTCGCTCTTAAAGTAAAAATTAAGTTAAATATGTGCATATTTATAAGTTACTATACAAAATTAAAGAGCTAAATTGTTGCAAAATATTGATTTATAGAAAAGTTCGGCATTCGGCCAAAATTTAGCCGAACACCGAACTTGGCCGAACATCACTTTTTGGCCGAACTCCGAAGCCGAAGCCGAATACTCGGTCGGACACTAATAATTTGTTCCAAAAATAATCTCAAATTATAAAACTGAAACTAGTTCTCTAAAAAAAAAATAGAAACCTGTTAAGTATTTACGAAAAAATAATAAAATTATTAATTTTACCTCAAAAACATGGGTTTTTTTGAAAATTTAAAAAAAAGCTCCAAAATGTTCCAAGAGATTTTGGAAAAACTTGAATGCCAATGTGTTCCATAAGATGTCTTCTACCTAGGTTTTTGCAACCGTTCATAAACTTTCGAGATTTTGCCCT
Organism: Leucophora obtusa; assembly: GCA_949987735.1. Lineage (NCBI taxonomy): Eukaryota > Metazoa > Arthropoda > Insecta > Diptera > Anthomyiidae > Leucophora > Leucophora obtusa. Next base: position 139,815,164 of record OX465298.1, on the reverse strand, counting down.
TTAACTGAAAAAGTACCTTCAGATCTCGCTGATTTCCAGCATTCCAGAGTTTTAGTGAAAACTAAAAAATAGCGCTAAAAATTAACTTAAATGAAGGTTCTGGTTTTCTCACATAGACTAGCCCCCTAAAGTCCAGGTTTGTGGGATATTTGAGTGCCACTTCTGAATAAGTAAGAAATTAACCCTTAAACACATTTAATGACTTATTTCTGGCATTGAAGTTAAATTTTCAACTTTGATGTCTTCAGAGACTTACAGTAGAATTTCATGACAAATATTTTGGAGGAACATTTTAACCCTCTAACTCTTCAAATTATGCGACTTTTTTTTGACACTTTTGAAAAAGGGCCAAAAAAGACCCTTTAATTGCAGAGTTAGATGGTAAAAATATTCCACAAAAATTTCCCTCGTAGTGTTTTACATAAGTTTGCTGAACATTTGCTATACCTAAAATGGAAGATTCACATGGTTTCCTATGCCGATTCACAGTAAACATTTTCAAAAAAGGGGTAATTTTAACCCCCCAAAAACATAGGGCCAGACGAAAACTTTTTAAACGCCAATACACTTATTTTTGTCTTTGGTACCTCTGCCGGAATTGGTTGACAGCAGAACCTTTTTTATTTATTTTTTTTTTACAGTGTAATTTATTTTCCAACACATAACAATTTTAAATTTATGGCCGCCATATTGGATCCGCCATGTTGAATTTTTAAAATTTGATTTCAGATTCGTAATCTGCTACCCAAAAACTTCCCCTGGTGGAAATTTGAAGTAAATCAAGCGACATAAGAAATTTACTGAAAAAGTTGTTTGTCGCCACATTGGATCCGCCATATTTAATTTCAAAATTTTAATTTCAGATTTTTAATCAGCGGATCCTAGACCTATATAATTGATTATTTTAAGTCCAATATATTAAAAACTAAAAATTAATGGCCGCCATCTTGGATACGCCATTTTGAATTTTATGTTTTTTATTTCAGATTAGGGATCAGAAACAACCAGACCCCCCTTTGTGATATCTTTTAGTATCATATACTCAATATTCTAGCTTTGGCCAAAATTCGTTTATGCTGGCCCACTGTGCACCACTTTCTAAAGAAAATTGATGAAGGGACCTGGAAAATCCCCGAAACGATCGTCTTTTCATTCCTGAAAGTGTAAAGGTTTTTGAAAGCAAAAACTCTGTGAAGTATTTGTCAGGAGAGTATGCTGATGAAGAAAAATAGCAGTTTTTTAAAAAAGTACTTATTATGTTAATTCATAATAAGGAAATTGGCCTCGAACTAAATTAATAAATTTCTATTTAAAAGGCAGTTTTTTTAATAAAAGGTACTTTTTTAATAAAATGTACTTTTTTAATAAAAGGTACTTTTTAACAAAATGTACATTTTTAATAAAAGGTACTTTTTAACAAAAGGTACTTTTTAATAAAAGGTACTTTTTAATAAAAGGTACTTTTTTAATAAAAGGTACTTTTTTAATAAAAGGTACTTTTTTAATAAAAGGTACTTTTTTAATAAAAGGTACTTTTTAACAAAAGGTACTTTTTAATAAAAGGTACTTTTTAATAAAAGGTACTTTTTTAATAAAAGGTACTTTTTTAATAAAAGGTACTTTTTTAATAAAAGGCACTTTTTTAATAAAAGGTACTTTTTTAATAAAAGGTACTTTTTTAATAAAAGGTACTTTTTAATAAAAGGTACTTTTTAATAAAAGGTACTTTTTTAATAAAAGGTACTTTTTAATAAAAGGTGCTTTTTTAATAAAAGGTACTTTTTTAATAAAAGGTACTTTTTTAATAAAAGGTATTTTTTTTTTTAATAAAAGATACTTTTTTAATAAAAGGTACTTTTTTAATAAAAGGTACTTTTTTAATAAAAGGTACTTTTTTAATAAAAGGTACTTTTTTAATAAAAGGTACTTTTTTAATAAAAGGTACTTTTTTAATAAAAGGTACTTTTTTAATAAAAGGTACTTTTTTAATAAAAGGTACTTTTTTAATAAAAGGTACTTTTTTAATAAAAGGTACTTTTTTAATAAAAGGTACTTTTTTAATAAAAGGTGCTTTTTTAATAAAAGGTACTTTTTTAATAAAAGGTACTTTTTTAATAAAAGGTACTTTTTTAATAAAAGGTACTTTTTTAATAAAAGGTACTTTTTTAATAAAAGGTACTTTTTTAATAAAAGGTACTTTTTTAATAAAAGGTACTTTTTTAATAAAAGGTACTTTTTTAATAAAAGGTACTTTTTTAATAAAAGGTACTTTTTTAATAAAAGGTACTTTTTTAATAAAAGGTACTTTTTTAATAAAAGGTACTTTTTTAATAAAAGGTACTTTTTTAATAAAAGGTACTTTTTTAATAAAAGGTACTTTTTTAATAAAAGGTACTTTTTTAATAAAAGGTACTTTTTTGATAAAAGGTACTTTTTTAATAAAAGGTACTTTTTTAATAAAAGGTACTTTTTTAATAAAAGGTACTTTTTTAATAAAAGGTACTTTTTTAATAAAAGGTACTATTTTACTAAAAATTACTTTTTTAATAAAACAAACTGTACTGTATAAGAGGTACTTTTTTATTACAATGTACGATCTTAGGAAAAGTTACTTTTTAAAAAAAAAGTTACTATTTATAAAAATTACTTTCTTAATGAAAAGATAAAAAGTAGCTTTTTAAGTACCTTTGAGATTAATAAAATATACTTTTTTAATAAAAGTTACTTTTCTAATGAAAGTTTTTTTTTTTTTTATATAAGAGGAACTTTGCAAAAAATCATTTTTTTTTTCAAAGAATTAAAACTGTCGAGTTTTCGGTTTCTAAACTTAGATTTGTATTTTGTTAACAAAAAATTTCAAGTTTCTGTTGTTCCAAACAGAACTTGTTTAAAGGAAAATCTTTAGATTTTGTATAAAGCAGTTTAATTTTCGAATATTATTATTACTTGTATAACACTTTTTATGCAACACGGCCTTTATCTAAAACTTAATGTATTTTCTTATCGGTATTTTGACACCAAGTCACGATTTTATGTAAGATTTATTTATTTTATTATCACTTATATTTAACATTAATTATTTATTAATTATTTATTAATAAACATGAAAACGCATATTTATTATTGAAATAATCCTCTATATGGCATTCATAAAGCGTATGAAAATCATAATAATAAACACATTATGTGACACTTTTGACCCCAAGCTTTAATAAAAAATAAAAATATTTAAAAAAAATATTTATAAAAAATCTACATATTGTAGAATTATAATGACAAGCCCCATTATTAAATACATTTCACACATATTGACAACTCAACACCAATTTACAAACAATATCAATATGTGAATGCTTAAGTTGCCAAATTGATTAAATCCATAAAGAAAATTTAATGAATCTCAATGAGAAAATATTATATATTGTTTTTCTCAAATTATAAATTATGTCATTTGGTAAATGTTAACTTATTATCAGAGAAATTTGCCTCGAATATTATACAGTTAGGAGTCAATAAAGTGTTTTGAAATTAAAATTTTATAAAATTCAGAAAGTGGAGTTAATCGATTTGGCAACTGAAGTATTTATTTGTATTAGTGAATGTAGAATACAGAATATAAAAGTATCAGCATGAGTTAAGAGACTGCCATCTACAATATGACATATTCATACCGAAGCAAATTAGTAGTAGAGGTTTTTTTTAAATAATTTCGTGAAAACTATTTGAAAATTTTTTAAAAAAGGGGAGAGACACAAACAAAATAAGGCAATCCAAAAATTTATATATTGTTGTTGGTTTTACTATATTTTTCATTTTTGTGGGAAAAAACCAAAGAAAAATAATATCTTAAAATAAAGACAAAACAAAATATTGAAAGAGTATTGACTCCAACTGTGAATGTAGGTGGACTGGGATTTCATATGCATTTTAGAGATTTTTTTATAAAAAGATATTTTTTAAGCAGGTACTCTAAAAATATTTATTTTATTAAAAAAGGTACGTTTTTAATAAAAGCTACTTTTTTGATAAAATGTCGTTTTTTAATGAAAGCAACTTTTTGAATAAAAGGTATATTTTTTAATAAAGCATTGTTTTTAATCAAAGTTGATTTTTTAATGAAAACGTACTTTAAATCCACAATTTCCTTGAGCTTAAGGTTTGTTTTTTACATATAAAAAGTTTTTTATTTTCAATATTTCGCTACTCCATTGTGTAGCATCTTCAGGAAATAACAATTAAATTAACAAATTATAAACAATTTCGTTAAAATTATTTAAAAATTTTTTTAAAAAAGGTGAAAGACTTATTGTTTATAATTTGTTAATTTAATTGTTATTTCCTGAAGATGCTACACAATAGAGTAGCGAAATATTGAAAATAAAAATACTTTTTATATGTAAAAAACAAACCTTAAGCTTAAGGAAATTGTGGAATTAAAAATAGAAAAAGAAGGTTAACTAAAGGACAAGAAAACGTACTTTTTTAATAAAAGGTACTTTTTAATAAAAAGGAAGTTTTTTAATAAAAGGTACTTGTCTAACAAAGGGTGCTTTTCTAGCAAAAGGTACTTTTTAATAAAAGGAAACCCACAATGTGGGTTTAAATTTAAATTTTTATATTGAAAATTTAAAACACAAGGTAGAGAACAATATACAAAGTTTTGCTATCATAAAAATTTTATAAAATATTGTTATCAGCTTTTTGCAAAAAAAAAAAAAAAAAAAAAAAAAAAAAAAAAAAAAAAAAAAAAAAACTACGATTATTCTAATCTATAAAGCAAAGAATAAGAACCAAATTTTAAATTTTAATCATTTAGGTGTTAATGCAAATAATATTCAAATATCAAGATATACATAGAAATCAAGACTAATTTTTTAAAATAGTCCAGTCTAGGTAAAAAAAATGCAAAACTAAAAAATACTACCACTAGACAAATATTTTAGAAAAATAAGAAATTCCCAGCAAAAAAAAACAGATGAAAAAGCACTGCAATTAATGGTTTAGAGTTACTTAATTTTTTTTGGGTGTATAACTTAAAAATAATGCGGGATTCACACATGGTTTGTGTCTTTGATAACTTATATGGCATTTTGAAGGATAAAAATCTGTCATTTAGTCATTGACAGAAATAGTGTAAACAACAAAGTTTTTTCTGTTTTTTTTACTTCTGAATAATATAAATAAAAATAAAATAGTGTAATATATAAATAATAAGAAAAAAAATTATTAATAAAAATAATTAAAATAATATTTTTGTTGGCTAAAATCCAAAAAGAAATTTTTGGTAAGTTGAAAATAAGATATAAAAATACTAACATACTAACTCATCATTAAAAGAAAAGTATCTATAGCAATAAAAATATTTTTAACAATTTTTTTTTTTATAATTTTAATGATTTTTAAATACTTTAAAATGTTTTTCATGTTGTGTTTTTTTTTATGATAAATTATGACATTTTTACGATGAAGATATAAAGTTTTAGGATCTTAGTGCAAATGTTTTGGTTTTGTTGTATAATTTGTAAGGCGCCATATAATAATTGCATTGTAGAAAGAAAAACAAATGAATTACTATTTTGTTAAAGGCTCCAAATATTTTTGAAAAAATTCACACATTATCATTAGCACTGGTTGGGTAAATTGTGACTCAATATAAGTTGGCAACTAATCAAAATTGAAAATTAAACAAAGTGATGCTAAAATTATGGTGGAAAAATAAATTAAAATGAGTATTAAGGATTCCCTGAAATAGAACTATAAAAATCTTTTGATGGGCCATTATTTAAAATCATTAACATGCAGAGAAAAGAGTACGTTGTTATGATTAAAACACGTAATGTTCATAATATGATCTTAATGATCATACTATGATCTTAAATGATAATAAAATCGTCATTAGTGGTTAAATATGATCACTAGGTATCATATTTATTATCACTAGAGTCATCATACTGTGATAATTTTTTTTTCTGTGTTTATAACATAATCAACCATTTGAAATGTAAAATAAGAATTAAAATCTTAAGCAAAAAAACAAGGTAAAATTTTTCTTCTAAGCGACTGATCCAATCGGGAGTACAAAAATTGAAGAGTACAATTATAGATATAAACCTGTTCAAATATCAGAAAAAGCTACTAAAAATTAGTTAAAAACTACCTTGCAGAAAAGCTGCCAAAATAAGCAGATATTTTTTTTCTTCTTAATACGAGGGCGGTTTATTTTTTAATTTTTGTACGCACGTGGAAAAATTATTGTTGAAGAGCGACCATAATAAAGAGTGTTACATCTTTTAGTTTTGCACAAAAGTAAAATTTAAAAAATGTACAAAATTGAAAAAAAGGTAAAGAGTGCACGAAATAATCATAATGTGTTCCCAGTCATCATAATATGATACTAAGTGATCACAAAATTTCCGGCATTACAATAATATAATCATCGGGAATATATTATGAGCATGAAGAATATATTATGATCATAAGGAACATATTATGATGATTTTTTAATGTATTGCGAAATTGTATTCCTAACAATAATTTTTCTACGTTCGATAGCTTGCATAATTTATTTTTATTCATATATAAATGATTAATAAAACTAATTTAATTATGAAGTAATGCTTTACAAACTACTTTTTTCACTGCTTCACAAGTATCCGTTAGTGTATTATTACTGTTATTCTGAACAACTTTAAAAAATTACTTCTTTCATTGCTTCCAAAGTATCCCTTATTATATTTTTACAGCTTTTTCAGAATTACTTCTGAACAACTTCCAAAAAATCACTTAAGTATTACTGCTAAACAGTAATTGCTCTAGAAGTGACCGTAAAAAGTGATTTTGGTATCATTTGGCATTTCCAAACAGAGGGGTTCGATTCCTGGAGGACCAACATTTTTTAATTTTTTTTTATTTTTTTTTTTTTTAATCTATTAATTTTTTTTTAATATTTATAATTAATTTGTTTAAATTCAATACTCTTTTAATTTTATAATTTTTAACTCCACAATTTCCTTGAGCTTAAGGTTTGTTTTTTATATATAAAAAGTTTTTTATTTTCGATATTTCGCTACTCCAGGAAATAACAAATTCATATATACAATTATAAACAATTTGAAAGTTTGAAAAGTATTTTAAAATACTTTTCATTTTATTTAAAAATAAATACTTTTAATTTTAGTTTAAAATAAATACTTTTCATTTTATTTAAAATACTTTTCAAACTTTCAAACTGTTTATAACTTGTTAATTTGTTAACTTGTTATTTCCTGAAGATGCTACACAATGGAGTAGCGAAATATCGAAAATAAAATACTTTTTATATAAAAAACAAACCTTAAGCTCAAGGAAATTGTGGAGCTGAAATTTAAAAAAGGTTAGATAAACGACAAGAATTTAAAAAAAAAAATATGTATAAAAAAATTATGAGAAATTGCTGTTTATACACCTTTAAAAATAGTACTGAAAACAATATTGAATTGGAGTGCACCTTTTACACTTGTTTAATAAGTACTTTTATTAAAGAGAATAAGAAACAATATCTTGCAGTAACAAAGTGGTGTTTTTATGCCAGTCAACTTTCATATCAAAGAATAGCTCAGTGATAATGAGCTAGACTAGCGATCGCAAGTTCGATACCCGGTGGTGGAAATAAAAAAACTTTTGTAAAATAAAAAAAATGAAAATTTTTTTTCAAAAGAATTTTTTTAAACTTTTAATTGGTGAAAAAGAGCTTTCTTTGCACTCGTTCAAAAAGTACTGAAAAAATGTTGAAGTGGGATTACTCCTCTCCTATGACAACTTAATATTAAAATCATTAGTGTTGATGTTAAAAAAGAAGTAAATCTAGATCATCAATTGCAGTGCTTTTGCTACTGCTTCGGCATCACTTTTTTGCTGGGTTATTATACACTATTTTAAACATTAGACTTTAGACTACCCAGTGTAGAAACGGTAATGACATATCATTATTTTTTGTACTACCAGTAATGACACCCACTTACCTTCTGCATTATTTTAAAACATATAATAATGAGTTACTGATAATGACTTATTTTTATCATTATTTCAAATAGAAAATAATTTTCTAGATTTTTTTTGAAAATTTTTTGAAATCTATTTTTAGACTCAATATTTTTTAAACACTGGTAAGGATATAAGTAACCACATATTTTTTGTATGTTGGCGAGTAAGCTTACTTGTGTGCAGCAGGTCAATTATGTTTTTATCTATTAAATATTATATGTCGATATAGCTCAGAGTGTAGAGCAATCTGTAGACCCAGGTTCGATTCCCGCACCAGTAAATTTTATTTAAAAAAAAAATACAATAAAAAATATTTTTTTTTATATAATTTATATTTTTGAAAATCTATTTTTAGACTCATTATTTTTGTCAGTACTGGTAAGCACATAGGTAACGATATATTTTTTGATTTTTCTTATGCTGGTTTGTAACCATAACTCATTATTTTTCGCGACATCGCGAAATAAGAAATGTAATAACAAAAGTAACTAGTTACCATTACCAAGTATGTAGTTACATAACCACATATCTGGTAATGATTTTCTACACTGGGTATTTTCAGTCAAAAACTGAGTGTCATTAGTCATCACTAAAAATTAGCTAAAAATTATGCTGCAGAGAAAACTGCTAAAATGAGCAGGAGGTTACCGCGTAACTCGATTCGAAAAAAAAATTTTTCGAATTCGTAAATTTTGTACCTTTTGTAAAAAGAAAAGTTTTAGCAAAATAAATTAAAAAGTATAATTTTTATACAGAATTATATTTTTAACAATATTTGCAAGATTTACGAATTCGAACATTTTACATTTTACAACGGTTACCCCAGATTTTTTTGCTAAATACTAGTAAAATAAGAACAGCAAAATTAAAATTGTTAAATTTACAGAATTTTAGTCATATTTAGACTAACTTTTAGTTAATTGAAAATAACAAATTGTACTGTAAAATCTGCAGAAAATTTTTATCAATATTAGTAGACTAAAAATAGCAAAAATAAAATGTTATATTTAAAAAATTTGTGCTATTTTTAAGCTAAATTTAGTTGAATGCAAATAGCAGTCTATACTGCTAAAATCAGCAGAAATATTTGCTAAAAAAATTGTAAACTGCTGTTTTCGAAAGGCTCAAATTTTATTTGCATTAAAAAAAAAATCGAAAAAAACTTCGAAAATAAAATTTTTTTTTTATTTTTTGTTTTACTAATATTTTAGCAAAAAATAAAAAAAAATTTTTATGTTATATTGTTTTTATATTCAATTATGTTTTTATCTATTAAATATTATATGTCGATATAGCTCAGATGGTAGAGCTATTGACTGGCAATCTGTAGACCCAGGTTCGATTCCCGCACCAGTAAATTTTATTTAATAAAAAAATACAATAAAAAATATTTTTTTTATATAATTTATATTTTTGAAAATCTATTTTTAGACTCATTATTTTTGTCAGTACTGGTAAGCACATAGGTAACGATATATTTTTTGATTTTTCTTATGCTGGTTTGTAACCATAACTCATTATTTTTCGCGACATCGCGAAATAAGAAATGTAATAACAAAAGTAACTAGTTACCATTACCAAGTATGTAGTTACATAACCACATATCTGGTAATGATTTTCTATACTGGGTATTTTCAGTCAAAAAGTGAGTGTCATTAGTCATCACTAAAAATTAGCTAAAAATTATGCTGCAGAGAAAACTGCTAAAATGAGCAGGAGGTTACCGCGTAACTCGATTCGAAAAAAAAAAATTTCGAATTCGTAAATTTTGTACCTTTTGTAAAAAGAAAAGTTTTAGCAAAATAAATTAAAAAGTATAATTTTTATACAGAATTATATTTTTAACAATATTTGCAAGATTTACGAATTCGAACATTTTTTTTCGAATCGAGTTACGCGGTTACCCCCAGATTTTTTTGCTAAATACTAGTAAAATAAGAACAGCAAAATTAAAACTGTTAAATTTACAGAATTTTAGTCATATTTAGACTAACTTTTAGTTAATTGAAAGTAACAAATTGTACTGTAAAATCTGCAGAAAATTTTTATAAATATTAGTAGACTAAAAATAGCAAAAATAAAATGTTATATTTACAAAATTTTTGCTATTTTTAAGCTAAATTAAGTTGAATGCAAATAGCAGTCTATACTGCTAAAATCAGCAGAAATATTTGCTAAAAAATTGTAAACTGCTGTTTTCGAAAGGCTCAGTTTTTATTTGCATTAAAAAAACATCGAAAAAAAACTTCGAAAATTAAAATTTTTCTTTTTTTTTTTGTTCTACTAATAATTTACGATTTTAGTAGGTTAATTTACTATTTTCCATTTACAAAAGTTTAACTCAAATAGAACTAAAATTCTGTACATTTAACATGTTTTATTTTTGCTGTTCCTATATTACTAATATATAGCAAAAATAATCTGCTAATTTTAGCAGTGTTTTCTGCAGCATCATTTTTAACTAATTTTTAGTAGTTTTAACTAAATTTTTTACGGACTTTTTTCTATTAGTGTAGCTGTTGCTGCTAATTCTACAGGTTTATTTCGATTAGTGTAGTTAGTTATCCTAAGAATAAAAAAAAAGAATCCGTATTTATATTTGCCCCTACTCAATTGTTGTCTTTTAGTTTTTAGTATTTTAACAAATTTATTTTTTTAGTGCACATTTACACAAGTTTCTGCTTTGTAAAAAATACAGTTTGGGATTTTTTCTATTTTTCTATACATAATTGTCACATTAAATGAATTATGACAAAATACTTTTTAACAAACATTCAAACATACATACCCAGTTAGAAATTGCCAGTGGTTTAAAAAATTCAGGCACTGGCATACCGCTGGATAAACGCAGTGTTAAAAATAAATGGCTGCCACTAATTTGGGACGCTTTGCAAGCGTTTGTAAATGCATTTTCCAGTATTTGTTTTAAAAATTTTTTGGCAGTTTATAAAAAAATCCACTGCTATGCCAACGTTTGCAACCAGTGGTTATCCAGTTCCATCTAGTTAGAAATTGCCAACGGTATAAAAATCAATTCACTGTTTTGAGATCAGTGAGTAGAACGCTTGTCTGACAATCTGACGTCGTGGGTTCGAATCACAGCAGGGCCAAAAATACATATGAAGCTTTTTGAAATTTTATTTTGGAAAATCTATTTCCAGACCACCTATTTATGGTTGTGCCTGCATTTTTCCAACGTTAAGAATTTTGGTTCACCAATGCATTTCAGGCGCTTTTTGAATAGGCGGCCCTTGTGTGTAATAATGTTATCATTTTGGAATTGGGAAAGCTTTTTTTGCCAGCACTTGTACCACCTGTGAAAGTGCCTTGCCATCACTTTTGTATATTTCTGACTGGGTACTTATTATATATGGTATATATGTTTTTTAAATTTTTGTGTTCTTAGAAACTTTTAGCAATGTTGAGTAATCGGAAAAATATTTTTATTTTCCTTAAAAAAAATTTGAAAAATTCCCATAAACATGATCAGAATCAAGAAAAAAATTACAAAAAATATTAATGAGGAAAAATTTAAATATGTTGTTTAAACCAAAAATATACATATTCATTAAAAACAAAAAAAAAAACATTTCAAAATACACTAGTTTACAGCCATTTTGTGCACCGAGAGCAAATTATGTTTTCTTTGTGTTCTGGCCGGTTAAATACACTCACAATATTTTATCGTTAAAAATAACCTAAAATACATATTAAATTAATTGAAAACACAATTAAAAAAAGGACTACCTACTGATTTTTCATTATATTCAAACCATTTTGCTATCTATTGTCAAACATTGTTTAAACAACCCACTGCAACCGATTCCACCTTCCATATAGGAACCAGTTCCTGGGATCCTATATGGAAGGTGTGGGTGACGTAGAATCAGTTCCAGAACTAGTTCCACAATTGATTCTAGAACAACCGGTTCCACTTTGGAGCTATAGAAGGGGTTGCTTTTGGGACAATTTCAAACAAAAAGAATCGGTGTTAGAATCGATAGTAGAAGGGGTTGTGAATGAAAAGTAGCTATTCTACAACCGATTCTTTGGAACAGAAAATTTTCCTGGGAATCCATACGAGTAAAAAAAATAAAAATAATTGAAAAGTCTGTTAAAACAATCTTCCATTTTTAACTGACAAAATGTTAGAAAAAAAAAACGATTTTGTGATTTGATTTTTCATATTTGAAATTTTTGTTTGTTTGAATTTTCACGCACAACACACACGTTCATATTTTTATTGGCTATGTGTGTGTGTATGAGTACAGAATTTCTTGTAATTTGAATTGAAATAACTTCGTATATAAACAAACTAATTTAACAAAAAAGAAAACCGAAAATATTGGAATTTTTTATTTTAAAACAGAAAACAGCGAAATTATTTAAATTATATTTTCTAAAAATAGAAAACTAAAAATAGAACGTTAGTCTGAAAATGTCAACTCCTACAGACGATACGTATTTTTTGTAGTTTGTTTTTTATTGACTTATACAAAAAGTTAAACAATATGTTTCCATGTAATTTAATTGATTCTTCAATTGAAAACAGACTTCAACTATTACTTTTCAAATAAACCTCAATCGGTTATGGAAAATATATTGTGAGTGTACGATAACTCAAAGTAGTCAAAATGACTTCGACAAAAATCTCAAAAATAAAAAACAAGTAAAAAAATTAATGTCGAGCATGCTAATTATATATTACCCTACACCACAGTTACCGAATTACCTAAAAAACCATTAACCTTAATACGAGGGGTACTATTTATATTTCAGGAATAGCAAATAATAACAAAACATTTTCAAATAAAAATGGTGTTATTGTTTTTCAAAATATTCCCCTTGATGATCAATATACTTTTGCATTCGTTCAAACCTTATGTCATAGCAGTTTTTCGATTCCTCTTGAGACACCTCCAAAACTTGGTTTTTGAACGCTTCAACTGCTTCTTCGGCGCTCGTAAATCGTTGACCACGCAGTTTACCTTTGATATTCGCGAACAAGAAGAAGTCATTGGGTGCCAAATCAGGACTGTACGGAGGATGAGTCATCAATTCGATGTTTTGGCTGCTCAAAAATTCACCTGTTTGACGAGATGTGTGAAAGCACGCATTGTCATGATGGAGAATCATTCGTCTTTGGGGGTTAGTTTTACGAATTTCTGCGAAGACTTCCGGCAAACAAATGGTCGTGTACCACTCAGAATTGACCATCATACGTTGCTCAAGCGGAACAGTGGTCACATGACCCATTCGGCCGAAGAAATAGGCGACCATTTTCTTCGCTGTGCTTCTTCCACGAACAACTTTTGTTGGATTTCGCTCGTCTTGGAATACCCACACGGTCAATTGCTGTTTTGTTTCCGGCTCATACGCATATATCCATGATTCGTCACCCGTCACGATTTTATACACATCTTTTGAAGCACCACGGTCGAACTTTTTAATCATTCCCTTACACCGATACCGAAATAAATGAAATAGCGTTATCCTTAAAATACCGTTACCGAAATAATCTAAAATAGCGTTACCCTTACCGATAACCGCATCGTTTCGGTAACCATCCATGATAATAATAGGTGTAATAAAAAGTGGGTTTATGTCAAGTATTTTCGGTAGTAATAAATCAAAGTTTTAAATGAATATATTCCTTAATTTACTTTCAAAATTTGTAATCATTATTTCTTTTCGAAATGTTACGTGGTTACTAGGGTATTCAATCGATTAATAATTACTCGAATAACGAATATATCGAATAATTTCATACAATTAATCGATTAATCGAAATTGGCAGAAAATTACAAAAATATTTAAAAAATATAAATGTTTTATTAAAGTAAATATGCTAAAATCTCAAAACTTTTTTAAAAAATTGTGATAACTAATTTGCTGTAGGCTTGTACCTATCTGGATTTCATTCTGGCCCAAAAAATAATCAAGGGACGACCTTTTAGAATTTCTAGAAATATTTGTTAGCTTCAACTTAATAAGAATTTCATGTTTTCAAGTAGGAGCGTTAATAAACATCTTAAATCCCAAAGAAAAACAAAAACAACATAAAATTATCACAGTTTGCTTTGTCATCTTCCAAATTACCACTCTGTTGTGACTTATCTAGTAAAGTAGTGGTATATATTTACGTATAATAAACTTTTAATTATTTTTTACGACTTTTTAAACGTTGATATTAAACAAAAGCATTAATAATTATTGTACTTATTGATTATTAGAATTATTAATTACAATTAATGCTCAATGTTATAAAGCTTGTTTAGGGAGCACTCTGAATTAATAAAATAAAGCGATGGAAGTACGGAAACGTAGAGTGAAAAATCAATTCTCAACAGGATTCTTCTCTACATTTACGTGTTTTATGTATTTCATGCATACGAAAGAGATACACAGCGCTGCCAACTTTGACGATTTGTCTCCATTTTGACGATTTTTAAAGTGAAATTTGATGAAATGACGATTGACGATTTTGCAAAACTTCATGTAAGAAATATGAGGATTTTTTAAAAATGAATTAAGTTTTATAGTTTATTTTAAAAAATGTTATTTTATTTAAAAAAAAACAAGAAGCATTAATAGGATTTCAAATTACATTTTGGAGGAGAATTCCAGGGTTCCATGAGACTCGTTGACAATTCTGAATTTTATTAAATTAATATTTCTTTTGAACATATTAACATATTTTAGACTGAATAAAACGTAAATGTCAAAAAAGCCGTCATATAAATTATTGTTTAATTTCCGAATAATTAATAGGAGAGCATAGTGAAATGTGGAACTTCCAACAATTTCGAAAAATCCATCAAAAATTTAAGTTAATTGTATTCTGTTACAATAGGGACCAGGACCTCAAAATAAGCCAAGCAAATATTCTTAGTACATTTTGAAGCAGGATCAGTTTTCCACTTTCCCTACTGATAGCAGCCAGCAGGGCTTAAAAAAGGTTATTAATATTGAATCAATTCGCATAAAAATGTATTCATTTAATGAATCAGTGAATAATTTATAATAATTTTAAATCAATTATATTGAATAAAGTAGTATAATGATTTGGTCTAATTTTTATTAATTGAATTTTGATTCGATTGAATAATTTGTTTTAAGAGATAATTCGCGAAATACAAATCAAATCAGAGCTTTGAAGAATTGATTCAAAAATAATTATTTTCATTAAGAAAAGCTGATTTATAAATTCGAAAACAAAAAAAAATTTAAAGATATTTCTCACGAATTATTTTTATATTTTTTTATTCGCGAATTACTGTCAATTTGTTCATTCGTTTGTAGGACGCTATTTCAATTCAAAACATTGATTTATTAAGAAAAAATTTAATTTTGTATTTAAAGTTATGATTAAATCAATGAAATTAATGAAACTTTATTTCTTAGAGACACATTATTGACTAAAGTTAATTCGGAAATCATAAAAAAAAACAAATTTATATCCGGAATAAAAAAAATTGTAATTCACGCGAATCAAAAAAATCAACATACATATAATTAGCGAATCAAAAATAATTTGTATTACTGATAATTAAATTATTTCTTTAAAGGTCTGAATCATTTTTAGTTGAAATTAATGAATTGATTCTTTGAATTATATATTGATTGAATAAAGTAGGCAAATACAATCAATTGAAATGAGTTTTGCGTATCGATTCTTACAAAATTTAATCAGATTTATAAATGGAATTAAGGAGTTATGTCTTTAAAGGTCTGGAAGCCAGTAATGAAGAACTAATTATTGGGACACATTTTTACATAAAAATGTGAAATTGTAACAAATAAATTACGTAATAGGCTTTTTAAGAGAACGCTTCCTTTTTTAGTTGAAATATAAGGAGTTTTTTGATTGAAGATTTTTTGACGATTTATCATTTAATAAATGACGATTTTATTCACCAAAAATGACGATTTTCCAACAAAATGGGTTGGCAGCACTGGAGATACAAATTATTATACGGGGTCTAATATTCTTCTTTAACTCTTAAGCTCATTGCGGTGTGGTTCTCCCCGATTTGGATAAAATTTGAATATATGAAAGAGGGGACAGTAAAAATAAAAATATTGACAAAGTTTGATCTCAATTATTACATCTTTTTATTTTTATGAATTTATGAATTGATTTTTGTTCCATTTTTTAAATAAAATTATTAAAAACACAAGTATATATATGTGACCTTCTCCGAGAAAAGGGACCTAGTGTGTCAAAAAACGGGTTGCGATAAAAATGAGAAAAACATTAAAATTTTATTTTTAATGGTCCCTAGGTCCCTTTTCTCGGAGAAGGTCACATATATATATTATTTTGCAGAAAATTTTTTCGATTAATCGATTAATTTGAAAATCGATAAAAACCGAATAATTATTTGCACGATTAATCGATTAAAATAAAAAGCCGATTAATTGAATACCCTAGTGGTTACCCCAGATATTTAAGTCCTATTCAGATAGGGCCTTTTTATGGAAAGTAGGTCTGAATATGGACCAATTCTAAACAATTTCAAAAGGGTTCAACCTTGGGCCAAGAAAAGCTGATGTGAAAAGTTTCATCTAAATACCTTTATAGATATTTCCAACTTGTAGTTTTATTACAAAGTTTTCTTGGACTAGCGGACGGACGGTTATCGCCAAATAGGTACAGAATGTGATTCTGAGCCGACTGGAGTTTTATGAGGTGGGTCGAAGTTCAGACCCTGTAATCTGGCGATGTAAAAGGTCTTAAATATTAAGGATTTATCTTCCCGACAATAATTTGGCTATTAAAAATTACTTAGAATACCGCGTAATTATCATCCCGTCGATAATTTGTGTACATTTAAATCTATATGTCATAATAATAATTTTTTCCTAAAAAAATGGAGAAAGTTTCACCAAAAATCACTCCTCCATCACATATCCGAATTTCATGAAAACGATGCTTCATTATTAGTGCGTAGAACACTTTTTAATTAGTTTGTAAACTAGTGATATTAATTTGAAACTGTCATATATAAATAAATTATGGTTAATGAGTGGGAGTGTTAAAAATGTCAGCATTGCAAAAAAGCAAATAATTTTAAATTTTAATTTTAAAAAGAAAAAAAATACAAAAACAAAATGTATATTAAATTAAAACAACATGCTAAAGTGTGAACATCTTTAATATAATATGTTTAACTGAATTAGAAAACTTTTTCAGATATGCATATGGTTTCGTTTATTAGGCTTTTGTGAAAAATTATGATTTTCGTTTGGATTTTTTTTTATTTTGTCTAATATTAGACAAAATAGGCGTAATGCTGCCTATTTCATATAAAATTATGATATTTTTAAACATTGTAGACGTTTTTATGAGTGGTTTTTTTTTGTTTTGGCTAGAAAGCAGCTAGACTGTTTTTTTATATGTTATTAAAAATAAAAACATATATGAAATATGTTCTATTTCTAAATAACATAAGAGCGGTATTCTACACTATTATTATATACCCGCACAGACAATAACATGCATTTTTAGCGTTACCGCTGAAATACAGATTCAACCTAAAGGCCGTACACGAATTCAGGGAACTTCTGCTTTGATTGCAGACTTCATTAGTTGTTTTAAGTTGTATTTCAGTTTTGTTCTTTCAATTGATAAAAATATTAATTTGTAAAAAGAACTATAGTACTTTTGTAAGTCATTAAAAAAATCAAACTACACAAATTTATGGAAAATTCGTACATACATGTTATAAAGTAATTTTTTAATTATTAAAAAAAATAAAAGAAATAAATTTTTGGTCATTTTTGTTAGTTGTTTTGACTAATTTTTGGTTTATTTTATTAATATTCAAAAACAAATAAAAATAAAAGTTGAATTTAATGAAATATTATTAGTTGTACAGTTTTCAAGTGAAATATCGTTTGTTTTTAAATACATTTGCAGAGCTCTTTATATACATAATATTTTTAGTGCGTAACCGAAATAAAGAAAAAAATTATATCCGTACGCAAACCGTAACCGATATTGGTTTCGTTTGCTATCCTTGATTACTTTACACAATTTCTATTACTTGTAATATAATATTTTTATAACATGTCAGGATATATGTAATTTTTATTAAAAGTCTTTGACATTTTAGGAGTTTCCTTGACTTAACAGTTAATGTTACCCAATGGCCTGTGAAAATGAGACATAGAGAGTGGTAGTAAGAGAGAGAAAAACATATACATACATAGAGCGCACAAACAATTTTATTAAATAATAGCAGTACGCAGTGTTACCACATATTTTTTTAGAAAAACTGTACCTGAACCTTTTTTTATTAACCCCGCACTTAGGATAGAATTCTTTACTGGTCAATGTTTTACTTCAAAATATTCTTTATGTATTCCTATTCCACATAAAATTACCTTTCATGCCCAGGAAAATTTTCTGTTCCAAAGACTCGGTTGTAGAATAGCTACTTTTCATTCCCAACCCCTTCTACTGTCGATTCTAACACCGATTATTTTTGTTTGAAATTGTCCCAAAAGCAACAACTTCTATAGATCCAAAGTGGAACCGGTTGCCCTAGAATCAGTTCTCGAACTGGTTCTAGAACCGATTCTACGTCAGTCACACCTTCCATATAGGACCCCAGGAACTGGTTCCGGAACCAGTTCCATGGAATCGGTTGCAATGGAACCAGTTGTAGAATTGGTGTGGTTGGTTACCGATTGTATAATTTTTTCCTGGGTGGGATTGAGTATTGTTATGTCGGGAATTGTTTGACGGTGTGTAAAAAATCTCCGTAAAAAAATTACGTTTTTCGGAATTGTCCTCGATCATAATTGAAAAAATAGTAGTAAATTTATTATCCAGAATTGGCAAATATTTATTAAAAAAATATAAACTCAATTTTGGCCTTTTTTGATGAGACATTCTTTTAAAAATTTTTTAAAAAAGAAAATAAGAATTTCTAAATTATTTTTCTTAAGAAATGATCTGAAAAGTTCGGCTAAAAACTGTCCGTCGGATCTATGACATGTCAGATATTGTTTAGCCAATTTTATTCCGTGCTAATTTTTGATGAAATTTGTTATAAAAATGTATCGTTTTTCCAGTAAGCATATTTTTTAGTATTATATTGGCATTTTTAAATTTATTTATGTTTCGATTTGTACTTAATTTTTTACAAAATGAAAGTTTTATTGTAATTTTTGGGTCATATGCATAATCACTTTCTAAGTTTATAAATGGCTAATAAAACAAATATTTTATACAAAATTCATTTTATAAACACGTTATAAAGTTTTCAAATTATTAGGCATAAGCACTTTTATATTTTAATTCTTAAATTTTAGTTAAAAAAAAAACAACAAAAAAATGTAAATGAAACAAATGTGCCGATTAAAAAATCCATTTTTTTCAAAAAAAACTGTTTTTTACATGAAAAAACTGTTAGGCACCCCCAAAAAGCGGTAAAAAAAACAGTTAAAACTTGCTATATGGCAAAACTGGCGTACGTACTATCTGTACAAACAAGCAGTGGTGCCAAACGTGATGATTTTACGTAATTTTAACGAGTTTTTATGTGAACATTTAAGAATTGACGATTTTATTGTAAAAAAAAATGGTAAAGAAATTAAATTAAAAAATCGCAAATTCACAGTGCTTGTGGACATTAAAAAAATCACTAACAAACGAAAGTTATCGTTGAGTAAATTTAATCAAATAGTAATTTACAAAATCTATTTTGTGTAGAAAATCATTACAAGATATGTGATTATGGTAATTAGTTACTTTTATTATTACATTTCTTATTACTTTTCTATGGCGATGTCGCGAAAAAAAATGAGTGATGGTTACATACGAAAAATCGAAAAATATGCCGTTACCTATGTGCTTACCCGTATTGACAAAAATAATGATTCCAAAAAAATATTTTCAACAAAAAAATTTGTTTTATATAAAAAAAATATTTTCATTTTTGTTATAAATTTTTTTTTAAATAAAATTTTCTCGTGCAGGAATCGAACCTGGGACTCCAGATTGCCAGTCAAAAGCTCTAATATCTAAGCTATCTCGACATGTAATATTTTTTAGATAAAAACATAATTGACCTGTTGCGCACAAGTCAGCTTACTCGCCACCATACAAAAACGCAAAAAAATATGTGGTTACATATTTGCTACCACACAGAGCTGGACAAGTTTTAATGAAATTTTTCAGTAAACTAATGAAGTTTTCTTCACAAAGTAAATGAAAATTTTCTTAAATTTGATGAAAAAGCTCAATATATTTTATGAATCTAGTTTTAATGAAACTTTTTCAGTGAATGTATGAAACTTTTAATAAAAAAATTTAATTTTTCACAAGATTTTATGAAAAATTCCATTAATTCAATAAAAAGTTTCAATGGACGAGTTCCAGTGAAACTTCTCTAGTTTTATGTAAAAATGCATTGATATCACTGCACTGAGGTAATTCTCTCAGTGCAGTGTTGAAAAAATATTGAGTCAAAAATAGATTTAAAAAAAATTACAAAACAAAATCAAGAACATTACTTTATGTTTAAAATAATGATAAAAAATAAGCTGTTATTGGTAATGCATTATTTTTTATTTTGAAATAATGGAATAGGTAACTAGTTATTTGTAACTCATTATTATATCTTTTAAAATAATGCAGAAAGTAAATCGATGTCATTACTAGTCCAAAAAAAATCTTGCTATATGTATCATTACCGTTTCTACACTGGGTTTTTGATACCAGGTTTTTATAGAAAATTTATAGACTCGCGAATGCATATTTTTCTTTTCTGTCTTTCTCCATCACGTTGCAATTTTGATAAAATCGCGGTTGAAAATGCAGAAATGTTCTCTCGTACTTATTTCGAAAGTATGGATGAATGAGATACTTTTTTTTCGTTATCCCCAAACAAATCTAAAAATATACCCCAAAAACCCCCACCTAGTAAAAACTTTGAAAAAGTTAAAGTTTATTTAATTTTCTACAAATAAATTAAATTAAAAATTAGTACAAACAATAAGAACTGATTTTAAGAATTCTAAGATTGATTTCATGTAAATGTCTGGAAAAATCGTCAGGAACTTGCGCGAAGAAACCCTTCGATTTTTGGTATCTTATTTAGAACAAAGCCAATTGAACCCTAAAAATGTTATTTTTAGTTTCTGTAAATTTCCAAAAGGGTATTTTTTGCCGAAAAGTGAAAACATTAACTATATATGGATTAAGTTACACAAAATAATAAATTTTATCAAGTGGAAAAAAGATTTTTTTTATCCATTTGGAGTGATATTTTTTCGAAAATTATGTACTATTATTCTGTAAATTTCCTAGTGGGTCGTTTTTGGCCAAAAGTGTAAAAATTAACACTATATGCATCATGTTACACAAAATAATTATTTTTATCCAGTTGAGAATTTTTTGTCAATTTAATGGCTTTACAATCTCGTAGTCATAATTAATATTAAGTTTCATGGGTCTTTTCTGAACGCAGGCCACTAAGGGTTAACGATTTTTTTAAACAAATGTAAAGGTAATTATAATCTTACCAAATTTAAGTGATACTTTCCGAAAACTATGTAAAGTTTGATGAAAACATTAAAATTTTGTTAAATTTTTGACAAAATAAGCAATTTTTGTAAAATGTCTTGGAAACACAAACTCGGAATTATCATTTTTCCAATATATATTTTTTTCTTTAATATCAACTATTATGTGGTACAAATAGCAATCGGTATCTCCAAATTAGGCATTTTAAAAATTTTTTAAAATTAATTTAAAAAAAACACGTTTTTGCATTTTTATCAAATTCGTGGGTCATTTTGTATTCCAGGCTAAAGTGGGTTAATGATATCCGATGAAGTCAAAATTTCATATCTGAATCATTTTGACTATATTAAATGAATAAATGAGATAGAAAATATTTTTTTTCTAAATTTCATACTTTCGGAATTTTTAATAATACCCGAGTAAAAATACTTATATATTGTTATATATAACGTGATTGGGTTATATCTGACAGTGAATGGAGTCACATTAAGACACATATCATTATATACAACTACATCTGATATTATTTTTTCAATAAATTTTTTGTACGGTAATTGATGTTATTACATATCCCCACATCTGACTCCATATATAACTACATAAGACATATAAAACTAATCAAAATATATGTAGTGACCGATATGATTATATATGGTTCGATACTAAGTTATATAACACTGTATGTATCGTCATACTAAAAATATATTCTTGTAATTTTATATAACTTTCTATATGATCTCATACAAATTAATATAAATTCAGAGTTAATTTCTCCATAGCTAAATAATTTTCACGTGATTTTTTTGCATATAAAATTTATATTAAAAAATGATGGGTACGATTTAGAAGACAAAAGCATTAAAATTTTTATTTTATGTTATAAAATTTGGGACTTTAAAATTGTTCAAGCTATAGAAATTTCAGTATCAATTTAATAGCCGGTATGCATAAAAAGTATACTTACTATTAGACAATGTTATATAAAATCAGATATTTTTATATCGAATTAGATGTAATTTGATGTGCTGCATATGGACAAATCTCGGATCAAACTGTATCAAATTATATCTTATTTGATATAATTAGACACAAGTAGATGACCCATTTTTCGGATCAAGTTGTATGTCGTTGTATATGGGGACTTATCAAATAAGAAATAATTATATATGACATCATATTAAGATTTTTACCCGGGTACACTTTTTTCCAAAATGGGCAATTTTCGTCCAACTTTCGACGCGGGTTTACGTTTTCCAAAAAAAAAAAATTGATTTCTTCCATTTGGGACCATTTCCAATAAAACTGGTGGTGTAGTGAACGAAAATCGACAAATTGTTATTTTAAGGGACATCCTAATGAATATATGTTTTCATATATGTTTTCATACATGATCATATATGGGTATAGCTGACCACATATTTCAATATATTGTTCCATATATGATCATATATGGTATCATATATGCCCATATATGTTCGGATCCCAAATCCTTTAAAAGAATTCGCGCAACAACTGTTATAAGATTCAACATCTAGCGCAATTACAGTGTTGCAATTACAGTGTTGCAATTACACTGTTGCCCTTTATCTATCACCTTTCACCACCTTTCATATTTTTTTCTACCCCCTGTCAGAAAAAAGCAACAAAATAATTAATAGGCAAAAAATATGCTGAGTGATGATTCTTTAAAAAAAAAACAAAAACACGGCGTTTAAGCCTTGGGAAGCTTCCCTGGTAAGAGAATACCAAGAATCGAGCAACGATAACAACAATAGCCAAAGAAATAAAAATCCTTGAAAGGTTAAAGACTTTGAGTTTGCTGTTGTTATTGTTTTTTGTCTTTATCTTCTGTCGGGACTATTCTGCTTTAGAGCAAAGAACTTTCTAATACATACAATCATTAATGGTGGCTTTATTGAGACGGAGTATGTATTAGTTTACTTAAGAGAAATGTGTCTTGGTTGCAGGATTGTTTGTTAAAAACATACACATCACATCATCGTGGTATTAATGATTTTTTGGGTAAAATCTATAAAGTTTTGCTAGAACTCGGCCATTGAAACTTTTCGTTAAAGTAATATAACAAGGATGGGCACTAGGGCGGGTCGATTTGTAGGGAGGCAAAAAAATCGCTCAAGTGACAAGGAAAATCGTATTCCAGGGATCAAAATAAGAAACTTTGCCTGAGGAACCATACCTCTAAAACGAATTCTGATGTCCCGACTTTTGTCAAATTTTGAAAAATCCCACTTTGACCACTTTTTCGTGTAAAGTGCCAAAAATGGTGATTTTTTGAAATGTTTGTATGGGGAACCCCCCAGGGGGTCCAGGGGGTGTGCCACTGGCATGGATAGGTCGGCCCTCCAAAGTTAGTGGGGGTCGGTCATACATTTGGACTCGATTGGGGCACTCTAAATGGGTCAAAGTGGGATTTTTCAAAATTTGGGCCATCAAAAGTCGGGACATCAGAATTCGTTTTAGAGGTATGGTTCCTCGGGCAGTTTCTTATTTTGATCCCAAGAATACGATTTCCCTTGTCACTTGGACGATTTTTAAATCGACCCGCCCTAATGGGCACACATTTGTCACCGAGGGCCATATTCTGTTTTTTCATAAATTATACGGGGCCGCACCATACAATAAAAAGAGAAAACTACAAATCTTGAAGTAAAACGAAAGCGGAAGGAACTAATAATGTTTTATAGTTTTTTTTTTGTAAAACAAAAAAACCGTTTTTAAATCCATCTATTCCAAAATTGTTGCCACAACAAGAACTCATTGCAAACTCAACTTTTTCGAATTCTGTTTTGGTATTTTTGAATTACATATGTAAGTAGAATTAAACATTAATGGAATACTTTTTTTATAGTTTTTGTATTGATCCGCGGTGTCGCGGAATTGGCCAACGAAAATTTGAAAATTCAACGACTTATAAAAGACTGAATATTATTCCAACGACAAAAACATGTATAAAAAACATTCATAGCCTTCTGGATTCGAATATTTATTTAACAATTATGTACGTTGCGCACAGCAAAAAAAATCCCGCTTCTTAATTAAGCTTTAAAACATGAATTTGTTAAAGTATTCATTATCTCTATTAAACCATTATTAAGAAATTGTATTCAAAAACATACAATAAAATTTTATTAATTTATTGTTTAATTCTGGCAACACCTTGTATATTCTCTCTTTATATTGTTAGTGATACATGAATTTAGTGAGCGATTGACTCGGTAATCGTAGGTGAATAATATTCTTTTGTAAATTAAAGCAGGGGTCTCCCATGGTCCTGATGAATGGCAACACCGGTTTTTAATGCAACAGATGGCGCTGACTGCTGTTTTGTTTTACTGGCAATACTATTTCATTTTATTGGGGAGCAGTGTTGCCCAAAATGTTTTAGCTTATTCCCATTTTAAATGTTTAAATTCCCAATGTTATACCCAATTCATTTTAATTTAAACAAAAACTCAAAAAAGGAGCTAAGTTAGCATCGCTCTTAAGTTCAGAAAATTATTAGGAAATTAGTGAGCAAATTAAATAAAATTGAATAATTTACGAAGAAATATTTACGTTTTCACTCGAACTTAAAAGGCCTCAAATCTTTGTTAAAATTGTGAAACTAAAAAAATTTTATTATACGAAAGACAAAGCACAATTAAGCTGAAATGTCACCGTTTCAAAATAAAAGTCGTATATTAAATTTTCGATAGAAAAACTTCTACACAATTTTCATACGATGGTAAAAAGTCACATTATGGTGAAGTCTTTTTTTTCTAAAATTTGTAAATCTAGTAATAAATGTATGAAGAAAAAAATAGTTTTTGTCTAAAATATAAAAAAAAGTAATAAACAAAAGGTTATTGATTTTTATGGTAGCGGTAACAAACGTTTATTTTTACCGGCCAAACTGTTGAGTATATAGAAAAACGTTATATGAACAGATCAAAGGAATTATAATTTTTAATTTTTTTTAAAATTGTTTGAGCAAAATCGGAATAGTGGTTCTCGAGTTATGTCAAAAAAAAAAGATATATCTCGATTCCTAGGGATGACCCAGCGAAACGCCGGGACACGTATAACTTGTTTTTGACCGATATAACATTTCCCGTTGGTTTCATCCCAACCCGATTTTGACTGTCGCATAGTGTTATTGAGCTTGGTTGCTTTTCGTTATTTCAAGATTTATAAATATTTGGAGAACACTTCCTCCACAATTCAAATATTTTGTAGAAATTTTTAAATTCTTCAACAGACCTAATTTCATCGACTTTAATTTGAAATAATACGCATATATTTTATACCAATATTCTTCTTATTTTGGGCCTAAAACTAAATCTTTTAAAATTTACAAATTTTTTAATCTGTCCCCAAAACAAAGTCGAATTCCCTAACTTGGGCCCAAATCCCCTTACCTAACAACTCTGTAAAACCTCATTTGACATAAAAAAAATCCTCCCTTGAGGAAATTTCCCAAAAAAAATCCTCTTTTGACAAAATTTCCCACATGCTAGCGACATCTACAGTTTGTTTACAAAATTATCGATGTTGCATCTTTATATTATAAGACTCTGAATTAAAATACTTTATGAGAAAGTAAAACATGTTCAAAAACGATTTTTAAACATTACTAAGAAGTTATAATGGGAACAAATTCTGTTGAAGGATTTTTTATATTAGAAATACTGAAAGTATTCGAATATCGAGTATGATTTTATTATAAATACATCATTATTTTATTGAATTTATTTTTATTTTATTTCATGCAAATTTGGTAAAAATTGTCTGAAAAAAGAGTTTAGTATTTGAATTTTTTCAGTTTTTTTTTTTTTTTTTTTTTTTTGTTTCTCGGCTGGAACTTAAAATTTGACATAAATGTAGCTCCTTCAGCGTAGACATAGAGGGGTGATTTTGGAAATTTTGATAAAAAAAAAAGTTTTTCACGAGTTTTAATGAAAATTTTCAGTAAACTAATGAAGTTTTCTCTACAAAGTGCATTAAAATTTTTTTAAATTTAATTAAATCCTATATAATTTCTATGAAACTTTTTCATTGAAAATTCCTTGAATATCATATAGCTAATTCTCTCAGTGTATTAATGCGATTTGAAAGTAAAAAATGTTCCCTCTAATGACCTGAACAAACTCAAACTTAAGCAATAGATCTGAAAAATATCTACACTCTAAAAAAATGTTTGTAAATTTACTACTATAAAATAGGTAAAGTTAAACAAAACTTTACCTATTTATTTTACGAAAATTCGGTTAATATAAACAAAAAATGCTTAAACTTTTCTTGTACACACTTCCATATGCAATAATATACACACAAAAAGTATTTTTAGACATTATGTGTTTACAAATAAACACATTGTGCCTAAAATTACTATTCTTTTGTTAAATAAAATTTTTGCGCACAAAGTTGGTAAATATACTAACTTATAATAGTAATTAGTACTCTTGACATTTTAAATTGGAAAAAATTGAAAAAAAAAATTTTTTCAATAATAAAAAAACAAGCTAAAACGGATTATTTTTTGTGAATAACAAAATTTCTGCAAGCACATTATTATTTGCAAAAACCAACATAAGAATGAAATTGTTTTTGGTTGCAAGCGGCAGTATTCATCCAAAAGAAAGGAAATTGGGTACCGCACGAGTTGAAGACGAGAGACGTTGAAAGACGATTTTGCATGTCCGAAATGCTGCTTGAACACCATAAAAGGAAGTCATTTTTGCATCAAATCATTACTGGCGATGAAAAATGGATCCATTACAACAACAATAAGCGCAAGAAATCGTATTTGAAGCCCAGCCAAATCAACGCCAAAGCCGAATATCCATGGCGCCAAGGTAATGATCTGTATTTAGTTGAACCATAAGGTCCCATCTATTATGGGCTGCTGAAATCGGCCAAGACGATCACAAAGGACCTCTACCGAACACAGTTGATTCGTGTGAAACGAGCATTGGCCGAAATACGCCCGGAATATGCGACCAGACATGAAGCCATAATATTCCATCATAACAACGCTCGGACGCATGTTGCAATAATGAAAAACTATTTAGAAAATAGTGATAGGTTTTGCCTCACCCGTCTTCTAGTCTAGACCTTGTCTCTTCCAACTACCATTTGTTTCGATCAATGCAGACCGCTCTCATAGGAATACGCTTCACTTCAGAACAAGGTATCCGAAATTGGCTTGATTCGTTCTTGGCCTTTCTTTTGGCGCGGAATCCATATATTGCCAGAAAGATGGGAAAACATCATAGCTAATTTTGGCTAATCTGTCAAAAATCCCACATTTTTAAGCTATATACGACAGTGATGCAGATATTATTATTAATAAAATACGTATTTAAAATTAATTTGCTTTTTTTTATAAATAAAAAATTTTTTTGTGTGGTTTAGCTTAAAGCACAGCAGTGGTAAATATACGCATTTTTGGGGGATTTTTGCGCACTTTTTGTGGATTTTTACGCATTTTTTGTGGATTTTTACGTATTTTTTTTTTTGATTTTTACGCATTCTATGTGTACATTTACATGTAAAACATGCTTTTTTACGCACAAATTTAGTAAATTAACACTCTAATTTAAAAATTTCCTTTAATTTTTACGCACTTTCAATTTAAAATTACACATTATATGTTCACCAACTTAAACATAATGTGCGTATTTTTTTGTTTTTCAATTACACACATAGAGTAAATTTACCCAATTTATAGTAGGAGTAAAGTTTCCTATTATAAGTTGGGTAAATTTCAACAGAATTTAATTACAGTGTACTATTGTATAAGAAGGTTAAACTAATTCATTAAGAGGAAAAATCCTTAGGAAAGGAGAATTCAATTTTATTCGAAATATATTCCGATAACGAAGTATTGGGCTTTTTGAAGCTAGTCGTATAATGAAATTGCAAACTTATTTTTTCTTTAAGGACAAATATGACAACAACAAAAATCGTAATTATTTCTTAAGTGTTTAAAGATTTTAATCTTCATTACAACATTGAAGTATTAATGACGATTGTGGTGTACAATTCCAGGGAATCGTTCTCTAGTTAGAAGTATTCTGTATGCGTACTTAGTTGTTCTATTGAAGCATTCATTGGAAATTTTTGTTGTATTTATGCCACTCGTCCTTTTTCTTATGTATGTATTTTTTTTTTGTCGTTTTAAATGATGATTTTGCTTTTATTCTGTATTTTATTCTACGTTGTTATTTTTTTTTCTCTCTCTCCTTTGCTTCTTAAGTTCATTTACACTTTTAGCGGTTTAAATAACCTTTGTGCGTTTTGATTTTGTTGTCGCTGTTGTTGTTGTTGTTTTTAATGTGGTACTTTATTATGATGTTTTTGTTGAGGGGTAAAATTCTTCTAAACACGCATCACATATCCTTTTTTTTTTAGTTGTTAGCTTTGACACAAAGACATTTCCTTTTTCTATTATTTAAAGTTCTGGTTTTTTTCTCTTTATCAGGAAAGAAAAGGGTAAAACGCAATTATGAAGCTTTATAAGCAAATGAACATTTAAAATTTCTATGATTCTTTATATTATCGGAAGTCATTTGCTAATTCTAAGGAATGGTTAATAGAAATAAAATAACCTCAGGACTTTTAGGGAATTTTTACAATAAGAATTTTTTTTACAAAAGAATAGATAGTCACTAAGTATTGTATACGTAAAGTTTTGTAATAAGTCACTTAAAACATTGGCGAATATACATTGCTTTAACTCAACTAAACTTAAAATTAAACTCGTTTTTAACAACATTTTTTGTTATCTGTAATTAGCAGAATATTAAAATTCCCGAGTGATGTAACTAAATTATCAAATTTAGTTACATTACTCGCCACATCTATTTTAAGCTAATTTTTAAGAATTTATTTAATGCAGTTACATTACAGCTTACAACACGAAAAAAATTACAGTGTTCTGGCAATGGATTTTGATAGAGGAGTCCAAAAAAAAAACACACGTGTGTCGACGTTTTCAAAGTCCATATCGGAATTTTATTTTAGGGGGTGTTAAAATTTCCCGCCTTTTTCAAATGTTTATTGCGAATCGGCATAGGAAATCATGTGAATCTTCCATTCTAGGTATAGAGTGTGTTTAACGAACTTATGTAAAATACCGCGAGGAACATTATAACCCTCTAACACTTCAATTTAGGGTACTTTTTTGGCCCCTTTTTAAAAAGGGACAAAAACGGCCCATAAGTTGAAGAGTTAGAGGGTTAAAATATTCCACGAAAATGTTCTTCATAGTGTTTTAAATAAGTTCGCTAAACACATCCTATACCTAAAATGGAAGATTAACATGGTTTGTTGTACATTTGAGCGGCAATTCTGAATAAGTACGAGATTAACCCTGAAACACATGTTAAGTTTTGACTTATTTCTGGAATTGAAATTAAATTTTCAACTTTAATGTCTTTAGAGACTTATAGCAGAATTTCATGATAAATATTTTTGAGGAACATTTTAACACTCTTACTTTCCAACTTACGGGTCTTTTTTGTCCTTTTTTAAGAGGGGTCAAAAACGTCCATTTAGTTAAAGAGTTAGGTGGTTAAAACGTTCAACAAAAATGTTCCTCGTAGTGTTTTACATAAGTTCGCTAAACACACTCTATACCTAAAATGGAAAATTCACATGAAAATGGTAATGAAATTAGTTTCATTACATTAATCCACTCAATTAATTAGTCCCATGTATGTTATATATATGGGTGATATCAAAAAATGTGATAAAAACCGTGTAACCACCTAATTTCTAATGCATGGATTACATTTGAGTTATATATTTCGATATATATCAGCGCATTGTCACCTCTTTTACAAAATTTATAATAATCTGACCAATTTTTGGTTAATACATAAAACTTGTGACCATTTTTATAGGCCAAATGTAAACTCCGTAACAAGTAACTCATAAGGTTTTTTAACTTTCATAGCTTATATTTTAATAACCAATAAAGCTAAACACTAACTGTAAGAATTTTTATGAAGAGGAAAAGTGCCGTTTTTAATAAAAATTAATACATTTTACAAACTTTTTCGTATATCTTAGCTATCACGACTTCAACTCTGTAACGATTTTTCGTCATAATTTTTGATAAAAATGCATATACCAGAATTTTGGAGTTATCTATTATTTATATTCCGAAAAGTATAATGTTATTTATGTATACTCAAATGATCGTTGGACTGTAAACAATCATCCAGTATAACAGACTTGAAGCTTTTCTGCAGCATGTAACATTCTCGAGATGAAAAAGGATGTCTTTAATAAGATTTGAAAAAATGTTGTAAACTCCGTTCCAAATTTTTACACCAAACTATTTAACGAGTAAGAAAAACAATGTCATATTTGGATTCACCTTGAAGGCATCATGCGACTTTGCTTCGGAAAAAAAATTCTGACAAAGCGTTTCTGAAAGAAAACGAAAAAAGTAACCAAATGTAAACTCCGTAACTGTAAACTCCGTAACCACAATTGTTTGCATCAGATTTCATTCAAATAAATGCAGATAAATGTTTAAAATATTTTAAAATAACCATAAACAGAGGCGATTCAACTAATATTTATGTGACAAAAGACGATTCAACTAATAATTTTGCGTCAAATCAAAAAAAGTTATCAGTTTTTTACCCTAAGCTGCTGGAGCGAAAAATGATTGATTTTGCATTTCATTGGTTTTGAATCGATATTTCGAGTCATTACTGACATTAGTTTGACAAATTAAATTTGTTTCACACAATTTAAGAATTTTTTGATCGCGAAATGTTATGTTTTTAATATATTATTTTGTAACTGCGCAACCGCTGTTTGGATTTTAAAAAATTTTATATTTTTGAAAAGCATTTAAAAGGACCAAAAATACAAAATTAAAAAAAAAAAAAAAAAAAAAAAATTTCGCGGAATGAATTGTGTTTTTATTCGCGAAACCGCCAATTTTATAAACACAAATTATATATCATTGGAAAGCAAGTTTAAAACCCAAATACGAAAAACTAATAAATTGAAGAAAATTCGTACGCAATTTTTTTTTATATCTTTTGCTTGCAGAAATGTAAACTCCGTTACAACAATAAAAATTAAAATTGTGCAAAAAAAGTTATTGCGACAACTTGTAGAAGAGATTTTTTGCAATTAGGTTTATAATGACTAAACTTACTGATTCCATTAAGAAAAAACCGAAATACTAACACTTTTTGCTTCTCACAAATTTGGCCCAAAAATGTATCACATTTTTTGATTTCACCCATATACAATAAAATAGCAGAATCACTATAGTAATGTCCGCCTATATTGAGAAATTTTACAAAGACCAAAATCGGTCAACAATTCAAAGACATTATTGAAGTTTTAATAAGACTCGGCCCGTGTCTAAATTTATATACACTCATAGAAATAACTCTGTAAAAATAGCAGAGAAAGTTACTAAAAATTAGTTAAACATGATAATGCCGAAAAAACTGCTAAAATTAGCAGATATTTTTGCTAAATACTAGTAAAAAAAGAACAGCAAAATTAAAACTGTTAAATTTACAGAAATTTAGTTATAGTTAGGCTAACTTTCAGTTAATTGAAAATAGCATATTGTACTGTAAAATCTGCATAAAATTTTGCTAAATATTAGTAGACTAAAAATAGCAAAAATAAACTGTTATACCTACAAAATTATGGCTATTTTTAAGCTAAATTTTGTTGAATGCAAATAGCAGTCTATACGGCTAAACTGCTGTTTTCAAAAGGCTCGATTTTTACTTGTATTAAAAAAAAAATCAAAAAAAACTTGGAAAATTTAAACTTTTTTTAATTTTTTAGGCTACTAATTATTTAGCAAATTTTGTACTAATTTTAGTAGGTTAATTTGCTATTTTCCATTTACAAAAATTTAACTCAAATATAACTAAAATTCTATACATTTAACCGTTTTATTTTTGCTGTTCCTATATTACTAATATATAGCAAATATAATCTGCTAATTTAGCAGTTTTTTTTTCTGCAGCATCATTTTTAACTAATTTTTTAGTATTCTTTACGGACTTTTTCTATTAGTGTAGTGGCTTCGATTTTTACTTCACTTGATATGTGAGGTAAAACGAAAGTAAGTTTGCTTTTTATTAGACGGATATTTTCAGAGTTGTAGACGATTAAAAAAACTAGTTTTTCATCACACTGACTTTTTCGCTCATGTTTTTTTTTTATTCTATTATTACAATTTTAATCCGATTGTGCCTTGAGTATCTATTTACTATTAATAAAATTCATAAGATGGTTAAAAACGTTAGCTTAAGTTTTTCCTTTCACAAAATATTAAATAAAATGATAATCAGAAAAAGATAAAAAGTTTTTTTTTTTTTATTTTAAGAAAATAAATTTTGCGTAATGGACATTTTTGTTGACCAACAAAACGCATCCAATCTCATGTTTAGATACGTAAAACAATTTCCCCTTGTATGGATTGTTATGTTGCATAAACACTTTTATGTTTATATAACAAATACAGCCATTAAGACAAGAATCTTTAGCTCAAAGGATAAGCGCAACAAAAGTTGTAGTACATATAAATTATTTAATGAAAATATATACATACGACTTTTGTTTTGTTAAAATTAAATGCTTTTTTTCCCCCCTATTTGTTGTGTTGACGTTCGCACCCTAACGCATGTTAATAAATATTTGCAGAAAAAGACGAGTAATTAAAAATTTATAATTTTGATTAGAGGGAAATAATAACAAAAAAAAACGGATTTTTCTTGACAAAGCAACTAGAAAACAGTTAATTATTACTGTAGAAAAATATGCATGCAAGTGAAATTTATGAAGACTTTGATGTTGAGATATGAAAATTTATGTATAAGGGGGGCTTAAAGAAAAAATAAAAACAAACTATTTTCTAACGATGGTTAAAAAAAAATTAGGGGAAAAAATGTAAAGAAACGCAGTTTCAAATTTATGCGAATACTCGTATTAGTGTAGTCAAACGGCTAGGCGTTATTCGATTAATTTAGTAGCTTCCCAGCGATAGCGGAAGTTTAGCCGGTTAAATAAAGCATACTGGGAGCGTCAACAGAAAGTTTACAATTCGACCGTGAAGTATTACAGTTAAAGTACAGTTTAAATTAGCATTATTTTTGGTAATTTATTTTAGTAACGCCTTCTAGAAAATATTTATAATAATTTTTTTTTGTATAGGTGACTTTATATCCAATATGGGTCGAAAAACCTCCTTGAATATCCTTCAACTTGTCTAAATAAGTCATAAAGTAGGGGAAAATTGTATGAACTTGATTTAATTGCACTCTTCAACAAAATCCAACTTTTTCCAAAATAACAAGATTCCGACAACGGATTCTGGCAGAGGGGAACAAAAAAAATATACGTTTATCGGCGTTTTGAAAGATTACCTCTAAGTTTTACTTTAGGGGGTAAAGTTGCACCCTTTTGCACATTCTTATGGTGAGTCAGCATTGGAATAGAGAACGAAGCCGATCGGCCATTTTTTTTAGTACACTCAAAATAGTTTGTAGTTTAAATTAACTGAAAATGTAATTTAAAATAAATGAAAAATTACTTGAAAACCGGTCTACTAACTCTTCATTTATTTTTAAATGTTAATAAATAAACTACAAAATCCGTAAAAATAATGATTTTGAAAAAACAATTTTTGAATTTTTTAATGGAAAAATTAAAATAATTGTTGATAATGATTTTTCATTTATTTCATTTTTTATTTTTCAAAAAATGAACTACAAAATCCGTAAGAATAAATGATATTTAGTTTTTTTTTCGTTTTTTTAACTGGCCTAGAAATCGAAAAGGAATTCTTTTTCTAACAAAACATTTTAAATGAAAATATTAACTGTGACAATATTTTCAGTGTACTTACTCGATTTTTGTTCGATTGATCACCCTAGTAATATCTAGGGAATGCAAAATTCCGCACTTTTCGATTTCCCGGGAAAGCGGGAAATTTATTTTGAATTCCCGGGATCCCGCAAGGGAAGTAAATTACAAAATATTTTATAATAATTAAAAAACTGTTACAAAGAAAATGTCCTACAGATCTCAAATTTTCATAATCATGAAAAAGCTCAGGCCGTGTTTTTTCTTGAAATTTCATTTATATTAAAAACGATTAAAAAGGTTAAAGTCGGGCGTGCCGACTATACAATACCCTACACCAGTCTGGTGTATTGTTTGGATCCGAAATTCGAATGGGTTAAAATGGGGCTTATGTCAAAATTTTCTATAATGTGAGTCAGCGCACCAAATTTCATTAAAATATCTTAATATTTGCGACCTGCAGTTTGTAACCAAGCCAATTTTGGGGGGACCCTTATATGGGCACTAGTTCTAAACATGGACCGATGTTCACCAAAATCAATAGGCTTCGTCCTTGGGCCAACATAGGTCTATGTACCAAATTTCATCAAAATATCTTAATATTTGCGACCTGCAGCGTATAAACATTATAATTTTTGTAGGACCCTTATATGGGCACTAGGTCTAAACATGGACCGATGTTCACCAAAATCAATAGGCTGCGTTATTGGGCCAATGTAGGTCTGTGTACCAAATTTCATAAAAATATCTTAATATTTACGACCTGCAGCGTATAAACAGTATAATTTTGGTAGGACCCTTATATGGGCACTAGGTCTAAACATGGACCGATGTTCACCAAAATCAATAGGCTGCGTTATTGGGTCTGTGTACCAAATTTCATCAAAATATCTTAATATTTACGACCTGCAGCGTATAAACAGTATAATTTTGGTAGGACCCTTATATGGGCACTAGGTCTAAACATGGACCGATGTTCACCAAAATCAAACTTGTTCGTCCTTGGGCCAACATAGGTCTGCGTACCAAATTTCATCAAAATATCTTAATAGGTGCGACCTGTAGAGTGCGCACAAGATTGCATGGACAGACAGACGGACGGACGGACAGACGGACATCGTTAAATCGATATAAAAAAAAAATTCTGAACCGATCGGTATACTATAAGGTGGGTCTACGACCAATATTTTTTGGTGTTACAAACATCAGCACAAACTTATAATACCCTGACCACATAGTGGTGTAGGGTATAATTATAAGTCTAATTATATATTTATAAAAAATTTAATAAAATAAAACAAATTTTGAGACTAAAAAAATTGCCGGTCAAAAATGGAATAAATAAAAAAATATATAACAAATATATAAATATAAAACAATTTAATCAAATTGTAAAAATTTTTTAAAATTATCGAAACAAATTTTAACTAATTTGAAAATTTTAAAAAATCAATGAAAAAATTTGTCTCTAAAGCACCGTAAGTTGTTTTTCACGTGGAAAAATTTCATTCAAACTTTAAAGGCCTTAAATTGTAATTTAAATTCTGAAAATTAAGGTTTTTTTTATGTAATTAGAAAGACACAATCACAATAAACACAAAATGTCACTTTTTCACAAGAAAAATAATAGTCTTGTATATTAAATGTACGTGAAAACAAAGTCTACACAAATTTCACGTGAAACTCATTGTCGTGAAAAGCTATTTTTTATATAAAGTATAACAGTTTTTACACGTGAAACTCAAACAATTTACGGTGCTTAATTCTGTACGGAATGAGTGCGATTAAAATTTTTTTTATACAAACTCTATTTAATTGAGTGATTTTTTTAAAAAATATATTTTTTAAATTCCTTTTAGGAACTTAAAAAGTTGGATCAAGTACACAAATTAATCAGTGTCTGCGTTTATTCGAAAATCTTACTACTTTTACTAGAATTGGAAAGTTTTGTTTACTTTTCGAACTTTTCAGTTGTGGTAAAAGTAGCAAATTGTAGTGAGTAAAAAAACAAACCTAATGTAAAATTTTTACTGTTTTCAAAACGTTGGAAAAATTTTGCATATGAAAATTTTAAATAATTAACTTCATTATTTTAAATTGCATTTTTTGAAATCCCGGGATTCCCGGTCAAAATTCCCGGGAATGGGGGAACGAAAAAAGGACAGGAAATCCCGGCATGCATTCCCTTGTAATAATACATTTTTTATAATCGAAAGCAGAAAAAAATACTTTTTTTTATTAAATTTGATTTAATTTTTTTTTTTTTTGGTTTTACAGTTTGTTCATTTTTTAGTACACTTTTTTGCTAATTTCAGAAGATTGATTTTGCAGTTTACAACAATTTCCTGAAATTTAGTAGCGGCAACTAATTATTTATACTAATTTCATTGTACTAAAATTATTGATATTTAGTAAATTTTGTAGCTGATTTTAGCAAATCAATTTTGAATTGCAGTTTACAACAATTTTGCCAAAAATTTAATAGCGGCTACTAAAGTTTTCTACTAATTTTGTTGTAATACAGATCAGCTAAAATTTGTTGCTAAAATTTGCAAAAAAAAAAAAAAAAAAATACCGCTGGGCTCAAACAGTCAAATTTCCCGTAATAACAGCAACATTTTCAGTAGCCATTACAGAATTTTTTGGTTCAGTGTACCAAAATGCATACACTCAACCCAAAAAGTCTGTAATGGCTACTGAAAATTTTGCTGTTATTACGGAAAATTTAACTGTTTTGAGGCCAGCGGTATTTTTTGCTAATTTTAGTAACACATGTCTGCTGATCTGTAGTACAATAAAATTAGTAGAAAAAATTAGTAGCCGCTGCTAAATTTTAGTAAAATTTATGTAAAATGCAATTTAAAATCGATTTGCTAAAATCAGTTAAAAAACTTACTAAATATCATAACTTCCCTGTGTAGAAAATCATTACCAGATATGTTGTTATGTAACTACATACTTGGTAATGGTAACTAGTTACTTTTGTTATTACATTTCTTATTACCTTTATATGGCGATGTCGCGAAAAATAATGAGTTGTCGTTACACACCAGCATACGAAAAATCAAAAAATATATCGTTACCTATGTGCTTACCAGTATTGACAAAAATAATGAGTCTAAAAATAGATTTTCAAAAAAATAAATTATTCTTTTCGTTTATTTAACCTTCTTTTTTATATAAAAAAAAATATTTTTTATTGTATTTTTTTTTTAATAAAATTTTCTGGTGCGGGAATTTAACCTGGGTCTACAGATTGCCAGTCAACAGCTCTACCATCTGAGCTATATCGACATGTAATATTTAATAGATAAAAACATAAATGACCTGCTGCACACAAGTAAGTTTACTCGCCAACATACAAAAAATCAAAAAAATATATGGTTACATATATCCTTACCAGTGTTTAAAAAATATTGAGTCTAAAAATAGATTTCAAAAAATTTTCAAAAAAATCTAGAAAATTATTTTCTATTTGAAATAATGAGAAAAGTAAGTCATTATCAGTAATTCATTATTATATGTTTTAAAATAATGCAGAAGGTAAGTGGGTGCCATTACTGGTAGTCCAAAAAATAATGATATGTCATTACCGTTTCTACACTGGGTTTAGTACAATGAAATTAGTATAAATAATTAGTTGCAGCTACTAAATTTCAGTAAATTGCTGTAAACTGTAATTTAAAATCAATCTGCTGAAATTAGCAAAAAATTTGACTAAAAAATAAAAAAAACTGCAACTGTAAAAACTGTAATTGTAATTACTTCATCGTACTTTGGAGTCAAAATTGCAAACGGTTCTCCAGTTATTGCCGTTTTATGCATTGGAGATGCAATCAAATTTTCTGGGTGTTATTGTATAAACTAATTATATATCAATAGTAACAAATATAAACTAAACAAGAATTGTAAAAAAGCAAAAAAAAATATTTTTAAATTAGTATATTTTTCTGCTTAATTTAGCACTCGGTTTTGAAAAATTAGTAAAATGTTTTGCTGAAATCAGCAGCGAACATTAGTAAAAAAAATCTGTAATTTGTAATAAGAGAATAGCAAAAATGATTACTAGAAATAAAAATTGTACTAATAATCAGTATAAAATTAGTATAGTGCGATTGGAAACTGTTTACAAATTTTTTTACAAACTTTTTTATCTGAGTGTACTTTTAAAGCTTGTGTGCTCTCGGTTCATCTCCACGCCTGTGAAAAGGAAAGAACATGTTACAAGTATTTGTTAACAGATGTCCTAGGAGAATCTTAAATATAGTTTGGCCACGGAGTACACTAAGAGAATTATCATCACTTCAGTAATGAATTTCTTCATAGTTTCAATGAAAATTGTCACTGGAACTCGTCCATTGAAACTTTTCATAGAATCTATGAAACAGGTTTCATTAAAGTCAATGTTTATGAAAAGTTCATAAAATTAATAGGCCACTCGTCCAATGAATTAATCATTCAGCCAATAAAGAGCTTCATAAAATCTATGAAGCAATTTCATGTACTATTATTTATTATAGTTGGTTGTTGTCGTTGGTTAGCTGGAGTGGATAAATAAAAAGTACTTAGCAAATGCAAAAGGCGTAATAAAATCGTAGCATATTTTACGGATGTACAAAATATATCTAAAGAAAGAGTTCATTAAATAAAAAAGGGTCATAAAAAAAATTTATAAAAAATTAATATGATTTATAAAAAAATTTCATAGTCCAAAATTAATAATATAAAATTAATTTAAAAAAAAATTAAAATTATAAAAGTTATTCTCTCAGAAAATAACGATATTTTATAAAAAAATTTAAAAAAAGTAAATACTATTGAATAATTTCATATATATAAAGAACATTTTCATAAAATTTATGGAGATCTAATTTATGAAATTCAATGCATTTTTTTAATGAAATTATGAAATTTAGTTAGAATATTCTTCTACCTCAAGTCCAAATTCTAATATGATATTGTCATATTAGATTTTTATTTGTTGTTTCAAAAAGGGTTGATCATTTTCATGATAGACAATACAATTGTTTCGTAGACATCACTCTACTCTTCAGTTGTCCGCAATAAGAAAATGATAACTTTCTTACTCAAACCAAGACATTACATAAGGTACAAAAAACCAACGGGATGAGAATTTTGTACTTTCGTATATGAACTGTCTGATTTGGTAAAACCAGTTATAAATCAACTCCTTTTTGAAAGCAACAATTACATAAAAGTACCCTTTGGGTACTATTTATATGTATGTCTGTTGTCAATACATTTTGTAAAAACAACTAATTTTAAACTCAAAACAAAATAAATATTTGAATGAGATTTTAGCCGTGGTGTGCTTATTTTCAACAATTATTTTAATTTTTGCATTAAAAAATACAAAAATTGTTTTTTCGGACTTTTTTTTTTTTGAAACAACAAATAAAAATCTAATATGACAATATCATATTAGAATTTGGACTTGAGGTAGAAGAATATTCTAACTAAATATATGAAAATATAGAAAGTCCGAAAAAACAATTTTTGTATTTTTTAATGCAAAAATTAAAATAATTGTTGAAAATAAGCACACCACGTCTAAAATCTCATTCAAATATTTATTTTGTTTTGAGTTTAAAATTAGTTGTTTTTACAAAATGTATTGACAACAGACATACATATAAATAGTACCCAAAGGGTACTTTTATGTAATTGTTGCTTTCAAAAAGGAGTTGATTTATAACTGGTTTTACCAAATCAGACAGTTCATACACGAAAGTACAAAATTCTCATCCCGTTGGTTTTTTGTACCTTATGTAATGTCTCGTTTTGAGTAGGAAAGTTATCATTTTCTTAGCGGACAACTGAAGAGTAGAGTGATGTCTACGAAACAATTGTATTGTCTATCATGAAAATGATCAACCCCTTTTTGAAACAACAAATAAAAATCTAATATGACAATATCATATTAGAATTTGGACTTGAGGTAGAAGAATATTCTAACTAAATATATGAAAATATAGAAAGTCCGAAAAAACAATTTTTGTATTTTTTAATGCAAAAATTAAAATAATTGTTGAAATTATGAAATTTTATGAAAGAAAAGTTATGAAAAATTTCATAATATTAATTAAATATTATATAAATAATGAAATTCTTCATTGGTTCTACGAAAAAAATTCTATGAAATTATAATTATTAATATCATGTAGGATAATTCTCTCAGTGTATATTTGCGGGTAGATGCATTTCATATGATTCAAACATGTGACAGCGCATAGAGAAAGGGACCTAAGGGTAAAAAAATCAATTTTTTTTTGATGTGGACAATATCTGAGCATCGAATGAGACCGATCCCATGCCCCAAAAGTGTTCCCTCCCAGAGATATGCGCGTTTTATGAAAGTGAAGTCGACGATTCTGAAAAAATGTTCGTACTAACAGAGTGATATTCACGATTTAAAAGAATTATAAATGAGTATTTATTATAATTAACAATTAATAATTTCAGAAAATAAAGCTGGATTCGAAAAACCGCGAGCAAAATTGATATCAAACTCATGGAAACAGCGCGCTAGGTAGAAAACAGTAAAAACCAACTACACAAAACAGGAGGTAGGGACGACTTACGCGCGTTTTCAAGGTTGACCAACACGTTCCTGACGTCATGAGATGTGTCGCTTTCAAATGAGACCAATACCAACACGCTCAGTGATGGTGCACCAAAGATACACGTATTTAAATCTTTAAAATGGCTCTCCTGAACAAAACCGGTTTTTACCCTTAGGTCCCTTTCTATTTTGCGCGTCACATATATGATTACAGGCGAAGACATTATATTTGCAAATGAAAATTTTCACAAATATCTTCCAGGGTTTATTTTAATTTCTAAAAAAAAAAAAAAAAAAATTTTAATATCATCCGAATGAAACTCTCTAAACTTGTACTTTTGTTTTGTATTTAACAAAAACCATGTTTTAACAATTGTTCTGCACTTTTTATTACATAACTTTTTTTTTAGTTATGAAAAAACTTAATCTCGAAGACAGAATACAGCAGCAGAAATAAACAACATTGAAAAACTTGAATGATTATTATAAAAAGTTGGTCAGATGCACTGTGTACTAATGAGAAAAATGTTTATTTCAAAAATTTTTCATAACCTGAACCAATTTACAAGTCGAATTGTTAAATACTGTGATTTTTAGATTTTAAATAAAATTTTTAAATAAAAATTAATCATACGCACCGTAACACTTATGGTAAGGGACAGAGTTGGCAGGCAAAACCCCTAAAATATCTTCATCGATTTAAAACTCTTTCAACTGGGTACCGTTACCCTTAGAAACCGTTATGGAAATAATCGAAATACCGTTATACCTAAAATACTGTTACCTAAATAACTGAAATACCGTTATCCTTAAAACACCGATACCGAAATAAATGAATTATCGATATCCCTAAAATACCGTTACCGAAATAAATGAAATACGGTTAACCCGGTTACCAAAATAACCGAAATACCGTTATCATTAAGATACCGTTATCGAAATAACTAAAATACAGTTATCCTCAAAATACCGATAACGAAGTAAATAAAATAGCGTTACCCTAAAAAAAACCATTGCGGAAATAATCTAAAATAGCGCATCGTTTCAGTTACCATCCATGCAAACCTTTAAACCACTGTGTTCACTCTACTAAATTATATAAAACAAAAACCCCAAAAAAGGCCAAAACAAGTGCAAAACATGCACCA
Source organism: Leucophora obtusa (assembly GCA_949987735.1). Lineage (NCBI taxonomy): Eukaryota > Metazoa > Arthropoda > Insecta > Diptera > Anthomyiidae > Leucophora > Leucophora obtusa. Next base: position 139,773,013 of record OX465298.1, on the reverse strand, counting down.
TTAAAATGCAATGGAATTGCAGAAAATACTTAAACAAGAAACATGTTCATACAAGACTCATTTATTTTCACCCATAACAAATAATATTATAAAAAAAAATCCAATGCAAAAAAAAAAACAAAACAATTTAAAATATTAAAGAGAAGAAAAAAAAACTTCAACTGCTCAATATGGAACAGAGGGAGGAGTTTGTAGCACTCAGTCAGTTAATCTGTTAATGTTCAGTGTAAGGTAAAAAATTACAGACATTTATAAGGTCATGGTAACAAATCGGAAAATGAAAAGTAATGTAGTAATGTAGGTATGGAACGCATGCTTAACCAGTGCATAAGCCAATCTACAAATATGGTCATGTGGAAGTAGGAACATGCAAGTAAAAACCTGCATTATTTTGTTAATGTTTGCTAACATAATTGAACAGGTTGTTTACGACTGATTACCGAGCAGAAAAGTAGGAAAAAACAGAGAAATACAATTTAACTCATTTAGCGTCCACTCCTAAACTGGTCATATTGTACGTATCGCGTAGTACTATAGTAATTGTAATGTGATGATGATAATATAGTCCAGCTTTTAAGTATTATCTAAAATCGATACATTACGAGACATTCAAATACCTTTTGGTAAAACGGCAGCAGCTATACAAGCAACCAGCTAGACAGTCAGTCACTTCGTCAATCCTCCAACTAGTCAATTTAGTACTTACAGAGAAAAATTGTTGGTGTTATACTTATTAGGTTTTTTTTTCTTGAGTTTTTGTTATCCGTTGTTCAATGATTGGTAACAGACAAGTTAGTTTGAAATATATGAAAAATTATTACGACTCATTTAAGTTAGCAAAAATTAAAAAAAAGGAAAATTATAGCGCATGTGCGCTTCCAATAAATTTTGCCATAAAACAGGCAGGTCTTTGAGAAAAGGTTTTAATGGGAATTTATGATGTATTCATGTTTTATGAGTTACAATAAAAAACAAATATTTAGACCCAGAATCAATATAAAACAAGTAAATATATTAAGGTCGGGAATACCGACTAAATGATACCCAACACCACAGAACGATGGTGGCTATATTTTTGGAAGAGGATAATATACGGGAAGGGAATTCCAATTAATGGCGCACACAATATTATAAAATATATAATAGCCGCTTTTTCTAATCACTTGGATTTAATAAATCCAAAAAGTAGTTCTAAAACTGCTCAACAGATGGAGTTAGATTCTCCCTATTTTAAAAAGAATTTTCTGTCCGGTACTTCTTTCACCCTAACTTTTAATACCGAATTCGATGATGAACAATTTTACTTTAAATTTTAAGTTTTAATTATATTTTATATAAAACAGCGAAAAACAGTCTGCCTTTTCAGTTTTATCACTTCAATTTATATTTTTACACAATTGACAAATTCCATTGCAATATTTAATATTCACTAATTGGATTTATTTCTATTTCAGCTATTTCTCCATGTCCAAGATTGAAAATATGTATTTGGTGAGGTGTAGTTTTTTTTCTAAACATATTTCATAAAAAAAATGTATAAAAACCTTTTATTTGTTAGTTTTTAAACTTTTTTGTTTCTCTTTTAATTTTCATTCGTATTTTTTTCTGACATTAAATTAATAGGCTGTTTTCATATATAAAATTCTAAATCCAGGTGATTCAAAAAAACGCTAAATACCTAGCTTAAAAGCTCAATATTTCGTTAACAGTAGTTTTAAATATCGGAATATATTTAGAATAAATTTGCATTCTTTTTTAAGGGATTTTTAAGCACCTATTTTTTAAGGATTTTAAGAAATTTTTGAGGATTTTTTAAGTGATTATTTAAAGCGATTTTTTTAGACCTTTTATTTTTTATGTTTAGTTTTAGTATTTCGAAGGCAGAACCTAGAGAACAAACTTAAAATGTTTCTTTTTGAAACCCGTTTTTACCTCGTTCTTATTGGAAATTCTTCAGTGAATTGTCGAACCCCAATTTTTACCACTTTCCTGACAAAAATTCTAAATAATCTTGTCAGTTAATTATCCCAAACTACAGGGAAACCAAAAAGGGTATAAGACTAGGAGACACAATCGCTAGCGGATCGTACATCGCACAAAACAAGTTCTTAAAAATGATGATACGATGTCATTAAGGCATACACGAATGCGAGTATAAGGCAATTTTCGCAGAAACAATTTTAAAAATGTGAATAAAAAGGAGAAAAAAATCTACGAAAAAAGAAATATTGCTAATACGGCACACATCCTTGGGATTTTTTCATTGGCATTAAAATTTTATTAGCATTTAATGCTACTGAAATTTTCTTTGTCCTACTATTGTTAATGAAATCGCAATATATAAATATATTAGGCCGACTCACGAAAAAATGTAAAAAAGTGCCACCCTCAAAATAAACCTTGGTTTGCTTTATGATATGATATGATACCACCCACCGAAATGGGTGGTATGAGTGCTTGTTAACAGCACTTTCCCAACGCCCAAATGATAACATCGATCTATTTAACGCTTGAGATAACACCAAAAAACACAAAATTCAAGTGTTTTCCCTGCCACCAAATTATAATCCCTCATCACTAAAGAATTTTAAATTACTCTAAAAGTATATGATCGATCGATAGTGCAGTCTCTGAGAAAGCTCGAAATAAAATGAAGATGGTAAATTGTACTTTATCGCACTTGTGCTTTACTGTAAAATGTATGTATCATACTGTGCAACGCTCTTCTCGAGATTCAGTGATTCATATGGCAGATGAATGTATTAGGGTCGTACATTCAGGTTAATTTTTTTTTTTCATCGGCAACCCTAGGTAAAATTTGTCGCAGAACATATTCAGAGAATATTTTGAAACTCAAGCAATTGTAAACAACTGACTTATTTAACTGATACAATTAAATATTTGTTTAAAAACAATATTTATTTTAAAGGAATCCTTAATTAAATATTTAACGTTAATAACACTATGCGGCAGTCAAAATCGGGATGGGATGAAACCAACGGGAAATGTTATATCGGTCAAAAACAAGTTATACGTGTCCCGGCGTTTCGCTGGATCACCCCTAGGAATCGAGATATATCTCTTTTTTTGACATAACTCGAGAACCACTAGTCCGATTTTGCTCAAACAATTTTACAATTCCTTTAATCTGTTCATATAACGTTTTTCTATATACTCAACAGTTTTGCCGGTAAAAATAAATGTTTGTTACCGATACCATAAAAATCAATAACCTTTTGTTTATTACTTTTTTTTTAATATTTTAGGCAAAAAATATTTTTTTCTTCATACATTTATTTTTACCGGCAAAACTGTTGAGTATATAGAAAAACGTTATATGAACAGATTAAAGGAATTGTAATTTTTAATTTTTTTAAAATTGTTTGAGCAAAATCGGACTAGTGGTTCTCGAGTTATGTCAAAAAAAAGACCACCAAAGGTCAAATCGATATATCTCGATTCCTAGGGGTGACCCAGCGAAACGCCGGGACACGTATAACTTCTTTTTTACCGATATAACTTTCCCCGGTAGTTTGAACCCTTCCCGATCACTGACCCCTACCATATGTCTCACAGTGTAATTTGTTGTGTGTAATATTAATCTAATATACGATTTTTGAAATTGTGGATTTTTTTTAATTGGATCGGATTTCCTATACAGCTGAATATGAGCTGATTTTACAAAATTTAATTGTTGGTTGTCAAAAAGACTATCTTTATCGACAGCAGCAGAAATCACTTAAAATTCTAATTACATTCCATACAACTTACTTTTCTGCTTTATTTCACTAATAAAAGAAAATCTAGTAAACAAAAGTGCTGCTATAAAAATTTATGATTTTTAAGTTTTGTAACTTAAAAATAAAAATTAATGATAAAAAGGAGAACTAAAAATTGAAATAATGATTTGGTATCATGCTTTAATTGCAACTCGAAATATCAGCGCAAAGTTGTACTTGAGTTTCAAACTATTCTACAATTTTCACGTTGAAAAGCACGTATAAATGAAGAGAGTAGTTGCCAACCAGCCTGACTGCCAGTCTAAATTGCTCCGTCGATTCTTGACTCGTTAAATGTAAGTGATATCACATCATGCAGCATACATATATGTTTATTAGGGTTGCAACTATTTAACGCGGTGTAGAATTTCGAAATCTGCATTCCGTAAATTTCTACATTTCATCTCAAAAATTTGAGCAAAATAAGACAATGTTAACCCAAGGTATCACATGATCGCAATTTCAGATTTTCCGAATAAATAAATAAAAAATTATTTTTTGAATTACAAGTTATGGCCAGGGAAAGGAAGTTCATCCGCTAAAAATAGTGTTTTATGTTTTACATTTTTACATTTAGGTGGGTTGTTTTTTCATATATTTTTTTTCATCTGTTATAATCAGATCTACTGAGATTTAGTCGAACTGATCTTTTTACAAGGGCTGTAAAAATTTTGGTTGAAACTACTAAAACTTAAATATGACCTTGCAGAAAAAACTGCTGAAATTTGCAGGTTATTTTTGCTAAATACTATAAGGATAGGAACAGGAAAAGAAAAATGTTAAATATAAAGAATTTCAGTTCTAACGGGTTGTTCAACAGGGACGCTACAAAAGTAGAAAGACAGGGACAGCAAACGACGCCATATTTCTTGCCGCTCTTTTGACATTTCTCTTCAGTAAGGTTTGCCATTTCATGATGGAAAGATATACGAGCCAACAACGAGTCGAAATTATTAAAATTTACTACCGAAATTCGGAGTCAGTGGCCTCAACGTTAAGAGCGCTACGTCAAATTTATGGTCTATGCCAACAAGCCAGCGACGATTGATGAATACGTACGAATATCGAACGTGAAATTGCAGCAGTATCGGCCGATTTATGCTTGAAAACCGACCAAAATTGGGTTCAGCGTCTGGACTTCTGCAAGCGTGCCCGTGGTGGCCATGCAAAAGAGATCGATTGCCATACATAATGGCATCGCACGTACTTTCACAGGAATAAAGAATTTCATTGATATACAAAACCGTTTTTGTTTTATTTAAACTTTTTACTTTTGTAGCGCTCTTATTGAAAAACCCTACATTTGAGTTAAATTTTAGTTAATACAAAATAACAACTTAAGTTGCCAAATCAGCAAAAATAATTAGGAGACTTAAAATAATTATTTAGTAGACTCAAAAATCACAAAAAAATTTTTAATTTCAAAGTTTTTTTTTCTATTTTTTTTTTTGTAATGAAAATAAAAATCTAGCCTTTTGAAATCCGCAGTTTACTATTTTTTAAAGTTTACTATTTTTTAGTAAATATTTCTGTTAATTTTAGCAGGATAGACTGCTATTTGTATTCAACTAAATTTAGCTTCAAAATATCAAAAACCATGGTTTTCGAAGTAACGAAGACAAATCGTTAAAAAATTGTGCTCAAAATCGGATATAGTAAAAGATATCTCTTTCTTTCTTTCTTTCATATGCTGAAATCAATTAGAAATATGTTATGTGTTATAGCATAAAATTCCAAAATTATATTTTTAAATTTATTAGGAGAATCTAAAATATTCACCATAAACTTTTGAGATCAAATATTAAAAAGTAGGTTCTGCATATTTTGAATATTTGGTATGACGCCAAATAGCTGACACCCTAATATACATATATAAAACAATCAAACAAGACGACGCGTCTACTAAAGCCTTATGACGTTTATGACAGCAACAACAACAGCCACAAATTCATGTACTATAACAATAACATTTCGTTGCCTTTATACATATTCTGACATTTACTAGTCACTCGAGCAGGCTTTTAAAGGAATTGTTACGTTTACGAAACTACGAATACTTTTTAAATACTACCCCCCAGGAAAATTTTCTGTTCCAAAGAATCGGTTGTACAATAGCTACTTTTCATTCACAACCCCTTCTACTGTCAATTCTAACACCGATTCTTTTTATTTGAAATTGTCCCAAAAGCAACCCCTTCTATAGCTCCAAAGTGGAACCGGTTGCTCTAGAATCAGTTCTGGAACTGATTCTACGTCACCCACACCTTCCATATAGGATCCTAGGAACTGGTTCCGGAACCAGTTCCCTGGAATCGGTTGCAGAATGGGTGTGGTTGGCTACCGATTGTTAAAAATTTTCCTGGGCCAGGAAAATTTTTTGTTCCAAAGAATCGGTTGTACAATAGCTACTTTTCATTCACAACCCCTTCTACTGTCGATTCTAACACCGATTCTTTTTGTTTGAAATTGTCCCAAAAGCAACCCCTTCTATGGCTCCAAAGTGGAACCGGTTGCTCTAGAATCAGTTCTGGAACTAGTTCAGGAACTGATTCTACGTCACCCACACCTTCCGTATAGGATCCCAGGAACTGGTTCCGGAACCAGTTCCATGGAATCGGTTGCAGTGGAACCAGTTGTAGAGTGGGTATGGTTGGCTACCGATTGTAAAAAATTTTCTTGGGTACTTCCACCTATTGAATGAGGTTGCCTTTAGGGCCAGTTAAACTTTTAGGTTATATTGTAAAGTGCTTATGAATAATAAGAAGAAAACCGTGTTATAGGGGTTTGAATTTTGTATAAAAAATTTGTTTTATAAGAAATATATAAATTTAAAAAGTGACTCTAAAAATTTACTATTTTTTCGTTTTTTAATATTTATTACATATGTCAATAGCTGACAATATGTAATTGATAATACAGTTAGTGGGTCATAAATTATTCTAAATCAATACTTAACATAGTTCAATATTAGTGTATTTCAATTAAGCGAAAAATAAATACTAAAATAACATTTATAACACATTTTCGCGTCAAAAGAAGCGAGCAGGTAGTCCCGTAAAGGGTAAAACAATGTGATCTTCTGAGCACAGCTCCAATTCTAGCAGCTGCCGACGACTCTATTTCTGAGTTCGAGCCGCCGCTTATGTGAACGGATAATATCGGCAAATATTTTTAAGCCGGCTTAATTAATTTAGTTGATATTTAACAAAATAAATTATATTTTTAAATTTTTTTATTATTAAATTGTGTATAAGTTATAATCAAAAAAAAACGGAATCATAGAAATAAATCTGTAAAAATTGCAGAAAAAGCAACTAAAAATTTGTTAAAAATAATTTTGACGAAAGAACTGTTAAATTAGCAGATTTTTTTTGTTGCTAAATACTAGTAAACTAAGAACAGCAAAAATAAAAGGTTTATTCTTCAGGTTAAGAAGAAGATATACATTTTCTTCAAAAGTTATAAACACATTAAATTTGCAAATCAGACTAGATCCAGTTTCTGCCTTTTTCTATGGACAGGCTTCATCAGTGATTTTCCATTAAATTGTATTAATTGTTTATATTTTTATTATCAGATTGTCTCTATATGAATACTTTCAGAAGTGATCAAACAGACATATACAAACATTCTACTTTAGATTTTTTGTTTATCTTCCCTACGGGAAATTTTAACAAACTGTCACCGAACTGGCCCCTTTATATGAAATAGACTGGTCACTTTTACATGGCGTTGTCATAGGAGGTGGAAATTGACCCCTTGTGACATGTCACAAGACAAATCCCAGGACAGGTCCCTGAAATTGAGAGTTCAGTAATCTGTCCTAGGATTTGTCTTGTGACATGTCACAAGGGGTCAATTTTCACCTCCTATGACAACGCCATGCAAAAGTGACCAGTCTATTTCATATAAAGGGGCCAGTTCGGTGACAGTTTGTTAAAATTTCCCGTAGGGTTCTTATTCCCTGTTGGCAGTCCGTCTACAATATACACAAATTGCCTGCTCTTGAATATAAAAACCGTACGTCAGTGTGACAACATTTGCGAAAAAGGAGACAGACGGAGGAGATTAGAGGATAAACAAAAAATCTAAAGTAGAATGTTTCTATGTGTCTGTTTGATCACTTCTGAAAGCAAAAAACACAAACAGAAAGCTGAATAGGAAAGAAAAGTATGAATTAGCTACACTACATGCAAGGCCTTACTTGGGTTAGATGGTTACGCTGTCGAACTTTAGTATATTTACGTTTGTAATGTAAGGAATGCACGGGTTCGATTTCTACAGCCGACGCACAGTGCTTCGTCCCCATATAACAATTGGACAAAAAAAGGAGTGGAGACAGAGTTTTGAAATTTGGTATACTGACATAGAACCTCTTAGTTAAGAAAAATTTTAATTTTTGGAAATATGGTGCCAAGGACACGCCCACCTCCCATAGGTCCTGAAATTTAAAAATAATATATTAGCTACATAAATGGACGACAAAAAGTATCCATTGAGATGCACATAAAACTGGAAACGTTTATGTCAATTTTTATCAAAATCGAACAAAGGACTCTTAGTCCTGCCATATATCCTTTATTTTAAAATCTTTATAAAACCTGCAAAAATTATTCGATTGCAATGAAATTTAGTATGTGAATTGATATAAGGTCAAGCCATATTTGTGCCAAATTTGGGTAAAATCGACTTATTAATAAAAAAAAAATGCCTTTCACAAAAAATAGGTTTTAAACGCTTAAAATAATTTAAAAAAAAAAAATAAATAGGATTAATATAGGAAACCATGTGAATCCTCCATTTTAGGCATACGGTATGTTCAGCGACCTTATGTAAAACACTACGAGGAATATTTTTGTGGAACATTTTAACCTTATATCTCTTCAATTAAAGGGACTTTTTTTGGCCCCTTTTTAAAAAGGGACAAAAACGACCCGTAAGTTAAAAAGTTACAGGGTTAAAATGTTCTGCAAAAATATTTGTCATGAAATTCCACTATAAGTCTCTGAAGACATCAGCATTGAAAATTTAACTTAAAGGCCAGTAATAACTAAAAACTTAAAATGTGTTTAAGGTTTAATTTCGTACTTATTCAGAATTGGCGCTCAAATGTCCCACAAACCTGGATTTTAGGGAGAAACCATGGGAATCTTCCATTTTAGGTATAGGATGTGTTCAGCGAACTTATGTAAAACACTACGAGGAACATTTTTGTGGAACATTTTAACCCTCTAACTCCTCAACTTAGGGGTCTTTTTTGTCCCTTTTTAAAAAGGGCCCAAAATATTCCCTTTCATTCAAGAGCTAGAGGGTTAGAATGTTCCACAAAAATGTTTCTCGTAGTGTTTTACAAAAGTCCGCTCAACACATCCTATACCTAAAATGGAAGGTTCACATGGTTTGAATACTAAACACTATTAAATGCGTGAAATTTGTGTATAAATCATGAATTTAGGCATTTCAAAAAATCCATTTTTTTTTAATTGTGGTAAAAAATAGTAATTAATTTTTTAATGGTCTATTATATAACAGTATAAACTTAAAAAAAAGAAGAAAAAATATGTAATTTTATATAATTTTTTTAATACTACATCAAACTTAAGTAATTTTTGGATTTTCAACAAAAAAAAAAATGTGTTTTTCGGAGCAATAAAAAATAATTGTTTTTAAACATATACTAAAATCTATATTTTAATTTAACTACAAATATATTGAAGTAATTAAAAAAAATCGTCGAACAAGTTTTTAAAAAAATGTATTTTTGAGAATTATTTTCGAAACAATTAAAACCCATTTTTCTGTTAAGTCATTTTTGCATAAAATTCTCTGAGTTTAGCGCCCTCTCTTGGCGGCAAAAACAATCACACCAAATATTTCTTTTTTTGAAAGCAAAAATAAAAATGCAAAATTAAAAGAATTTTAGTAATATTTGAGTTAACTTTTAGTTAATTGAAAATAAAAATTTATACGGTAAAATCTGCAGAAAATTTTGCTAAATATTAGTAGATTAGAAATAGAAAAAACAAACTGTTATATCTACATTTTTTTTTTATTTTTAAATTAAATTTAGTTGAATGCAAATAGCATTGCAACAGAAATATTTGCTAAAAAACAAATAGTAAACTGCTGATTTCGGAAGACTATATTTTTAATTGCAAAAAAAAAAAAAATCGAAGTAAAAAAACTTTAAAATTTTTTTTTTTTTTTTTTTTGTGATTTTTTAGAAGGTAAAGTTGATATTTTCTGTTAACTAAAATTTAATTCTAGAACATACATATAAGTAAAATTCTGTACATTTGACAGTTTTTTTTTTTTGTTTGCTTTTCCTATCTTACACTAATAGAAAAAAGTCCGTAGAAAATTTAGTAAAAACTACTAAAAATTAGTTAAAAATGATGCTGCAGAAAAAAACTGCTAAATTAGCAGATTATTTTTGCTATATATTAGTAATATAGGAACAGCAAAACTAAAACTGTTAAATATACAGAATTTTAGTTATATATGAGCTAAATTTTTGTAAATGGAGATTAGCAAATTAACCTGCTAAAATCAGCAAAAAAAATTTTGCTAAATAATTAGTAGCCTAAAAAATCACCAAAAAATTTAAAATTTTCGAAGTTTTTTTTTCGATTTTTTTTTTTAAATGCAAATAAAAATCGAGCCTTTTGAAAACAGCAGTTTACAATTTTTTAGCAAATATTTCTGCTGATTTTAGCAGAATAGACTGCTATTTGCATTCAACTAAATTTAGCTTAAAAATAGCAAAAATTTTGTAGATTTAACAGTTTATTTTTGCTATTTTTAGTCTACAAATATTTAGCAAAATTTTCTGCAGATTTTACAGTACAATTTGCTATTTTCAATTAACTAAAAGTTAGCCTAAATATAACTAAAATTCTGTAAATTTAGCAGTTTTAATTTTGCTGTTCTCATTTTACTAGTATTTAGTAAAAAAATCTGCTAATTTTAGCAGTTTTTTCTGCAGCATCATTTTTAACTAATTTTTAGTAACTTTTTCTGCTATTTTTACGGATTTATTTCTATGAGTGTACTAATATTCAGCAAAAATAATCTGCTACTTTCAACAGTTTTTCTGCCAGGTCAGTTTTAACTAATTTGACTAAATTAATTTAAAATAAAATTCTTACAGATTTTTTATTTTATTAGTGTAATAGTTTTAATGTTCAAGTTTCATTGAATTTTGTAAAGTAATTTGTCTTTAAAAAATAATCTGAAAAACTAATGATTTTATTCTTTTCCAAATCTTGCTGCATAGTCAAACATTTAAATAAGTCTGTTTAAGTCTTACAACCTTTATTACCTTCCTATGATCAACTCTTCTACACTTACATAATTTTCTACAGATAGGTTGAATTGTTTTTTTTTCATATTGTAAATATAGTGAAAAATTAGTTTTCAGTTTTCATTTAAATTTTTTTTTTTTGTTTTTTGCTACTGATTTGTAATATACACGCAAAATACTCATAACGAACACGTATGTACGTTGTCTCGTTTATAGGAAAATGTATGTATAAAGGTATGTAAAAATTTATATACATTTTAAACAAACATTTTGTTACATATTATACCTTAGACTGTATACTAGACCGTACCTCAAAAAAAAAAAAAAAAATTTTCGCCGTACACCGTCTAATCTAAATTAGGGGTCGCCAATTTACATTTTTCGTTATATCTTCGGCATCTACAGTCGGATATTAAAGTATGATACATTGATGTTTTTCTCTCTAGGGTACCAATATTTTACTCTAATGGCCATTGACCTCAAGTACCCCGTTCTAGTAGTTACTCACCAGATCTCAGTTGCTACAACCCTAATGTACAACCCTAATGTCAGAAAATTAAAGCTCGCAAAAAATCATTAAACTTTTGCTAAGGAAGTTTTTCGATAAACCCAGCAGAAATTTTTTTATTTTTTTTTTTTGTTGCCGAACATAGGGGTCGCCTTTTAAATTTTTTTTTTTCATTGGATTTTTCCGTTATAGCAAAACACTGGTCTCCTCGAGGCAAACAAAGCGATATATCACACTGTAAAATCCGAGTTTAAATGCCGAAGCTATAACGAAAAATTTAAAAAGGCCACCCCTACGTTCGGCAAAAAAATGTCTTGCAAAAATACTGTATATTTGAGGGTGTACCGCGCACTTTTTATTTTTGCCTGTAAGGTGGTACGGCCTACTGTATACAATTATGAATAACAACATACATATTTGTAAAAATAAAAAAAAATATAAAAAAAGGTAGGAATCTAGATGACGACAAACGCAAATTTATTGTATTTTCTCAAGTTTCTTTCTAGAGCATTTTTTGCTATTTGTTGCCGGCTTATTGCCGGTTCACATATTATGATATTTATAGTTTTTATATCAATTACAGACATCTATGAATAATGATAATAAGAAAATATTTTCAGTATCCATTACACAATTTGTAGAACTATTTATAAAGAAAGAAAAACACACCTAAGTATTAAATGAAGTTAGTGGTTAGTGGTAGTAATTTAGTAGCCTACAACATTTTCCCATGTCAATAATATATTTTCCACTTCGTCACTCTAATATTTCTCATGTCAATTTCCATGACATTGATAAAAGATCATTTAAATGTAAGTTCTAATACTAACAAAATATTGATAGAAATGTCTTGAAGCAAGCTAAGTTACACCAATAATTGCTAAATTAGTTTTCAAAACCGAATCAAGTAACATTTATCATATTGCAGTTATTGTGTACCTGCTCGGGCGCCATTGGAAAAAGTTTCGGCTCAACAGTGTTGCCCTATAAGTAAATTACTGTAATTATTATTTTTTTTACAGTTTCATACACTTAAATTGCAATAACTTTTATCTCCTTCCTTCACATTTTAAATGACATTCGAGAAAACATCCATGTTATTAAAACAATTTACATATATTTCTATAAAATTCTCCTTTTTTTCACACAAAAACCGCAACCTAAATTTTCCTTAAAAAAATAACATGAAAAACCAATAAAAAAATTGTTTTTGGTATGAAACTTCAAAATATCTAATGAAAATTTACTTGTATCAGAGCTGACAACCTACGTATAAAAAAAGTGTTGGTAGCAAAACACCAATAAGAAGGAGAAGTTAAAAATATGCATGTCTCTAAACATAACCATTTACCCCAAAAAAAGAAATAGAAAAAAAAACAAAACAAATTTACCAGGTATTTTTAGAGAAATTTTGTATAAAGTACACGATTTGTATTCAAACTCAAACTTTAAACTTATATAGAAGACAATTTATACTTTACAGTTTGTACATTACACCAACAACAACAACATGTACAAAAGTGTTATGGGCCACATATAACATGGCAAGTAAACAAGCAAACAACGACAACAAAAACAACGTTTGTGGCATTGACACAGGTTAGTTTTTGAGGTTAGTTAAGGTTAAAGTGCAACTATGCAATCAAATAAAGAAACAAACCAACAAAAAAAGTGCAAACCCTTTTAAACATATAATAATTCAAGGAAATTTTTCAAAAAAAAAATAGAGAATTGAAGAATGATCTTATCCGATTTTTTTGTTTTGTGTAAAAAAACTCCTAGAATTCTCATTGAGTTTGTAATTTAACCTAAAAAATATCTCTAGAATTCTGGCGATTTCCCTAAGTCCGTATGACACTAGCTTTTCCTTCACCTTATTCTTGATTTTTTTTTATGCTCATAGAAATAAATCTGTAAAAATAGCACAAAAAGTTACTAAAAATTAATTAAAAATGATGATACAGAAAAAACTGCTGAAATTAGCAGATATTTTTGCTAAATACTAGTAAAATGAGAACAGCAAAATAAAAACTATTAAATTTACAGAATTTTAGTTATATTTAAGTTGACTTTTAGTTAATTGAAAATAACAAATTGTACTGTAAAATCTGCAGAAAATTTTGCTAAATATTAGTAGACTAAAAATAGCAAAAATAAACTGTTATATCCACAAAATGTTTGCTTTATTTAAGCTAAATTTAGTTTCAATGCAGTCTATTCTGCTAAAATCAGCAGAAATATTCGATAAAAAACTGTAAACTGCTGTTCTCAAAAGGCTCGATTTTTATTTGTTTGTTTTTGTGATTTTTTAGGCTACTAATTGTTTAGCAAAATTTTTTGCTGATTTTAGCAGGTTCATTTTCTATTTTTCATTAACAAAAATTTAACTCAAATATAACTAAAATTCTGTATATTTAACAGTTTTATATTTGCTGTTCCTATATTAGTAATATATAGCAAAAATAATCTGCTAATTTTAACAGTTTTTTCTGCAGCAACATTTTTAACTAATTTTTGGTAACTTTTTCTGCTATTTTTACAGATTGATTTCTATGAGCATAAAAAAAAATCAAGAATAAGGTGAAGGAGTGCTAGTGTCATACGGACTTAGGGAAATCGCCGGAATTCTAGAGATATTTTTTAGGTTAAATTACAAACTCATTGAGAATTCTATGAGTTTTTTTACACAAAACAAAAAAATCGGATAAGATCATTCTTCTTATTAAAGTTTTTGGTGATTTAAGTTCCATTTACATCTGTACCCAAATGCCGAGATTTCCACTAAAATTGAGATTTCAATGAAAATTTCAAGTTAAATACCAAAATTCCCCATATAAATGAAATAGCGTAAATTCGGGAAATTTCTAAGAAATCTCATGAAAATATCACAAATGTGGAGACTTTTACAGAATATAACACCAGGCTGGCAAGACTTGGGGTTTTGTCCCCAAATTTGGGGATTTTTTATTGGTCTTGAGGAGAAAAATTTGAATTTGGGGACAGGGGATTTTTTTGGGGATTTAAACACTGTTTTGGGTATATTTATGTTTAATAAATTTTGAAGATTATATTAACTTTGTATAGTTTTTACAAAATATCAGTCAAGTTTGCTCACATAATTTCAAAGAAAGTTACAAATTTACCATTTTATGGATTTTTCGTATTAATACAAAGCTTTTTACCACAAAGAAATCCATTTTGCCTCAGATTTTTATATGATTAATATCACATAATATAAAATATTGTTTATAGAAAAAAATCGTCATATCGATTGTGGATAAGATCTAAAAATTCTTTAAAACAATGCCTTAAATTCTTTAAAATTTCAAAATAAATAATATAGGAATTCACAGTTTAAGTGCTAACTTCAGCACGCTGTAAAATCCCAGCAAAAAATACTGCTTGCTTGGAAGTAGGTTCGCCAGGGAAAGTAAATAATGCAGCGCTTCCATTATTGGTGATATGAGGTATGATTTTTGTTCGAGATAGCTCGCGTGAAAGCACTTGTTTCGATATACGATATGCGCTTCTGTCATGGCTCCAAATAATGGCATTAAATTACAGCTTTTAGCAAGTAAATTCGGTTATCATTGCGTTTCTTTCGTGCTTTCTTAGAGCGATAATGTGTGGTAGACCAAACTTTATGGCCTTTTTTAACACATTACTGCTAGCTATAAATCTTTGGAAGCAGTAGAGTAAGCAGAATAGAAGCATTAATCATTTTTACCGCTTCCAAGTTTCTGCTGGGATAGTGTGATTTTTGAAGTTTAACGCATAGAAAGTTGTCAAATTTACGATGAATGCTAATTTACTAATTAAAATATTACGAACTTTGAATTCCTGCTATTTTTTATATTTAATTGCAGCCAGCAAAAAATACTGCACGCTTGTAAGCAAGTTCTTCAGGGAAAATGAACAGTGTAGCGCTTGCATTATTGGTGTTCGAGATAGCTCTCGTGAAAGCACTTGTTTCGATATCTAAAATGCGCTTATTACACAGCTCTAAATGATGGCATGAATTCATTGCGTTTAAGAAGTAAATTTAGTTATTTTTGCTATTTTTCGTGCTTTAGTGAAGCGATAAAGTGTGGTGCACAAAACTATATTGATTCTGTATAAAACACTACTGCAAACTATACATCGAAAGAAGCAGTAGAGGTAGCAGAAGAGTAGCAGTAACCATATTTATTTCTTCCTAATTTCTGCTGGGTAGTTGTTATGTGGATAATGTTAATTTTAAGCAAAATTAGTAAATTCTATTACCTTCTTCAATGTTTTTTCCAGTTGGGAATTTTTTGCGGATATTTTTAGATTTGTTTGGGAACAACGAAAAAAAAAGTATATGGTAAGCCTGTACAACACTGCGTTTCGCTTAATTTGTAGAATTTTTGCATGAAAAAGTGGCAACGCTGTTCAACAGCTGACTAAAAAAATAACCTAAAATAATACAAAATAATGAAATAAAAGAATTATTAAAAATATAATTAAGATAAAATTTAGACCCAACGCAAATGTACTAATGTTTATAAGATGTGTTACATGGTTCTAATTTTTGCTTTCCGCGAAGCATAACTATGAACAAACCATTGGAAAGTGCATGTCTTCCTTTCATCAAAATATTGAAAATTGTTGCTTCCAGCTCGTAGTCTTTACGAAAAACAAATTTTTCTAACATAATTAGCGTTAGATCTTTACATAAAACAATGTAATTGTTATTCCGCCAATGAATAAAATGGTTTTTAAAAACATTTTTAATTTGAGGTTATTTTTTTATGGTACTTTGTTTACAAAACAAATGCACTTTTCAAATCGAAATCTCGCTACTGTCGTAAAGTGCAAACGTAAACGGTAAAGATTTCCGGTCGAGATTTCCATTGAAATCTCGGGATTTGAAAACAGCTGTGAACGCAGCATTAGGAATATGTTTAATGGGAATAAAAAAATCAAATGAAAACCAAAAAAAGTCAAGAAAAGGTTAAGGAAAAAGCTCGCCAAAGAGGTTAGAAAATAAAGAGAATGCAATCCTAGCATTAATAAGAAAGAATTTATAAAATGTGGCTGCAAATTTTTTTCGGACCTTTTAATGATAAATTTATATATTTTATTGTTACTACACTAAGAGAAAAAAAGTCAGTAAAAAAATTTGTACAACTACTAAAAATTAGTTAAAAATTATGCTACAGAAAAAAACTGCAAAATTAACAGATTGTTTTTGCTGTATATTAGTAAGATAGGAATAGAAAAAAAAAATTATATATACAGAATTTTAGTTATATTTGAGTTAAATTTTTGTTAATAGAAAATAACAAATTAACCTGTTAAATCAGGAAAAAAATTTGCTAAATAATTAGTAACCTAAAAAATCACAAAAAAAAATTTTAAATTTCGATGTTTTATTTCCGATTTTTTTTTTTATGAAAATAAAAATCGAGCCTTTAGAAAGATGAAGATTTGGAGTAAAAAGAATTATTTTGCATAAATTTCAAAAATTTTAGACCAGGGTTGCCACATTTATATAAAAGAAATTTCTTGACACATTCGTATTTTAAAAATATAAAGAATGTCTTATTGTTACGTTTTTTAAGCTGGTTTCACTAAGAAATTATCAAAACTTATTAAAATGAAGAAAATTTTCTCCCTAACAAGGAAACCGTCTCCGAGGCACCCACTAATTTTGCTAAATTTGGATATATGATAAAGGAGAAAAACTAATGAACATAAATTTATTAAGCGGCCCAATCTTATCTAAAGGTATACTCAAAAAAAAATGTGTAAAATCAGCAAAAAAAATTTGCTGTCTCCGCAAGATTTTATTCAGAAGGATGATGTAGAAAAATTGCTAATATTAGCAAAATCGTTTTGCTGAAAATCAGTGAACCAAAAAGCAAAAAAATAGTAAATTTAGCAAAAGTTGTGCTAACGCTTAGTCTATTACAAATTTAAAAAAAATTCTTTGTAAACTCAATAAAACGTTTTGCTGAATATTTTCCCAGAAATATTTGAGTTAATACAAAAATAGTTTTTTCGGACTTTCTATATTTTCATATATTGTATGAAACAATTGTATTGTCTATTATCAACCATTTTGAAACAACAAATAAAATCTAATATTATCATATCATATTAGAATTTGGACTTGAGGTAGAAGAATATTCTAACTAAATATATGATTATTTAAAAAACTTTGTAAAATACATACAGAAAGCAGATTCGTAGTTCCAATCGAATTTTTCGCCAAACGAAATTTTTAGAGAAAAAGGGTTAATCTCGAACCTACTAAATTAAAATTGATGAAATGCATATTAAATACAATATTAATTGCAACTGTCTGTATGACGTTAAACAACACTTTACTAAAATACATTATGAAATTTTCCCTGTGGCAACCTGTCTCAATATATACGCAAGCAAGTTGCATGCTCTTAAACGTAAAAAGCATAAGTCAATTTGGCAACATTTACGAAAAAGAAGACGAGGAGGAGATTGGAAAATAAACAAAAATCTAAAAGTAGAATGCTTGTATGTTTCTGTGTTGATCACTCCTGAGTAAAAAACAATAACAGAACGCTGAATAGGAAAGAAAGCAACGAATTAGTTACATTGCAATAAAGGCCTTACTTGGGTGAGATGGTTAACCAAACCGCCTTAGTATAGTCAGGCGGTTTTCAACTTGCTCTTGCGAAGATTGACATTTTGTATCGAAAAATGTTAGCCTTTGCAGACATGTGTAATTCATATGGTAACATTTTTCGATAGAAATTAAGAAGAGAGTGATTTAACAGAGGTTGGGAGAGTTGGCACCTCTTTTAATTATATGCTCATTGGTGTAGTTACGTTTGTAATGTAGGAATAGGCGAATGTGTTCGAATCCTACAGCCGATGCACTATGCTTCGTCCCATGGACAAAAATCAAAAAAAAAATTTTTTGTCTCAAATTTTGATTAATGGATTTTTTTAAACATAAGAAAGTAACTCAAACAAATGTGAAAAAATATATTTGGTTTAATTGCTTTTGCCGCCAAGAGAGGGCGCTAAAATTTTATGCTAAAATGACTTAACAGAAAAATGGGTTTTAATTGTTTTACGCAAATAATTCTCAAAACTATATTTTTTTAAAAACTTGTTCGAAGATTTGTTTTTTAATTACTTCAATATATTTGTAGTTAAATTAAAATATGGATTTTAGTATATGTTTACAAAACAATTCTTTTTTATTGCTCCGAAAAATACTTTTTTTTTGTTGAAAATCCAAAAATTACTTAAGTTTGATGGAGTATAAAAAAAAAAATTATATAAAATTAGATATTTTTTTTTTCTTTTTTTTGTAAGTTTATACTGTTATATAATAGATCATTAAAAAACTAATTACTATTTTTTACCTCAAATTAAAAAAAATGGATTTTTTGAAATGCCTAAATTCATGATTTTTATACAAATTTCACGCATTTGAGAGTGTTTAGTATTCAAACCATGTGAACCTTCCATTTTAGGTATAGGATGTGTTGAGCGGACTTTTTTAAAACACTACGAGAAACATTTTTGTGGAACATTCTAACCCTCTAACTCATCAATGAAAGGGAATTTTTTGGGTGCTTTTTAAAAATGGACAAAAAAAGACCCCTAAGTTGAAGAGTTAGAGGGTTAAAATGTTCCACAAAAATGTTCCTTGTAGTGTTTTACATAATATCGCTGAACACATCCTATACCTAAAATGGAAGATTCTCATGGTTTATCCCTAAAATCCAGGTTTGTGGGACATTTGAGCGCCAAGTCTGAATAAGTACGAAATTAACCCTTAAACACATTTTAAGTTTTTACTTATTACTGGCCTTTAAGTTAAATTTTCAATGCTGATGTCTTCAGAGACTTATAGTAGAATTTCATGACAAATATTTTTGCGGAACATTTTAACCCTCTAACTCTTCAACTTACGGGTCGTTTTTGTCCCTTTTTAAAAAGGGGCCAAAAAAGTCCCTTTAATTGAAGAGATACAAGGTTAAAATGTTCCACAAAAATATTCCTCATAGTGTTTTACATAAGTTCGCTGAACATACCATATGCCTAAAATGGAGAATTCACATGGTTTGCTATATTAATCCTATTTAATTTTTATTTTTTTTTTTATAAAAATCATTTAAGCGTTTAAAACCCACTTTTTGTGAAAGGCATTTTTTTTATTAAAGAATCGATTTTACCCAAATTTGGCACAAATATGGCTTGATAATTGACAAATATCAATTCACGATTTTAAAATAAAGGATATATGGCAGGAATAAGATTCCTTGGTTCATTTATGTAGCTAATATATTATTTTTAAATTTCAGGACCTATAAGAGGTGGGCGTGTCATAGGCCCGATATTTCTAAAAATTAAAATTTTTCTTAACTAAGGGGTTCTATGTCAGTATACCAAATTTCAAAACTCTGGCTCCACTCCTTCTATTTTTGTCCAATATGTGGACGAAGCACTGTGCGATAGATTGTTGAAAAAATTATCATATAGCGACAATCTGACAATAACATATAAAAAATTAATACAATCTAATATAAAATCACTGATGAAGCCTGTCCATACAAAAAGGCAGACACTAGATCTAGTCTGATTTGAAAATAAATCAGCCTTACTATCAATATTTTCCAAATGTATATTTTAGTTAAAGTCGACTTTCGTTAAAATATTGGGTGGCAGTATGCCTTGACTTGGTTTATTTTTTGAGCATTCTGATTGGTTAATTTATTTTCAACCAATCAAAATGTTTGAAAATATAAATATTTTTGTAGGGTTTTCATACACAAAATGAACAAAACCGTATTGTTAAAAATAAAGTCGACTTTAAATTTAAAATACTCTTTTATAGTAAGGGTTAATGTGTTTATAATTTTTAGATAAAAAGGTTCTATTCTTCTTTTTAAACTCAAACCTACGAAATTTTTTTGTAGTTCCAGCTACAATCACTTTTATTTATTTTTAATAATTAGCGTCCGACCGAGTATTCGGCTTCGGAGTTCAGCCAAGTTCGGCGTTCGGCAAAATTTTGCTTCAATAGTCACGGAACTGCATTTGCTTGTTATACTAAAAATTTTATATTTATGCCTACAGTTTATTTGGAAAAAAATAGGAAGTCAGCATATAATAATATAACAAATATTTACTGAAATGCTTAAGTCAATTAAACTATTAATTCATTCAATTAAATACTTGATTTAAAATACCATATTTTTAATGGCACAATAGGTCAGTTTCTTCGTCCTATATGACAATGTCATGTAAACATGACATGTCCCTTCCATTAAAACAAACCGATCCCATGGGAGTTAATGCAAATTTCTCGCATGATAAGTTTAGGAAGTTGTAGACAAATTGGTTCTCTTCAGCTGAAAAGGATGTTCTTTTTATGCTATAAAGGTTTTTCTACCCAAAATTGACAACAAAATGTGAAATTCATAAATTTTTTACCAAAAACAAAAGGAGACGTTTCTGTTTTTTAGAAGTTCTTCCAGCAAACAGAAAGGCATACAAAAAAAAATAATGTAAAATTATTCGGTCATTTATGAGCCACTTGAGGTTAAACTGAAAATGTTTGCTGTTTCTTTTTCTGCCAATACCTTTTAGGGTTGCCTGACTGTAGTAAATTTGCCATCAAGGTGTTTTTAATATACAACAACTGACTAACGATATTTATGTGTAAAATACTAATGAGTTTGACTCATACACTTGTAAAGAAAACAGCAAAAAAGGGTTCTTTAAAACTAGAATATATTTTTACAACGAGTGTTGCTGGTGTTGCTGGTGTTGCCAGTGATTATGATTATGATGATGACTGACATTAAAAACTAAAAACAATATATGATACTGCGTCTCTCGTTTTTTATATCAATTAAGGTTTTGCTAAAAAACCATGTCAAGCAATCATATTTTCCATGTTGCTGATTTTAATAAACATGTTCATTCTTTTTTTTTTTTTTTAATTTTTATTCTACCATTAGTTATGATTTAGAAGCATTATATACACACACGTACTTACTACCATACTTTTGATATGGATACATGCCACATAAAATTCGTTCACACATCAGGGTTGCATCATAAATGATGATAATAGGTAAAAATGTTTGGTATCTCATTCATACGATTACTAAACGTATTTGTGTGCTGACAACGAGGGGGGATGGGTTTTTGTAATGCATTCTAAGCTGCATTATATGCTGTCATGTATGTTAGGTTACAACTCATTAACGTTATTATCATCAATTTGCTGTTGTATGTTGTTGTTATTTTTTTACTTTTTGTCTAAAAGGTGTCAGTTTGACATGTGACGTTTTAACATGAGATATTATACAAAAAAAAGAGCAAGGAAGTTATGTTGGTGGGTTCTCTCTGATCTTAAAAAAATTGCGATATGTGCTGGAGGAGATGCGAATAAGAGAAACGTGTTTTTTTTAGCGGCCGAATCTAAAATTTAGGGGATACAAAATTAAACAATTTCTTAAACTTTTTGCTTCTGGATTTTGTAAACAGTTTTGTGCAATTTAAGATTGCACTTTCAAATACCTCCGTTTGATACCAAATTTAACTATACTAAGGGAATTATGTCGGTAAATTGTATTTAAAACTAACTGATTTTGCAGTTATGTTAACTACAATTTTGCAGTTATGTTAACTACATTGGAAAATAACTGCACTTGCAGTGTAGACTTTTTTAACAGTTAAGTTTACCGACATAATTCTCTGAGTGTATAATTAATTTTGAAAATTATGAAAAACCTTAAAAAATACAAAAAACTGCTAACTTTCATAGGCCTTTTTTAAACCTTAACGTAAGATTGGACTGCTAAAGAAGTGGTATAGTAGTTTGTTTAGTCACCACTATCACATATTCAAATCTCAGCGCAATTGGTTTGTCACCCCGAGAATACACCCCTTGTAAGTATGCGAAAAAAAAAATAAATTTTAGTGGGAATTTTTCTTCGGTTTGGGGATTTTTTTCCTAACTAAATTATAAATGATGATATTAAAAACAAAAACGAAATCCAATAAAACTGTGGCGTTTTGACTAAAGAACTTCCTTTTTTCGAAACAAAATTGTAAGACTATTTTCAAGAGACAATTTTTTTTAAATCTCCAGGAAAATTTTCTGTTTCAAAGAATCGGTTGTAGAATAGTTGCTTTTCATTTACAACCCTTTCTGCTGTCGATTTTAACACCGATTATTTTTGTTTGAAATTGTCCCAACAGCAACCACTTCTATACCTCCAAAGTGGAACCCTAGAATCTGTTCTGGAACTAGTTCTAGAACTGATTCAACGTCAGTCATGCCTTCCATATAGGATCCCTGGAACCGGTGCCGGAACTAGGTCCATGGAATCGGTTGCAGTGGAACCAGTTGTAGAATAGGTGTGGTTGGCTACCAATTGTAAAAAAAATTCCTGGGCGGTTTTGAGTACCCAGGAAAATTTTCTGTTCCAAAGAATCGGTTGTAGAATAGCTACTTTTCATTCACAACCGCTTCTACTGTCGATTCTAGCACCGATTCTTTTTGTTTGAAATTGTCCCAAAAGCAACCCCTTCTATAGCTGCAAAGTGGAACCGGTTGCTCTAGAATCAATTCTGGAACTAGTTCTGGAATTAATTCTACGTCACCCACACCTTCCATATAGGATCCCAGGAACTGGTTCCGGAACCAGTTCCATGGAATCGGTTGCAGTGGAACCAGTTGTAGAATGGGTGTGGTTGGCTACCGATTGTACAAAATTTTTCGAGAATTTCCGTTGTTTTCGGCAACGGAAATTCTCGTTTTGCAACCGAATTTCGATTGAATTGTTTCAGTGAATCATTTGATTGCATTTTAAAACATTCGATATGAAACCCTGCATAAATATTTTATAAATTAAATGCTACATTGAATAAAAAAAATGAGTTTTTTAAAAAAATAATAGTAAAAAGTAAGAAAAAATTTAAATCCCAGAATACCGGAAAATTCCGTGAAATCTCGGAATCCCAAAAAAATCCGAATCCTGGAATTTAACCGATTGGCATCCATAGTGTAAAATCATGAAACATGTTTTTTGATTTTTTCTGTATAAAGCTTCCTGATATTTACAAAAATCTCAAAAAAATTTCGTTCAATGCAATGTTTTATTTCCCAGCAAAAAAAATTGGAAGCAATGCTTTACACACTACTTCTTTCAAAGCGTATTTTTATTGCTTTTTTGAAGTAATTCTCACCCACTTCAAAAAGTCATTTCTTTCATTGCTTACAAAGTATCCGTTAATATGTCTTTATAGCTTTTTTAGAATTACTTCTGAACAACATCCAAAAAATCAATTAAGTATTGCTTCTAAAGCATAATTGCTCTAAAAGTGAACCTAAAAAGTAATTTTTGTAGCATTTGATATTTCTAAACAGAAGATCGCGGGTTTAATTCCTGGAGGGACCAATATTTTTTTAATTTTTTATTTCTTTTTTTTAATATTTGTAATTAATTTGTTTAAATTCAATATTTCTTTTAATTTTTCAATTTTTAAAAATATATAAAATATAAAAATAAAATAAATATAAATAAAAAAAATAAAAATTATGAAAAATTGCTTTTTATGCACCAGTGAAAATAGTACTGAAAATAATATTGAATTGCAGTGCGCCTTTTGCACTTGTTTAACAAGTACTTTTATTGAAGAGAATAAAGCACAATATCTCCCAATAACAAAGGGGTGTGTTTATACCAGTCAACTTTCATATCAAAGAATAGCTCAGCGCAGAGAGTTACACTGAGAGAATTATCTGCATGATATTAATGAATGTTTGCATAAAACAAATGAAGTTGAACTGGAACTCGTCCATTGAAACTTTTCATTGAATTAATGGAATTTTTCATAGAAAGTTGCTAAAAATTTCATTTTATTTATTAAAAGTTTCATACACTCAACGAAAAAGTTTCATTAAAACTGGATTCATACAATATATGAAGCTTTTTCATCAAATTTAAGAAATTTTTCATTTACTTTGTGAAGAAAACTTCATTAGTTCACTGAAAATTTTCATTAAAACTCGTCCAGCAAAATTCCCTCTGTGTAGACTAGCAATCATGAGGTCGCAAGTTCGATAATCGGTGGCAGCAATAAAAAAAACTTTTGAAACAAAAAAAATTTAATTTTTTTTGCGAAGAATTTTTTTTGATTTTTAATTGGTGAAAAATAGCTTCCTTTGCACTCGTTCAAAAAGTACTGCAAAAATGTTGAAGTGGGAGTACTCCTCTCCTATGACAATTCAATGTTAAAATAATTAGTGTTTATGTCAAAAAAAAGAAGTACATCTAGATCAGCAGTTGTAGTGCTTTTTCTACTGCATCGGCATTTTTTTTTTTTTTTTTTGCTGGGTATATTAATGAAATATTTTAACCACGAAAAAAAGTCAAATATTGAATAAAAAAAAAGCTCAAAATTCAAAAATGGCTCAAAAAATATTTTTAAAAAGTCTATATGCTCAAAAATTAATTAATTATTTTTTTGAGCGTTTTTGAATTGTTTGCAAAATATTAAAATTTATTTACATTTCTGAGTCATTTTTAAACCATCTTTTGGATTCATTAAAAATTTTTGTTCCTTTTATGATTTATTTTCGGCAAAAAAAAATACGCAGTTTTTGACAAAAAAAATTGTTAAATTTCAAAAATATGAGTTTTGTTTAAATAATTTTTGACTCATAGCGTTAGAACTCTCAAAAAAATATTCAATTTTGATACCCTACACTACTATGTGGTCAGGGTATTATAAGTTTGTGCTGATGTTTGGAACACCAAAAAATATTGGTCCTAGACCCACCTTATAGTATACCGATCGGCTCAGAATTTGATTTAACGATGTCCGTCCGTTCGTCCGTCCGTTCGTCTATCTTCTGTCTGTCAATTCATTCTTGTGCACACTCTACAGGTCACAAATATTAAGATATTTTGATGAAACTTGGTATACCGACTTATGTCGGCCCAAGGACGAAGCCTATTGATTGGTTAAAATCGGTCCATGTTTAGACCTAGTGCCCATATAAGGGTCCTCCCAAAATTATATTGTTTATACGCTGCAGGTCGCAAATATTAAGATATTTTAATGAAATTTGGTACACAAATTGGCCCAAGGACGAAGCCTATTGATTTTGGTGAACATCGGTCCATGTTTAGACCTAGTGCCCATATAAGGGTCCCCCCAAAATTATATTGTTTATACGCAGCAGTTCGCAAATATTAAGATATTTTGATGAAATTTGTTACACAGACCTATGTTGGCCCAAGGACGAAGCCTATTGATTTTGGTGAACATCGGTCTATGTTTAGACCTAGTGCCCATATAAGGGTCCCCTCAAAATTATATTGTTTATACGCTGCAGGTCGCAAATATTAAGATGTCCGTCCGTTCGTCCGTCCGTTCGTCTGTCAATTCATTCTTGTGCACACTCTACAGGTCACAAATATTAAGATATTTTGATGAAACTTGGTATACCGACTTATGCCGGCCCAAGGACGAAGCCTATTGATTGGTTAAAATCGGTCCATGTTTAGACCTAGTGCCCATATAAGGGTCCTCCCAAAATTATATTGTTTATACGCTGCAGGTCGCAAATATTAAGATATTTTAATGAAATTTGGTACACAGACCTATGTTGGCCCAAGGACGAAGCCTATTGATTTTGGTGAACATCGGTCCATGTTTAGACCTAGTGCCCATATAAGGGTCCCCCCAAAATTATATTGTTTATACGCAGCAGTTCGCAAATATTAAGATATTTTGATGAAATTTGTTACACAGACCTATGTTGGCCCAAGGACGAAGCCTATTGATTTTGGTGAACATCGGTCTATGTTTAGACCTAGTGCCCATATAAGGGTCCCCTCAAAATTATATTGTTTATACGCTGCAGGTCGCAAATATTAAGATGTCCGTCCGTTCGTCCGTCCGTTCGTCTGTCTGTCAATTCATTCTTGTGCACACTCTACAGGTCACAAATATTAAGATATTTTGATGAAACTTGGTATACCGACTTATGCCGGCCCAAGGACGAAGCCTATTGATTGGTTAAAATCGGTCCATGTTTAGACCTAGTGCCCATATAAGGGTCCTCCCAAAATTATATTGTTTATACGCTGCAGGTCGCAAATATTAAGATATTTTAATGAAATTTGGTACACAGACCTATGTTGGCCCAAAGACGAAGCCTATTGATTTTGGTTAACACCGGTCCATGTTTAGACCTAGTGCCCATATAAGGGTCCCCCCAAAATTGGCTTGGTTACAAACTGCAGGTCGCAAATATTAATATATTTTAGTGAACTTTGGTTCGCTGACTCACATTATAGAAAATTTTGACACAAGTCCCATTTTAACCCATTCGAATTTGGGATCCAAACATTAGTTGGCTTTTAACCAGACTGGTGTAGGATATTGTATAGTCGGCATTAGAGTTTGCTAAAAACCGAAAAATTTGAAAACCGCGGTTTCGGTTATTTTTCGGGTTTCTTGTGATATTAATAGAATTGTTTTAAAATAATTTAATATGTATGTATAACAATTAAATATTTAAATTTTATTAAAATTCGATTGAATTTCTCACTCGAATAAAGGCAATAACACCATTGCCGAGGAAAAAAACGCGGAAACCGTTATAAGTTAAAATTTTTTATTCTTTTTTCAGCAGATTAAACTGTTTTTAAAGAGTTTAAATTTGGAATTTAGCAATTTGTTTAAAACAATATAAAGTTGAAAATTTATACAATAAGTTTCGCGAACTACGAAATAAAACTTTTTGAAAAATAAGCGGTGAAAATCCGGACTGAATACGTGAAACTCTATATCTCTTAAACTACATGCCTTTTGGTGCAATTTTTTACTAAAATTATGATCCTCAGCTTATATTATCTGTAGTAGTAAAAACAAAAAAATTTTAACCCTTTGACACGGGAATTTTAATGGCTGGGAATTTTCCGACCAAACTTCGGAAATGTAGATCTATGCCCAAGAAATATTGTTTATTACTTTTATGGCTCTGCAGCACCTCCTAGCGGAGATATTTGGAATTAAAGTTCAAACATTAACTGCTGCCGACCCCGAGCGGGTTAAAATTTTTTTTAAATTTTAATTTTATATTTTTTCTATTACTAATCTCTACATAAAATCCTTTGAGTTCTTGAATTTTATTCATCACACAATTTTTGAGACTAAACTTTAGCCTTTTTTTAACTTTTAAATTTTAACACATTCTCAGCAGCGTTAATGATCACAAGACAAAACGCACTCTACTGATCTCATTTTGTTTGGAAATTTACCAGCTTGAATAAAATTTTAATAAGAACAAAATAACGAACCGATAACAGTAAATAAATAGCGCTTTGGTTAAAATTCAAATCAGTGACGAGTTGATGAAGTCGACGTACATTATAATGTACGCCACCCGCCAAAGGGTTAAAGTAATATTTAATGGAGAAATTGTTCATTATAATTAAATACAGAATTTTGTAAAATAAGAGATGAACCCTTTTCGAAATTCTAGGCTCAATAATATGTAATTTAATTAATTATTTTAATTGCTTTAAGTATTTGCTAAAAACCGACTTATTTTTGTCGGTTTTCGATTTCGGTTTGGAGGCCTCGAAAACCGCGGTTTCGGTTTCGGTTAAAAACGAACAGCAAACTTTAGTCGGCATGCCCGACTTTAACCTTTTTACTCGTTTTTTATTATTTTTATTTTTTCTAAGATTAAACATCCAAATTTTGCTGGCTGAGTAGTATTAAATACGTTGAACCGTTTTAGAAACACCGTGAAATTGGAAGCCGTGTTTAATTTTTTTTTTTTTTTTGTGTTTTGTTTTCAAAATTTTGTTGTTCAAAAATTTTGAAAATAACAATATATTATTTTTTATTGTAAGGAATACATCGCACTTATAGGCGTTAATTATGACGTCAATGGTCGAAAAGTTTTAATCAGTATGTTTAATAATAAAAAATCGTCCAAAACAACAAGTTGTTTGTATCGTATATTACTAGTAAAAAAAGCTGTCAACAAAGAAGACAAGATTTCACAGTCATAAAGATTAATGATGACCGGTTTGTATATTGGCAAAGTATAAATTTCATTAACAAAATTGTATTTGCCAAAAAAAAAAAAACAAAAACTATTTAAGAAAAACAAAAAATACATACATATTTAAAAACATAATTCACGTGACTAATAGGCACACTTTTAAACGATTCAGCTTAAAAAAAATTAAAATTCTGTAATTTTTATACTTTTCTTTCAAAATTTGTTATGAACTTAGATAATTGCAGTTTTTTTTATCACGTATTACCGTATAACAAAAGTTTTGAAAATTGAAAAAATATGATTTCGCTTTTCAAAATCCTTCAAACTTATATAATTTTGTTATAATGAATATAAGCTCAAACAATATATTTAGTGTTAAACTTAAATCTTACCTTTCCATACTATTGTTAGAGAAAAGTATATAGAATATTATCATCTTACCTGAAAAGAACCGAAGAAGAAAAACAAAAATTAGCATTAAAATTTATTTTTATTTATTCAATACAACTCTATAACTTTGAAAATATACTAAAACTATTGATCTTGATTAAATGACTTTTTCGTATTGCATAAAATTACCATTTGAAATTGAACAATGTCGTAGAAAATGAAATACAAAGGACGTAAGTAATTCTCATGTTTAACGAACTGCAAAAAAAAATACAATTTAAGTAAATTTACTTTACAATTGTATAAAAAATGCGTATAATAAAAATATTTAACATTTTAAACAAACATCCGTCGTTTTTATTTTATTCTTTCAAAACAAAAAACAAAAAAAAGAGAAGCTAACATTTTTTTTAAACTACGTATATATTAGATTAAGGAGTAGAGAGATAACTGGTCAGTAAAGGAATTAATTCACAAAAAAATATAATGATACGTTTCATATAAGAACCACTTCTTTTGCAAGTGGAATGAGTTAATTTTCAAAAAACAATTGAGTTAATATTGGGGTTTCATAATAATATTCATTGGTTTTCTACATGGATGGTAACCGAAACGATGCGGTTATCGGTAAGGGTAACGCTATTTTAGATTATTTCGGTAACGGTATTTTAAGGGTAACGCTAGTGCATTTATTTCGGTAACGGTATTTTAAAGATAACGGTATTTCAGTTATTTGGGTAACGGTATTTTAGGGGTAACGGTAGCCAGTTAAAGGGTTTTGAATCGGTAACGGTATTTTAGCGGTATTGCCTGCAAACCCTGTTTTTCTATTCACTGCACAAACATTTTTCTTTTTTTTCAAAACTTTGGGAGCGCTGATAAGTATCGCCATAAAAAAATATTGCGCTACGAATAATGAAAACAAAATTGAATTGAATTCTATTTTCGAACATAATGGAATAATATAAATAATGAGCAGATCGAATGGAGTGAAATATTTTTTACAACGTTCCAAGAAACCAAGACACTTCAATGTGTAATTCTACACTTGAAATACATGCGTATTTCAACGAACATCACACTGAATTCTCAAGCCCTCAAAATCCTCCATATTGACTGATGATATTAAAGATCCTACAGACCCGTGGACTGCCTTCCACCAATTATTTAATACCACTGTGCTATAAACGAATGGATTCTGGTAGAGGAGACAAAAAAAATATACGTGTCGGCGTTTTGAAAGATCACATGGGAATTTAATTTTAGGGAATTTCAAAAATTATTTTGAATCGGCTTAGAAAACCATGTGAATCTTCCATTTAAGGTATAGGATGTGTTCAACGAACTTATGCAAAACACTACGAGAAATATTTTTGTGGAACATTTGAACCCTCTAACTCCTCAATCAAAGGGATATTTTTGGCCCCGTTTTAAAAAAGGGCATAAAAGTGTTCCACAAAAATGTTCCTCGTAGTGTATTACAAAAGTTCGCTGAACACATCCTATACCTAAAATGGAAGATTCACATGGTTTTCCCCTAAAATCCAGGTTTGTTGGAGATTTGAACGCCAATTCTGGATAAGTACGAAATTATCTCTTATACACATTTTATGTTTTGATTTATTTCTGGCATTGAAGTTAAATTTTCAATTTCGATGTCTTCAGAGAATTATAGTAGAATTTTATGACAAATATTTTTGAGGAACATTTTAACCCTCTAACTTAAAAAGTCCCTTTAATTGAAGAGTAAGAGGGTTAAAATGTTCCGCAAAAATATTTGTCATAAAATTCACTTTGGAGTTAAGATGAATACAAAAACTAAAATCTACATTATAACCTAGAGCGAAGCCCATAAACACAATCTGATGAAAGTGCTTGGTAGCACTTGAAAATGCATTAATTGTCAACCAATTGATTCTAGGAAATTTTTTGTTGTTGTTTTTGTTTTTTCTTTGATATTTGAAATGTTTATTAACGCTCCCAGACGAGAACAAGAAATTCTCATTGAGTTTGTAATTTAACTTAACAAATATTTCCAGAAATTCTAAAAACGTCGTCCCCTGACGATTTCCTTAGGCAGGAATGAAATGCCTACAACGGATTATTTTTCACAATTTGTTAAATACGTTTGGGATTTTAGCATATTTAATTCCTTTAATAATTCTAGGAAAGTTTTTTTTTTTTGATAAGTTTTTTCTCTATTTGTTGTAAAATAAATTGTGATTTCTATTTGGAATTTGTCACATTTGATCTTAACACCGAACAAAAATAACACTGATTGTAACAATCTACAGATCAACTAAAATCTACGGTAAAATGATTCACATAAAGTTATGAAAAACTGCATTCATTTAATAAAAAAATTCGACGTACGAGTTCCATTCATTGATTTAATGCATAAATTCATTAGTATGATATAGATATCCTGTGCGAAAAGGAACCGGTCACCGGACATGTCACGTGACCGGTCCTCGGACTGGTACTTGGAGACCAGTCCGGTTACAAGACAGGTCAACGGTTAGGTACTTTCAAACCGGTCCTGATTTCTCTAGTCATGGGACAGGTCCTTTCAGACCGGTCCTGTTTTTACCGGTCACGAGACAGGTCACAGGATAGGTTCAAACTCAAGAAGAACTTGCAAAATAATTGGGAGTCACTCAAGCAGCAACTTCGAAACGTTTGCAAGCAGCAGAATTCATCCAAAGGCAAGGAAATTGCGTACCACCGAGAGACGTTGGAAGATGATTTTGCACATCCGAAATGCTGCTTGAACGCCATAAAAGGAAGTACTTTTTGCATCGAATCGCTATTGGCGATGAAAAATGGATCCATTACGAAGCTCGATAGTCGTATGTGAAGCTTGGCCAACCAGCTAATCCAACGCCAAAGTCAAATATCCATGGCGCTAAGGTAACGCTCTGTGTTTGGTGGGACCAGAAGGGTCCCATGTAGTATGAACTGCTGAAATGGGGCCAGACGATCACAGGGGACCTGTACCGAACAATATTAATTAGTTTGAAGCGAGCATTGGCCGAAAAACGAACGGAATATGCGACCAGACATGAAGCCGTAATATTCTATCATGACAACGTTCGGCCAACACCAGTTAAAAACTATTTAGAAAAAAGTGGTTGGGAAGTTTTGTTCACTCGCCTGATAGTCCAGGCCTTCCCCCGTCCGACTACCATTTGTTTCGATCGATGCAGATCTCTCTCACTGGAATACGCTTCCCTTCAGAACAGGGTATCCGAAATTGGCTTCATTCATTCTACGCTTCAAAAAATGAGCAGTTCTTTTGGCACGGTATCCATATGTTGCCAGAAAGATGTCAAAAGGTCATAGCTAACGATGGCCAATAGTTTCAATAAGTTTGTATTGTACCAATGTTGCACAATAAATGCCCAAAAATTGTCAAAAAGCCCGCATATTTGAGGCGAGAAAAAAAATATTAATATTAATTTTTTTTTCATATATATTTAATATTGTTCTAATTTACTGTCAAATAGTGCGATTAACCACGGTTGCGGTTAAAACCGAAATGTAAATTCTACTTTTGAAATGAATGCTAAAGTTCTTAACCTTCCATCCCTGCCAAAAACGATGTTGCCATATCTGAATTTTTTAAGCTTGTTGCAGATTAAATGTTTAAGGAACGGGTCGGCCATCGAGGATTTGACCAAGTTAAGAAAGATGTAGTAATGTTTGGAAATTCAATAAGCCAAGCAAAGAATAAATTCTTTTAAAGTTTTATTAAAAGCTGTACAGTGTTCCTGTATTGAAGGAAAAAACATATTGACGCCTTGGTCTGATCATGTCTAGAAAAGGGTAAATTCACAAAAAAAAAAAAACACTTTAGAGTCAGAGCATACAAAAACAAATAAGACGCCATAGAAAAAAAAAATTTAACAACTCAAAAGAAAAGTCTATAACCTGACAAACGTATGTTTGTCGATGTTGTTTTTTTGTCTTTCTTTCTTGGCAGATTAAATAAAGTCAAAGACTTATTTAAACTGACATTAAAAACAAGATCAAAATGCAAAACTCAAGCACTATGGACGAACTAAAGGAAAAGAAAAGATTTTAAATTTAAAAAATAAGCTAAAAATATCTAAGAAAAGTTAAGGATGAGGAAGAAGTGCTGCTTGCTGAATGTAAAAGTAGCAATAGTAGAGTGTAACAACGCTCTACAACAGAAAGATGTAGACGAAGAAGAAGAAGAGTTTTGGAGCTGTCACTAGTGCAGGTGTAAACTGTCAATAAATGTAGTAAATTGACCATTCAACTGTTAAGACTGAGCAATAAAGATGTCTATGATCATGCTATTGGACGACTATTGTAAAATTTATACAAAAACTGGAGGAAGAACAGACAAAACCAAAAGCAACATCATCAGGTATAGAATAAAAAAAAAAAAATTAAGAAGGAGGAGTAGGATATATCAAGTTTTAGTTGTTACCAATATTATTTGCCATTTCTTATAGTAAAAAAAAACAAATAGACAAGTTTAAGAGCTGGGTGAGCAGGTTAAAATTGGTATGAAATCAATGATAACGATGATGATGACGACGGCGACGACGTTCTCTAAACAAAAACAGGCCCAACGGGACTTCTTTAAATTACTGACTCTACAAATTACCATAAGATGTTCAAATAATGCTTTTTTTCTTTATTTTAAAAGTAGATTTCTACAGAAAGTTTTCCAAGTAAATTTATCTGTTGACTGGCCTGTATGTTGTAGCTTGTCTATCAATTTATTTTTTTTTTTTTTGAGTTAAGAACGGAAATCTAGATAATTTTCTGTTCAATTCAATAGTTTTATTTTTTTTTATTCTTGCCAAGTTTGAAATTGTGTTATTAATACATGTTGATTTTTATGATTTTCCTTAGATTTACAAATAAATTAATTCCTGTTATACAACTAACCCAATTAAAATTAACACATTCAGTTGCATGACAGACAAAACTGACAATTGTGATCAGTTTTGATGATAGGATGAGGAAATACAAATAAAACCGTATAACAAGAAGTTATTAGCATGTATTTTAATCATTTTTTTTATTGAATGGAGTTGATAATATTACACAAGCATTTGTCTATTGAACAGCGTTGCCAACATTGTAAAGGGTGGCAACTAAGGTTTTTCAAATTCCCAACATTTTAACTCCCGGGAATGGAGAATTTGTTTCGTATATTTTTTACTCAGATTTTAACAATAAAAACTAATTTTTGTACGAAAAACAAAATATTGATGACAACTGATAATTCAGAAATGTTTTTTTTTTTTATAATTCATTTTAATGAAAAAATTTAAATTAATTGATTTAAAAAAGTTGAAAAACGCTCGATGGGTAAAAAACTGAAGTATTTTTTTATTACTAAATCGTATACAACAAAAATAGATCTTCCCTGCAAATCTTCGTTAAAGACAAATTTCAGATTCATAAATTATGAAAGTTTTCATACAGAGAAAACTAATACGTTGTTTCTTTATATTGGGGGTTTTCATATAAACTCGTAAATTCCTTGTAAATAGGGATGCCGAACGGGACTGGTTTTTACAAATCCCGGGATTCCGGGATTTTTCGGGATCCCGGGATTAATCGGGATCCCGGGATTTTTCGGGATTTCGGGATTTTTCGGGGTTTCGTGATTTTTTTGTTTCATCATATTTTTAATTTTAAAAATAAATAGCTGAAATAAATCCTACAAATTAAAATAATTCATTTAAAATGTACTTATTATTTCTTGTAGTATGAAGAAATGAACAAATTAAACCGGATTCACAATGCTGGAGTAATCCACGCTGCAGAGTGCAGTGTGTAAAATAGAGATAAAAAATATCTAAGTGCAAAAAAGAAAGGAACAAAATCCACTCAGAGTGGAGTACTACAGCATTGTGAATCTGGCTTTAAACAGAAACTACACTCATAGAAATAAGTATGTAAAAATAGGAGAAAAAGCTACTCAAAATAAGCAAAAAAGTGACTATTAGTTTTTTTAAATCAACTAACATAAAATATTAAGCACATACCTCTGCTCATTTCAGAAAGGCAGATTGTTAGATTTTTCTAATTTAACAAGAATTTGCTGTTTTTAGTTATGAAGTTATGAATTTAGCAAATCATCAATAAAATAAATAAAAACATGTCCGTTAAGAGATTAAATAAACCTGAATTATGATTTTCAAAAGTTTCACAGCTGAATAAAAGTTTTTAAATTATTAATGTTTTTATTCAGATTTATTTAATCTGTAATCTATTATTTGAATGATTCAATTGCCAAAATATAGAAAAATAAATGAATATTAGTGAGAAAAATGAAAAAAATATTATATACTGTTTTTTAAAATTCCCGCTAAATTATAGACTTTGTAATTTAGTAGTGTTAATATTTCTTATCAGAGAAATGTGTTTTGAATCTTTCACAGTTAGTCAATAAACGGGTTTGAAATTAAAATTTTATAAAGTTTAGAAAATGGAGTTAATCGATTTGGCAAGTGAAGCATTCATTTATGAATGCAAAAAATTAGTTATTTAATAACATTTAATAAGATATTACATTTATGTGATTTAGGTCGAATATAACAATAAAAAAAATACAAAAAGAGATAAAATATGGCAAATAATGAAATCGGAAATCCCGGGATTTTTCAAGACCAATCCCGGGATTTCGGGATTTCTAAGTCCCGAAAATCCCGGGATTTTCGGGATCGGTATCCCTACTTGTAAACCTTGTACAGGGTGGCCCAAAATTAGCGAAGGAGTTTGAAATCCTTATAACTTTTTTATTATAATTTTTTTTTGTCAGTATTTTGTAAAGACTTGGTTAATTTAAAATGGAACAGTACACAATTGAACAATGTGCCCAAATCGTTGAACTTTATTTCTCAAATCAACGGTCCATTGTTTTGACTCAGCGTGCATATCGTCGTTATTTTAATGTGCGGGTTGGACTCTCAGAGTCCACAATAAACCGTCTGGTTGCAAATTTTCGACAATAAGGGGCAGGAACCTTCCTGGTGCCGGCAGACGACGAATGGTGCACACGGATGACAATATTAAACGCGTACAGGAGAGTATTCGGGAAGATGGAGAAACATCAAACAGGAGATTTTCGACCCAACTCGGCCTCTCACGAGGTTCGCTGCAAAGAATTTTGCATACAATAAGAATATTTCCATACAAAATTCAGCTTGTAAAAGAATTGAAACCGACAGATTACCAGCAGAAGCGATTTTAATTGGCCTCCGCGTTGACCGGATTTAACCGCTACAGACTGTTTCCTTTGGGGTTATTTGAAAGGAAAAGTCTATATTAATAAGCCTAGAACCATCCATAAAAGTTATGGATATTTTGGAAAGAGCACGAATATAATATAATTAACGAGATATAATTTTTCTTAATTAAATTAAAAATATTTTCCATTAATATAGTGTATTTAAAAAAATATTTAATAACTATGTCTTAAATAAAAAGTTATAAAGTCTGTTTGATCACTTCTGAAAGTATTCATATAGAGACAATCTGACAATAAAAATATAAACAATAATACAATTTAATGGAAAATCACTGATGAAGCCTGTCCATAGAAAAAGGCACAAACTGGATCTAGTCTGATTTGCAAATTTAATGTGTTTATTATCTTTTGAAGAAAATGTTTATTCTTCTTCTTAACCTCAAACCTACTAAATTAGAAATCAAACCCCCTTCGGTAATTTTGGGTCACCCTATATAAATACAAATCATATTTTTTATGTATGGAGTTTGACATTAAACTCTTAAACATACCAAGTTACACCGTTTACGAGTAGAATACGAGCTTATATAAATTTTTTTATTTTTTTTTATTTTAGTTAATGTACTTATAAATAATATAATTACATCACTCCCATTGGAGCTTCTAGCAACGAGCTTTTATGAAAACCCCTATTATTTTTTTTTAATTTTTCATAAAACTAGTCAAAATGTAATTTAAATTATTATTATGTTACAAATATGTTACACATTTTTCTCTAATTGGAGGACTCTTAACAAGAATCTGAAGTCAAAATAAAGATACATCCGCAAACAAAAAGTCGTTAGTGAAAGGGTTAAGTAGTATTTCAGTTTTGTTGTTTCAAATAGAAATGACAATCATTTGTAGAAGAAATGTAAATTTTAACTGCTTTCATAAATCATTAAAAGACAAACAACATAAAATACTGAGAATTCGTAAAATTCATTTTACGCAGTCATTTTGTTCTTTAAAAAAAATAAGCCATGCATGTAAGTAACTTTTTTTTTTAGGAAATTCTTCCTATTAATTAACATGTTGCTTCCTTTGGAAAAGGGATAGCGAAGAAGTGAAAGGTGGTGAAAGATGAAGGGCTTCAAATATGGCAACACTGTCATTGCGCGAGATGTTGAATTTTAGAACAGTTGTTGCGCGCCATCTGATGGTGAGTTGGCGAACTTTGTTGAAGCTTTTTAGTTCATAGCCCTGTTATATTATTTTACTTCGGTGGGGTTAAGTGCTAAGGGAACACCGAAGGAGGACGCTGCGATATGTATGAGGGATAGAAAAAACTCATACATATTACTGTTTTTATAAATTGATGTTGCCTTGGTTGGGGCTCGAACCCGCAACCTCACGTGTAACAGTACAACGCGCTAACCATTACACCACAGCGCCCTTTTTGTTATTTTGACAGAAAATTTTTGCTGGGATGTTTAATTTGCAAATATTTGTATAATTTTGAATTTTTCATGTGGCAGCATCTATCTGAAAGCGTATTCCTTTAAATGAAAGGCCTTTTTTAATATTCACTCTCAGAGGAAACAGATTTAAGCTACACCCAGAAAACCGATTCATGCTGACAATCAAATGTGATTGTGAAAATCGAAGTTTTCTGCTGTGAGTACAAAATTTTATTTTTTCCGTTGTCAGCACGAATATAATTTTCTCTGTGTACAAATTGAATTTGACAATATCATAGTATAATTGCTTGTGTTTTTAGGTACACAATGTAATTGATAACCCCAGGTCTGGTTATAATTGAATCCCTCAAAACAATTTAAATTTCCAATACAAAAATATTTGCATTTTCTATTAGCAAGACAAAGACAATTTTATTGTAAATTCTAAAACGACCTTGCAGAGTCTAATTTGAAAATCAAATATATTTGTCTGTAAAAAAAAATACAATTAAATATAACTGAAGTAAATTTGCAAAATCATTGGCACATGTTGTATAAATATGCATAATTTTCAATACCTAAATATGCTAATATATAGAATTAGATTAAGGTTTAGATATTGCTCAGGGGAAAAAGTTTACTAAAATTGCAGAAAAAGAAATACTGTCAAACAAAAAAAAATATATGCAAACAAAATACAGCCAAAATTGTACGTTTCATCGCAACTTAATAAATCAACGTGGATTCCTTCTTATATAGATTTCTCCACAAATAAGAGATATTTTCAATTAACAGTATAAGATTACTTTAAGTGTACCTATAGACCTCTATACTCATAGAAATAAATAAACCTGTAAAAATACCAGAAAAAGCTACTAAAAATTTGTTAAAAATTACCTTGCAGAAAAAACTGCTGAAATTAACAGACTTTTTTTGCTAAATACTAGTAAAATAAGAACAGCAGAAATAAAATTGTTAAATTTGCAAAATTTTAGTTATATGTTATGTATATCCAAAAATATATGCATTTTACATTAAAGAACCCTGTTTAGTTTTTTTGCATTTACCTAGAGAAAGAGTGAGAACCTCTTTTATTTGAAACGTTTCAAGGTACAACACTTTCCCTTACATTACACAGTGGGCCAGCATCATCGAATTTTGGCCAAAACTAGAATATTGAGCATCTGAGACTAAAAGATATCAAAAAGGGGGTTTGGTGGTTTCTGATCACGAATCTGAAATAAAAAATATAAAATTCAAAATGGCGGATCCAAGATGGCGGCCATTAATTTTTAGTTTTTATTATATTGGACTTAAAATACTCAATTATATAGGTCTAGGTTCCGCTGATTAAAAATCTGAAATTAAAATTTTGAAATTCAAAATGGCGGATCCAATATGGCGACAAACAATTTTTTCATTAAATTTCTTATGTCGCCTGATTTACTTCAAATTTCCACAAGGGGAAGTTTTGGGGTAGCAGATTACGAATCTGAAATCATATTTTAAAAATTCAACATAGCGGATCCAATATGGCGGCCATAAATTTAAATTTGTTATGTGTTGGATAATAAATTACACTGTACAAAAAAAAAACGTTCTCATGACAACTAATTCTGGCAGAGGGACCAAAGTAAAATATAAGTGTATCGGCGTTTTAAAAATTACACAGTACAACAGCCAATCTGGGGGGTGAGAAATTCCAAGTCAGGGTGATGGTACTAGGTCAGTATAGTAAAACCCTCAAAGCGTTTGGCGTTCGTATGTGTCATTTTATGACCTTTTAAATTTTTTCCTTATCTTGATGTTTTTTCGCTTAGTTGTAACATTTTGGCAAAAACGTAGTTTAACATAACTCGAGAACCACTTGTCCGATTTTGATGAAACAAATTTAGAAAAATTTAGAATTACAATTTCTTTAATCCGTTCATATAACGTTTTTCTTTATAATCAACAGTTTTGCCGGTAAAAATAAATTTGTGGAGTAAAAAAAATATTTTTTTGCCTAAAAATTAAATTTTTTTTTTTTTTAAATTCATAAAAAATCCAAAACGGAAAAAAGGATCAAGTGTTATTAATTTCATTTAAAGTCACATAACCTATAAACAAAATTTAACGCGTTCTGCTTTTATTTACAATTAAGTGAAGGTATCCCATTTTGACAAGAATATTGATATTTGTTTTTATTCAAAAAAGTGTCATTTATCGCCTTTTTCATAAATTTTCCCCAATAACTCCAGACTTCTGGCCATAAACTACTAAAAAAATTAAGTACCTAATTTCGTAAAACACTTGGGTGAAGTGAAGGGAACTTTCAATGTAAATTGTTTTTGTAACAAAAACAATTTCTATAGAAATAACGCAACACTTCACCGAAGTGTTTTAGAAAATTACCCCCTAAGTAAACATTTTTATAATTTTTTATTTTTATTTTATTTATTTATTTTTATTTATTTTAATAAATATTGCCTAGACTTTTTCGATGGTGGTTCTTCGGGACTAGTGGCATCGCATTCATCGCTATCATCAGTTTCTGAACCACACATAATGTCAATGTGTGACTCCACTGTTGGCCCTTCTGTATCTCTCCTCATTGGATACTGATGGCTCATATGGGGAATCATCACGTGCATGATATGTCGGAGCAGTCGTAGAAGAGAAAATATCTGGGCTAGAAGCTTTTGGCACAGGAATGTGGTCCGAATGAGGCAATGGTGTTGCGGCACTTGCAACACCAACGTAATTATACGATTTTCTTATCCTTTTTGCGGCTCCTTTATTCGCACATGCATAGCAATTCAATGGATTGTGACCTTCGCCAGGATTAGTCCAAGTCATTGGGATACCGAATGGCATACTTTCACGTCTTCTATTTTTCCAATCCATTAGACGGTTGTAGCAGCTTTTACACACTATATTGGGTACCCAATTTTCGTTTACTATAACATTTTGGTTGAAGTACATCTCGTATGTTTGAACAAAATCAGTACTGAAATTTCCCCTTTTTTATGTGTTGAGACATATTGACCACAGCAGTAGCAAAAGCTATTTATATCTGGCTTGCACAGTTCCATATTCTGTTCTCTTTTGTTCACTTTTAAAAAACTGGAGAAAAATCACTTTTACTGTTCGCGTTCGTCGGCACTTGTTGAATGACAAAAATCACAGAACCAGTGTGAGAAAGAGAAGAAGTATAATGACAATGCATGTTTTATGTGAACATTACAAAACCATTATTGCCACATCAATATTTCTCTTTTAATACAATAGAAAAATATGAGAGAGTTCGGCTTGTGAGTGTCAATGTTTTCTCCAAATAATGTTGTGCACAGTGTTGCCAACTCCTGAAGGCAGGAAAGCACCGTGAGCATTATGAAAACGGGTAAAAAGGGTAAAAATTTACCAAAAAGGGGGTAAAAAAGCACGATATTAATTTTTTGAAAAATTTAAATCAAGAACTTAAAAAACAGATTTTAACTTTGAAAAATCGTGTAAAAAAGGTTCAGAAAATTACCTAAAAAGGGGTAAAAAAGCACCAAACTAATATTTCAATATTTTGAAGTTTAAATGTAACGAAGTTGCTATTTAAAATTGTACTACAAATATTGTGCAAGAATGTAGTTCTTGTATAGTTCGTATTATTTTTTAAATTTTGACAGAAAATTCAAGAAAAATGTAAAAAAACGAGAGCAAATACCAAAAATATAAACTGTAAAAAAGCACTAAAAGCACTGCCAAAAATCTGAAAAAGCACCGTAAATACCCGCTTTTTTTAAACGGGTATTTGTAAAAAATCACCGGGTACAGGTAGGAAAAAAGCACCAAAAAATACCCGAAAAGCACTGAAATGGCAACACTGGTTGTGCATATCTGGAGCAAATTTTTGAAATTCATACATTTACCTAATTGTGAATAAATGAGAAACGCGTGCATCGATTTTCATGATCTATGCCTTTTTTTGCTCATGAGTTATGTGACTTTACGCGAAAGTAATTAGTTTTGGCACTTTTTTCCATTTTGGATTTTTTATGAATTTTTAAAAAAAAAATATTTAAATTTTTAGGCAAAAAATACTTTTTTCCCTTAATACATTCATTTTTAACTTCGAAAGTGTTGCACATATAGGAAAACGGTATAGAAACAGATTAGAGAAATTGTAATTCTAAATTTTTCTAAATTTGTTTCATCAAAATCGGACAAGTGGTTCTCGAGTTATGTTAAACTACGTTTTTGCCAAAATGTTACAACTAAGCGAAAAAACATCAAGATAAGGAAAAAATTTAAAAGGTCATAAAAAAAAATGACACATACGAACGCCAAACCCTTTGAGGGTTTTACTATACTGACCTAGTACCATCACCCTGACTTGGAATTTCTCACCCCCCAGACAATAATCCCAAAAATGTTCCATAGTGTTATCGTCTGGCCCTATGTTGTTGGGATTTAAAATTTCCCCCCTTTTGAAAATGTTTATTGTGAATCGGCATAGGAAACCATGTGAATCTTCCATTTTAGTTATAGGATATGTTCAGCGAACTTATGTAAAACACTACGGGGGACATTTTTGTGGGACATTTTAACCCTCTAACTCTGCAATTAAAGGGCCTCTTTTGGCCCTTTTTAAAAAGTGTCAAAAAAACACCCATAAGTTGAAGAGTTAGAGGATTAAAATGTTCCGCAAAAATATTTGTCATGAAATTCTACTATAAGTCTCTGAAGACATCAAAGTTGAAAATTTAACTTTAATGCCAGAAATAAGTCAAAACTTAAAATGTGTTTAAGGGTTAATTTCGTACTTATTCAGAATTTGCAATCAAATGTCCCACAAACCTAGACCCCCTAAGGGTTAGTCTGTGTCAGAAAACCAGAACCTACATTTAAGGTAATTTTTAGTGCTCTTTTTGTTTTTACTAAAACTCTGGAATGCTGGAAATCAGCGAGATCTGAAGGTACTTTTTCAGTTAAATGGTAAAATCTAGAAAGTTTATGAACGGTCGCAAAAACCTAGGTAGAAGACATCTTATGGAACACATTGGCATTTGAGTTTTTCAAATATCTCTTGGAACATTTTGGAGCCACAATAATACAATATTTCACTCACAAAATATTCAACAATCATAGATTTTGAATATATAAACATATTTTCCCTTTACCTGAATTGTACTTTTGGCCAAAAAAACGGCGATCCTGGCCCACAGTGCATTATCATTCAATTTTGTATGAATTTTTATGTGTTAATTGAATTAATTATCTGTACAAAGAACGTACGCAATAAATTTGTAATATTTGAAAAGAAAAACAAAATTAAGTTTTAAATATATAGAAAAATATATTTAAGATTTTGTTTATTCAATTTCATATTTTGAAGCGATAATAATACCCAGGAAAATTTTCTGTTCCAAAGAATCGATTGTACAATAGCTACTTTTCATTCACAACCCCTTCTACTGTCGATTCTATCACCGATTCTTTTTGTTTGAAATTGTCCCAAAAGCAACCCCTTCTATGGCTCCAAAGTGGAACCGGTTGCTCTAGAATCAGTTCTGGAACTAGTTCTGGAACTGATTCTACGTCACCCACACCTTCCATATAGGATCCCAGGAACTGGTTCCGGAACCAGTTCCATGGAATCGGTTGCAGTGGAACCAGTTGTAGAATGGGTGTGGTTGGCTACCGATTGTAAAAAATTTTCCTGGGTATTGTCCTCATTTTAAGTACTTGTTGTTATTTTTCATAATTTTTGCTTTTTTTTTTGCCTATCTTATCAATTGAAAGCTAAAAAATATGATTGGATTATATTTTATATCATTTTTGTTTTTTATTGTGTTGTTTTGTAAAAGATTATTTAAGACAAAAGCAAATCGTAAAACTGACGGAAATTATTGGCAAAACAATTGATATATTATAATGCAATTTAAACTCGTTTATGTTTGGGCAAAACTTGTCAGAAAGGAAGGTATCCCAATGGGTTTTTTCGATTTCAATGAAATTCAAATACGTGATAGAGAAGAAACAAATAAGAGACATATACTTTTTTTTCATGGACCAATCTCACGTTTAAGGGTTAAAATGTGGAATCAAAAACTTTGCTTTACTATTTAGATGTATTTGTACACAGGCGTTAAAAGTATTTGAGAAAATAAAAATTTTGATACCCCTATTGCTGCGGACCCATGGTTGCCACTTAAATAGGCAATACTATGTGTAAATTTGTGCAAAAATTAACAAAAATTTACCAAATATTTAAATGTGTTGTTCGAAAAAAAGAATATGTAATTGAATAACAAAAAATATTGGACATGTTCGTACATGTTATGTATATCGGTAGATGCGTTTCCTAATTTGTTTCTTTGTCTTTAAAATTATAAGAAAAAAATGCAAAATTCGGTAAATTTTGACCCCATGTTTTAACTCCGAAACATGAGATTGGGACGCCACATAAAAATACGTGTGCACTACTTTTTCTTCCCTATCACATATTCGAAAATCATTAAGGTTGGAGAGAACCCATTGGGTACCTTCCTGGTGATCAGGAAAATTTCCCAATAAGTATGAATT
Organism: Leucophora obtusa; assembly: GCA_949987735.1. Taxonomy (NCBI): domain Eukaryota; kingdom Metazoa; phylum Arthropoda; class Insecta; order Diptera; family Anthomyiidae; genus Leucophora; species Leucophora obtusa. The sequence goes on along the minus strand of OX465298.1, from coordinate 139,728,731 downwards.
CAATTTAGAACTATATTTATCTTTGTTGTTGATAAGGTCATTAGAAAAATGCATGAAAAAAGATAAAGAAAAAACAGCAAAATATAATAAAACAATTTTAAGTTGGCAACACCGGTTGTTATCGTTAACCCTGCAAGCATTTGGAAGTAATCTTTCAAGAAGATATTAAAGAGATATATGCTTTTTTTTCATTTAAATGAAGATAATCAAGAAATATTTTTAAAGTGTAGTCCTTTCATCAACTGGAAGATAATTCGGCGATATTTGGGAAAAATATTTAAAAGATTTTATTTTTTGTCATCAATTTTGAGGGATTAACACTTTTTTTATCATCTGGAAGCTAAAGATAATTTCCTTGTCGTTTTGTAAAAAAATTAATACAAAATTTGTAAATAAAAACAATGAAGATATATTCGAAATAAATCACCATTTATGGTGCGGAAAATATCGGCTATAATGAAAACAACACTCAAAAAAATAAGTTGGTAGAAAAATTAGTAAAACGTCTTGTATATCAAGTGTACTGAAATTCCGTTTCAGCAAAAATTTTAGTTATATTTTTTTTTTAGCACTAAACTAATTTTGAACTAACGTTTTACTAATTTATTTTGCTACAAAAATTGTGCTGATAACCGCATTCATATCGTGGACGACAACCAGATAGACAAGATGTAGATGACGCAGCTTGTCTGGAAACGGAAATGACAAAAAAAGAAAAACAACTCTACACATATTCTATATTTAAATTTTCAGCAAATAAATTAACTAAAGTAAAATTTCGCTACAAGTTTTTTGCGTTTTTTTCAGTCTACTAATATTCAGCAAAAAGTTTAGTGATTTTAGCAAGGATTTTTTTCATTTGCAGTCGACAAGTGTTAGCAAAACTTTTGCTGAAGATTACTATTTTTTTGGTAAAAATCAGCTCGCTGATTTTCAGCAAACCTTTTGCTGAAATTACCAACTTTTTTGCAAGCACGCTCCTGACTAAAAATTTGCTGACGCAGCAACATTTTTTGATGACTTTACTGACTTTTTTTTTTAGTGTAGTTAAAAAAGGGCGTACTACAACTGCATGTAAAATTATAAATTACAGTTAAAAATAACTGCAATTATAGTTCATTACAAAGCAGTTGCAGTGTACATTTTTTTAACTGCAATTACCGACATAAACCTCTGAGTAAAGATAACACTATGCGACAGTCAAAATCGGGATGGGATGAAACCAACGGGAAATGTTATATCGGTCAAAAACAAGTTATACGTGTCCCGGCGTTTCGCTGGGTCACCCCTAGGAATCGAGATATATCTTTTTTTTGACATAACTCGAGAACCACTAGTCCGATTTTGCTCAAACAATTTTAAAAAAATTAAAAATAACAATTCCTTTAATCTGTTCATATAACGTTTTTCTATATACTCAACAGTTTTGCCGGTAAAAATAAATGTTTGTTACCGCTACCATAAAAATCAAATAACCTTTTGTTTATTACTTTTTTTTAATATTTTAGGCAAAAAATATTTTTGCCTAAAATATAGAAAAACGTTATATGAACAGATTAAATGAATTGTAATTTTTAATTTTTTTAAAATTGTTTGAGCAAAATCGGACTAGTGGTTCTCGAGTTATGTCAAAAAAAAAGACCACCAAAGGTCAAATCGATATATCTCGATTCCTAGAGTTGACCCAGCGAAACGCCGGGACACGTATAACTTCTTTTTTACCGATATAACTTTCCCTTTTAGTTTGAACCCTTCCCGATCACTGACCCCTACCATTTGTCTCACAGTGTAATAAATGTGTTGGTCAATGGATTATGTATGCAGATATTATTTTACAGAGTTAAATTTGATAATGATAAATCCTTTATTTCAGGTAATGAAAAAGCGATATCGCCAATTTATTTTTGTGAGATATTGCTTTTGTATTGCTTATTCCCGATAGAGGAAACTTCCACAGTACGAAATTGCTACTGCCGGCAATAAATGTTTTCTACCAGAAGGCGATATGATCGGGGAATCTTCTCCGTATTGCCACGCTTGCTGGGGCGTCGAAAAGTGAGGAAAGTAAGTAAACTAGGTTAACAAAAATTTTAAATTTCAAAAATTTATCCCTGAAACTATTTTCTACCAATAACAAACACTCAAATGTTAAGCATTGTCCAGTTTCTGTATTTTCTAATTCTTCCACCTCCTTAACAAATAGGTCAAGGTATGTTATATATAAAATAATACACACACTAAACAATATAAAAATATTTATTTAGTATAACAAACACCTACTTATATGTGCATAAGTTCAATGTACATACACGTGCAACTTCTATCAAGTGTTTACACTCATGTAACAAGATTTAAAACATACAACATAGTTACACCAAAGTTGACAAACTGCAGGTAGTTGGCTCATGCATATTCATAAAAACTAAACAAAAACAACAAATTTTCTTACAAGCACTTATGTTAGCTTAAAAAACTGCACAAAAATACGTAGTTAAATGCAAAAAAAACAGGTATTTAGTAAAGATTAACCCATTTAGAGCATATTGTTATGTTTTCATTGCACTTCTTTAACCCTCTAATAAGTGAGATTGCCTTTAGGCACTGTTAAACTTTTACTATTGTGGTACACTTAGAAAATTATGTCGGTAAAATTAATTGCAATTGCAGTTAAAAAAAGTGTAAACGGCAATTGCATTTGAATTAAATACAATTGCAGTTAGTTTAAACTGCAATTGTAGTTAAAATAACTGCAATATCAGTTAATTCTAAATGCAATTTCGGTGTACACTTTTTTAACTGCAATTGCAGTCATTTTTATCTACATAATTCTCTTAGTGTAAAATAGCATGAATTTTGACAATTGTATGTGATTTAAACTTTAAAAATCATGCTTTTCACAACAGTAGCACGTTTAAAACTGACAAGGGTTTTCAAATTCTCGATATTTTTGAAGTTCTCGGAATCGGGAATTCTTTTCGAATATTCCCGGTATTTCCAGAGAATTATTTATGAAGTAATTTTTACTCAGATTTTAACAGCAAAATCTAATTATTTGTTCGAAAAAATAATATGTTTCAATTTGACGAAAACTGATAATTCACAAATATTTTTTAAATTTAATTTCAATAAAAAAAATTATAAACGATATGATTTCGTAAAATTTTTTAAAAACGCTTATTGGGATAAAACGCCCTATATATGTGACAGGGCATAAAGAAAGGGACCTAAGGGTAAAAAAATCAATTTTTTTTTTGATGTGGACAACATTTGAGCATCGAATGAGACCGATCCCATGCCCTCCTGATCAAAACCTGTTTTTACCCTTAGGTCCCTTTCTATTTTGCGCGTCACATATATGTATTTAATTTCTTCCAGCAAAAATGGACTTTTTATACCCTACACCACAATGTGGTCAGGGTATTATAAGTTTGTGCTGATCTTTGTAACACCAAAAAATATTGGTCGTCGACCCACCTTATAGTATACCGATCGGCTCAGAATTTTTTTTATTTCGATTTAACGGTGTCCGTCTGTCCGTCCGTCCGTCCGTCTGTCTGTCTGTCTGTCTGTCTGTCCATGCAATCTTGTGCGCACTCTACAGGTCGCAAATATTAAGATATTTTGATGAAATTTGGTACGCAGACCTATGTTGGCCCAATAACGCAGCCTATTGATTTTGGTGAACATCGGTCCATGTTTAGACCTAGTGCCCATATAAGGGTCCTACCAAAATTATACTTTTTATACGCTGCAGGTCGCAAATATTAAGATATTTTGATGAAATTTGGTACACAGACCTATATTGGCCCAATAACGCAGCCTATTGATTTTAGTGAACATCGGTCCATGTTTAGAACTAGTGCCCATATAAGGGTCCCCCCAAAATTGGCTTGGTTACAAACTGCAGGTCGCAAATATTAAGATATTTTAATGAAATTTGGTGCGCTGAATCACATTATAGAAAATTTTGACACAAGCCTCATTTTAACCCATTCGAATTTCGGATCCAAACATTAGTTGGCTTTTAACCAGACTGGTGTAGGGTATTGTATAGTCGGCATGCCCGACTTTAACCTTTTTACTCGTTTTATTTTGTTTTTTTATTTCCCGGAACTTATAAGAAAAATTCTCAGGAAGCGAGAATTAAAAAATAGGTAAAATTCCCGGAATTTCATCCCGGAAATTTCTCGGGTTAAAACCCTTAATTATGACCGAATCTCACTGTGGTGTAGGGTATCATGCAGTCAGCATGTCCGATTTTTATTATGTTACTTGTTGGTATCTGTTTAATCAATCTATAAATTAGATAATCTCATTAGAGATGAATAAACCTAGAGACTTTTGAGAAAAAGTAGGAGTGCACGATCTATAAATTGTGTTTCTAATAAAAAAAAAATGTTTATACTTTTTTCATTAAATATATTCTAACAATAGTTTTTTTTTTCTATAAATTAATGTTTATAAAAATGTTTCACATACTGGCAGACATCAAAATAATATAAACCCAGATACAATAGTTTGAAGCAGATATTTAAAAGAATGATAACATTAATTGATGTACTTGCAGCTTAAGGGGGGACATGACATTGGACGTTTTTTGAAATCGACTTTTTTTATAATTTTGTATTTTAATAAATATTCTTAAGATTCTAAGAAAAAAAATTTCATGGAAAAATTTCTACGGGTTCAAAAGTTACAGCCGGATTAGTGAGAGCGCATTTTTAATTTTCGCGCTACCTACGTACGGCAGCTGGTATATACTTGTTTTACTTGCTACCTGACTTTTGGTGGTTGTTATTTCGTACCTGCTTGAAGGGTGAGTTTTTTTTGTGTTTTTGAATTTCCTCATATAGTGGAATTTTTATTTTATATGCTCAGTTATTTGGCATCCCAATAAGCAATTTTGCTGGAATTTAAGTAGAAATCAAGTTGAATTCCAGTCGAACTTTCAATTTTCCAGCCTTGAATTATAGTTGAATTGCACTGTAATTCAACAGCATATTCCAGTGAAAGGGAAGATTGAATTCAAGCCGAAGATAACGATGTAAAAATACTTGAATTCAAGCCTCTAATTAAAGCCAAATTCAAGCTTCGAGCACTGTTTAATTGCTTGGATTTAGGGCATTAATTATAGTTCAAATCAAGCCAAAACATAGTCTACATCAATAAATCTACTAAAAATTATGCCAAAATTAGATCTAAAAATAAATATTTATTTATTTGGTTAATATATTTAAAACAAACGAGGTATTACAGATCAAAAACAGCATCTAATCCTTTTAAAATATCCTTTTGTCCAATAAAAATTTCAGCAAACAGCATTCGAAGTTTGCAAAAAAAATCCCTGTTAATTGTTTTCACATACAGGCACATCTTCATCAAATATCTAAGAGTATAGTTTGGGTACCAGAAAAATCTAAGATATCAAGAAGAAATATAATTTACCGTAACATTTTTTCCAATATAAATAGGTTTTTAGAACGTTATAGTGGTTTCTTAGATTTTTATTTATTATTTTTAAGAAAATTGCTTTAATGTTTTTTTTTCTCTCATATAAAATATAATGACAATTTTTCCAAATTCTATCAAAATGAATGGGGCTTGATTTTTCCTTGAAAAAGGGCTTTAATTAAAGCCAAATACAAGCAACTTTTAAAGCACTTGAATTTTTAAATTTTCTTTGCTTATTGGGATATTTTGCAGCGTGAAGTCGTGGTTTTTGAAGGTAACCTTTTTTTTCTTTGTTCACAAACTTTGAACGCGTTTATCTCGTTTTTTTTGTATTTTTTTAAACTTGATTCGCTATCGTATGACACGAGCTTTTTTTAATTTTTTTTTCGATTTTTTTATGAATTTTTAAAGTTAATATTTTTTTTTCGAAAAAACACACTTTCAAATTTGGAACATCACCAAAAATTTAAAAAAAAATTAAAAAAAAAGCTCGTGTCATACGATAACAATAACAATATTGTTAAGATTTAAAAAAGTAATTTTTTTTTCCAGATCGGACAATTTTTGCGACTCCCAGCGCTGCAACCACGAGGCCCCGTTTTTTTCTCTGCCGCCAGTTTGGAACTCTATAAAACCATGTTGGAGTAAAAAATATATTTTTTTGAATTTTTTTTCTTGTAATTTGTTCAATTCTCTACAATAATAAAAAAATAAAAATAAAATTTTGGGAAAATGTTTGTTTTTGACTGAGTTATGAATTTTTAAAAAAAGGTCGGTTTCCTCTGCCGCGAATGTAATGTCCCCCCTTAATATTAATTTCAGTTGTTAATTGAGTTTTAAAAAATGCTTAGGTAGCTATTATAGTGATACTACAAGTGCCCAGTGCAGAAATGTTAATGAGGTATCATTATTTTTTATACTACCAGTAATGACACCATCTTACTTTCTGGAAGACATTAAAATAATATAAACCCAGGCACAATAGTTTAAAATAGATATTTAAAAGAGTAATAACATTAATCGATGGATTTGATCTTTATGTTAATTTCGGTTACTAATCGAGATTTAAATAATGTTGTGCTAGCCATTATAGTTATATTATAAGTACCCAGTGCAGAAATGGTAATGGGGTGTCATTATTTTTTAGACTACCTATAATGACATCATTTTATTTTCTGCATTACTTTAAAACATATAATAATGAGTTATTTAATATTTTTCGGCACTGACAAGGGTATATATAGGCACATACTTGTGTGCAGCGTGTCATTTATGTTTTTATATCAGATATCACATGTCGAAATAATTCAAATTATAGACTAGATAGGTTCGATTCCTAGCAACAGCACATTTTAATATAAAAAAATCATTTATCAACAAAAATAGGTTTTTTTTTATAAAATTTAGTTTTTTTGGAAATTTATTTATAGACTCATTGTAAGTACTGGTAAGGATATAAATAAACTAGTGCGTAAGCATAACTAATTATTTTCCTCGACATTCCCCCATATAAAAGTAATAAGAAATGTAATAGGAAAAGTAACTACCCAGCAAAAAAAAAATTGGAAATAATGCTTTCCAAACTTCTTCTTTTACTGCTTCACAAGTATTCGTTAGTGTATTTTTACTGCTTGTTTAGAAGTAATTCTGAACAACTTCAAAAATCACTTCTTTCATTGCTTTTAAAGTATCTGTTAGTATATTTTGACAGCTTTTTTAGAATTAATTCTGTACAACATCCAAAAAAAAATTACGTAAGAATTGTTTCTTAAGCATAATTACCTCTAAAAGTGATCCTAAAAAGGGTTTTTGGTATCATTTGGTATTTGTAAAGAGATAATTGCGGATTAGATTCCTGGAGGGACCAATAATTTTAAAATTTTTTTAGTTTTTTTTAATTTTTTTATTTTTTTTAATATTTATTATTAGTTTGTTTAAATTCAATATTTTTTTTAATTTTTTAAAAATATATTATAAAATGAAAATGATGAAAAATTGCTTTTTGTGCGCTTATAAAAATAGTATTGAAAACAATACTGAATTGCAGTATTGTTTTCAATACTGCAATTCAATTCGTTCATTTGTTTAAAGAGTACTTTTATTGAAGAGAATAACGCACAACATCTCGCAATGACAAAGTGGTGTTTTTATGACATTTAACTTTCATATCAAAGAATAGCTCAGCGGTAGAGAGGTAGGCTAGCAATCATGAGGTTGCAAGTTCGATACCCGGTGGCGGGAATAAAAAACTTTTGTAAAATAAAAAAACATAAAAGAGCTTCCTTTGCACTGGTTCAAAAAGTACTGAAAAAATTTTGAAGTGGGAGTTTTTCTCTCCTATGACAAGTCAATGTTAAAATCATTAGTGTTTATGTTAAAAAAGAAATACATCTAGATCAGGACTGGCAAAACTATGACACGCGTGTCAGTAGTGGCACGCGAGTGAATTTTAGGTAGCACGCGACGTTTTGTTGGATATTTTCAAAAAATTTAAACTATTAGAATACCGGCAAAAAATTCAGTTAACCCTTAAATTTCGTTACAAAAATTTGTGATTTAACTCCATAATGGTGAAATCGTCTTTTAAAATTAATAAAACTCTGTATTGCCACCATATTTTCCCAGGTAGACAAATACAAACGGCACAATGTCGGCCCTGTATCGGAGACGGTAGTACATGTACTGGCAAAGCGTCGGATTTTTAACTTTCACTGTACTGGCATGTTGTCGAAATGATAACACCAATAAACGCTTGGCCGTGGTTATTTCCCAACGTTGGCGAAGGCTTGGGATTTTATTTTTTTGGTATTATCCCAGTACATTTAATAACAAATTTAGTAGTTTGCTAGAACTTTACTGTCCTCTTAGTATACATCACAAATTTTTAATGTATTCTTCCGAAACTTCACAAGAAAAGAATGTCTCTTCACATGAAAAGATGTCTCTCTTACATAAATAATTGTGTAATAGATGTAAAAATACGTAAAATTTATAAAATTGTTGATTTTAATAGATTAAAAAAAGCTCGTTAATTTTCAGAAAACAGTACTGGCAAAGCACGTTTTAAGTAGTACCGGCATTTCGTAAAAAACAGTGCTCTTCCAGTACAACTTTTGTTGTAACGTCGGCAATTTCTACCTGGGTTGTTTAAAGGAATATGGAATATTTAAACTTCTTCTAGATTGAAAGAAGTTTAAATGTTTCGATGAGAAAATGCCTTATAATCGGAGAAATAAAAAGTACCAGAAAATTGCACAAAAATGGTAAACAATTTGTAATAAAATTGGATCTAAAACATTAAGTTTTTTTAAAGGGAAAATAGGTGCTACGAAATATAGGCTGAATGAATATAGGCTGAATATAAGTTGAATGTAACCCAGTGTAGAAAATCATTACCAGATATGTGGTTATGTAACTACATGCTTGGTAATGGTAACTAGTTACTTTTGTTATTACATTTCTTATTACCTTTATATGGCGATGTCACGAAAAATAATGAGTTATGGTTACACACCATCATACGAAAAATCAAAAAATATATCGTTACCTATGTGCTTACCAGTACTGACAAAAATAATGAGTCTAAAAATAGATTTTCAAAAAAATAAATTATATAAAAAAAAATATTTTTTATTGTATTTTTCTTTTTTTTTAATAAAATTTGCTGGTGCGGGAATCGAACCTGGGTCTACAGATTGCCAGTCAATAGCTCTACCATCTGAGCTATATCGACATCTAATATTTAATAGATAAAAACATAACTGACCTGCTGCACACAAGTAAGCTTACTCGCCAACATACAAAAAATCAAAAAATATGTGGTTACATATATCCTTACCAGTGTTTAAAAAATATTGAGTCTAAAAACAGATCTCAAAAAATTTTCAAAAAAAATCTAAAATATTATTTTGTATTTGAAATAATGATAAAAATAAGTCATTATCCGTAACTCATTATTATATGTTTTAAAATAATGCAGAAGGTAAGTGGGTGTCATTACTGGTAGTCCAAAAAATAATGATATGTCATTACCGTTTCTAAACTGGGAAGTTTCATAATGAAATAACCCCCTTTGTTGGAATTCGAAATTGGGTTTTGATCGTGTTTCGCGGAGCCATTTCATCTGAAATAGAAATTTCTGTGTTAAAATTCATAATATTTACTTTTTATTCATTATTATGATGATAAAACCGCGCGATTTTTTTAACAAAATCAAATTTTTGCCCGAAGCACATTTTTCAACTAGTTTCTTACGTACATAAGTTTGGCGCCCAATAATTTAACTTTTTTTTAACAAAATGAAATAACCACCAAAAAAGGAATAATCCCCCCAAAAAAATTAAAAGGCAATAATGTTCAAATTGTTTTAATTTTATTTCATTGTGGATTTTTTCATAATGAAATAATTTCAATATCTAAAGATTAAATAAACCCCCAAAAATTAACTTACCGTCAAACATTTTTACGTCATTTCTTGGATGTTATTTAATTTATCTCTTTTGGTTATTTCATGGGGGTTATCCGTAGCGCTGATAAATATGTACATATGCGATGATGTTTTTAAGAGAAATTTTACAAATATTAAAAATTTTTAAAAAGGCAAATTAAGGTGGCACGCGAGAAATTTTTACAAAAAAAAAATTTCTCCGTTTCTGGCACGCAGAAAAAAAGTCTTGCCACCCCTGAACTAGATCATCAATTGTAGTGCTTTTTCTACTGCTTCGACATCTCTTATTTTGCTGGATAGTTACTATTACCAAATGGTGAGTTATATAACCCATTAAGTTTGTAATCTGAGGGAACTTACCTACACCCAGAAAACAGATTCGGTGCTGACAACCCCATTTGTTGCCAATCGAATGGTTCCGTTGCAACAAATGAATTTTTCGGTTGCGGCTACCGAATTATTATTGATATAACTAAAATTCCGTTGCTACAGTCAAATTAGTCCTGTATCAATTGGTTTTCTGTTGCCACAACTGAAAAATTCGGCTCCCACAACCGAACCATGCGATTGGCTACAAATGCGGTTATCAGAAGTGAATCTGTTTTCTGGGTGTATAGATGTTCCTTCTTGCTAGACTTAGTGTTTCTTGTCAGTTCTTTACCAGCCACAAAATGTTGCTATAAAATTTTTTTTACACAAATTTTACTCTTTCAAATATCTGTCAACTGCAAGTATCTACTGTAAACAGAACAATCATTGTAAGCATCACTACACTAAACGGAAAAAAGTCAGCAACCGATACAAAATACAAACAATAAGAACGAACAACCAACCGTCAGGTGAGGTCGCCTTTACAAAAATCAAACAACAAAAACGTAGACAACGTCTTCTATTAGAACTTTATATAAAATATCAATAGCAAAATATCTTTAAATGTTGCTGTATGTGTAAGAATATGCGATTTTTTTTCGAATAGTTGTTTGTCTATCAAAATATATTTTTTATACTTAAAACGTCTAGGCGAAAAAATAATAACAAAAAAAGCCGACTACAATGAAGACGACGGACGATAAAATTAATTTAGATATTTTGTATACAGAAAAAAAAATATCATGAGTCAAAAGAATCATATAAAATACAACGAAGATGGCAAGGTAACACAGATACAAGTCGATCAAAAATTTTGTTGAATAAAATTTACATTCACACAATATTTTTAAAAAGTGCAATATTGCTTCAATAGATGGCAGCAAAGTAAAAGCAACATAAGCAACAAAATTGTGATTTTCAAAGAACTGTCTATACAACAATTTATTCAGAATATGTTTTAATTTATGTGCAATTACCAGTAATTTTTTTTTTTTCTTTTAAGAGAAAACAAAATTTAATTTATTAACAACTATAGATAATAAGGGGTTTCCGTACTAAGATTTCACTTTTTTCCCGCAACGATTATTGGTGGAATTTCAATATCGTTATTTGTTTAGTTAATAGCCGAAATTATTTTAAATATCAATTTTTTCACCATGCCAAACCATTCTTGTTCAAGTCCAAAGAGGCAGGCGGCTGTTGGTCGTCTTAAATCATTAGGCTTGTATCTCTTTATAGAAGAGTAATAATAAACAACAACACAGCAACAGCAGCAGCAAAAACAGCAGTTGGTGTTGTTTTTATTATTATTATTATCAAAAAAAAAAGCTCAAGGTAACTAATCTTTTAATATTCTTGAATTATTTTCGCGCATTAGCTAAAGAATTTCACGTATGAGTGGAACTAATCGGTAAAACGAGAATTATATACTATACTAAACAACAACATCAAGAAAAATATCAAAGAATGAGGTAGAAAATACGTTTTATTTGGTTGAATGTATTATGACTATGATTACGATGATGATTTTGTTATATATTGTATCCATCAGACAGGCGGGCAAACTAACAGACACCGAAAATTGTTGTTTTGGAGGCAGGGCTTTATTCAAATAGATTCAACTACTTTTATTTAGATATGTATGTTGATATTTTTCCAATTTTAGGTGGTAAATTTAAAACCTGATGAATAGTTTAGCTTGAGGTCAGTTTTGTTTAATAAATTCCAATATTTCGCGACCCTTTGGCTGACATCTTCAGGAATAAGTATACATTTAATAATGCACTCTACCCCCCCCCCCCCCCCCCCCCATCAATGACTTTGGTTTAAATTTATTAAAAAATACTGAACTAGAGCTTAATTTGTCACCAGCTTTAGAGATTAAAATTAATTTGTTATTATCTACTAGGGTATTCAATTAATCGGCTTTGTATTATGATCGATTAATCGTGCAAATAATTATTCGGGTTTTTTTCTTAACCGGTTAATCGAACAAAATTTTAAAATTAATCGATTAATCGAAAAAAATTTCTGTAAAATAATATACATACACTTGTTGTGTTTTTAATAATTTTATTTAAAAAAAGGAACAAAAATAAATTCAGTAACTCTTCTGAAATTCATAAAAATAAAAAAATTTAATAATTGAGATGAGATTTTGTCAATATTTTTATTTTTTCTGTCCCCTCTTTTACATATTAAAATTACAAATAAATCCAAATCGGGGAGAACCACACGCGAAAGAAGAATATAAGACCTCGTATATTAATTTGTATATCTTTCGTATGCATTGAATATATAAAAAAAGTGTTGCCAGAAAATTTCGTTCCAAATATGCTAATTCACCAAAAAAAATATGCTAAATTCTGCTAAATCGCGATAAAAAGAAATATATTGTTACGAAAATAGTTTGGCCTAGTATAGAAAACTCTGGACTTTTCTAGAAGAAAATAGCCCAAGAGACGGGATGGACAAAATACATCAATCTGGCAACGTAGTACTATATTTAATTGTACACCTAAGTATATGCTATGATTAATTATGCATCAGAATTGTATACTTGCTTCACTTTAAGAGTTTGTGTGTGTGTGTAGTCTTTAAGCGTAATGTAGGTTTATTATAACAGTTTGTGTGTATGTATAATGTTAAGCCTAATGTAGAGTAATATTGTATAGTTGGTTGAATATAAGTGTTTGTATGTGTGTATAGTCTTTAAGCGTATGTAGAGTTAAGTATAGCATGCTAGAATTATCCAGTATGTTGTAGAAGAATGGCTGTTACTACCCTACGGGAAATTTTAACAAACTGTCACCGAACTGGCCCCTTTATTTGAAATAGACTGGTCACTTTTACATGGCGTTGTCATAGGAGGGGGAAATTGACCCCTTGTGACATGTCACAAGACAAATCCCAGGACAGGTCCCTGAACTTTGTTTTTTATGAGAGTTCAGTAACCTGTCCTAGGATTTGTCTTGTGACATGTCATAAGGGGTCAATTTCCCCCTCCTATGACAACACCATGTAAAAGTGACCAGTCTATTTCATATAAAGGGCCAGTTCGGTGACAGATTGTTAAAATTTCCCGTAGGGTATATAAGGCGCGTGTTAACATTAGTAAAGGAGAAGTTGATTATTAACATTTGTGCTGTTAAGACCGCGAATTAGTATCGTGTTAAAGTTAGTAGCGCTCTAGTAATCGCCATAATAGAGAGAGTTTGTTAATAAGTAGTAGTGTGTAAATAAATAAGAGCGTCTAAGCTATTTCAAACATAAGTGTGTGTTTTGGTTATTATAATTGGCTGCTATTAACGCTGTGAGGCTGGTTTATCTAAGGGAGATAAACGAACGTTTTATAAGGTAAAACGTAACAATTGGTGTCAGCGTTGGGACTGGTTATTTTGATTGCAATAGAAAAGATTCCGGCTTATTTAAGGAAAATAAACCAACGTTTTTAAAAGGTAAAAACGTAACAATATGCTAAAAATATGCCAAACATAAAATTACAAAAATGTTGAAATATTCATTATGCTAAAAATCTGCTAAATTACCACATACAAAATTATGCTAAAATTCTGCTGCATAAAAATTATTGCAATTTTTACTTTATTAGCCGCATTTTTGTTATGTTTTCGTATTAGATAAAAAATTTTGACGGTTTTTTTTTAATGTATACGCGTTTAATGATTTAAAAAAGTATTGTATTCATTGTTGAAAAAAATAATAAAATTGAATCTTGCGTGGACAAAAATATGCTAAAAATCTGCTTTTGTCAAGCGAAATATGCTGAAAATCTGCTAAATTTAGCAGAAAATATGCTAAAATGGCAACACTGCATAAAAACGTAAATGTAGAGAGGAATTCTGTTGAGAATTGATTTTCCCTCTATGTTACCGTACTTCCATCCCTTTATTTTATTAATTCAGAGTGCTCACTAAACAAGCTTTATTACATTGAGGATTAATTACACTGTGAGACAAATGGTAGGGGTCAGTGATCGGGAAGGGTTCAAACTACCGGGGAAAGTTATATCGGTAAAAAAGAAGTTATACGTGTCCCGGCGTTTCGCTGGGTCAAGCCTAGGAATCGAGATATATCGAATTGACCTTTGGTGGTCTTTTTTTATGACATAACTCGAGAACCACTAGTCCGATTTTGCTCAATTTTAAAAAAATTACAATTCCTTTAATCTGTTCATATAACGTTTTTCTATATACTCAACAGTTTTGCCGGTAAAAATAAATGTATGAAGAAAAAAATATTTTTTGCCTAAAATATTAAAAAAAAAGTAATAAACAAAAGGTTATTGATTTTTATGGTAGCGGTAACAAACATTTATTTTTACCGGCAAAACTGTTGAGTATATAGAAAAACGTTATATGAACAGATTAAAGGAATTGTAATTTTTAATTTATTTAAAATTGTTTGAGCAAAATCGGACTAGTGGTTCTCGAGTTATGTCAAAAAAAAGATATATCTCGATTCCTAGGGGTGACCCAGCGAAACGCCGGGACACGTATAACTTGTTTCTGACCGATATAACATTTCCCGTCGGTTTCATCCCATCCCGATTTTGACTGTCGCATAGTGTAATCAATTTCGTTGTTAAAATTCGTTTTTAGTATTTTCTGTGTATTGTCCATAAAAACACGGAGAGTGTAAGCATATCTCCGTTACTCTTTAGCATTTTCGAGTAAATGCTATCGGGCTCAGGGATTAAAAGTCACCAAAAGAAGAAAAGGCGTATCTGATTCCTTTCCATTGGTTTTTTAATAGAATCAAGCTTTGCTGTATTAACTATTTGGAAGATTACACAGATTCTAGCCCTTTCCTTCGTACCATTGTGCAGCTCCTCACAAAAATTCCTATTACAGTTTGGTTTGCTGCACCTTTTTCTTATAATTCTTTTGCATAAAACGGAAATTGTTCTAGTCCTTAAATTTTTAATAATTAACCAATAAATCCGTAAAGGGCATAACAAATTCTGTTGGATCAAATATTTTACTCTTACATACGTACATTAGAGCGTACCACCTTACAGGCAAAAAAAAAAAAAAAAGTGAGCCGTACACCCTCCAATATGAAGTATTTTTGCAAGGAGGTTTCAAAAAAATTTTATTTATTTTTTATGCCGAACGTAGGGGTCGGTTTTTTACATTTTTTTCTCTCGAGTAGACCAGTGTTTTGCTTTAAGGACATTTTGACCTCAAGTATCCCGTTCTAGTAGTTACCCACCAGATCTCAGTTGCTACGACCCTAATGTACCACCCTAATGTCAGAAAATTAAAGCTCGCAAAAAATCATTAAACTTTTGCTAAGGAAGTTTTTCGCTAAACCCAGTAGAATTTTTTTTATATATTGGTTGCCGAACGTAGGGGTCGCCTTTTTAAATTTTTTTTAATTGGATTTTTACTATATAGCAAAACACTGGTCTCCTCGAGGCCAAAAAATCGATTTATCACACTTTAAAATCCGATTTTAGATGCCAAAGCTATAACTAAAAACTAAAAAAGGCGACCCCTACGGTCGGCAAAAAATTTTTTTTTCGAAATCGCCTTCCAAAAATACTTCATATTGGAGGGTGTACCACGAACTTTTTTTTTGAGGTACGGTCTAATGTACATATATAGATCTGATTTCAAAGTCTATGTACCTTGTAATATACAGCTTGCTTCCACGTGTAATGAAATGTTTTTTTATAGAATATTATTTTCATAAATGGCAATAAAAGGTTGTAATTTATTTATTTTCTGTCTTTAATAACTAGTTTGTTTGAATATATTAGGAATAATTAAACAATGTTTGTTAGCTGGCTGAGAAGTTGAATTTATTTATGCATTTTTTGTTACACGTGTTTGTAACTAATACTTAATTGACAATAATTATATTAAAAATATATTTATTTTTGTTCTTAGAAGGTTTTTTTAATGACAAATCAGCATGAAATTTAAATGGAAAACAAAAAATTCCTTACGCCCACCGCTAGTTACAATGATTTTTAAGTAAACTAATATAAATAATTCAAATCTAAACTCATAAAAATAAGTCTGTAAAATAGCAGAAAAAGCTATTGAAAATTACTTAAAAATTATCTGGCAGAAAAAATTGCCGAAATTAGCGAAATGTTTTGCTCTTTGCTCTTTCTTCTGATTACGATAATATTTAAACTATATATTTGGCGTTGAAAATCTACTATGGAACAAATATTAAAATTTTAATTTATCGCTTTATTTAGGCGATATAGCACAACAAAGATTGAAGACGTATCTAGAAACCCAGTAGTTAAATAATTTCGGTTTTTGCTATAAATAACACTATCAGTAAAATAAAATTACGTACCGAAAATCAATTGATGTTATTTCAGATGTTATGGCGATTTTCGCTTTTTGATAATTACGATATTTGGCGAATTTGGCACTAAACATACAAATAAGTAGTGATATACCTCTATATCGATAACTCATTATTTAATACCTCCCATATACATAAGTATTGATGTATCACAATATTAGTAACGTATTACTTTAGGTTTCTAAGTAAAACCAGAGTAAAGGGTTACCCATTGCCAGGCAATGCGTGAAAAAGGTCCAACCCATTACCAAGGTTTTGCTGGGTCATTACTGAATTTTTTAGTTGGTTCAATTGAAAAGCAATTGCGACTAAATTAATTTCAGTGTGACAAGATAAAATCGAAAAAATCAGTTGCAGCGACAGAACCATTCAATTGGCAACAAATGCGGTTGCCAGCACGAATATCTTTCTGGGTGTAAAAAATATATTTTGTATTCTATTATATCAGTTGAAAATTAAAATTAAAAAAACAAGATCAAAATCACAAAGATTAAAAACCATTTTTAAATACGGTACAAAATACAAAATATTTAGGATTAAAGTACTGAAAAAAAAATTGCAACTAAAACGAAATTATCAAAACATAACACTGTGAGACAAATGGTAGGGGTCAGTGATCGGGAAGGGTTCAAACTACAGGGGAAAGTTATATTGGTAAAAAAGAAGTTATACGTGTCACGGCGTTTCGCTGGGTCACCTCTAGGAATCGAGATATATCGATTTGACCTTTGGTGGTCTTTTTTTTGACATAACTCGAGAACCACTAGTCCGATTTTGCTCAAACAATTTAAAAAAAATAAAAATTACAATTCCTTTAATCTGTTCATATAACGTTTTGCTATATACTCAACAGTTTTGCCGGTAAAAATAAATGCACACAGAAAACGAATTAGTTGTGGTAACCGAATTCGTTGCCAACCGAATTTTGGTAGTCACATGTACTATCACATTATTCGGTTGCGGTTCTTAATAAATTTTATTGTGAATATTGAATTTTCAGTTGTGCCTACTGAATTCCAAAAATTTATTTGGTAAACCCAACCGTATTGACAAACATTGGTAGATCCAACCGAATTTTGAATTCCTACCAAATGGAACATATGTATATTATATATTTATTTTCTTTTTATTTTTTATTAATTAATTGCAATATTAATACATTAAAACGTATAAAAAACACTGTTATGTAAAAAACATACACTCCATTCTATGGGAAAACTCCAGCTCAGCGAAAAATAGACAATTTCGCACAGATAAAGCATCATTTCACAATATTAATACAGCACATTGGTCAGGGACTTTATTTAGCAGTATTTTGAATGACTATTTCACATCTATAAATAAAAAAAAAATTGAAGAAAGATTTACTGACCTTCATACATTTAATTCAAACCATTTAATTTACCATTTTAATGCATTTGGTTGCAGGCTGATATCAGCCGTATTCCACAACATTTCCACAAATCAAATATTATTACACTATTACTACATGATATTTTTTTAAAATATATTTCTTGTATTTTTTGTATTGGTTTATTTTTTTATAAAAAAATTCTAATTGTTTTTTACTTTTCTTATATGACATTTAAAAATTAAAATTTTATTATTATTTTATTTGAATAACCAATTTATCAGTTACAGTTACCAATATTATTTATATTTAAATTATTTGGTATTTGGAACAATTAATTCAGTTACAGTTTTGTATTTATATTAGTTGTGTTCACCAAAGTTGCACAAACAGTTTCTTTTTGCTATTTTGGATGTCATAACCGAAAATCTATTTGAAGATACCTCTAATGTATTTTTAACATTGGATGGCATAACCAACATTCAATAAAAAATTGTTAATAAAGAACTAATACCAAATATTTGTTGCATTTTGGTTATTACAACCAACATTTAATTTCAATAGTTAGTAAAAGGCAAACAGTGTGCCAAATAAGAATTTTAAAGAAGTTGTGACTACAGAATCGATTTGAAACAATTTAGTTTGACCTTAATTGGTTGCAAAGCCCGATTGTTGTTTCAAAAATAATCTTCATTTAGTTACAATTTCTAATTTTATGTTATTAACGTAGACTTTTTACTAATACAATTGACAATATTTCATCGATATTATAATTTTATAGTAGTGGTAGAATTTTGGTAATCGTAGTTGATTTCCAACTGATTTGTTTTCTGTGTGTACGAAGACCATAGTAAAACATCTGACTGGCACTATTGCCAACTTGTTTCCTAAGAAAATCGCTAAATAAAAGTAAAAAATCGCTAGGAAATGGCTGCTAATAAAAACAAAGTAAGTCATGTTTTATCCCACTAGATGCGTTAAAATATTGCTAGATTTAAATAGCTAAATTGGCAATAGTGCTGATGGGACTTGACATTTTGTTTTGTTTACATTTTTAGTCGGGTTGAGCCATAAGGAATTTTCAGTACGGCGCACTATGCTTCGTCCCATGGACAAAAATCAAAAAAAAAAATGTTATCTCAAATTGTGATTAAAGAAGGATTTTTTTTAAACATAAGAAAGTAACTCAAACAAATGTAAAAAAAATATTTGGTGTGATTGCTATTGCCGCAAAGAGAGGGCGCTAAACTCACAGAATTTTATGCAAAAATTACCTAACAGAAAAATGGATTTTAATTGTTTCACTAAAATAATTCTCAAAAATACATTTTTTTAAAAACTTATTCAGAGATTTGTTTTTTTATTACTTGAATATATTTGTAGTTAAACTAAAATATGTATTTTAGTATATGTTTACAAAACAATTATTTTTTATTGCTCCGAAAAACGCTTTTTTTTTAAATCCAAAAATTACTTAAGTTTGATGGAGTATAAAAAAAATTATATAAAATTAGATATTTTCTTTTTTTTTGTAAGTTTATACTGTTATATAATAGATCATTAAAAAATTAATTACTATTTTTTACCACATATTAAAAAAAAAATTGATTTTTTGAAATCCCTAAATTCATGATTTTACACAAATTTCACTCTTAGTGTTTAGTATTGAAACCATGTTAACCCTCCATTTTAGGTATAGGATGTGTACAGTGAACTTATTAAAAACACTACGAGGAACATTTTTGTGGAACATTTTAACCCTCTAACTCTTCAATGAAAGGGAATTTTTTGGGCCTTTAAAAAGGGACAAAAAAGACCGCTAAGTTGAAGTGTTAGAGGGTTAAAATGTTCCACAAAAATGTTCCTCGTAGTGTTTTACATAAGTTCGCTGAACACATCCTATACCTAAAATGGAAGATTCCCATGGTTTTTCTCCCTAAAATCCAGGTTTGTGGGACATTTGAGCGCCAATTCTGAATAAGTACGAAATTAACCATTAAACACATTTTAAGTTTTTACTTATTACTGGCCTTTAAGTTAAATTTTCAATGCTGATGTCTTCAGAGACTTACAGTAGAATTTCATGACAAATATTTTTGCGGAACATTTTAACCCTCTAACTCTTCAACTTACGGGTCGTTTTTGTCCCTTTTTAAAAAGGGGCCAAAAAAGTCCCTTTAATTGAAGAGATAGAAGGTTAAAATGTTCCACAAAAATATTCCTCGTAGTGTTTTACATAAGTTCACTGAACATACCGTATGCCTAAAATGGAGGATTCACATGGTTTCCTATATTAATCCTATTTAATTTTTTTTTTTTAGAAAAATCATTTTAATCGTTCAAAATTCATTTTTTGTGAATCGATTTTACCCAAATTTGGCACAAAAATGGCTTGACTTTTTGGAGGTTTTATAAAGATTTTAAAATTAAGGATATATAGATATGCTTACTATGATGTATTCTTATTTTCAAATTCTCTTGAAATGTGACCACAAACAGTTTTTCACCTCTACTGAAAATTTTTAAAATTTTGAGTTAATACCCTCTTGTTGATCAAGTGCGATATATTTTTAGACTCAATATTTTCTCAGCACTGGTAAGGATATATATTAGAGCGGGTCGATTTGTAGGGAGTGAAAAAATTCACCAATTTCCCTATGATTTCCGTATTCTATGGGTTATTCCATGAAAATTTGCCGAAGGAACCATACCTCTATCGTTAAAATCGAGTCCCCTACTTTTTGTTGGTAGATTTTTTCCCAAATTGACGTTCGTATGAAATATTACCTACACGTTCACATCCATAACTCAAAAACTATCGATCGGGTTTAATCGCCAGTAGGCGCGTTGGAAAGGTGAGCTCATTTTGATCAATTTACAAAAAAACATCTCCAACATTGGTCCAACGGTTCAAAAGTTACGGACATTTTTGTCCAAATTTTGGAGCATTTTTCCATTTTTTTCATGATTTTGTCCAAGAATATTACTTTCATGGCCATTTTTTTGGCTCAATCCATTATTTTATTCAATTTACAATTCAAAACGAAGAGTTTAAGCCCAAATTTATCGAATTCGGTTGATTAATTCATGCGATATTGCTAAAACAAAATAACACATAAAACCAAATTTTTGTTTTTTTTTTCCCTTTTTATTTTTTTTTTGTACAAAAATTCAAATTAAGAGATAATAAAGTATCTATCAACCTATTATCAAAAAAAATATTCAGTTTGAGTGTAGTAAAAGACAAAATGTGAAAAAACCATTATTTTTTCTGAAAGTCTTGTTTGCTTTCAAGTCTGGGTGTTTTCGTACGGCTCTCTAATGTCGTCGCCATAGCGCCTTCTACATTCTTTCCTGCAACTCGTTTAGCAGTGGCAGCCAGCAATTGGACATGTCTTTCCGTTCCTTGAATGTGTAAAGGAATTTGTGGATCATCGAACGGTGGCACTTCGTAATTTAAATATCCCTCCACATGTTCATACGAATAACTTTGCGTAAACGGTGGTTCGAATAAAATGGTATCGTCATTTAAATCAATCATATTTGTATATTCCGTACAATTAAAGTTTATAAGAGATTTTTTATAAACTCTAAGTTCCGTTGGGTCGACAATATCTCTTCGGTAATGTAAAATCTTCTTTATAGCAATGTTTCGTTTTTCCATTCTATCATCAAATAACATAGATAGCAAGATATTTTCTGAGTGTGCAAAATATGGATTATCTTGAATTACTGTATTTACAACTCCAAGTAAATTCGGTGGTAAAAATCGTGTCCAAGTAATAAATTTAAAAAGTAATGTACTACCGTATGCGGCAGAGCTATAATACTTAACATTGAAATACATTGGCGTGTATACTTTTATTATATAGTTAGCCAGAATTTTTAAATTTTCAGTTGGATTATTAGTTGTCACATACAACCGTAATAATCAATTGGCTTTGGTGAGCCAACGAGAATGTGCAATTGGCCCTGGTTTTATGTGAGACAAATCCGCAGGAACCACACCATTAGAAATTGCATTGGCCATTAACATCAAGTACCTCGAATCAGTAGATAATTCTTCTGGATTTAAATCACCAGGAGGCATATTTTCCAAAGCGATTTCCTCAAAATCGGTTACCACCTGAAAAGAAAACATAAAAGCTAAAAAATAGAATAAAAAATGGTAAAGAATCAGCTATAAAAATTACATACCGGAAGATTTTCACAATCAGCAATTTTTGAGCTCAACTTTCCGGTAGTTGATCGTGGTCCAGTGGTGGTTGATTTGTCTAAAGTGTCAAACAAATGTCTAAACGGCAGCTCGTTAAAGTGCAGAAGACACACAAACCAGTGCAGTGGTCTCTTTAACTGTTTTTCGAATAGTCGCAAAATTCCACCGTGTACGCCAGTATTTGTTGGTTCACCATCAGCGCATATGGCAATTAATGAATCTAGAGACAATTGTTTTTCTTGGAAGAATTCGATCAATTTGTTGACTTTGCTTGCCGCAGTTTCACTTTCTAGTTTTGTGTAGCCTATCAATTGAGATTTTGGTTCCCTCAAAACAACTAGATGAGGTTCTTTAACCATCCTTGGATGCAATTTCTCATCAATTTTTTCTACAGTTAGAGCATCATTTTTCCTGCCGTCGAATGAAAATGATATCAAATTCGAGCCATCATACCGCTTACGAAGTGCGTCTCAGTAACTGTAAACTCCGTAACCACAATTGTTTGCGTCAGGTTTCATTCAAATAAATGTAGATAAATGTTTAAAATATTTTAAAATAACCATAAACAGAGGTGATTCAACTAATATTTATGCGTCAAAAGACGATTCAACTAATAATTTTGCATCAAATCAAAAAAAGTTATCAGTTTTTTACCCTAAGCTGCTGGTGCGAAAAACGATTGATTTTGCATTTCATTGGTTTTGAATCGATATTTCGAGTCATTACTGACATTAGTTTGACAAATTAAATTTGTTTCACACAATTTAAGAATTTTTTGATCGTGAAATGTTATGTTTTTAATATATTATTTTGTAACTGCGCAACCGCTGTTTGGATTTTAAAAAATTTTATATTTTTGAAAAGCATTTAAAAGGACCAAAAATACAAAATTAAAAAAAAAATAAAATTTTTTTTCGCGGAATGAATTGTATTTTTATTCGCGAAAACGCCAATTTGATAAACACAAATTATATATCATATAAAAATACAATTCATTCCGCGAAAAAAGAAATTATTTTTTTGTTTCACACAATTTAATAATTTTTTGATCGCGAAATGTTATGTTTTTAATATATTATTTTGTAACTGCGCAACCGCTGTTTGGATTTTAAAAAATTTTATATTTTTGAAAAGCATTTAAAAGGACCAAAAATACAAAATAAATGAATGAATTGTATTTTTATTCGCGAAACCGTCAATTTGATAAACACAAATTATATATCATTGGAAAGCAAGTTGAAAACCCAAATACGAAAAACTAATAAATTGAAGAAAATTCGTACGCAATTTTTTTTGTTATATCTTTTGCTTGCAGAAATGTAAACTCCGTTACAACAAAAAAAAATTAAAATTGTGCAAAAAAAGTTATTGCGACAACTTGTAGAAGAGATTTTTTGCAATTAGGTTTATAATGACTAAACTTACTGATTCCATTAAGAAAAAACCGAAATATTAACACTTTTTGCTTCTCACAAATTTGATCCAAAAATTTATCACATTTTTTGATTTCACCCATATATATATGGCCTTGAATGCAGTGTAACTAATTCATTGTTTTCTTTCCTATTCAGCTTTCTGTTATTGTCTTTTACTCAGAAGTGATCAAACACAGACACATACAAACATAATATTAATATTATAATACTTTTAGATGTTACATTGCATTCAATGCCTTACTGGGGTGAAATGGCTAAGCTGTGGGGATATGTTTTCGAATCCCACAGTCGACGGTTTGTTGAAAAATTTTCACATAGAGACAATAAACATATAAACAATTAACAATTTGCTTATAACATTTTTTTTTATTATTAATACTCGTAAATGTTTCCTTTTACGGAACGGCGGAAAACAGCCTTTGAATTCAGTGAACGTCATTTTTTTTCTTTCTTTGTTGAATTCACTGAACGTAATATATTTTTTGTTTTTTTTTTTTGTTTTACTGAATGAAAATGAAATTCAATGAATTCAGTGATGAATTAATTCATTTTTTATCCGTCAATTTATAAAATTTAACGCGTTCACCAGTAAATTAATTCATTTGATTTAATAAAAACAACTATAGCAACTGAATTAATTCTTTGAATTCAGTGAATTACTTAAAAAAAAGGAATTCATTCAATTCTAAAGAAATTTGAATTCGATTGGTAGTGAATTCCATCAAGAACGTATTAGTTCTTAAAAAACTGGTCTTGTTCTGGGCGCCACATACTCCCATTTATACCTGTATTCGACTTGTTCAGCCAATAAGTTGGTCCTGTTACTCTTATTTTACATTTGTGCATCACATAATATTGTACAGTTTCCCTACGCAATTTTATATATCACAATCCATTCAAAGTGAAAAAAGTCTTTAGATTTTTTTTACAATTTAATTAAAATTAACAAGAATAAATTTAATTATCTAACAAAATTGCTACTTCATAGCAATAAGTTTATAGCACGTCCGTTTCCGTTTTAAAATGACTCGACTGACTAAACGAATAAATGTATGAATGAATGAATGAATGAATGGATGGATGAAATGACTGACATTTGCAAATGCTTATTTATGTAATGGCAGCAGAACAAGAACTAACAAATGAATGAACGGATGGACAGACAAAACGGACTTAACCGGTAGTTGTATCAAGTAATGGTAGAAGTCAGTACCATTGTGACTAAATAAAGTATTGAAATGAACAAGGAACAAAAAAAAACAAAACCAAGCTAGCTACTGCTACCGCCTGCTGTCTGTATGATCTCTTCTAAGACAATAGCAACAAACACCATAACCTTACCTTATGCAAGTGAAGATACAATAAACATTATTAAAAAACTATAAGAGACCCCCTTTTTTTGTTATTTTTTGCATAGTTAGAAATACACTTAAGTGCTTACTGTTTGTTGATCTAGTTATAAAAATGAATAACTAGGAATACAAAAAACAGAATATACTTAACAGAAACCTAAATGTCAGATTGCATGCTTGGACAGGTGTGTTTTGTATTTATTTTTTATTACAATCTTTTAGTTAAGATCTTAACCAAACAACAAAACTCCAGTTGTTTTATTTACTTGAGTGCTTAGACGTTTGGCGATTTAAAAATGCCCTACTGCAGCCTAATGTTGTTTAGGAAATTAAAAGTTTCTTAAAGGTTTTAAAAAAATGTAAAATTTAAAGTCATTATAGTTTTAATGTTTTTTTAAATATGATACATGGAAGTTTTAGGCACTGAAGCCTGAGCTGTTTTAAAAGCAAATGTTATCCGCAAATTTCCTTGCTTAAGCCAATTAATATCAAATAGAGATACTGAACTTTTCTTACCCTTGGTCCCTTGGTTGGGCGCCATTAACTTGCCAGACCCCACTTAAACTTTCTCTTTAAGCATTTTGAAAAGTAAACAACATTGTTGTATTTTTCTTCAAGTTTTATTTAAACCTATATTGGTTATAATCTTACTACACTCAAAAAAATAAGTTAGTCTACTAGTTTTCAGCAATTTTTTTGCTGAAGTTCCGTTTTCAGCAAAAGTTTTAGTTATATTTTGTTAGCACTCAACTACTTTTTAACTAATGGTTTACTAATTTATTTTGCTACAAAAATTGTGCTGATAACCGCATTTATAGCGTGGACGACAACCAGATAGACAAGATGTAGATGTCGCAGCTTGTCTGGATGTAGTACAGACAACGGAAATGATAATTAAAAAAACCCTACACAATTTCTATATTTAAATGTTCAGCAAATAAATTAACTAAAGTAAAATTTCGCTACAAGTTTTTTGAGTTTGTTTTTGAGTTTACTAATATTCAGCAAAAACTTTAGTGATTTTAGCAAGGATTTTTTTCATTTGCAATCGAATAAGTGTTAGCAAAACTTTTGCTGAGATTACTATTTTTTTGGTAAAATTCAGCTCGCTGATTTTCAGCAAAACTTTTGCTGAAATTAACAAACTTTTTTGCAAGCACGATCCTGACTAAAAATTTGCTGACACAGCAACATTTTTTGCTGACTTTACTGACTTTTTTTTTTGAGTGTATGATTGAATCTGAACCAGTGTTCTTTGACTCTAGATCGTTTATTAGCATTTTTATTTCTTCAAACCGTAGAAAAGGGATTTTGCTCTGAGTTTTCGGAAACATAGATAACAACTGGGGTTGCCACATGGGCTGCAATAGCCTTGATTGTGAAGTTATTTTAAGTCTCGTCAAATTTCAAACTAAAATGTAATTTGTCAAATTAAAAGCACTTTTATCAATTTAAGGAATTGCCATGAGAAAACAATATATTGCTACGTTTTTACTCTTTAAAAACGTTGGTTTATTATGTGTGTGAAGATACATTCGAATTTAACTAGCAAAGACGCAAACCACATTATTTAGCCAAGATCCGTTTAAGGGTTAACAGAGTATAGGAAACAACAGAAAAACACTATTGTGGACATTTGGAGATAGATTGGTTCACCAAACCAAATAAAATATTTATCATCAAGGCTCTGACTTTCATATTCCACAGTGTCTTACTTCAAATAACTTCCAGAATTCCATAATTTTTGAAATTAAGATTCGAGTATATCTGGCCACTGTGGACATTTGGAGAAAGATGGGCCCACAGAACCAAATACATTATACTTCCACAAGGGTCTAGTTTTCATATTCTATAGTGGCTTAGCCCAAATGATTTTCAGAATTCGTCAATTTTTGATTTTTTATTATAAGTATGTGACGAAATCCTGTCGGGGATTTTTGGCCACTGTGGACATTTGGGGAAAGATGGGCCCACAGAACCAAATACATTATACTTCCACAAGGGTCTAGTTTTCATATTCTATAGTGGCTTAGCCCAAATGATTTTCAGAATTCGTCAATTTTTGATTTTTTATTACAAGTATGTGACGAAATCCTGTCGGGGATTTTTGGCCACTGTGGACATTTGGAGAAAGATGGGCCCACAGAACCAAATACATTATACTTCCACAAGGGTCTAGTTTTCATATTCCATAGTGGCTTAGCCCAAATGATTTTCAGAATTCGTCAATTTTTGATTTTTTATTATAAGTTGTGACGAAATCCTGTCGGGGATTTTTGGCCACTGTGGACATTTGGAGAAAGATGGGCCCACAGAACCAAATACATTATACTTCCACAAGGGTCTAGTTTTCATATTCTATAGTGGCTTAGCCCAAATGATTTTCAGAATTCGTCAATTTTTGATTTTTTATTATAAGTTGTGACGAAATCCTGTCGGGGATTTTTGGCCACTGTGGACATTTGGAGAAAGATGGGCCCACAGAACCAAATACATTATACTTCCACAAGGGTCTAGTTTTCATATTCTATAGTGGCTTAGCCCAAATGATTTTCAGAATTCGTCAATTTTTGATTTTTTATTATAAGTTGTGACGAAATCCTGTCGGGGATTTTTGGCCACTGTGGACATTTGGAGAAAGATGGGCCCACAGAACCAAATACATTATACTTCCACAAGGGTCTAGTTTTCATATTCTATAGTGGCTTAGCCCAAATGATTTTCAGAATTCGTCAATTTTTGATTTTTTATTATAAGTTGTGACGAAATCCTGTCGGGGATTTTTGGCCACTGTGGACATTTGGAGAAAGATGGGCCCACAGAACCAAATACATTATACTTCCACAAGGGTCTAGTTTTCATATTCTATAGTGGCTTAGCCCAAATGATTTTCAGAATTCGTCAATTTTTGATTTTTTATTATAAGTTGTGACGAAATCCTGTCGGGGATTTTTGGCCACTGTGGACATTTGGAGAAAGATGGGCCCACAGAACCAAATACATTATACTTCCACAAGGGTCTAGTTTTCATATTCTATAGTGGCTTAGCCCAAATGATTTTCAGAATTCGTCAATTTTTGATTTTTTATTATAAGTATGTGACGAAATCCTGTCGGGGATTTTTGGCCACTGTGGACATTTGGAGAAAGATGGGCCCACAGAACCAAATACATTATACTTCCACAAGGGTCTAGTTTTCATATTCTATAGTGGCTTAGCCCAAATGATTTTCAGAATTCGTCAATTTTTGATTTTTTATTATAAGTATGTGACGAAATCCTGTCGGGGATTTTTGGCCACTGTGGACATTTGGGGAAAGATGGGCCCACAGAACCAAATACATTATACTTCCACAAGGGTCTAGTTTTCATATTCTATAGTGGCTTAGCCCAAATGATTTTCAGAATTCGTCAATTTTTGATTTTTTATTATAAGTTGTGACGAAATCCTGTCGGGGATTTTTGGCCAATGTGGACATTTGGAGAAAGATGGGCCCACAGAACCAAATACATTATACTTCCACAAGGGTCTAGTTTTCATATTCTATAGTGGCTTAGCCCAAATGATTTTCAGAATTCGTCAATTTTTGATTTTTTATTATAAGTATGTGACGAAATCCTGTCGGGGATTTTTGGCCACTGTGGACATTTGGGGAAAGATGGGCCCACAGAACCAAATACATTATACTTCCACAAGGGTCTAGTTTTCATATTCTATAGTGGCTTAGCCCAAATGATTTTCAGAATTCGTCAATTTTTGATTTTTTATTACAAGTATGTGACGAAATCCTGTCGGGGATTTTTGGCCACTGTGGACATTTGGAGAAAGATGGGCCCACAGAACCAAATACATTATACTTCCACAAGGGTCTAGTTTTCATATTCTATAGTGGCTTAGCCCAAATGATTTTCAGAATTCGTCAATTTTTTATTTTTTATTATAAGTTGTGACGAAATCCTGTCGGGGATTTTTGGCCACTGTGGACATTTGGAGAAAGATGGGCCCACATAACCAAATACATTATACTTCCACAAGGGTCTAGTTTTCATATTCTATAGTGGCTTAGCCCAAATGATTTTCAGAATTCGTCAATTTTTGATTTTTTATTATAAGTATGTGACGAAATCCTGTCGGGGATTTTTGGCCACTGTGGACATTTGGAGAAAGATGGGCCCTCAGAACCAAATACATTATACTTCCACAAGGGTCTAGTTTTCATATTCTATAGTGGCTTAGCCCAAATGATTTTCAGAATTCGTCAATTTTTGATTTTTTATTATAAGTTGTGACGAAATCCTGTCGGGGATTTTTGGCCACTGTGGACATTTGGAGAAAGATGGGCCCACAGAACCAAATACATTATACTTCCACAAGGGTCTAGTTTTCATATTCTATAGTGGCTTAGCCCAAATGATTTTCAGAATTCGCCAATTTTTGATTTTTTATTACAAGTATGTGACGAAATCCTGTCGGGGATTTTTGGCCACTGTGGACATTTGGAGAAAGATGGGCCCACAGAACCAAATACATTATACTTCCACAAGGGTCTAGTTTTCATATTCTATAGTGGCTTAGCCCAAATGATTTTCAGAATTCGTCAATTTTTGATTTTTTATTATAAGTATGTGACGAAATCCTGTCGGGGATTTTTGGCCACTGTGGACATTTGGAGAAAGATGGGCCCACAGAACCAAATACATTATACTTCCACAAGGGTCTAGTTTTCATATTCTATAGTGGCTTAGCCCAAATGATTTTCAGAATTCGTCAATTTTTGATTTTTTATTATAAGTATGTGACGAAATCCTGTCGGGGATTTTTGGCCACTGTGGACATTTGGGGAAAGATGGGCCCACAGAACCAAATACATTATACTTCCACAAGGGTCTAGTTTTCATATTCTATAGTGGCTTAGCCCAAATGATTTTCAGAATTCGTCAATTTTTGATTTTTTATTATAAGTTGTGACGAAATCCTGTCGGGGATTTTTGGCCAATGTGGACATTTGGAGAAAGATGGGCCCACAGAACCAAATACATTATACTTCCACAAGGGTCTAGTTTTCATATTCTATAGTGGCTTAGCCCAAATGATTTTCAGAATTCGTCAATTTTTGATTTTTTATTATAAGTATGTGACGAAATCCTGTCGGGGATTTTTGGCCACTGTGGACATTTGGGGAAAGATGGGCCCACAGAACCAAATACATTATACTTCCACAAGGGTCTAGTTTTCATATTCTATAGTGGCTTAGCCCAAATGATTTTCAGAATTCGTCAATTTTTGATTTTTTATTACAAGTATGTGACGAAATCCTGTCGGGGATTTTTGGCCACTGTGGACATTTGGAGAAAGATGGGCCCACAGAACCAAATACATTATACTTCCACAAGGGTCTAGTTTTCATATTCTATAGTGGCTTAGCCCAAATGATTTTCAGAATTCGTCAATTTTTGATTTTTTATTATAAGTTGTGACGAAATCCTGTCGGGGATTTTTGGCCAATGTGGACATTTGGAGAAAGATGGGCCCACAGAACCAAATACATTATACTTCCACAAGGGTCTAGTTTTCATATTCTATAGTGGCTTAGCCCAAATGATTTTCAGAATTCGTCAATTTTTGATTTTTTATTATAAGTTGTGACGAAATCCTGTCGGGGATTTTTGGCCACTGTGGACATTTGGAGAAAGATGGGCCCACATAACCAAATACATTATACTTCCACAAGGGTCTAGTTTTCATATTCTATAGTGGCTTAGCCCAAATGATTTTCAGAATTCGTCAATTTTTGATTTTTTATTATAAGTATGTGACGAAATCCTGTCGGGGATTTTTGGCCACTGTGGACATTTGGAGAAAGATGGGCCCTCAGAACCAAATACATTATACTTCCACAAGGGTCTAGTTTTCATATTCTATAGTGGCTTAGCCCAAATGATTTTCAGAATTCGTCAATTTTTGATTTTTTATTACAAGTATGTGACGAAATCCTGTCGGGGATTTTTGGCCACTGTGGACATTTGGAGAAAGATGGGCCCACAGAACCAAATACATTATACTTCCACAAGGGTCTAGTTTTCATATTCTATAGTGGCTTAGCCCAAATGATTTTCAGAATTCGTCAATTTTTGATTTTTTATTACAAGTATGTGACGAAATCCTGTCGGGGATTTTTGGCCACTGTGGACATTTGGAGAAAGATGGGCCCACAGAACCAAATACATTATACTTCCACAAGGGTCTAGTTTTCATATTCTATAGTGGCTTAGCCCAAATGATTTTCAGAATTCGTCAATTTTTGATTTTTTATTACAAGTATGTGACGAAATCCTGTCGGGGATTTTTGGCCACTGTGGACATTTGGAGAAAGATGGGCCCACAGAACCAAATACATTATACTTCCACAAGGGTCTAGTTTTCATATTCTATAGTGGCTTAGCCCAAATGATTTTCAGAATTCGTCAATTTTTGATTTTTTATTACAAGTATGTGACGAAATCCTGTCGGGGATTTTTGGCCACTGTGGACATTTGGAGAAAGATGGGCCCACAGAACCAAATACATTATACTTCCACAAGGGTCTAGTTTTCATATTCTATAGTGGCTTAGCCCAAATGATTTTCAGAATTCGTCAATTTTTGATTTTTTATTATAAGTATGTGACGAAATCCTGTCGGGGATTTTTGGCCACTGTGGACATTTGGAGAAAGATGGGCCCACAGAACCAAATACATTATACTTCCACAAGGGTCTAGTTTTCATATTCTATAGTGGCTTAGCCCAAATGATTTTCAGAATTCGTCAATTTTTGATTTTTTATTATAAGTATGTGACGAAATCCTGTCGGGGATTTTTGGCCACTGTGGACATTTGGGGAAAGATGGGCCCACAGAACCAAATACATTATACTTCCACAAGGGTCTAGTTTTCATATTCTATAGTGGCTTAGCCCAAATGATTTTCAGAATTCGTCAATTTTTGATTTTTTATTATAAGTTGTGACGAAATCCTGTCGGGGATTTTTGGCCAATGTGGACATTTGGAGAAAGATGGGCCCACAGAACCAAATACATTATACTTCCACAAGGGTCTAGTTTTCATATTCTATAGTGGCTTAGCCCAAATGATTTTCAGAATTCGTCAATTTTTGATTTTTTATTATAAGTATGTGACGAAATCCTGTCGGGGATTTTTGGCCACTGTGGACATTTGGGGAAAGATGGGCCCACAGAACCAAATACATTATACTTCCACAAGGGTCTAGTTTTCATATTCTATAGTGGCTTAGCCCAAATGATTTTCAGAATTCGTCAATTTTTGATTTTTTATTACAAGTATGTGACGAAATCCTGTCGGGGATTTTTGGCCACTGTGGACATTTGGAGAAAGATGGGCCCACAGAACCAAATACATTATACTTCCACAAGGGTCTAGTTTTCATATTCTATAGTGGCTTAGCCCAAATGATTTTCAGAATTCGTCAATTTTTGATTTTTTATTATAAGTTGTGACGAAATCCTGTCGGGGATTTTTGGCCAATGTGGACATTTGGAGAAAGATGGGCCCACAGAACCAAATACATTATACTTCCACAAGGGTCTAGTTTTCATATTCTATAGTGGCTTAGCCCAAATGATTTTCAGAATTCGTCAATTTTTGATTTTTTATTATAAGTTGTGACGAAATCCTGTCGGGGATTTTTGGCCACTGTGGACATTTGGAGAAAGATGGGCCCACATAACCAAATACATTATACTTCCACAAGGGTCTAGTTTTCATATTCTATAGTGGCTTAGCCCAAATGATTTTCAGAATTCGTCAATTTTTGATTTTTTATTATAAGTATGTGACGAAATCCTGTCGGGGATTTTTGGCCACTGTGGACATTTGGAGAAAGATGGGCCCTCAGAACCAAATACATTATACTTCCACAAGGGTCTAGTTTTCATATTCTATAGTGGCTTAGCCCAAATGATTTTCAGAATTCGTCAATTTTTGATTTTTTATTATAAGTATGTGACGAAATCCTGTCGGGGATTTTTGGCCACTGTGGACATTTGGAGAAAGATGGGCCCACAGAACCAAATACATTATACTTCCACAAGGGTCTAGTTTTCATATTCTATAGTGGCTTAGCCCAAATGATTTTCAGAATTCTTCAATTTTTGATTTTTTATTATAAGTATGTGATGAAATCCTGTCGGGGATTTTTGGCCACTGTGGACATTTGGAGAAAGATGGGCCCACAGAACCAAATACATTATACTTCCACAAGGGTATAGTTTTCATATTCTATAGTGGCTTAGCCCAAATGATTTTCAGAATTCGTCAATTTTTGATTTTTTATTATAAGTTGTGACGAAATCCTGTCGGGGATATTTGGCCACTGTGGACATTTGGAGAAAGATGGGCCCACAGAACCAAATACATTATACTTCCACAAGGGTCTAGTTTTCATATTCTATAGTGGCTTAGCCCAAATGATTTTCAGAATTCGTCAATTTTTGATTTTTTATTATAAGTATGTGACGAAATCCTGTCGGGGATTTTTGGCCACTGTGGACATTTGGAGAAAGATGGGCCCTCAGAACCAAATACATTATACTTCCACGAGGGTCTAGTTTTCATATTCTATAGTGGCTTAGCCCAAATGATTTTCAGAATTCGTCAATTTTTAATTTTTTATTATAAGTTGTGACGAAATCCTGTCGGGGATTTTTGGCCACTGTGGACATTTGGAGAAAGATGGGCCCACAGAACCAAATACATTATACTTCCACAAGGGTTTAGTTTTCATATTCTATAGTGGCCTAGCCCAAATGATTTTCAGAGTTAGTCAATTTCTTTCTCCAAACGTCCACAGTGGCCAAAAATCCTCGACAGGATTTCATCACATACTTATAATAAAAAATCAAAAATTGACGAATTCTGAAAATCATTTGGGCTAAGCCACTATAGAATATGAAAACTAGACCCTTGTGGAAGTATAATGTATTTGGTTCTGAGGGCCCATCTTTCTCCAAATGTCCACAGTGGCCAAAAATCCCCGACAGGATTTCGTCACATACTTATAATAAAAAATCAAAAATTGACGAATTCTGAAAATCATTTGGGCTAAGCCACTATAGAATATGAAAACTAGACCCTTGTGGAAGTATAATGTATTTGGTTATGTGGGCCCATCTTTCTCCAAATGTCCACAGTGGCCAAAAATCCCCGACAGGATTTCGTCACAACTTATAATAAAAAATCAAAAATTGACGAATTCTGAAAATCATTTGGGCTAAGCCACTATAGAATATGAAAACTAGACCCTTGTGGAAGTATAATGTATTTGGTTCTGTGGGCCCATCTTTCTCCAAATGTCCACAGTGGCCAAAAATCCCCGACAGGATTTCGTCACAACTTATAATAAAAAATCAAAAATTGACGAATTCTGAAAATCATTTGGGCTAAGCCACTATAGAATATGAAAACTAGACCCTTGTGGAAGTATAATGTATTTGGTTCTGTGGGCCCATCTTTCTCCAAATGTCCACAGTGGCCAAAAATCCCCGACAGGATTTCGTCACAACTTATAATAAAAAATCAAAAATTGACGAATTCTGAAAATCATTTGGGCTAAGCCACTATAGAATATGAAAACTAGACCCTTGTGGAAGTATAATGTATTTGGTTCTGTGGGCCCATCTTTCTCCAAATGTCCACAGTGGCCAAAAATCCCCGACAGGATTTCGTCACATACTTGTAATAAAAAATCAAAAATTGACGAATTCTGAAAATCATTTGGGCTAAGCCACTATAGAATATGAAAACTAGACCCTTGTGGAAGTATAATGTATTTGGTTCTGTGGGCCCATCTTTCCCCAAATGTCCACAGTGGCCAAAAATCCCCGACAGGATTTCGTCACATACTTATAATAAAAAATCAAAAATTGACGAATTCTGAAAATCATTTGGGCTAAGCCACTATAGAATATGAAAACTAGACCCTTGTGGAAGTATAATGTATTTGGTTCTGTGGGCCCATCTTTCTCCAAATGTCCACATTGGCCAAAAATCCCCGACAGGATTTCGTCACAACTTATAATAAAAAATCAAAAATTGACGAATTCTGAAAATCATTTGGGCTAAGCCACTATAGAATATGAAAACTAGACCCTTGTGGAAGTATAATGTATTTGGTTCTGTGGGCCCATCTTTCTCCAAATGTCCACATTGGCCAAAAATCCCCGACAGGATTTCGTCACATACTTGTAATAAAAAATCAAAAATTGGCGAATTCTGAAAATCATTTGGGCTAAGCCACTATAGAATATGAAAACTAGACCCTTGTGGAAGTATAATGTATTTGGTTCTGTGGGCCCATCTTTCTCCAAATGTCCACAGTGGCCAAAAATCCCCGACAGGATTTCGTCACAACTTATAATAAAAAATCAAAAATTGACGAATTCTGAAAATCATTTGGGCTAAGCCACTATAGAATATGAAAACTAGACCCTTGTGGAAGTATAATGTATTTGGTTCTGTGGGCCCATCTTTCTCCAAATGTCCACAGTGGCCAAAAATCCCCGACAGGATTTCGTCACATACTTGTAATAAAAAATCAAAAATTGGCGAATTCTGAAAATCATTTGGGCTAAGCCACTATAGAATATGAAAACTAGACCCTTGTGGAAGTATAATGTATTTGGTTCTGTGGGCCCATCTTTCTCCAAATGTCCACAGTGGCCAAAAATCCCCGACAGGATTTCGTCACAACTTATAATAAAAAATCAAAAATTGACGAATTCTGAAAATCATTTGGGCTAAGCCACTATAGAATATGAAAACTAGACCCTTGTGGAAGTATAATGTATTTGGTTCTGTGGGCCCATCTTTCCCCAAATGTCCACAGTGGCCAAAAATCCCCGACAGGATTTCGTCACATACTTATAATAAAAAATCAAAAATTGACGAATTCTGAAAATCATTTGGGCTAAGCCACTATAGAATATGAAAACTAGACCCTTGTGGAAGTATAATGTATTTGGTTATGTGGGCCCATCTTTCTCCAAATGTCCACAGTGGCCAAAAATCCCCGACAGGATTTCGTCACAACTTATAATAAAAAATAAAAAATTAACGAATTCTGAAAATCATTTGGGCTAAGCCACTATAGAATATGAAAACTAGACCCTTGTGGAAGTATAATGTATTTGGTTCTGTGGGCCCATCTTTCTCCAAATGTCCACAGTGGCCAAAAATCCCCGACAGGATTTCGTCACATACTTGTAATAAAAAATCAAAAATTGACGAATTCTGAAAATCATTTGGGCTAAGCCACTATAGAATATGAAAACTAGACCCTTGTGGAAGTATAATGTATTTGGTTCTGTGGGCCCATCTTTCCCCAAATGTCCACAGTGGCCAAAAATCCCCGACAGGATTTCGTCACATACTTATAATAAAAAATCAAAAATTGACGAATTCTGAAAATCATTTGGGCTAAGCCACTATAGAATATGAAAACTAGACCCTTGTGGAAGTATAATGTATTTGGTTCTGTGGGCCCATCTTTCTCCAAATGTCCACATTGGCCAAAAATCCCCGACAGGATTTCGTCACAACTTATAATAAAAAATCAAAAATTGACGAATTCTGAAAATCATTTGGGCTAAGCCACTATAGAATATAAAAACTAGACCCTTGTGGAAGTATAATGTATTTGGTTCTGTGGGCCCATCTTTCTCCAAATGTCCACAGTGGCCAAAAATCCCCGACAGGATTTCGTCACAACTTATAATAAAAAATCAAAAATTGACGAATTCTGAAAATCATTTGGGCTAAGCCACTATAGAATATGAAAACTAGACCCTTGTGGAAGTATAATGTATTTGGTTCTGTGGGCCCATCTTTCTCCAAATGTCCACAGTGGCCAAAAATCCCCGACAGGATTTCGTCACAACTTATAATAAAAAATCAAAAATTGACGAATTCTGAAAATCATTTGGGCTAAGCCACTATAGAATATGAAAACTAGACCCTTGTGGAAGTATAATGTATTTGGTTCTGTGGGCCCATCTTTCTCCAAATGTCCACAGTGGCCAAAAATCCCCGACAGGATTTCGTCACAACTTATAATAAAAAATCAAAAATTGACGAATTCTGAAAATCATTTGGGCTAAGCCACTATAGAATATGAAAACTAGACCCTTGTGGAAGTATAATGTATTTGGTTCTGTGGGCCCATCTTTCTCCAAATGTCCACAGTGGCCAAAAATCCCCGACAGGATTTCGTCACAACTTATAATAAAAAATCAAAAATTGACGAATTCTGAAAATCATTTGGGCTAAGCCACTATAGAATATGAAAACTAGACCCTTGTGGAAGTATAATGTATTTGGTTCTGTGGGCCCATCTTTCTCCAAATGTCCACAGTGGCCAAAAATCCCCGACAGGATTTCGTCACATACTTGTAATAAAAAATCAAAAATTGACGAATTCTGAAAATCATTTGGGCTAAGCCACTATAGAATATGAAAACTAGACCCTTGTGGAAGTATAATGTATTTGGTTCTGTGGGCCCATCTTTCCCCAAATGTCCACAGTGGCCAAAAATCCCCGACAGGATTTCGTCACATACTTATAATAAAAAATCAAAAATTGACGAATTCTGAAAATCATTTGGGCTAAGCCACTAAGAATATGAAAACTAGACCCTTGTGGAAGTATAATGTATTTGGTTCTGTGGGCCCATCTTTCTCCAAATGTCCACATTGGCCAAAAATCCCCGACAGGATTTCGTCACAACTTATAATAAAAAATCAAAAATTGACGAATTCTGAAAATCATTTGGGCTAAGCCACTATAGAATATAAAAACTAGACCCTTGTGGAAGTATAATGTATTTGGTTCTGTGGGCCCATCTTTCTCCAAATGTCCACAGTGGCCAAAAATCCCCGACAGGATTTCGTCACAACTTATAATAAAAAATCAAAAATTGACGAATTCTGAAAATCATTTGGGCTAAGCCACTATAGAATATGAAAACTAGACCCTTGTGGAAGTATAATGTATTTGGTTCTGTGGGCCCATCTTTCTCCAAATGTCCACAGTGGCCAAAAATCCCCGACAGGATTTCGTCACAACTTATAATAAAAAATCAAAAATTGACGAATTCTGAAAATCATTTGGGCTAAGCCACTATAGAATATGAAAACTAGACCCTTGTGGAAGTATAATGTATTTGGTTCTGTGGGCCCATCTTTCTCCAAATGTCCACAGTGGCCAAAAATCCCCGACAGGATTTCGTCACAACTTATAATAAAAAATCAAAAATTGACGAATTCTGAAAATCATTTGGGCTAAGCCACTATAGAATATGAAAACTAGACCCTTGTGGAAGTATAATGTATTTGGTTCTGTGGGCCCATCTTTCTCCAAATGTCCACAGTGGCCAAAAATCCCCGACAGGATTTCGTCACAACTTATAATAAAAAATCAAAAATTGACGAATTCTGAAAATCATTTGGGCTAAGCCACTATAGAATATGAAAACTAGACCCTTGTGGAAGTATAATGTATTTGGTTCTGTGGGCCCATCTTTCTCCAAATGTCCACAGTGGCCAAAAATCCCCGACAGGATTTCGTCACAACTTATAATAAAAAATCAAAAATTGACGAATTCTGAAAATCATTTGGGCTAAGCCACTATAGAATATGAAAACTAGACCCTTGTGGAAGTATAATGTATTTGGTTCTGTGGGCCCATCTTTCTCCAAATGTCCACAGTGGCCAAAAATCCCCGACAGGATTTCGTCACAACTTATAATAAAAAATCAAAAATTGACGAATTCTGAAAATCATTTGGGCTAAGCCACTATGGAATATGAAAACTAGACCCTTGTGGAAGTATAATGTATTTGGTTCTGTGGGCCCATCTTTCTCCAAATGTCCACAGTGGCCAAAAATCCCCGACAGGATTTCGTCACATACTTGTAATAAAAAATCAAAAATTGACGAATTCTGAAAATCATTTGGGCTAAGCCACTATAGAATATGAAAACTAGACCCTTGTGGAAGTATAATGTATTTGGTTCTGTGGGCCCATCTTTCCCCAAATGTCCACAGTGGCCAAAAATCCCCGACAGGATTTCGTCACATACTTATAATAAAAAATCAAAAATTGACGAATTCTGAAAATCATTTGGGCTAAGCCACTATAGAATATGAAAACTAGACCCTTGTGGAAGTATAATGTATTTGGTTCTGTGGGCCCATCTTTCTCCAAATGTCCACAGTGGCCAGATATACTCGAATCTTAATTTCAAAAATTATGGAATTCTGGAAGTTATTTGAAGTAAGACACTGTGGAATATGAAAGTCAGAGCCTTGATGATAAATATTTTATTTGGTTTGGTGAACCAATCTATCTCCAAATGTCCACAATAGTGTTTTTCTGTTGTTTCCTATACTCTGTTAACCCTTAAACGGATCTTGGCTAAATAATGTGGTTTGCGTCTTTGCTAGTTAAATTCGAATGTATCTTCACACACATTGGTTTATTACCTTTAAATAAACCGGGTTCTTTTCTATTGTAATCAAAATAAGCAAACAAGCCACCGCTGTCACCACCCAGCAAAAAAAGAGATGCCGAAGCAGTAGAAAAAGCACTACAATTGATTATCTAGGTGTACTTCTTTTTTAAAATTAACACTAATGATTTTAACATTGAGTTGTGATATGAGAGGACTACTTCACTTCTAAATTTTTTCAGTACTTTTTGAACGAGTGCAAAGGAAGCTTTTTTTCACCAATTAAAAGTTTAAAAAAAATTCTTTGCATAAAAAATTATATATTTTTTTTATTTTACAAAATTTTTTTATTGCCGCCACTTGCGATACCCGGTGGTAGTCTAGCGCTCTACCACTGAGCTATTCTTTGATATAAAAGTTGAGTGGCATATTTATTAAACAAGTGTAAAAGGTGCACTCCAATTCAATATTATTTTCAGTACTATTTCTACTGGTGCATAAAAAGCAATTTCTCATAATTTTTTTTATATATACATATTTTTAAAAATTAAAAATATATTGAATTTAAACAGATTAATTATAAATGCTAAAAAAAATTAATAAAATTAAAAAAAAAAAATTAATATTGGTCCCGCCGGGAATCACTTTTAGTATCACTTTTAGAGCAATTACTCTTTAGAAGCAATACTTAATTGATTTTTTGGATGTTGTTCAGAAGTAATTCTAAAAGAACTGTAAAAATATACTAGTAGATACTTTGGAAGCAATGAAAGAAGTGATTTTTTGAAGTTGTTCCGAATAACTTCTAAAAAAGCAGTAAAAATACACTAACGCATACTTGTGAAGCAGTAAAAGAAGTAGTTTGTGACGCATTACTTCCAATTTTTTTTTTTTTGCTGGGCAATTGTTGCGCTTACCTTCTAAAACGTACGTTTATCTGCTTTAGATACACCAGGTTGGTGCTCTTTGTGATTTAAATAACAAACACTATCTTTAGTTTGATTGAGCTTATACACCAGTGATGCGCAAAATTGATTTGCAATTGTATTAGTGAGCAAGAGAGAGAACTGCACTGGGAAAAAAAATTGAGCGAATTAAAAAATATGTATTTTTATATATTTATCAATCTCCATATTTTTTATACAATCTTAATGACATTTTCTGCAACCTATTTTTATAGATTTTAAACAAAATCTTCTATGTTAGTACTTTTATGACAATGTTTGATTTTCTTTATTTCTATTAAAGGTATACATACTATGGAAGATTTTACTACGGAAATAAGCATAATGTCTTTTAGTAACATATTCCCTAGATTCCTGAAAAGTTTTATAACGTAAAAGGCATTGCATGATATCAAAAACATTTTTCATCATATATTTTCTGAATGTCGTAATTAATTTTTTTCAATGCACATGAAAAAAATATCAAAACACCCGGTAGGCATGTGCACTCGTCGCTGTCTCAGTGACGACTAAATTAAAGAGCATAAGAATATGTGTGAGGTAGTAATTTCATAATTGTGCCATGAAACGCGCACCACTATTATACACTCATTTATTTAACAATTTATTTATTTTATAGCTTTATAAAACACATACAAGTTTACCAAGGACTTTTTATTACTACGACTGAATTACACCCGAATTCAGCCCGACTGAATTGCACAATCGCTAATAATTAACTGATCAACTAAATGATATATGGTAGCCTTAAGGGTGAGTTACCCAACCGTTAACGTATATACAAATGGTTACTCACACGTAAATGTAAACGTACTTGCCGGATCATTCTGTTGAAAACAGAATTTTCTATCTGTCATCAAAAGAGCTGATTAACTTTAGTCGGAAAAATATGAAATGCACAAAGAAAATGTGTTAGATTCAAACAACAAATAAGAAATAAAAAATAGTAGTAACAAATAAATGGAAAAATTTAGAATAAAATAAATAAAACACTTTAAATAGATGATATACAGTTGATATCGTTTACGGTATTCTATAAGTACAATTTTAACTACAGCACGTAAGAATTACAGCACATTTACGTTTCCGTGGTGATAGAGAATTCCGGAAACACCTAGAGTACTAGCATTATACTTAAATGTAGTGCTGCCAGATTGACGATTTTAGCAAATCCCGTTTTTCGGGATATTTTTCTATCAGAATTTCAGAATTTTCTATACTAGACTAATTCAAACTAGCAGCAATATTCTTCTGCAAAAATGCAGAAAGCAGCGCCATCTAAAATCGTTATCAAAACTTTAAATATTGGTTGTTTTTCTGTATGCCTGAGGAGCAATTCTGTAACTTTTTAACGACAAAATTCGGTAGTTAAATTGACAAGTTTTCATAATAAACTGACAACTTAGCTACCGAATTTTGTCGTTAAAAAGTTAGAGAATCCCACTATTGATCATTCAGCCATCCTTTAATATTTTACAACTTTCATCTTATTCTTTTACAATCTTAAGTTTTTATCTTCTTTTTCGTTAAGAACACTACCTACTACCGTAGCAAAAAGAATAGAGAGTTATAAACTAGGCATATGTTGTTTGTTAAGAGTATTTTTATGTTTGTTATAAATAATTTTTTTTTTTTGCTGCTAAAAGAAAAACATTTGCTCCTAATAATTTAATAGTGTTTACGTATGTATGTTGGATTACTTTTGTAATTTGCAAAACATTATAACATTTTGATGCCATGTGCGCCGGCCTTCTTTCCTCATTTTTTGCTTATTTTTTTTTTATTTTTTTGTTTTAATGTATGGCTGAGTGTGCATAAGTTGTTTGAATATTTTTTGCGCGCATTTTGTAGTCTCTATTTCCGACATTTCTAAGGTTGTAGACCTTCAACTCAACAACAAACGGAACAACAAATGGTGTGGTCTTCTCTCTTTCTCCAAGTACACTTTGTATATACATTTTTGAAGTGGCGTTATTTTAGCGCTGCGCTAAAAAAAAAAATAATACAATGTTGTTTGGTGGGCCACAATTGCATGTTTGCAACAGAATAAAAAAATTTGTCTAGAACTTAATTCAGAAACGACAAAACAAATAAACATTAATAACAATTAAAATTTGCCATTTAGTTGTGTTATTTATTTGTATATGTTGTTTTTATTGTTGCTATTTGCGATAGTAGCTGTTGATGCAGCCATATTAAAAATTAAAATAATACTAATTGTTGTTGCAGTTGTTTTGAAAAGTTAATTAAGTGCGTGTTGTTGAGTCTTAAATTCATGGCATTTTATTTTCCCTGTTGGATACAACTATTCCAAACAGTGCGTTTAGTTTTTTTCGTTTGTATTTTCTTCTTAAAAATAAAAAAATAATCATAAAAATTCTGTTTTAATAAAAATACTTTGTCTACGACCTATTGTCTGTGTGTGCACAGAAAGGAACAATAAAAAAGCACTAAGCAGAATGAACAGAAGAGACTTAAATAAAGTTGCTATATGTCAGTCCCGATTCAGGAGTTATTTGGTGATTTAAATAACATCGGTGTTATTTGAATCACCAATTTCAAATCAGAATTATTCACAAGCACAAGCACAGCATAACGAAACAAAGCAAAATAAATTTAATTGCCTCAGCGCTAATGACTAGGTGAATATTTTCCGTCCCGGATTTGGAGTAATTTAGCGTTTTACGTTGGGCGCCAAACACAACAGGATTGACTAGAATACGAGTACAATGAATTTTGTTGCCTTCTGTCATAAGTGATATGTAGATGCACGTTTGGCGCCATTTATATTCCAATGTTATCCACATACGAAAGCACATCGCAATGGACAGCTATGCAACAAATCGCTCCGCTTGTTACTTTCTGCACACCAGTTAGCGATATTGCCACTACTGTTCGTTATTTTTCCCCATACACACCTAGAAAAGTTTACAAGGAAGGTATCCCAGTAATTTCTCTCCAATCTTAATCAGATTGAAATATGTGTTGGGGAAGAAAAAAATAATGTACATGTATTTTTTAGCGCGCCCAATTTCATGTTTCGGGGTTAGAAAGTGGGGTCAAAAGTGTCTTTTTTTAGTTATTTCTTATATTTTAAAAGAAATTTAGACAAATTGATTATGAAATTAAAGCTTTTTTGGAGACGAATGAAATCGAATTCGGCTGCCACAACTGAATTGTTCAGAATAACTTCTAAAAAAGCAGTAAAAATACACTAACGGATACTTGTGAAGCATTAAAAGAAGTAGTTTGTAAAGCACTACTTGCAATTTTTTTGCTGGGTATATTTGAAATTTAGGAAGCAGTAAGTTTCGTCGTCCATGACAATGCATTCATATTTCGTAATTCGTACAACTTGCGGCTGCGGGATTTCGCCGTAGCATTCTGCTTTGCGTCTCGATCTGGTGCTGTTTGAGCTTTAAAACTTCTCAGTAAAGCTTACCTAGTGTCTTCAAATGCAATGAAATGTGCAAAGAAATTTGAAAATAACACACAAAGCAACAACAAAATTATTTTCGTTTTTGTTGTTTTGTGTGTTATTTTCAAATTTCTTTGCACATTTCATTGCATTTGAAGACACTAGGTAAGCTTTACTGAGAAATTTTAAAGCTTTTTTTGCACATTTCATTGCATTTGAAGACACTAGGTTACCGCTTTACCTTTTGTACGAAAAACTGCGAAAATGCCCTGAGGACCTTCCGAGCACTGTTTGTATCAGTTTGGTCATGCTCACCTCCGCTACTAGGCTTTCTAGCAATAGTCAGACCTTCTCTGTTGCAATTTAAGAGCCTGGAAACTATCGAGTGGTGCACTTTTACATTTTTCGCAATTTTACGCGCACTGAGAACCGGATTTTTTATATACTCGTCCAAAATAAGTTGCCTCATTTCTAACTCGGTGGTCATTTTTGACGAAACTAAAAGTCAAATTCGAGCGAAATTTCTCATACATGAATTTTAGGTCATGGCCTACTCAGGGTATTTGAATTTCAAAATATATACATTTTTTTTGTGTAAGTTATAAGTTTTCCAAAGTGTCGCAATTTTGGTGTGTTCATCCTTTAATTTTGAGAGTTAATTTTCAAAATTATTTAAAACTAATTTTTAAGAACCCATTGGTTAAATTTTACAAAGTTTATTTTCAAAATATAATATTTTCATGTTACTGTTATTACCCGGTAGATGGCGTCACCAATGTATGCGAAGTTTTAAAGATGGTGATTTTTTTAAAATGGCCCATATCTCGAAAACTAAGAGAGAAAGAGCAAAATTGACGAAAATTTCGACTATCCCTAACCCTAAAATATTCCAGCGAAAGGTGGTATCTCTATCCAAAAATGGACCTTGGCGGGGCCGTGGATCCTCGGAA
The DNA here is from genome assembly GCA_949987735.1 of Leucophora obtusa. Taxonomy (NCBI): domain Eukaryota; kingdom Metazoa; phylum Arthropoda; class Insecta; order Diptera; family Anthomyiidae; genus Leucophora; species Leucophora obtusa. The sequence continues at coordinate 139,683,908 of OX465298.1, read as the reverse complement.
ATTTTTAATAAAAATTTTCCACTTCATAAAATGGCCCATATCTCGAAAACTATATATATATAACCTTATATGCCCCCACATAATATGGACTAGGCCCGGGGAGGGTCCCGAGACCCTAAATTTGGATAAATTCTACGAGTCAGTATAATTACAGATAAAACTGTAGTTTTACAAATTTCTTACTTAAATTAAGATTTGTTACATTTAACAAAAGAATTTGTTAAAATCAACAAATTTTATTTTAAGCCAAAAAACAGAAATAAATTTTTTAAATTTTATTTTATCGGGATATATATTAATTGCATTAAATTAATTGCATTATATTAATTGCATTAATTGCATTAAATAAATTTTGTAAAACTAACAATTTTTTCTGTCCAGCTAACAGACGTATTATTTTAAGTGTAGAGTTGCATGTTTGATTAACACTAAGAAAGTCACTAAAAAGGTGAATTAAATAAAAGAAAATTTAGCTTAAACTCTCCGGATGATATTCTATCTAAAACAAAATGTATAGTTAGATCTCTCAGAAATCTGAAAATAAATCGATAGAAGCCATCACCAAACGTTGCTTTTACCAAATCTTTGTATAAATGATTCCAACTTTCAGACTTTCCCCATCTACAAAAGTCATACCGAGAAGACCATAAGTTTAAGATTAACAATCCTAATCGGACCGGAGATCGGACATCGAATAGATCACATAGTCAAACGAAAAAAGGAGAGACAGTGGTAGTTGGGAAATAAAAAAAGCCAAATTCTGAATTTCATATATAATGTAAACAATTAAAGTATTTAATGTATATAATGTAATCAATTTAAAGAATATAATGTAAATAATGTATGTAATGTAGGTAAACAATGTAAATAAAGTAATGTTAATAATTCATTTAGTAATCACTATCGCATTTATGTTGTCCGGAGTCCGATCAGACAAGGATTGCATCTCCTAAAATGATCGTATCATTCTAAACACTTTCTAGCTTATCTTCTTAATGACAATCAGGTTGTAGTTTACTCTTATGTTGCCACTGTAAGAATAATTCAAAATCTTTCTCCAAACTTTGCTATATTTTTGTTTCCATCTATATATTCATTACATTTTGTATTTAATGTATTTTATTTCACTATTTATGCATTTTAATTTGTATACCATATAATGATCCCTTAACATTAGTTAACGATGAACAAAATACAATTCCTTTCTAAGACCCATACACCAGAGCAGATGTGGCAAGGTTTTATTGGTGGGGTGCCAAAAATAAACACTAAGTTTTGTGTAAATTATGAAGCTTGGCACATTAAATTAATTTTTCATTTCAGACCGTACTTTCATTGAAAACTTTTAAAATTTACAAAAAAATAACTCATTTAAAATATCTTGCACTCTTTTTAAAACTGTAGTAGGGTGGAAAGGGGATCCTTCGCCACTTTTTTTCAAAGCACTGTCATTTCTTAATTCCTAATTATGCTTGGCTTTAATTTTTATGATTTTTATTTTAATTTTGCATATTTTCTATTATTTTTTTAATGATTTTCAAAGTAACTCAATTCGGCGAACTGCCCCAAAGGTCTTTTGGCGGATATTCGCCAAAATACCTAGATACAATTTCTATAAAAAAATTTGTTAATACAGCAAAGTCACTGACTGAAATAAATAATTTATAATAAGTTCCTTAAGATATGTGATTCTTTTTAAGCAATAAATCTCCACTACATTAAAAAAATAATTTAAAACTATAATATATTGACTCTTCAAAATTACAAAAATCTGAAATATTAACATAAATTTAAGAATAAATACGATTGTTCTAATTTACTATTAATATACTTTATTTATGTAGAAAAGTCTTATAGAGCATTTTAGGCAGGGATGCACCAACTCTTTGTAGCTCCAGGGGCCATCTGGTGATTGTGCCCCAGAGACAACCACTAACATAAAATTAATATTTTTGCACACTTTTTAAGCATTTATTAAAATCAAATTATTATTTTATGAAAGCTTAGGATCGTTGGGTTCCCACTAAGTTTTGCTTCACGGACCCCTTGAGACATTTCTACTAGCTCACGGACACCCAAACCAGTGTTGAGCGAGAGGTACTTTATAAATTATGGGGCAAAATTAATAAAAGCACCTGCTTATTTTAAAATGATGGCCAATTTTAAGCAGGAATAAGGAGAAAAACATTTTTCAAATCAATATTTTGTTAAATAATTTAAAAATTATAAAAAAAAAATTGTTTTTTTTTAATAACTTTTTTTATGTTTTTTGTCGAATCTATTCGCGGACCGCCTGGAATTCTGCTACGGACCCCCATTTGGGAACCGTTGGTCTAACATTGCTTTTTTAGTTGCTTCCTATTATTTTTTTTGGCACCCCAAAAAACAAAAACACGTCTGTCTGTGACAATATGGATGTCAAGGAAAGTTAATTGAAAAATGCACAAAATATATTTTTTCCAATTTTTTATCTCCCTTAACAGCGGAAAAAGGGGGATTAGTGTATGGGCCCACTGGCGAAGGATCCCCTCTCTACCCTACACCCTCGATTTGTGTGGTTTAATGAGAAGAAAAAAAGAACGTCAATTCGAGTTAAAAGTATTTCACTTTATTTTAACCTTTTTCTTTATTTTTAAGACAAAAGAAGATATTCAAATTACTGATACAAAAAATCAGATTTATCAATTTTTTAGTTTTTTAATTCATTCGATTCTGAGATTATTTCCAATCGAAACATTTAAATTTCCCATCAAAAGACTTAAAAATGCTGAAAAAGACTTTTTTACAAAATTTCCTACTTTTTAACTTGTATTGAATACCAATTAGGTTGTTTTTTTTTTTTTGTTTTTTTAAAGAGAAGCAACACTTAGGAAATTCTTCCTATTAATTAACGTGTTGCTTCCTTTGGAAAGGGGATAGAGAAGTGAAAGATGGTGAAAGATGAAGGGCTTCAAATATGGCAACACTGTAAATGCGCGAGATGTTGAATTTTAGAACAGTTGTTGCGCGCCATCTGATGGTGAGTTGGCGAAATGTGTTGAAGCTTTTTAGTTCATAGCCCTGTTATATTATTTTACTTCGGTGGGGTTAAGTGCTATGGGAACACCGAAGGAGGACGCTGCGATATGAGGGATAGAAAAAACTCATACATATTATTATTTTTTTATAAATTGATGTTGCCTTGGTTGCGGCTCGAACCCGCAACCTTACGTGTAAAACAGTCCAACGCGCTAACCATTACACCATAGCGCCGAAATATTTAAGCTGTTTACCATGTCTTAAACGTGTTCTCATTGAAGTAAAGTAATTTATATATTATTTTTGCCCGACCGAGTATTCGGCTTCGGAGATGAGTGAGAAAGTGATTAACCAAATTAACCATGAAAATGCCTTTAATATAAACAAATTTTTCTTTGTTTTTAGAGATTTTGGCTATAACATAAAAAAGCTTGACTGGTTTATTTTAAATATCGTGGAAAGTATAGCATAATGATATTTGCTTTAAAATTTCAGTGTTGTTAACTTTATATTAAAATCGCTAAAAAGAAAGTAAAATTTTTTAATGTTTAAGGCACTGTCATTGTAAATCTGGTGAACATTTTTGGAAACAAATAGTGCAAGATTTAAGGAAATTTTATAGGATCTCCAGCAATATATAGTTGGTATAGATCTGATCAGTACTCGCTATATTTTATTATACACTTTGATAAAATGGCGATTTCGCTAAGTTTGCATTAAAGCCACGCAAAATTAAAATGGGTGGCGAAGTTGTAGAGTAAACGCTGCATTAAAAATTCCTGAAATTATCTAAACCATTTTCCAGTTTATCCATTACTCATTATTTTTATGTTTAAAACTTACACGCAAAAAATAAAACATGTATAATTGCCGAAGTACTTCGGTAAAATACAACTTCAAAAGTTTTCTGATTACTTACACAATTATTTAATTAAAATATAATATTTTTTAAGTAAAGTTACAAAAGAAAAAACTTAGGTAATTTAACATATTTTGAAGTGCATACAAATGGAATGAGCCGAAAACTAAGGCAATTTGACAAAAACTAAAAATTGCTAAATCTATATGTATTTTTTTATTAACTTACAACAAATACTTTTGAAGTTGTTTTTTACCTAAGTACTTCGATAATACTGTGGAACAAATTCTGGTTAGCAAAAGTTAGGTCGATTCTGAGAGTGAGGGGTGAAAATAGAGGCTAAATTAGAAGACCCGTATCGCGGCGTTTGCTTATGTTAGTTCGAATTTTTTCATATTGTTTATATGGTTTTTTGGCTATAACTCGTCGACTAATTGATATTTTTTAAATCTGTAAAAGCCAAATTATTGCTAGAGACCTGTGCAACAATTAAAATTTTTAAAAAAATTGATTTGATTTTTTTTTTTTGTTTTAATTGTTGTTCAGGTCTCTAGCTATAATTTGGCTTTTACAGATTTAAACGAGTAAAAAGGTTAAAGTCGGGCATGCCGACTATACAATACCCTACACCAGTCTGGTGTATTGTTTGGATCCGAAATTCGAATGGGTTAAAATGGGGCTTGTGTCAAAATTTTCTATAATGTGAGTCAGCGCACCAAATTTCATTAAAATATCTTAATATTTGCGACCTGCAGTTTGTAACCAAGCCAATTTTGGGGGGGGGGGGGACCCTTATATGGGCACTAGTTCGAAACATGGACCGATGTTCACCAAAATCAATAGGCTTCGTCCTTGGGCCAACATAGGTCTATGTACCAAATTTCATCAAAATATCTTAATATTTGCGACCTGCAGCGTATAAACAATATAATTTTGGTGGGACCCTTATATGGGCACTAGGTCTAAACATGGACCGATGTTCACCAAAATCAATAAGCTGCGTTATTGGGCCAACATAGGTCTGTGTACCAAATTCCATCAAAATATCTTAATATTTGCGACCTGCAGCGTATAAAAAGTATAATTTTGGTAGGACCCTTATATGGGCACTAGGTCTAAACATGGACCGATGTTCACCAAAATCAAACTTGTTCGTCCTTGGGCCAACATAGGTCTGCGTACCAAATTTCATTAAAATATCTTAATATTTGCGACCTGTAGAGTGCGCACAAGATTGCATGGACAGACAGACAGACAGACAGACGGACGGACGGACAGACGGACATCGTTAAATCGAAATAAAAAAAAATTCTGAGCCAATCGGTATACTATAAGGTGGGTCTACGACCAATATTTTTTGGTGTTAGAAACATCAGCATAAACTTATAATACCCTGACCACATAGTGGTGTAGGGTATAAAAATATCAATTAGTCGACGAGTTATAGGCAAAAAACCATATAAAAAATTCGAACTAACATAAGCAAACGCCGCGATACGGGTCTTCTAATTTAGCTTATATTTTCACCCCTCACTCTCAGAATCGACCTAACTTTTGCTAACCTAAATTTGTTCCACAGTGTAATAATACACTTTTTATATTTTCCGTGTAAAGGCAATGAGAATAAAATTAGAAAAAACTTTAATTGATTCTATTTTATTGTCTTTCACTGTATCTGTAAATTTGTCATTTTATATAACCGCAATCTTCATGTACCGATCGGTCAAATTAGTTGGGAAACAATTTCTGAATATTTCCATTAAACCTAAGGCGGCTCTTCTAAATAATAAAACCAGTCTAAGAAATTTAGAGAGCGGTCATTTCATATATATTTATACCCTACACCACTATGTGGTCAGGGTATTATAAGTTTGTACTGATGTTTGTAACACCAAAAAATATTGGTCGTAGACCCACCTTATAGTATACCGATCGGTTCAGAATTTTTTTTTATTTCGATTTAACGATGTCCGTCTGTCCGTCCGTCCGTCCGTCCGTATGTCTGTCTGTCCATGCAATCTTGTGCGCACTCTACAGGTCGCACCTATTAAGATATTTTGATGAAATTTGGTACCCAGACCTATGTTGGCCCAAGGACGAACAAGTTTGATTTTTTTGAACATCGGTCCATGTTTAGACCTAGTGCCCATATAAGGGTCCTACCAAAATTATACTGTTTATACGCTGCAGGTCGCAAATATTATGATATTTTGATGAAATTTGGTACATAGACCTATGTTGGCCCAAGGACGAAGCCTATTGATTTTGGTGAACATCGGTCCATGTTTAGAACTAGTGCCCATATAAGGGTCCCCCCAAAATTGGCTTGGTTACAAACTGCAGGTCGCAAATATGAAGATATTTTAATGAAATTTGGTGCGCTGACTCACATTATAGAAAATTTTGACACAAGCCCCATTTTAACCCATTCGAATTTCGGATCCAAACAATACACCAGACTGGTGTAGGGTATTGTATAGTCGGCATGCCCGACTTTAACCTTTTTACTCGTTTAATAATTAAAGATCAAGAATTGCCAAAAAATTTTAAAAATTCTTTTTTCAGAAGGAAATATGGCAACCATGTTCAGATAAATATTTAGAAATATTGTAACGGAGTTTTATTCATTGACTGAAGTAGCTTAGTCGCTCCCAGGATCTACTTAAAGACACTTAAGTAGATATATTAATATTTTCCCTTTCTGGGAACTATTCAACTTTCAGTAAAATATAGAATTCGTTTGCATAAAGAGTACAATTCCTTTCATTCTTGTTGATTTTATTACAAATTAATTAAAAAAAATAAAAATGCCCTGTTGGCTGTCCGTCTCCAATATACACAAATTGCCTGCACTTGTACGTAAAAACCATACGTCAGTGTGGCAACATTTGCAAAAAGGTGACACGGAGGAAATAAGAAGATAAACAGGAAATCTAAAGTAGAATGTTTGTATATATATGTTGAATCACTTCTGAAAGTATTTATATAGAGACAATCTGACAATGAAAATATAAACGATAATACAATTTAATGGAAAATCACTGGTGTAGCCTGTCCATAAAAAAGGCAGAAACTGGATATAGTCTGATTTGCAAATTTAATGTGTTTATAACTTTTGAAGAAAATGTTTATTCTTCTGCTTAACCTCAAACCTACTAAAATAAATTTTTTTTCAATTGGGTTAGTTTACATTTCTTAAGTTATAGGATTGTGAAGGTATTTAGTATTTGGGTACTGAGTACTCAACAGCGAGTATTTTTTTCGAATACTCCATACGCAAAAGAAGCTACTCAGTACATTCATAGTTGTATTATGCATTATTCCAAATATATGTATAATGAAAATACAACTATGTGTAAATACAACTGTTCTAAAGCACATTTACACGCGACATGAAACTGCTAGAGATGGAGCAAAAAACATCCCTAATTTGCTTGAATCATTCACAATTAAGAGGTGTATTTTACACGGTCTCTAGCAGTTTTCTCTTGCGTATAAATGTGTCTTTAAAAAAGAAATATGAAAAACAGAGTATTGAGTAGTGTCGAGAACTCTGTTAAACTAATATTGAATACTATCGATACTATCAAAAGTATCCAGAATCTACAAATACTCTAATTTATTATTGAGTATGTTCAGTGAAGTACTTTGCACGCCAATATGTCAAAAAACTCAGTTAACGTAATAAAAACGGTCTCAAACCCTGACTTTTAAGAGATTATTGACGGGTTTTATAAATTATCTTGTCAAATTGAAGTGTTTATTAATAGAAAATGTGTATAGAAAATCCCGAGATAATACATGATATAATGCAAAAATATTCTAGATAACTGAAACCTTGTTCATGTGTTTGGTGTATAAGAGTCGTTCGTGTATTTAGCAGGGAGTGATTTTATACTTCATTAAACAAGCTGTATGTGTAAATATAGGTACTTTTCTCAGTGAACTTACAAGAGTTTCGAACTATGTTTTGCAATTTTCATAAAAGTGTCACGTCTCACCGAAAAGCATAGTTTTGCCAGATCTGCACTCAAGTGAATTACTGTTGTTTCGTTTTGCACTAAACAGAAAAATTATGATAGTTTCGATTGCTAACTTGTCAGTGTAAAAGATCCATTAAGATGATTATGATCTTTTTGGTTTATTTAAAAGTTTGTTTTTTTATTTTAAATTGTAATTATTTTAAGAGTTTTATTGCGTGCTAGTTGCGATTAAAGAACTAGAAAAAATATTGCAGTCTTAATGGCAAAGAACAAAAAAAAAAAGAAAAAAAATACAATTTCATATCAGATAAAATTAAAAACAAACAAACAAAATATTTATTAAAATTCTTGATGAAATAAGATTTGATAATGCAAACATATTCAGAATAATTTTTAAATAAATAAACAGTAATTTGAAGACCTAGTATAAGACTGGAATAAGAATTATGTATTGAAATTTAAGCTTAGGAAATGTACAAGAAATCCATGGGAATGGTTGGAATTTCTTGTTATTTTGATCACAAACTCTACCAAGTTTATCCAACTTAAGCCGAGTTTATGGGATGTCAGTTAAACTTGGTTTAACAAAGTTAAACCGAAAACGAATTTTGTCAGTCAGTTCAAAGTGTTAAGTTATTAATTTAATTCTATTTAATTATGCTAATGTACTATTGTTGATGTGTTTTAGGAGACTTTAAGTTTTATTTGCACTAAATAAATAAAATTGAAATTGAAAAATTTTAATTATTTTGTTTTTAAAGAAACCAAAATTTGTTTGTTCGAACTTTATTCACAAATTAGTGAGGGCAGATATTATTCAGCCTCTAGTTCGACTGAAATTTTAATACGAAATGCTTTATACGTAACGTAGAAAAAAACTTGACTTATTTGTTATATCGTGGTAAGTATAGCATAAAACTATTCACTTTAAAATTTCAGTGTTGTTAACTTTATTTTAAAATAACTAAAAACAAAGAAAAATTGGTCATGTTTAAGGTGCTGCACTTTTGAGTCTGGCGACTATTTGTAGATAAAAATAATGCAAGACTTAAGGAAATTTTATAGGAATTCCAAAAATATACAGTTTGTACAGAACCGATCAGTACTGCTTAAATTTTACTATGTAATTTGATAAAAGGTTGATAACTCAACTTGATATCGCAAATTTTTCGTTAAAAGCCACGCCCACTTAAAACAAGTGACAAAATGAAAAAACAGACGTTACGTTCAAATTCTGCACAATGTTCTAGACTACCTATCCGCCTTTTGGGGCGAATTTAGCTACTATTGTGATCCTTAAATATAAAGCAACGAGAATAAAATTTAAAAAAACTTGAATCGTTCCTATTAAATTTGCCACCACTGTATATATATTAGGGTATTCAATCGATTAATCGTTATTTGATTAATCGAACAATTTTTATCAAAAATTGTTCGAATAATTTAAAATGTCCAAATTTCGAATAACGAATAATTCGAATAACTGCATACGATTAATCGATTAATCGAAATTGGTAGAAAATTACAAAAATGTTTAAAAAATATAAATTTTTTATTAAAGTAAATGTGCTAAAATCTCAAAACTTTTTATAAAACTTGTGATAAATAATTTGCTATAGGCTTGTACCTATCTGGATTTCATTCTGGCCTAAGAAAATAATTAAGGGACGACCTTTTAGAATTTCTAGAAATATTTGTTACATTCAACTCAATGAGAATTTCATGTTTTCAAGTAGGAGCGTTAATACACATCTTAAATCCCAAAGAAAAAACAAAAACAACATAAAATTATCACAGTTTGCTTTGTCATCTTCCAAATTACTACTATGTTGTTGTGAATTATCTAGAAAAGTAGTGGTATCTATTTACGTATAATACATTTTTAATTATTTTTTACGACTTTTTAAACGTTGATATTAAACGAAAGCATTAATAATTATTATTATTAATATTATAATTATTGTAAATAATGATTATTAGAATTATTAATTATAATTAATGCTCAATGTAATAAAGCTTGTATATTTAGCACTCTGAATTATTTAATAAAATAAAATAAAGGGATGGAGGTACGGAAACATAGTTACGTTGTTAGGTATTCAATGCATACGAAAGAGATACAAATTAATGTACGAGGTCTTATATTCTTCTTTAACTCTTGAACTCATTACGATGTGGTTCTCCCCGATTTGGATAAAATTTTAATATGTGAATGAGGGGACAGAAAAAATAAAAATAATGACAAAATCTTATCTCAATTATTACATTTTTTTTTATTTTTATGAATTTTAGAAGAGTTACTGAGTATATTTTTGTTCCTTTTTTAAATAAAATTATTAAAAACACAACAAGTGTATGTATATTATTTTACATAAATTTTTTTCGATTAATCGATTAATTTTAAAATTTTGTTCGATTAACCAGTTAAGAAAAAAAACTCGAATAATTATTTGCACAATTAATCGATTAAAATAAAAAACCGATTAATTGAATACTCTAATATTTTGTTTTTCGGTGCCCTCTGCTAGATTCAGTTGTAAGAACCTTGTTATTTTGTAAAAAAAATTTGATTTTGTTGTACAGTGCAATCTACATTATAAATAATCGGCCTTGCTCGGTACAGGTATGTATGACCAAAGTGTAAAATATTATGAGTAATTTAACTTTATTTAACCCAAGCCATGCCTACACTAATACTTTAGCAACCTCACAAGCAAACAAATTCCATTCCCTGCAAATGGCGCCAATTAAATAAATTTAATTCCTCTCCCAGGTTGGGCGCCATTTTATTAAGTTTAAATTTGAATATGTTATTAATTAATACAAATAATAATATATAACGGCTTTTACAATAGAATTGACTTCATAGTTAAAAATATTTCAACTCATAAGATATCATGCCATATAATATTCATGATATAACGATTTCATACGAAAATAACAATATTAAATAACGAAAAAATATTAATATATATATATTAGACCGACTCACGAAAAAAGCAAAAAAAGTGCCCCTCTCAAAATAAACCTTTGTTTGTTTTATGATGATTCCCACAATATTTCGGGTCTAGCAATGAGAGCTCACGAGCTTGACCATTTTGTTCTATTTAGAACATATTGTTTCCACCACATTGAATTTCTGATAAAATGCGAACAATCGCGAATTTCAAAAAAATCTGAAACACGTGTTAATTTAAATCTACTATAGATTATGATGTGTAAGTTTGACATTTCAATCACAAACATCTCCGTACAAAAGAGTGAAAGTTTTGTTTTTTTATAGAGTATCCTTGAAAATAGGTCATGTCTGGATATGCTTGAGCATGTTATATATACCGCTGGACGCGCCTCTAAAAAACCTTTCATATGATACCCATATTGAGTATGTTGTCTTCAGCTAATATGCACAATTCTTACAAAAACTAAAAAAATACCTTTTTTAAAAATGGTCCAGCTCGTGAAATCTCATTGCTAGACCCGAAATATTTTGTGAATCATCATAAAACAAACCAAGGTTTATTTTAAGGGGTGCACTTTTTTTTACTTTTTTCGTTAGTCGGTCTAATATCTTCATAAGAAGTTCATGGAAATCTATATATTTTTATTACAGTTTTTTATTTATATTTTAACAATAAACACAATAACAATGCATATGCACTTGGTGGCTGGGTTAAGTAGACCTGTCTTCTCCAGAAAAAAAATATATTTATATAAAATAACAAAAAAATAAACTAAAACAAAATCTTATACAAAACAAAAACCAAACTGGTTTAACAAACGACCGGTTAATGTCTCTTGACTTTGTATTTTAAACGCAGAACCACATAAATATGAATGCGCCAAAAAATACTCTTTTTTTGGAAAATAAATACTAAAAATAAATTGCTAACAAACTTGAAATGCCATTGAACAATCAAAACATCCAAGCTAAACCAAACTACAAAAAAAAAAATACAAAAAAATCGTTATCAAGCACATGCATGTAAAATTTAATGTAGGTAAGTACACGGGGTACCTAGTAAAATGGTGCATGTAAAATTTGTATGTAAAAGTTCAGAATGAAAAAAAAATCGAAATCTTAAAGATATGGAGTAAATATTCAACAACTTTAACATCCCAGCAAAAAAATTGCAAGTAATACTTTACAAACTACTGCTTTCAATGCTTCACAAGTATCCGTTAGTGTATTTTTACTGCTTTTTTAGAAGTTATTCTGAACAACTTCAAAAAATCACTTCTTTCATTGCTTCCAATGTATCCGTTATTACATTTTTACAGCTTTTTTAGAATTACTTCTGAACCACATCCAAAAAATCACTTAAGTATTGCTTCTAAAGAGTAATTGCTCTAAAAGTAATCGTAAAAAGTTATTTTGGTATCATTTGGCATTTCCAAACAGAGGGTCCCGGGTTCAATTCCCGGTGGGACCAATATTTTTTTTATTTTGTTTTTTTTTTTATTTTATTATTTTTTTTTTTAATATTTATAATTGATTTGTTTAAACTCAATATTTTTTAATTTTTAAATTTTTAAAAATATATATATATATAGAAAAAATGGTGAGAAATTGCTTTTTATGCACCTGTAAAAATAGTACTGAAAACAATAGGTTTGTTTTTTTCGAATTTTATATCTATATCTATAACGACTTGTAAAAAAAAGGCTATCCCTTACTTGATTTTCTTTCATTTTTTGTAAACAAATAGAATTTAATCATTTTGGGTCGCCTTTGTACAAAAGCTGTTTTCGCACAAAGACTTCGCCGGAACTCGAAATGGAGCAATTAGCTTGTGTGCCCTGGTCTACCTTTACTAACAAACGCATAATTCATTTGTTAGCTTTTGTTGTTTTTAATATTTTATGAAATAAAAAATTCTACAATTTCAAATATTTTTATGACAAATATTTTTGTTTACATTTGAAAGAGAAAAGCCAAGAATTTTTAAGACTTGGTAGCATTTTTATAACTACTTAATTTTTAAGCAGCTAAATTTATACCAGGGGTATCCATTAAGGTGTTTTAAGATTTTTGAAAAAATTTACACACGAATGAGAAGAAAAACACAAAGAATTTGAAGAAATTTAACAGCGAACGAGAGAAAATGAAGGATGTCACGAAAACAATAAATTTAATAAAAACGTGTTTACAAGCAAAAAAAAATCATTAAAAACAATAAAAAAATAATTAAAATTGATTATTTATTATTTATTTCAATCTTAAAGTTGTTTTTGTTACCGCGTTAATCAATAATCATAAGAAACAATTAAAACAGTGCCCTGTTAACTTTTTCGGTTTTCCTTTTGTTTCTCTTATTCTTCAAAGGAATTAACAGGCACCCAATCCATATAAATTTTAAGGGAACCAAAGAGTAAACTTTTTTCTTATGGGAACTCTTTAGCCTATATCCTCGTTGTTTATACCTACTTAAAAATTTTATAAATGCTTAAATTTGTATGGAATATTTATACAAAATTCGAAAAAAACAAACCTAATATTGAACACTTGTTTAGTAAGTACTTTTATTGAAGAGAATAAAGAATAATATCTCGCATTAACAAAGTGGTGTTTTTATGCCAGTCAACTTTCATATCAAAGAATAGCTCAGCGGTAGAGCGCTAGACTAGCAATTGTGAGGTCGCAAGTTCGATACCCAGTGGGGGCAATAAAATAAACTTTTGTAAAATAAAAAAAATATAATTTTTTTTGTAAAGAATTTTTTTTAACTTTTAATTGGTGAAAAAGAGCTTCCTTTGCACTAGTTCAAAAAGTACTAAAAAATGTTGAAGTGGGAGTACTCCTCTCCTATGACAACTCAATGTTAAAATCATTAGTGTTTATGTTAAAAAAGAAGTACATCTAGATCATCAATTCTAGTGCTTTTTCTACTGCTTCGGCATCTCTTCTTTTACTGGGTCACTCAAAAAAATTTATATATTTTGAAAATCAACTACCCTGAGTAGGCCATGACCTAAAATTCATGTATGAGAAATTTCACTCGAATTTGACTTTTAGTTTCGTCAAAAATGACCACCGAGTTAGAAACGAGGCAAATTATTTTGCACGAATATATAAAAAATCCGGTTCTCAGTGCGCGTAAAATTGCGAAAAATGTAAAAGTGCACCACTCGACAGTTTCCAGGGTTTTGAATCGCTACAGAAAAGGTCTGACAATTGCTAGAAAGCCTGGTAGCGGAGGTGAGCATGACCAAAGTGATACAAACAATGCTCGGAAGGTCCTCAGGGCATTTTCGCAAGTTCCGCAGATTTCGTCACGTTCTGTTGCAAAATCTGTACGTAAATCGCAGTCTTTCGTCCAAAAGGCAAAGCGGCAAGCTCCACTGAGAAGTTTTAAAGCTCAAACAGTACCAGATCGAGACGCAAAGCAGAATGTTACGGCGAAATCCCGCAGCCGCAAGTTGTGCGAATCCCAAATCACGAAATATGAATGCATTGTCATGGACGACAAAACCTACTGCTTTCAAAATTTCAAATATATTGCTGGCCAAGATTTTTATACTGCTGCAAGTCGTAAAGATGCTCCTGAAAGCTGTAAATTGAAAATGAAGTTCAAGTTTCCAAAAAAAATACATGGTTTGGGAAGCCATTTATTCCTGTGGTCGTAAAAGCAGCCCTTTCATCACATCTGGAACAATGAACGCTCAAATTTATCGGGATGAGTGCCTCAAAAAGTGTCTTCTTATTAAGAATCACGTCACCAAACCACTGTTCTGGTCGGACCTGGCAAGCTGCCAGTATGCCAAGGACACACTGCAGTGGTACAATGCAAATAAAATCAATTTCATACCTCGCGACTGCAATCCACCCAATAGCCCAAAGCTACTCCCTATTGAGGAATATTGGTCAATAGTGAAGGGAATATTGAAGAAGACAAGTAAACTGGTAAAAGATATTGCAGAATTCAAAACCAAGTCGATGATGCAGTCGTGCAAAAGATGATGTAAATCTTAGTAGACATTTGTAACCGATTATGGACTTTAGACTAGGTTATTATTATAAATAAAGAAATTAAATTAATATTTAGCAAAAATAATCTACTAATTTCAGCAGTTTTTCGTGAAACGTCATATTAAATAATTTTTAGTAGTTTTAACTAAAATTTTTACAGACTTTTTTCTATTAGTGTATGCCTCGTATTTAGTGCTGTGAAGAGATCCACATTTGCGGAAGAAATCTTGGAGCTCTTCTCCTCTAAAAGGGTGGGCGTTGGGATGCTCCAGTGTTGTCGAGCTCCAGTGACGACAACATTAATTTATTTAATATATTTAATGATTTTTATATCCCTCATATTTATTTTAACGCCCTCCTTCGGTGTTGTCGTAGCAGTTAACCTCACCGAAGTAAAATAATAATATAAGAAGGCTATGGCGCGCAACAATAGTTCTAAAATATAACATCTTTCGCCACCTTTCATCTCTCCCCTGTAACCTTTCCAAAAAAGACAACATATTAACTAATTGGAAGAATCTTTCATTTGTAGCCAATCTAAATGTTCGGTTGTAATGAACGATTTTTTCAGTAGTGACAACAAAAAGCCAATTAAGATAAGGGTACTTTGACTGATACAAGGGAATTTAGGTTGCATGAATAACAATTCGGTAATCAAAACTGTAAAATATGGTTTTGCAAAAAATTCAATTCTCAGCACGAATTTGTTATCTGGGTGTACCTTACAAATTTTAACTGAACCATCATGAGTTTCATCGTCATCGTCACCATCATCATCACCGTAGTCAATGTTACTATTGTCGTCGTAAGAAGAACAGTTTTGAAAATGTTAACTTAACCAAAAATAAAACCGAAATTTATGGTAAAGTCATCTTGTTTAACGGCTTACAAAACAATGTTGCCTTGTATCACACAAATTCGTGTATTTCGATTTACGATTATATGGGTATTTATGCTTTTTTCTCTCTTTTATATACGAGTATTTGTACAACGTCTTCCTTTAACTTGTTTTAAGTTGTTGTTTATAGTTTTGGCTTAAAATGTTTTCAATGGTGGTTTTGGTTGTCATTTACGTTTACATTTTTTGAAGGAAATATGGTAAAAAAAAAGCAAATAAAGGCTAGACTTTTGGCGGGACAATACCGACCAATATACTGTATACGCAAAGTGCTGTGCTGGCAGAGTTGTTGGCTTGCTGACTATATGGTCTGTTTGACTGGCCAAAAGTTAAGCGTTTTTCCAAATTACTATATCTTACACATGGCTTTCAAAAACAAATCTTGTCTTCGCAGAAAAATGACAATAAAAAAAAAACTATACAAACTTAAACCAGACATAAAGTTGTATACAATGTAAGTTTTAGCTTTTTTTCTTCACTTTTCGGTTAAAACAAAAAAAAAACTCATACAGCACATACCGCCTAAGAGCCAGCCAGTCAGTCGTCCCAAGTCTGGTCGGTCGGCCGACTGTCATCACTGCATGCACACTTTTTTTTTTGCGAAACAAGGCAAACTACAACAGCAACATTTAGAAACCAGGCGACTTAAATCGTGTTTCAAGAGTTTTTTTATTGTATGGCATGGATTTTTTAGTGTATTTCTGCCATGCTTGCAATCTTTATGTGTATTTTTAAGTATTTATTTTTGGACTTTTAACCTGATACTTAACATTTTGTATTGCTTTTTGTGCTACAAAAAAAAAGGCAAATGCAATAACAAACCTTAATTATGGTCGGCTTAAAGAAGTTGACTTTGCACAAAAAAATATTTGTGTTGGTTGCTGCTGCAAAAGTTTTTCTTTTTAGGAAATACCTTCAAATGACTGAAATGTTAATCTGAAGTTTGGTATTTAGACAAATAAATATTTGTGCAAGTTTTTGTCTTTAATTTAAGAAATTATGTTCAAATATTCTTTATATACTGTTTATTAGTCATTCTTAACCCTTTAGGGACCATAGATTTTCTGCCGAAGCGATTTCGCAGTTTTTGCGATTTTCATGACCTCTGGCCTAATAATATTTGTGCCAAGAAAAATTGGCTCCGTAGAACCCCTCCTTACCCCTCATTTCGTGTCGCAAAAATATTTGCCATTTGACGACCCTGCCGTTGTTCCGGAAGAAGTTATTTTTGTTATTTTATTTTGATGATCTCCAACTAAATCATTGATACGTTACAAAAGATTGGCCTCATATACCCCTTGCTTGCGCTTTAATTTCGCTTGTCAAAATTTGTGCTTTTTGTCCCTTAAATGAGGAATTCTAGATAACCAATTTCGAGGGCTTGCAAGGGGAAATAGGAACCAGGTAGGGATTTACCGCCTAATACGTATTGGTTGCCCCAACCCTCCTCTCCAAATCACCTTTGGACATATTTACAATTTATTTTTTGCTGGGCAATTATAAGATCGACAAACCTCTGGGCAAGCATACTTGCCTGCGGTCGTCAATTATTATTTGAATACTATTAATTGAAAGTTGTTTTATTAAGGAAATTATTTCGAAAAATAACACATAGAACGTTATAAGTGTGTTGGTTTACTTACTACAAGTTACTACTTTTACTACAGCTGGAAAAATTCAATACAAAAAATAAACAAAACTTTCCAATTGTGGTAAAAATAGTAAGAATTTCACAAAAGTTTATCTGTAGAATCTACTGAAAATGTCAGTTAAAACAAAGGTATGTGCAGTTAAAAAGGCGACAAAGGTACACTCATAGAAATAAATCTGTAAAATCAGCAGAAAAAGTTACTAAGAATTAGTTAAAAATGATGCTCCAAAAAAAAAACTGATGAAATTAGCAGATTTATTTGCTAAATACTAGTAAAATAAGAACAGCAAAATTATTACTATTAAATTTACAGAATTTTAGTTATATTTAAGCTCAGTTTTAGTTAATTGAAAATAATAAATTGTACTGTAAAATCTGCAGAAAATTTTGCTAAATATTAGTAGACTAAAAATAGAAAAAATAAACTGTTATATTTACAAAATTTTTGCTATTTTTTTTAAGCTAAATTTAGTTGAATGCATATAGCAGTCTATCCTGCTAAAATCAGCCGAAATATTCGCTAAAAAAAATTGTAAACTGCTGTTTTCAAAACTATTGCTAATTTTAGCAGTTTTTTCTGTAACATTATTTTTAACTAATTTTTATGAGTTTTAACTAAATTTTTTACAGGCTTTTTTCTATTAGTGTATTTACCTTAAAAATTACTAAAACTGTTGTTATTTTTAACTATTGGAAAATAACTAACAAATGCAATAAAAATAACTTACAATGTCGTAAAATTAACTGTCAAATTTATGCTGCAACAATTATAAAACAACTGACAAAATTCGTAAAAACTACTGGTCGGTTTTATAAAAGTATATTTTAGTAAAAAATAATTTTTTTTCTTTCGATTACAAAAATATGTGTTATTACTTCAGCCTATTTAAAATTTGAAGAAAAAATTCCAAACCGTTCTCCTGTTAATATGCTTTTATGCATTGGAAATGCAATACAAGTTTCTGATTTTTATTTGCAAACTAGGAATATATCAATAATAACAAATATAAACTAAATAAGAAAAGTGATTATTCTTCTCTTCACCTCAAACTTACTAAATTAAAATTGCAAATATGCATATTAATTATGTACAATATTAATTGAAGCAGTCTATATGACGTTAAAACAACACTGTACTAAAACTAAATTATGAAATGCCTTGTGGCAACCCGTCTCCAGGGTTACTCTTGAACGTAAAAACCATACGTAAGTGTGGCAACATTTGCGAAAAAGGAGATTGGAAGATAAACAAAAATCTAAAATTAGAATATTTGTGTCTGTATTTCATTACTTCTGAGTAAAAGACAATAACAGAAAGCTGAGTAGAAAAGAAACAATGAATTAGTTACATTGCATTCAAGGCCTTACTTGGGTGAGTTGGCTAAGCTGTCGTCGCACTTCAGTATAGTTACGTTTGTAATGTGGCGACATTTTTTCCAATCCCACAGCCGACGGATTGTTGAAAAAATTATCTGACAATAAACATATAAACAATTAACCGTTTCGGTACTTCTTTTTTGCTTTTGACTTAAAAAATGATTTTTTTAATTTTGTTACTATTTAAGCCTACATTATGAATAATCAAAAGTAATTTTTTTAAATTTGGTTTCCAAAAGTGGTTTTTGGGCATCATGCCATATGGCATAGAATATACTTAAAGGAAACAAAAAATACAAAAATATAAATTTTAATTTTTAATGCAATTTTAAAGATCTTACGTTTGGAAAGAACTAAATCTACGTTTAAATGCATTCATTTTATATTATACATTAACCCTTTCACGACCATATGGTCATATGAGTTCCAAAGAGAAAAAAAAATAGTTTTTGCATATTTTGGCTAAATTAAGTTGAAATAAGATAGATAAGATAAGAAAGCATTCAAATATTTTCTATTTGTTCGATATTTAGTCTTTTAGACATGGTAATTACGTTCAGCCGCTGCGACGCGATTCAATCAAATATAAAATGTTCTTTCCATTGGGTAAAATCTATGCCATATGGCATAGTACGAAATAAAAAAATCGTACAGCCTTATTGAACTATATTTGGGATCCAACTATTTTACATTTAATAAAGCAATAATTATCTAATAAATTACTTACATAAAGCTATCAAATAAAGAATTTTTGTAATAGAATATATAAAAGTACGAAGTGACCTTTTCTTCTTAAATTCGAAACTCGATAGGCACGCTCGCTTTCTGAACATTCACAATTTACTGGGTCCACTAATCATTTTCATTAATTTGTACAGAAAGCTTCAAAGAAAAATATAGAAATACAAAAAAAAAATAGTATCCATAACTTTTTTGACTTAAAACAGACACTAAAAATTGACTATGCCATATGGCATAGAATAATTGAAAGGGTTAACAATTTAATGAAAAATCACTGATGAAGCCTGTCCATTAGAGCGTACCACCTTACAGGCAAAAAAAAAGTGAGCCGTACACCCTCCAATATGAAGTATTTTTGTAAGGAGGTTTCAAAAAAAAAACTTTTTATATTTTTTGCCGAACGTAGGGGTCGCCATTTTACATTTTTCCTTATATCTTTGGTATTTACAGTCGGATCTTAAAGTATGATACATCGATGTTTTCCTCTCGAGGAGACAAGTGTTTTGCTCTAAGGACATTTTGACCTCAAGTATCCCGTTCTAGTAGTTACCCACCAGGAAGTTTTTCGCTAAACCCAGTAGAAATTTTTTTGGGAAATCGCCTTCCAAAAATACATCATATTGGAGGGTGTACGGCGAACTTTTTTTTTTTAGGTACGGAGTACTGTCCATACGAAAAGGCAGAAACTAGATCTGTTTGGCCAAGTTTTTGAAAATTTTAGGTTTAATTTTTAGCTAATAAGGCCTAAAGGTCAATCATGTAATTAAAAATTCATTTAATACAATTTTTCCCGACGTTTCGTCGATTTTTTGTCGACTTCTTCTGGGGATTTTTCTATTTATTGATAAAAAAATATATAGCATAAGTACAAAAATATTTCACCAAAACATTAGAACTTACATTATGAAAATTAATTCATCAAATATTGTAAATTATACATATAACATAAAATATATTTTTAAATTTAAACAAACATTTTGATTAATATCACAGGTTAATTCTTTTATTGCAATTATATAACTAGCGTTAATTTTGTTAGTATCTTCTTTTAGGTTGACAGTTTTGTTTATATTTTTTTGTATGTGTAAACTTTCCTTCGTGTACCTCTTCTTTTTTATATTTTCTTTGTCTATAATTTTAACATTTAAAAAGTCAGCTGTGTCTCCAGTTTAAAAATTAATGTTTATAATTTCTAGAGAAAAGGTTTTTATTCTTCTTCTTAAACTCAAACCAACTAAGAATTTTTAAAATTCAACGAAATTTTTTATTTTTTAAATAACTAACAAAAATAACTGTTTACTGTAAAACAACTACTGATTACTACACAAACAACTTTCATGTAGTAACAGTCAAACTTTTATGAGTGTAAAAGTCAAGTGTTCTAAGGACTTAATCCTAATCTTCATTCCATTTTTTCGAGGATTTTTCAAAGTTTGTCATTTTTGAAATCCAGTAACCATTAAAATTTTTAACTATATTATACAAATAACAAAAAAATTATGTTTTTTGCTAAAATTAATATGAATATTTCCTCTTCTATGTATCAAATAAATTTCAATACATGATTAGAGGAAGATCCACAGGCTAATTGGGCTTTTTGAATTTAATTTGGTACAAAATAAATTTTGATTTAAAATTTTCGCCATTTCTTAAAAATTATTTTTTATGCAAATGTTAAATTATATTGTCGCATTTCAAGTAGATATCAACTCTACTGCAAGTAATGCAATAAATTTCATTATGGGGCAGCATTTTTTTACGAAATTCCCTTCATTTTTTACAAGTGCCAAGGTACAAGCCAAAATGTAATTTGGAACACTTTTTTGCTTTTCCATAAAAATCATAATTCCTTAGAATACATAAAAATTACTAAAGTCTTTGTTATTTGCAATCTATATACTATCAACACTAATCTTAGATATTGACACAGAATTTTCAAAAGTGCCAAGGTACACGACATTCTCCTACTTAAACAGTTCACGCGGACAACGTGATAAAGTTTAGAATATCGTTTTTATGTTAATTTTATTTAAAAAAATTAAAAATGTGTAAATTTTCTGTATACGCTTGCTCGATTTAAATCCGCACTGTCTCTCTTTTCGTTTATGAACCTATAATCCAGGATATCAAATAAATAAAAATTCAATTCAATCCTATGAAAAACTTTAATAAAGAAACCAAGACATCAATTTGAATTAGCTACGAGTAAGTCCTCGCACATTGAAAACCCCTCTTTGCCATTCTTTTATCGTTCCCTGGGACCCCATATCAGTCTGACTACGGTCCTAGCTATTTAAAATAATCCGTGTATGGGGATCTTATTTTATCCGATTTCAATGCCTTCATAACGGCAAGACTATCTTTATCAATACCATTAAGTGATGGGTACATATGCCTTTCTATTATTATCCTTGTACTTGCATAAATTTCTGTATGGAAAATGTTTTAGTCATTGAGAAGTCTTGTTGATGGTGATGATTTCATGATTAAGTCAATCGACCTACATGGCGAAAATTGATTTAAATTTAAACGCTTAAGTAATCCAAACCTACTTAAAACTTGGTCGCGTTTAAAGCTTTTGACACAATTTTATTGTGGAAACTTAATCTGAATAGCAAATTTAGGAGACAACAAAGCAACTCAACTGCGGTAATAAAAATACTTTAATCGTATACGATTATATAGTGACAACTTTCTTTGGGAATCAAATCGTTACCAAGTCGATTTAAAATAAGTTTCTGTTTTATAATTTAAACTTATTTAAGTTATTCTTTACAACTCAGTTGCAGTAACACGCAGATCTTAAAGAATCTCGAATAAGTTGTTTAGGGCAAAAAATTAATAGAAAAACAATTTTAAGGTGGGCAATCTCATGTCTAGGGGTTAAAAACTGTGGTCTAAAATGGCACCGTGTGTTTTGTGAAACCATGTCTGAAATACACGAAATCTATATTATCGAGTACATTAAATTTAAGCACACGGGAAAACGAAAATTATGATGCTTTTATTTTTTATTTCTTGGATCACAAGCAAAGGTTTAAAAGGCTTAATTCTTTCATTCACTTTTTAAAAATTAATAAAATTTGGGTTAAATTTCATTCCCTAATAGCATTCTTATGTAGTTAATTCGATAGCTTAATTCCCTATAGCTTAAAATTATATGAATTCATTCTATTTTGATTGAATTCTAACTGAATGAAACCCAATTTACCTGAATTCATTTAATGAAAAAGTGAATGAAAAATTATTTGTTTTCAATCACTTAATCAAATGAAAAATTTTAATTTGTATGTAATTGCTGAAATATTAGCATAATACAAGGAAAAACGTTTAAAATTCATTTAACAGAAATAAATAGTATCGTATGCTTTGTTACAGCTTATATGCTTTGGTTTTGATTATATGTTAGTTTCAAACTACACTGCACTAAGTGAATGGTAATAAAATTTCTTCATTCAATTAGTAAAATGGTGAATGAACATGCGATTTGAATGATTCAAGTTAGGAATTCATTCAATTCATATTAAAGCTTTGCGAATGAAGCTTATGAATGAATTCTTTACGAATGGTTTAAGGGAATGGTACATGAATCTTTTTAAAATCTGAATTTAATTTTTAGTGAATTAAGCTTAAATTGAATTAAGTTTTTCGAACTCTGATCACAACTGCAACTGTTTGAAATTTTTAAAATATAGGTTAAAAAAGTTCTTCGGGAAATGCCGTTTTAAAATCGAACGATTATGAATATCGAAAAAACTCAAGACACTTCCTCGATTCAATTAACCCTCTAAAAATATTACTTCTGATAGTGATAATATTTTTACCACAAACTTGGCATTGAAAACTAACTATGGTGTAAATAATAAAAGTTTGATTTATTTAGGCGATATATTACATTGAAATTTCAAGACAAATCAAGAAATCGAATAATCAAATAATTTCGGTTTTTGCTATAAATAACACTATCGGTAAAATAAAATTATATATCGAAAATTGTTGATCTAGTGTTGCTATTTTAAAAGTTAAGGCTTTTTTCGCTTTTTCAAAATTGGGAAATTTGGCGAAATTGACACTAAACAGCAATAAATATTTGGCGAAATTAGTATTGCTACTAACTCTAAGTATATAATTTGTGCTTAATTTCGAAAAAATCTCTCAACTAGGTTTTGAGTTAGATAGATATTCGCAAGACCTGTTCTGACTGTATTTTTGACGATTTTTCAAATATTTTTTTCTTTTTTAAAAAATTAATTTTTTTTTAAAATTTACGAAAATTTTACTTTACATGCTTCTCGTTGCTGGAAAGCAAAAAAAGTAGTATATATTGCTTTCGATCGTAATAACAAGATTGTTTTTATAAATAAAAATTCATTTCATTTTATAAAAAAAAATTTCATGCCTCGAAAGAGGCATTCAAGTGTCTTGGCTTTCTTAACCGGTGTAAGAACTACTTCAATTCTTCTGATCTCCTTACTATTTATACCACCTATATCCGGCCGAAGATGGAATACAACTCCCATATATGGGCAGGGGCTTCAAAGTCTATTTTGGAGCTTTTGGACCGTGTACAAAGGAGGGCGTCGGCGCTCATTAATGACAGTACACTGATATTAATCCATGCATAAAATTACGAAAAAATGTCAAAATAACAAAAAATTTTGTAAATTATACAAAAAAATGGTTTATTTTACCAAAGTTTTGGTTGTTTGGACATTAATTTCGTATTTTTATGCATGGATTATTATGTGTGTAGGGTATCCAGCTCTATTGACTCGTTGGAGCATCGTCGGAATGTGGGTTGTGTAACACTGTTCTATCGTTACTACCATGGGAGGTGTTCTTCTGAGATAAGTGCACTTATCCCGAGGCCCCGTATTTTGGCCGTAACACGCGCTTGTAGAGATGAGCGATATTTTCATACCGGTGATTTAATCACAGTTATTGATAAATCACTGGTAACGGCAGTGATCAAATATTTCAAGTCGCAGTTACTCGGAATGTCGTTCTTTTAATATTTTTGTACTATTCTTTCTTGCAAACATCATTTTGCACAGTAATACATGTTTTTTTTTCAATAGCAGTGACTTGCTTTCACACTCTTCTGTATAAAATGTCTCCTTCTATCATGGCTTTGTTACCGGTCGCAAGTATTCTTCTTTTAGGGCCCAGTTTTTAGGAAGGGCCCAGTCTTTAAACTTAGTTTAACGCAGTTTGTAACTGGAATACTGCTTTTAAAATGTGATTTATTTTGTTTTATTTCAATAAAGAAATAAATTATACTCGAGAAAAAGTTTTTCCGGCAAATTTTTGTTAATAAAATTTGAAATGGCTGACAAAATTCGTTTTCGGTTTAACTAAACCAAGTTTAACTGACATCTTAAAAACTCGCCATAAATAGTATTTCGTTTATTTATCAGAAAATCAAAGTCTTTTCCATAGAAAAACCGTGATCACGATCACAGTTTAAAACAACAACGATTTGCAAATCACATTCACTGAGAACAATGTTACTGAAAAATCGCTGAATCGCCGGATCGCCCATCTCTATTACAAACCTGTGATCACGGTCACTGTTTAAGAGAACGCTGATTTGAAAATCACGATCACTGGTAGCAGCGTTATTCAAAAATCACCGGATCGCTCATCTCTACGCGCTTGTACAGTAGATCTCATCCGTTTGTGGTCGATTGTCCAGTTAGTCGCACAACGCATTATAGAGAGAATTCGTTCATTAGTCGAACCGCCCGTATGTGGAATAAACTCCCCGCAGATGTCTTTCCTGATACTTACAATTTAGAGAAATTCAAGTCAAACGTTCACAAACACTACTCCCTCTTTCCTCCTTCCCATAACCTATTTTCCTGATATCAACACAATGCATTGCATTAGTAGGGAGCATCCCCTGAGTGTTGGTCTATAGTAAAAAAAAAAAACCTACTTAAGATCTAAAGACCGCTTTTTAGCTGCCTTGGGCATTAGAGGATTAAATAACTATTCTATACTGTGAGCGTCAAAAGAAATTGTACACGTTAGACTTTTATGTTTTCAAATTTATTTTACTAATTTGCTTTACCTTTTTAATCAACATTTTATGTTTTTTGTAAAACATATTTTCTCTTTTCTTATTTTATAAGAAAATATAATCTTAAAATATACAACAAAAACAAAAAGGAAGAAGAGAATAGCAAAAGAATTTTAAGGATTTATTTTGTTTGCTCTTTATTTGATTTGATAACATCTTGGCATCGATCGCAGCACACTCAAAAAAAGTCAGTAAGGTGAGCAAAAAAGTTTGCTGAATCAGCAAATTTTTAGTCAGAAGGATGCTTGCAGAAAAATTGCTGATGTCAGCAAAATCGTTGCTGAAAATCACCAAGCTGATTTTTAGCAAAAAAATAATAAATTCAGCAAAAGTTCTGCTAACACTTACAAGGAAAGACTCCCAACGCGGACTCGCAGATCTTAGTGAGCTTCGGAAATGTTGTAGAGGGAAAAATTTAATGAAACGTATTTTTTTTTTGCTGCCCAAATCTCATATTTTTTTGGGTTAAAAATGGGGTCAAAAATGCCCCAATTTCTCGTTTTTTCGGTTTATTCCATATTTGTTCCAAAGTAAATATAGGAAATTTTGAAGTCAAACGAAAGGTATATGAGAAGCCTATAAAGCGGTGTATAAAACATGCTCCAGCATGCTTATTTGCTTGTGGCATAACATAAAACATCAAAATTTATTTGTAAACAGGGTTAAGGGCCGAATTCACATATATTAATCCCTATAATATTTAAATGAGGGGGTGTTTCGCCTACTTCGGGTTTGAGACGAATTTTCTATATTTTTAAAGATTTTGGAACCTCTAGCTACTTAACATAGGCAATATGGGTATCAAACTTTTTGTTTTTTGTAAAAATAATTTAAAATTCCATAAATTTTAGACATGTCGCCATACAAAAAAGTATGAAAAATGGAGTTTTTCAGAAATATCTTTTGTGGTTGTTGTTGTTATTGTATAACCATGCCATGTCTTTCTGTATCAACTGTAAATAGGCCGCCTCTCAAATACTTCAAAATTTCCTATCGTTACTTTGGAATAAATATGATATAAACCGAAAAAACGAAAAATTGCGACATTTGTTATACCATTTTTTATACCATTTTTTGACCCTTAAATATGAGATTGGGCAGCTACAAAAAAGTATGTGTCCTTTAGATTTTTCTCCTACAACATATCCGAAGCTCATTAAGATCTACGAGTCCGCGTTGGGAGTCTTTCCTTGCTAGTCGATTGCAAGTGAAAAAAAATCCTGGCTACAATCAATTAAACTTTTTGCTAAATATCAGTAAGTTGAAAAAAAAAATGAAAAAATTGGTAGAGAAATTATACTTTAGTTATTCCGTTTTCTGAAAATTTAAATCTAGAAATTGTGTAGAGTTGTTTTTTTTTTAATTATCATTTCCGTTGTCTGTAATACATCAAGAAAAGCTGCATCTTGTCGCTACACTCACAATATTTTATCGTTAAAAACAACCTAAAATACATATCAAATTAATTGAAAACACAATTAAAAAAAGGACTACTGATTTTTCATTATATTCAAACCATTTTGCTATTTATTTTCAAACATTGTTTAAACAATCCATAAAAGAAATAAAAACAAATGAAAAGTCTATTAAAACAATCATCAATTTCTAACTGACAAAACGTAAAAAAAAACGATTTTGTGGTTTGTTTTTACATATTTGAAAGTTTTTTTTTTTTTGTTTGGATTTTCAAAACACTGCACACATAACACACACGTTCTTTGTTTATTTAATTTCTCTTTAATTTAATTTTCTTTTGTTTTAAATTCAAAGCAATTTTGTTTTGTTCCAACACCAGACACGATTCGAACCAACGACCTTTGGTTTAGAAGTTCATCGCCTTACCCCTTGAGCCAAACTATATTGATACAAATAGTTTCATAAACATTTTTTAATAATTCAAATTGTTTTTAATTTATTTGAATCTATCTTTTTAAATTTCAAATTACCCATCACACATAAATATAATAGTTAAAAGAAATGCCCTAAATGTAACAACGAACATGCTGCTCTTTTCAAATTTTTGGTATATAAATTTAATGCTTAATGCAGAAAGGCCCTAACTGGAATTAATATTCCACTAGAGGAAATGGAAATCTGAAAAACTTAGATTATCCTTTTTATTTTATTGTTTTTGTATTAATATAAAGTTTTATTCTGAGAAACAATATTTCCACCGCTTTTATATTTTATTTGCCTTCCCCTCTATAGAAATTAAGAATAAAGATATACTGAGAGAATTATCTGCATGATATTAATGAATTTTTGCATAAAATCGATAAGGTTTCACGGGAACTCGTCCATTGATACTTTTCATTGAATTAATGGAATTTTTCATAAAATATTATCAAAAATTTCATTTTATTTACTTAAAGTTTCATACGCTCCATGAAAAGGTTTCACTAAAACTATATTCATAAAATATACGAAGCTTTTTCATCGAATTTCACAAATTTTTCATTTATATTGTGAAGAAAACTTCCACAGTTTACTGAAAAATTTCACTAAAACTCGTCCAGCAAAATTCTCTCTGTGTAGCGTCTTTCTTTATTAAGCCATCGATATTAAACTTTGGAGCAAAATTGCACAAAAATATTGTTATCATAAAATTATTTAAGATTTTAAAATCATCCTGTTTGACGACAATTATCTTAAAAGTGACAATACTCTCTGAATTAGATGAGAATAAGATTAGTCGAATGACTAGAAATACCAATTTACATAAATCAAAATCCCTAGAATTTTGTGTTTAACTTCAGTTATAAAATTTAATTTTAATTAAGAAGAACTTGCGTTATATTTACTTTTTTTGATTTTTTAAGTTAAATTTTCATTTGAATAAAATTTATAACCCTGTATTTATTTAATTTCTGACATGCATAAAACTTTTTGAGAATAAAAAAAAATTCATAAAATATAAAATCTTTCGTTTTTACTTCCACACAAAATTAAAAATAAAAACTCTGTAAAAAAATTCCCCTCAAAGGGCATTATAAAAAAGCTTGTTTTTAAATTTTATTTTAGTATTCTGCCAACCCTATTGCTAGCAGCTGACATCATCGAGATTTCTTCACATTTTTACAACCCGGCAACCCCGTGATTATCAAATCAATTTAAACATTTTTACTAACAATTCAAATAAATTTGGCAATCAATTTCGATAATTTCGTTATCGTAAACACTGATTGAATTCATATTATTTAATATTCAACTATTTTAAGTTAAAACAAACAGAAGAATTTAGATATAAAACGAAGTTCAGTTTTTCTAGTCGTGCGATAGATTCAAATTATTTTTATAAATTCAAATTGTGTGTTGGGTACATTTGTTTGTTTAAATTTATTTTTGTTGTATAAATAAATATTTCAAAATATTTTAAATTCAAATTTAATTTATACAATTTTCAAATCGGTTGTGGTGTAAATGTCTGGAAGGTCAGGCATTGACAAAATTTCAATTTTTGAGTGGTGGTTCAAATCTCATCCCAAAAAAATTTTTTTTTTTTATTTTTTCTATAACTATTTATACACTTAAAATATTTTATCGTTAAAAACCACCTAAAAAACATATTAAATTAATTGAAAACACAATTAAAAAATGAAAGGATAATTGAAAAGTCTGTTAAAACAATCGTCAATTTTTAACTGAAAACCGAAAATATTTTAATTTTTTGTTTTAAAACAGAAAACAACGAAATTATTTAAATTATTTTTTCTAAAAATAGAAATCTAAAAATAGATTATTTGACTGAAAATATCAACTCCTACAGACGATAAATATTTCTTGTAGTTTGTTTTTTATTGACGAATATAAAAAGTTAAACAATATGTTTCAATGTATTTTAATTGATTCTTCAATTGAAAACAAACTTTACCTATTACTTTTCAAATAAACCTCAATCGGTTATGGAAAATATATTGTGAGTGTATAAATGCGTTTATCAGCACAATTTTTGTAGCAAAATAAATTAGTAAAACATTAGTTCAAAATTAGTTTAGTGTTTAAAAAATATAACAAAATTTTTTGCTGTCACAATGAATGTTCTTCGTTCAATTTTGGATCATATATATTAATATCTCTTTCTGTTTAAATTATTTTTCAAAATTGTGTTCAGCGATGAGGCTTATTTTTGGCTTAACGGGTTTGTTAATAATAATGGAGCAAAACCAATCCACAACAGACCCTACAGACTCCATTACAACCAGAAAAATACACCGTTTGCTGTGGTTTTTACGCTGGTGGCATCATTGGACCTTATTTCTTCAAAAATTAAGCAGGAGCTCGCGTTATGGTCAATGGAGATCGTTACCACACCATGATCAATGATAGTTTGTTTGAAAATATTCACAAGGAAAATAACTAAACATTTTTCACAATAACTTAACCTTTCTCATAATAACTTCTAATTATTTTATTTATAATATTTATATTATTTATTGTTAAATTGTTAATTTAGTTTTTCTCTATTTTTTAATGTTTTTATTTTTATTTATAATTTAAATTTGTTTTGTTCGTATATCTATTATAATTAATTTTAAAAATTATTATGTACAAAATTTGTTATGACAATATGCAGACCCATACTATAAATTAAAAGATTTAAATCTTGTTGTATGGGTGGAACAAATAAATATTTAATCTAAAAAGAAAAAAAATCTAAATATGGATGACCTTGATCCGGGCGAGATGTGATTTCAACAGGATGGCGCTACGTGCCATACGGCGACCGCAAACATCAACTTATTGAAATCTAAATTTGGCGATAAGTTGATTTCGAGAAACGGACCTGTCAACTGGCCTCCACGGTCGTGCGATTTTACACCTCTCCATTATTTCTTGTGGGGCCGCGTGAAGTCACTGGTTTATGCTGATAAATCAGCAACAATTGACGCCTTGGAGCCCAACATTGTTCGTGTTATTCGTAACATACGGCCAGCAGTGCTCGAAAAAGTGGCCCAAAATTGCACGTCCAGAATACGATTCGTCAAAAACAGCCGCATTGGCCATATGCCCGAAATCATTTTCAAATGTTAATGCCATGTATTGGTCTTTGAAATAAAAAAATTTTTGGATTAAAATTTAGTGTTTTGTGGTATTTTTTACAATTTAAAGTTCTATCGGGCTTAAAAAACACCCTATATAAAAATGTTGAAAGTGGTGTATGAGCTCAAAACAAACAACGGACAACTACAGTTAGAGGTGTTAAAAAAATTTTATGTTATTTGTTTT
Source organism: Leucophora obtusa (assembly GCA_949987735.1). NCBI lineage: Eukaryota > Metazoa > Arthropoda > Insecta > Diptera > Anthomyiidae > Leucophora > Leucophora obtusa. Next base: position 139,653,106 of record OX465298.1, on the reverse strand, counting down.
TGATTTATAAACTATTTTATTTTACAAGACGTGTCTCACAAACTCAGCAGTCAATTGCCCAATTTAACATTTTTGTGCATCGTAAATTTGTTCTTGTGCACGAGGATTTCTTTATGTTATGCTATTAAAGCTATTTATTTAAAACAGTGAGAGATTATGTTATTTAAAAGCTATTAGTTTTGGAGTACTTAATTTAAGCATTTGGAAGATATCTTCCAAGAAGATATTAAAGTGATATCTTCTATTTTTCTTTTGAATGAAAATAATCAAGTAGTATTTTGAAATTGTCTTCCTTTTTTCATTTGGAAGATAAATCGGTTATATTTGGAAAAAAATAATTTAAAACTTGAATTTTTTGTCATCATTTTTTATGATAATATTGCGGCTATATTACCTTTTTATCACCCGGAAGATAAAGAAAATTTGTTTGAAAATTTTTGTCATTTGGGAAAAAATTAAAAGAAAATTTGTACAAAAACAACCAACAGATACATTGGAAACAAATTCCTCAACAAAAAAATCAAGATTTAATGCGCGGAAAAAATCGGCTGCGATTAAATCAGTATAATAAATGTGTTGGTCAATGAATTATGTATGCAGATATTTTTTTTTCAGGCTTAAATTTAATAATGAAAAAAATAAATCGTTTATTTTGTACCGAGGAGTTTATTTGGGGATATCACCTTTTTTCATCCAGGTGATAAATTAGCGATACCGCCTTTTATTTTCCAGGGGTATTGCTTTCGCATTGCCTGGAAGTATTGATTTCGGGTAACAGTTGTTCACGACGGAGGAAACTTCCACAATATGAAATTGATATTGCCGGCAATAAATTTTTTCTTCCTGGCAATATGATCGGGGAATCTTCTGCGTATTGCCATGCTTGCTGGGATGGTTTAGAATAGCATAGATTTTGTTTGTGTTCCACATTTTAGTTCTAAATGAAGGTAGTTTCAAGTCCTAAAAGTTTATCGTTTTCATAGGACTGATTAAAAATCTAATTAAACTGTTGAACAACTACTAGTTGCTAAATTGTACAAAGAGAAAATACTGAAGTTGAGTTAAATAAAATTATTGCAACGTGATATAGTAATCGTAATGATCCCCTAGGTTGGGCGCCATCAAATACATTCAACAAATTATTTATTTTGGCCCCTTTCGCACGATTTTGTGTTGTGATTTCCGCAATCATTTTTGCAGTAGCAATTTATGGGGTCATTTTGTAAAACGAAACTTTGCTTTCGTTTGAACGTTTTTTTGTTTTAAATTTTTTTTTAAATTTTGTAAAACTCAAAATCAAAATCTTTTTTTTAAATCTGGCAATATTAATCGAAGACAAACTCCTTAATAAAACCGTATTTTATAAGAAGTAAGTAAACGTTTGCAAACAAATATTATGCCATATTCAAACGAACAGAAATAGTTGTCGTTTCCTGTTAAAAAGTTAAAGTTTTTGCATAAAAAGTTAGGTAATTGCAATTTTTGGAATAAAAATTGTATAAATATGGGTTTAAAAATATGAAGTAGTTAAATGTGATACTCCTATATTTTTTATTCTCAATAAAAAATAATTCTTTTAGGGTAATACGCATAATCACTTTTTAAATTTATAAACGGCTTATAAAACAAATTGTTCACACAAAAATCGTTATAAAAAATCAAATTATTATACATAACAACTTGAATTTATATGCAAATTAGTGAAAATTTGGGCAATTTTAAAAATATCTGATTTTAGATGCGCTAAGACACGATTTACGTTTAAAATTTTTTTTATTAATATATAAATGAAACAAACTGGGGGTTTTAAAACTAAAAACTGACAATTCGAAACTTAAGGGCCATCTTAACAAACCATAATTTGTACTCCTTCGCTATCCGCTAATGGAAGGTTCTTCTTAATTAGGTTGATTTTCTGTACAATTTAAAATTTTTCTTAAATATATTTGTTTCATATTATTAGGAAAAATATCCAAAAATATATCATAAAAAAAACTACTAATAAAAAAAATTGCCCCACACAGGATTCGATACCTGGACCCTAAAAATATTAGAACTAAAAATAACAACTCATTTACCAATCAGGCTAAACAGACTTGAAAAACTCTATGAACAAATTTTTATTTAAATAATTTGTAATTTCATGTCACAAATATTATTTTTTTTTTTGTCTGGCAATAATAACTCGCAAATGGCAACAAACGCAAACTACTACCCGTTTTATAAAATACCAAATATTTTCGTTTATGTTTCAAACGAAAACGAAAAAACGTTTTTCATTCGAGTTACAAAATGACCCCATTAATTTTAAAGTGGGACCGTTTCCAGGTGTACCGTTAAGTAGTTTGAAATTATTAGCACTGCATTGATCTTGTTTGCGGAACTTCATACCTACAAGAGTTGGGTCAAAGCACATAAAATTTTTCGAAAAACATAACCCACCTTAAAATGTCCTACACAAAAGTACCCACAACTATTCAATTGACTATAAAGTAATTACTTAATTGTACGATTTTTTTTAATCTTGGGTTAGTTACAAACAACTTAAATAGAACAGTAAAAATAGCATTATCTACACAAAAGAGAAAAAAACTTGAATGCAATATAAAACTATGTCTGTGAAGATAAATGTAAATTTAACTAGCAAAGACACAAACCGATTTCGTTAACAGAGCTATGTTATTAGTCAACAGAGCTCTGTTAACTACTTAACAGTAACATGTTAAAATTTTTGGAATGAAGGGTTATGAATTTCAAGCATTATGGGCGATAGGGGCGTGGTCCGACTGACGGAATGAACACAATCTGTGAAGCAGGGTGTATATAACTTTCATCATTTTTTTTTTTGAAAACGCACGTAAGGAATACGTGTAAATAAAGTTTTAAATTCAGTAATTTTAGGCCAAACTGCGGGAAATGTTTGGAGCCACAACGGACAACTGGGAACAGGTTCCTCAATGGTGTATATACTGAAGGTAATACAAGTGATGTATGTTTCAGCCTTGCTATTGAAATCTTCCCCGTCAATTTAGAAAGTTCTAAAAAATGATGCTAAAATTTTCATATTCTATGTTAAATATTTGGATGAAACTGGTGGCCAGTATGGAAAATTGGACAGAGGTTCCTGGATGAAAATCATTTTACAGACTATATTATGGCTGAACTTTCCAATTCTAGTCCTGAAATTTTCCAGGTCAATTTAGAATTGGGAGCAATCTAACATTAAAATAATGTCCTTTTAAGTGAAATTTCATGGGTGAACCTGGTGGTCACTATGGAAAATTGGACAGAGGTTCCTGGACGAAAACAATATCGTAGGCTATTTAAGAGGTCTAGTTTCCAGCCAATGTTTTGGAATTGTGCTGCTCAATTTAGAAACTTGTTAAAAAGGACCCTAAAATTTTTAGAACCAATGTTAAGTATTTGAATGAAACTGGTGGCCAGTATGGAAAATTGGACAGAGGTTCCTGGATGAAAATCATTTTACAGACTATATTATGGCTGAACTTTCCAATTCTAGTCCTGAAATTTTCCAGGTCAATTTAGAATTGGGAGCAATCTAACATTAAAATAATGTCCTTTTAAGTGAAATTTCATGGATGAACCTGGTGGTCACTATGGAAAATTGGACAGAGGTTCCTGGACGAAAACAATATCGTAGGCTATTTAAGAGGTCTAGTTTCCAGCCAATGTTTTGGAATTGTGCTGCTCAATTCAGAAACTTGTTAAAAAGGACCCTAAAATTTTTAGAACCTATGTTAAGTATTTGGATGAAACTGGTGGCCAGTATGGAAAATTGGACAGAGGTTCCTGGATGAAAATCATTTTACAGACTATATTATGGCTGAACTTTCCAATTCTAGTCCTGAAATTTTCCAGGTCAATTTAGAATTGGGAGCAATCTAACATTAAAATAATGTCCTTTTAAGTGAAATTTCATGGGTGAACCTGGTGGTCACTATGGAAAATTGGACAGAGGTTCCTGGACGAAAACAATATCGTAGGCTATTTAAGAGGTCTAGTTTCCAGCCAATGTTTTGGAATTGTGCTGCTCAATTTAGAAACTTGTTAAAAAGGACCCTAAAATTTTTAGAACCTATGTTAAGTATTTGGATGAAACTGGTGGCCAGTATGGAAAATTGGACAGAGGTTCCTGGATGAAAATCATTTTACAGACTATATTATGGCTGAACTTTCCAATTCTAGTCCTGAAATTTTCCAGGTCAATTTAGAATTGGGAGCAATCTAACATTAAAATAATGTCCTTTTAAGTTAAATTTCATGGATGAACCTGGTGGTCACTATGGAAAATTGGACAGAGGTTCCTGGACGAAAACAATATCGTAGGCTATTTAAGAGGTCTAGTTCCCAGCCAATGTTTTGGAATTGTGCTGCTCAATTCAGAAACTTGTTAAAAAGGACCCTAAAATTTTTAGAACCTATGTTAAGTATTTGGATGAAACTGGTGGCCAGTATGGAAAATTGGACAGAGGTTCCTGGATGAAAATCATTTTACAGACTATATTATGGCTGAACTTTCCAATTCTAGTCCTGAAATTTTCCAGGTCAATTTAGAATTGGGAGCAATCTAACATTAAAATAATGTCCTTTTAAGTGAAATTTCATGGGTGAACCTGGTGGTCACTATGGAAAATTGGACAGAGGTTCCTGGACGAAAACAATATCGTAGGCTATTTAAGAGGTCTAGTTTCCAGCCAATGTTTTGGAATTGTGCTGCTCAATTTAGAAACTTGTTTAAAAGGACCCTAAAATTTTTAGAACCTATGTTAAGTATTTGGATGAAACTGGTGGCCAGTATGGAAAATTGGACAGAGGTTCCTGGATGAAAATCATTTTACAGACTATATTATGGCTGAACTTTCCAATTCTAGTCCTGAAATTTTCCAGGTCAATTTAGAATTGGGAGCAATCTAACCTTAAAATAATGTCCTTTTAAGTGAAATTTCATTGGTGAACATGGTGGTCACTATGAAAAATCGGACAGAGGTTCCTAGACGAAAATTGTGTCATAGCTAGCATAAAGGATATATACTCCGGTCGTGGTGGTAAAATCTTCATGGTCAACTTATAAATGCATCAATTTACAACTTTAAAAAGTTTAAATTTATGTTAAGCAATATAATTAAAATGGCCATCCAAAACTGTTAACTGAGCTATGTTAAGCATTTAACAGCGCAATATAAATAAAAATAATGCCAACCAATACTGTTAACTCAGTTATGCTAAGTAGTGGGAAATATCTGAAGCTACATCGGGCAACTGGAAACAGGTTCCTCAATGATGTATATACTGATGGTAATATAAGTGATGTACGTTCCAGCCTTGCTATTGAAATCTTCCCCGTCAATTTAGAAAGTTCTAAAAAATTACGCTAAAATTTTCATATTCTATGTTAAATATTTGGATGAAACTGGTGGCCAGTATGGAAAATTGGACAGAGGTTCCTGGATGAAAATCATTTTACAGACTATATTATGGCTGAACTTTCAAATTCTAGTCCCGAAATTTTCCAGGTCAATTTAGAATTGGGAGCAATCTAACATTAAAATAATGTCCTTTTAAGTGAAAATTCATTGGTGAACATGGGGGTCACTATGGAAAATTGGACAGAGGTTCCTGGATGAAAATCATTTTACAGACTATATTATGGCTGAATTTTCCAATTCTAGTCCTGAAATTTTCCAGGTCAATTTAGAATTGGGAGCAATCTAACATTAAAATAATGTCCTTTTAAGTGAAATTTCATTGGTGAACATGGTGGTCATTATGGAAAATTGGACAGAGGTTCCTGGATGAAAATCATTTTACAGACTATATTATGGCTGAACTTTCAAATTCTAGTCCTGAAATTTTCCAGGTCAATTTAGAATTGGGAGCAATCTAGCATTAAAATAATGTCCTTTTAAGTGAAAATTCGTTGGTGAACATGGGGGTCACTATGGAAAATTGGACAGAGGTTCCTGGACGAAAATCATTTTACAGACTATATTATGGCTGAACTTTCCAATTCTAGTCCTAAAATTTTCCAGGTCAATTTAGAATTGGGAGAAATCTAACATTAAAATAATGTCCTTTTATGTGAAATTACATTGGTGAACATGGTGGTCATTATGGAAAATTGGACAGAGGTTCCTAGACGAAAATTGTGTCATAGCTAGCATAAAGGATATATACTCCGATCGTGGTGGTAAAATCTTCATGGTCAACTTGGAAATGCATCAATTTACAACTTTAAAAAGTTTAAATTTATGTTAAGCAATATAATTAAAATGGCCATCCAAAACTGTTAACTGAGCTATGTTAAGCATTTAACAGCGCAATATAAATAAAAATAATGCCAACCAATACTGTTAACTCAGTTATGCTAAGTAGTGGGAAATATCTGAAGCTACATCGGGCAACTGGAAACAGGTTCCTCAATGATGTATATACTGATGGTAATATAAGTGATGTACGTTCCAGCCTTGCTATTGAAATCTTCCCCGTCAATTTAGAAAGTTCTAAAAAATGACGCTAAAATTTTCATATTCTATGTTAAATATTTGGATGAAACTGGTGGCCAGTATGGAAAATTGGACAGAGGTTCCTGGATGAAAATCATTTTACAGACTATATTATGGCTGAACTTTCAAATTCTAGTCCCGAAATTTTCCAGGTCAATTTAGAATTGGGAGCAATCTAACATTAAAATAATGTCCTTTTAAGTGAAAATTCGTTGGTGAACATGGGGGTCACTATGGAAAATTGGACAGAGGTTCCTGGACGAAAATCATTTTACAGACTATATTATGGCTGAACTTTCCAATTCTAGTCCTAAAATTTTCCAGGTCAATTTAGAATTGGGAGCAATCTAACATTAAAATAATGTCCTTTTATGTGAAATTACATTGGTGAACATGGTGGTCATTATGGAAAATTGGACAGAGGTTCCTAGACGAAAATTGTGTCATAGCTAGCATAAAGGATATATACTCCGGTCGTGGTGGTAAAATCTTCATGGTCAACTTGGAAATGCATCAATTTACAACTTTAAAAAGTTTAAATTTATGTTAAGCAATATAATTAAAATGGCCATCCAAAACTGTTAACTGAGCTATGTTAAGCATTTAACAGCCAATATAAATAAAAATAATGCCAACCAATACTGTTAACTCAGTTATGCTAAGTATTGGGAAATATCTGAAGCTACATCGGGCAACTGGAAACAGGTTCCTCAATGATGTATATACTGATGGTAATATAAGTGATGTACGTTCCAGCCTTGCTATTGAAATCTTCCCCGTCAATTTAGAAAGTTCTAAAAAATTACGCTAAAATTTTCATATTCTATGTTAAATATTTGGATGAAACTGGTGGCCAGTATGGAAAATTGGACAGAGGTTCCTGGATGAAAATCATTTTACAGACTATATTATGGCTGAATTTTCCAATTCTAGTCCTGAAATTTTCCAGGTCAATTTAGAATTGGGAGCAATCTAACATTAAAATAATGTCCTTTTAAGTGAAAATTCATTGGTGAACATGGTGGTCATTATGGAAAATTGGACAGAGGTTCCTGGATGAAAATCATTTTACAGACTATATTATGGCTGAACTTTCAAATTCTAGTCCCGAAATTTTCCAGGTCAATTTAGAATTGGGAGCAATCTAACATTAAAATAATGTCCTTTTAAGTGAAAATTCATTGGTGAACATGGGGGTCACTATGGAAAATTGGACAGAGGTTCCTGGACGAAAATCATTTTACAGACTATATTATGGCTGAACTTTCCAATTCTAGTCCTGAAATTTTCCAGGTCAATTTAGAATTGGAGCAATCTAACATTAAAATAATGTCCTTTTATGTGAAATTTCATTGGTGAACATGGTGGTCATTATGGAAAATTGGACAGAGGTTCCTGGATGAAAATCATTTTACAGACTATATTATGGCTGAACTTTCAAATTCTAGTCCTGAAATTTTCCAGGTCAATTTAGAATTGGGAGCAATCTAACATTAAAATAATGTCCTTTTAAGTGAAATTTCATGGGTGAACATGGTGGTCACTATGGAAAATTGGACAGAGGTTCCTGGACGAAAACAATATCGTAGGCTATTTAAGAGGTCTAGTTTCCAGCCAATGTTTTGGAATTGTGCTGCTCAATTTAGAAACTTGTTAAAAAGGACCCTAAAATTTTTAGAACCTATGTTAAGTATTTGGATGAAACTGGTGGCCAGTATGGAAAATTGGGCAGAGGTTCCTGGACGAAAATCATGTCATAGATAATCAAAAATGTACATTTTCCAGCCATTGTGGTATAATATTTCTGGTCAATTTAGAAATATTATTAATTTAACTTTAAACACATTATGTTAAGTTATAGAAATTAACAGGTGGCCAACCAATGTTAACAAAGCTGGTTAACAGTGTAGTATATTTTTTTAATCAGAAATTAATGTCATGATAAAAGTAAAAACTGCATTTTCCAAGTCACATATAATACATTTTAAAATTAAATAAGAAAAATCCATGAAGACATTTTTAATGACAAAAACAAAGGCATGGAAAAAGTTCTGGGATGAAATATTTATCCTTTTTACAATATCGTATGTATGTTCCAAAGATGCCATTTCCATTCTTCTGGTCGTGTTAAAAATTGGAGCAATTTAATGTTTAAATTTTACAATTTTATTATGAAAATTCATACAGAATTTTTAAGTAAAAACTAATGTGGTCACAACTAAAGTTTGGAAAAAGGTTCCTGGAAGAAAGTTTGATCATTGGTGCTTTAGGGTATATACTTTCCAAAGATGCTATTTCCAGTCTCCTGGTCATTTTAGAAATTCCAACAATTTGATGTTGAAATTGAAAAATTTTATTATGAAAATTCTTACAAGTGACAACTAATTAGGTAACATTTTCGGATGGTAGTTACAGTGGAGAATTGGTCAATTTGGAAATATTATTAATTTAACCTAAGATGATTTAAAGGAAAGAGTTTTCTTCCCAAGAAATTATGTTAACTCGTGCACAATTATTTGTATGGATGCTCGGGTCTGTTAATTTCAGTGAAGAATGAGAAAAAGAAAAGTGAAAAAATTAATATTTTACGATTACTGAATAAAAGGGTAACAAAAACAACTTTAATAAGGAAATAAATAATAATTAATTAATTAAAATAAATTTTTTGCTTTTAACTTTTGTTTTTTTTTTTTGTTGTAAAAACGATTTTATTGTTTTTTTTTTGTTTTCCCGAATTACTTCATTTTATCTCATTCGCTTTTAATTTTCTTCATATTCCTTCTGTTGTTCCTCTCTTTCTTGCGTGAAATTTTTTGGCTCATAAACCATTTTTAAAAGCAGCTGATGGAAACCCCCTGATTTAACTTTAAACGCATTATGTTAAGTTATATAATTTAACATGTGGCCAACCAATGTTAACAAAGCTGTTTAACAGAGCAGTAATGAGAATAACATCATAGTATTGGCGCGCAAAAATATATTTATTGGCGGCAAGTACTCAGCGTTGTAATTTCAATATAGGGGTGCCCACTAGAAAAGAACAAATTTCATACAAAAATATACATTTCAACATCAATATTGCAGTTCCAAATTAGTAAATTAGTAATATTTTCGTATTTTAAATTAATATACATAAGTATTTCGACTTTTTTTTTACTTCAAACAATATCATTTAAATTTAAATTGCTATTGCTTTATTTCAGTTGTATTTTTAAATTTTATTTATTTTTGAAATAATACATCAGATGCTTTCTTCAAATTACTTTGAATTTTTTTTCTATGTAAGCCCCTGTTTATGTAATACGAAAATGGTGTAAACGAAAGCAAAGTAACGAAAATTTGTTTTTGTTGCCCATATATTTTTGACGAAAATACCCAGTGTAGAAAATCATTACCACATATGTGGTTATGTAAGTACATACTTTGTAATGGTAACTAGTTACTTTTGTTATTACATTTCTTATTACCTTTATATGGCGATGTCGCGAAAAATAATGAGTTATGGTTACACACCAGCATACGAAAAATCAAAAAATATAACGCTACCTGTGTGCTTACCAGTACTGACAAAAATAATGAGTCTAAAAATAGATTTTCAAAAAAATTAATTATATAAAAAAAAAATATTTTTTATTGTATTTTTTTAAATAAAATTTCGTGGTGCGGCAATCGAACTTGGGTCTACAAATCGACATGTAATATTTAATAGATAAAAACACAATTGACCTGCTGCACACAAGTAAGCTTTCTCGCCAACATACAAAAAATCAAAAAATATGTGGTTACATATATCCTTACCAGTGATTAAAAAATATTGAGTCTAAAAATAGATTTCAGAAAATTTTCAAACAAATCTAGCAAATTATTTTCTATTTGAAATAATGATAAAAATAAGTCATTATCAGTAACTCATTATTATATGTTTTAAAATAATGCAGAAGGTAAGTGGGTGTCATTACTGGTAGTCCAAAAAATAATGATATCCCATGTAAAAAAAATGATATGTAGCCATATGAAGTTATATTTAATTATATATAATCTTTTATGTAATTAGATATAATTATATCCGAAAAATGAGAACATCTTATTGTATCTTATTGTATCGAATTGTGTACAATTGTATACAATTTGGTACAATTTGATACAATTTTATGCAATTCGATACAATTGTATCCGAATTTTGTCCTCATCCAATTACATCAAATTATATCTTTTTGTATAAAATTATATAAAATGTTATAAAAGTGGACATAGTTTGATACAATTATATCTAAAAATTGACCTTTTACTTTAGATCATATTATATATGACCACATCTAACAATATACAAAAATTATTTTTTTAAATAAAAAAGATATGCAATATCTGGAGATCAGACCTAGGGGATTTAATTACAATTGCAAATAAATGTAATTGAAATTAAAAAAAAACTCAATTACATTTCATGTAACTGTAATTGAAAATTTTCAATTACAAGTAATTGTAATTGAAGATGATTTCAATTACAAATTTCAATTACGTTTAGAATTAAAGTGTTTTTTGTTAAAATTTTTGAGCTTTTTGTCATTATTTCTTTTCCGAAAAAATGTAATTGTAATTGACATTTTTTTAATTACAATTATATATAATGTATAATTGAAAATTTTCAATTACAAATTACTTGTAATTGTTTTTTTTTAATTACAATTACAAATAATATGTAATTGTAATTGAATTTTTTTCAATTACAATTACATGTAATTGTGTAATTGCATGTGTAATTTACAAATATAATGATTAACCCAAAGGTCTGCTGGAGATCCTATAATTTCGATAAATCTTCCATTACTTTTATCCAGATTTACAATGACAGTGCATTAAACATGAACAAAATTTTTTTATTTTTAGTAATTTTAAAATAAAGTTAACAAGACTGAGATTTTAAAGTTAATAAGATTTTGTTATACAACCAAGATATAAGAAAAATAGTAAAAAAAAATAGTAAAATATTACAAAATAGTAAAAATTACTAAAAATATATGATGCAAAAAATAAACTCACACACGACTCATGAACGGGTTATATATTCTTATTCACGCTCACGCACGAATCAAGTAGGAATTATATATTCTCAGACTCACGCACTTGAGTATAGTAATTATTACTCACGATCATGTGTGAATAACGTGACTCACGAACATTTCTAGTAACGCGTCAATCCCTAGTAATTACTAAATCTAAAAATAGTTCAAAATCATTAACATAGAACCACATATAATATAATACGGTTTTATATGGACCTTATATATTTTTATACAAAATCACTTTGAAATAATTGCTTATGTGGGACAATATATAATTATAGATGATTTTATAAAGAACGTTGTATTGTTATATACCCAAGTAAAAAAAATGATATGGAGCCATATAAAGTTATATTTAATTATATATAATCTTCTATGTAATTAGATATAATTATATCCGAAAAATGAGAACGTCTTATTGTATCATATTGTATCGAATTGTATACAATTGTATACAATTTGGTACAATTTGATACAATTCGATACAATATGATACAATTGTATCCGAATTTTGTCCTCATCCAATTTCATAAAATTATATCTTTTTGTATAAAATTATATAAAATGTTATAAAAGTGGACATAGTTTGATACAATTATACCTAAATATTAACCCTATATTTTTACCATAATATATATGACCATATCTAACAATATACAAAATTATATTTTTAAATAAAAAAGATATACAATATCTGGAGATCAGACCTGAGGGATTTCAATTACAATTAATTGTAATTTGTAATTGAAATTACAAGTAATTGTAATTGAAAATTTTCGATTACAAATTACTAGTAATTGTAATTGAAAGTGATTTCAATTACATTTAGAATTAAAAAGTGTTTTTTGTTAAAATTTTTTAGAAAAATCTGACTAGGATAGGTTGTATAGGCATGGATGGATGCGTATAAAAAGAATACGTCATGTTGGGCTTACCCCTAACTTGTGCTTTTTGTCATTATTTATTTTCCCAAAAAATGTAATTGACATTTTTCAAATTACAAATTACTTGTAATTGTTCTTTTTTGAATTACAATTACAAATAATTTGTAATTGTAATTGAGTTTTTTTCAATTACAATTACATGTAATTGTGTAAATGAATGTGTAATTATTTACAAAATGTAATGATTAACACCAGGTCTACTGGATATCCTATAATTTCGATAAATCTTCCATTACTTTTATCCAGATTTACCATGACAGTGCATTAAACATGAACAAATTTTTCTTTGTTTTTAGTAATTTTAAAATAAGGTTAACAACACTGAAATTTTTAACTTAATAGGATTGTGATATACAACCAAGATATAAGAGATCAGTCAAGTGTGCGTTATAGTATAGAGAATTCCATATTAAAGCTTCAGTATTGTTAATTTTATGGGCGCGTTATCCATTTTGACTCACGCTCCTAAACAAAAACAAATTACTCACGCACGAGTATTTCGTGTCTTACTCACGCAGACATGAGTATATTAAAAATTTACTCACAATCAGAAAATTCTCACGCAAAACAGTAAAAATTACTAAAAACATATGATGCAAAAAATAAACTCACACACGAATCATGCACGGGTTATATATTCTTACTCACGCTCACGTACGAATTATATATTCTCACGGTCACGGGCGAATTACTTTGGTATAGTAATTATTACTCACGATCACTTGTGAATAACTTCACTCACGATCGTGTCATGCGCCAATCCCTAGTAATTACTAAATCTAAAACTAGTTCAAAATCATTTTTTTATATGGAACCGCATTTAATACAATACGGTTTTAAAAGGACCTTATACATATATTTTTATATAAAATCACTTTGAAAAAATTGCTAATGTGGGATGATATATAATTAAAAATGATTTTATAAAGAACGTTATATCGTTATATATAAAAGAAATCATGAAATATTGTAGATATGAAACCATACTAAGTTATATATGGGTTCTTATGCGTCAATATATAACCATATATAACACCTATTATATAATATTTCTTAAATGGCTCCATATATAGTTTTATATTATTATGTATAGTGTCATACTAAATTATATATAAACGTATATCTAATTATATCTTTTATATATTACATTGTGTACTTATATATAGCACATACACTTATATGTAGGCCAGTATGTAATAATATAAAATCACATATGTCTCAATATTTAAACCTTTGGGGAAAAAATATTTAATATAGGACTATATAAAAGTCTATATGCTTCAATTTAAAAGCATATGTGGCCATATCTAACTATAAGTTACTATATGTAATTACATAAAATAATATATGATTATATCAAAACTTTTTTACTCGGGTATTAAAGAAACTATGAAATATTGTAGATATGGAACCATATTAAGTTATAATCATATCTAAAATATATATAATCATATCTAACACAAATTATGAAATATTTCTTATATGGCTCCACATATAGTTTTATATTATTATGTATAGTGTCATATTAAATTATATATAAACGTATATGTAATTATATCTGCAATATGTTACTTTATGTACTTATATATAGCACATGCAATTATATGTAGGCCTGTATGTAATAATATAAAATCACATATGTCTCCATATTAAAACCTTTGAGGAAAAAATATCTAACATATGACTATATAAAAGTATATCTTCTTGAATTTAAAAGCATATGTGGCCATATGTAACTATAAGTTACTATATGCAATTACATAAAATAATATATGGTTATATCAAAACTTTTTTACTCGGGATGTCATTACCATTTCTACACTGGGTAACAACTAGTTATTTTTTTCCATTATTTCAAAATAAAAAATAATGCGTTACCAATAATGACTTATCTCTATCATTATTTCAAATATAATTTTCTAGATTTTTCTTTAAATTTTTTGGAAAATCTATATTTAGGCAGAATATTTTTTTAACACTGGTAAGGATATAGTAAATATTTTCGATTTTTGTTAGTTTGTCGCATAAGCATAGTTGTGTGCAGCATGTCAATTATTTTTTTATATATCAAATATAACATGTCTAGATAGCTGAGATGGTAGAGCTATCCCGTCACGAGCATACTTAATTAAAACAAAATTCTATAACAAAGAAATATTTTTTGGTATAAAACCAATGGCCTTGCAACTCTCTCAATATTTTTTATTTGAAAAAATATTATGCGGCTTGGAACAGGAACGAACTCCGACTGGTTAATCAGGGATGTAAAAGGCTCACTTAATCGGGCTCTTATACAAAAAAATGTTAGATCGCTCTTACATATTTGAAAATGTAAGTAACTAAAAAATAGCTTCCTCTTTGGCTCGTTAAAAAAAATTAAAATTAAATATTTAGATATTAGCAAATATTAGCACAAATTGCGAAAAAAAAAACATTTGCAAAAAGCGAAATTTTTGCAACAATATATTCATTTGCAGAATGTCGATCGCTGATTACCTCTTTTAATTCATTTTCTGTACCATAAAGCCTTTTTCGAATTCGGCCGTTATTTTGCAACTTTTTAAGTGCGGTTTGTTTTTAAATATATAACCTAGGGATTAAATTTTTGTACCATAAAGTCTTTTTTCAAATTCCGCTATTAGTTTGCAATTCTTTATGTGCGTTTTTTTAAATTTATAATCTAGGGGCTATAATACACATTTCATACAATAAAGTTTGGTGGCTAGTTGCAAAAAAACCCGCGAAATATAAAATTGGCAAAAAAGAAAATTTTTGCATCAATATATTTGTTTGCAGAATCTAAATCGCTGATTACGTTTCCTAATTAATTTTTTGTACCACAAAGTCTTTCTTCGCGTTCCGCTTTTATTTTGCAATTTTTTAAGTACGTTTCTTTTTAATTTATAATCTAGGGACTATAATACACATTTTATACAACAAAGTTTGGTGGCTAGTTGCAAAAAAAAATCGCGAAAAATAAAATTTGCAAAAAGGAAAAATTTTTTCATCAATATATTTGTTTGCAGAATGTAAATCGCTGATTAAGTTTTTTAATTAATTTTTTGAACCATAAAGCCTTTTTTCGCTTTACGCGATTATTTTGTAATTTTTGTAAGTGTGGTTTTTTTAAATTTATAATCTAATTTTATACACAAAAGTTTGGTGCTTAGTTTGCAAAAAAAAAAAAAAAAAATCGCGAAAAAAATATTTGCAAAAAGGAAAATTTTTGCGTCATTGTATTCATTTGCAGATTGTTAATCGCTGATTTAGTTTTATTATTTATTTTTTTCTACCACAAAGTCTCTTTTCGCGTTCCTCTATTATTTTGCAATTTTTTAAGTGCGGTTTTTAAATTTATAATCTACGGAGTATAATGCCCATTTCATAAAACAAAGTTTGGTGGTTAGTTGCAAAAAAATAAAATTTTGGCATCGTTTGCAGAATGTAAATCTTTTAATTAATTTTTTGAACCCCAAATCCTTTTTTCGCATTCCGATATTGTTTTGCAATTTTTTACGTATGGTTTTTTAAAATTCATAATCTAGGGCTATAATACTGTTGGAATAGTATAATTCTATAGTATAGTTCCATTCTTGATTTTTATAACTAAATTATTATTTTCCATCCCTGGTTACAATCGATGTTTTGAGTCATACAAAGAGCGCACATAATGACCCTGCAAACATTTAAAAGATACCTTCCAAGAAGATATTAAAGCGATATCTTCTATTTGTCATTTGAATGAAAAAAATCAAGTAGTACTTACTTTGAAATTGTCTTCCTTTTATCACTTGGAAGATAATTCGACGATATTTGGAAAAAAATAATTCAAAAATTTTATCTTTTGTCATAACTTTTTATGACAATATTGCGGCAATATCACCTTTGTATCATTTGGAATATAAAGCAAATTTGTTTGAAATCTTTTATCAATGTGAAAAAATAGGAAATAAACTCGTGAAAAGTTAAGACTAATTGCGCGGGAAAAATCGGCTAAGATGAAATCAAGATAATTTATAAGTTGGTCAAAAGATTATGTATGCAGATATTGTTTTTCAGGCTTAAATTTAATAATTAAAAAACTAAATCGTTTTTTTATTGTACCGGGAGTTTATTTAGCGATATCCGTTTTATCTTCCATATGAGTTATTGCTTTCATATTGCCTGGAAGTATTGTTTTAGTGTAACAGTTGTTTCCGACGGAGGAAACTTCCAGAATACGAAATTGATATTACCGGCAATAAATGTTTTCTTCCTGGTGATATGTTCGGAGAACCTTCTTCGTATTGCCATGTTTGCTGGGTGATATTGGTTTGAGTATGTTCCTGTTCCAAGGCACATAATAGAACAAATGCTTTCCCAGTGATAGAGAGTCCCCCAATCTCTTTATTATGTATACTCTTTGATAAAACAAATTTTTTGAAAATCTATTTTTTGAATATCTACACCATTTTCACTAAATTTCAGAAGTTTTCAATTGTATTTCAGAAATTATCAAAAGTATTTTAGAAATTGTTAATTGTATTTCGGCAAATATTATTTATATTTCAGAAACTGTTAATTGTATTTCAGAAACTATTAATGGTATCTCAGAAATTATCAAATGTATTTCCTAGTTAATAAAGAATAATTTCTGAAACACATTTGATAATTTCTGAAATACAATTGATAATTTCTGAAATACAATTGACGGTTTCTGAAATACAATTGATAATTTCTAATAATAACTTCTGAAATGCAATTGATAAAACTGAAAATTAATTATTTCTGAAATACAACTGATAAATCTGAAAAACAATTGATAACTTCTGAAATAAAATGATAATTCCCGAAATACAATTGAAAATGGTGTATATTATTTTTGTCAATACTGGTAAATATATAAGTAACGACATATTTTTGATTTTTCGTATGCTGGTGTGTAAGCATAACTCATTATTTTTCGCGACATCCCCATAGAAAAGTAATAAGAAATGTAATAAGAAAATTAACTAGTTACCAATACCAGTTACGCAGTTACATAACCAAATATCTAGTAATGTTTTTCTAAACTGGGAAATTGAAAATTAAAAGTAGATTTGTATATAATTGAGATTTATTTAACAGTAGTTTAAATAGTATTTGTCATATAATTTAGAGAGGCATTTTGAAGGTAATATCTGTGTCATTATAGCAAAATACATATGTATATTAATTTAAAATACAAAAATATTACTAATTTACTAATTTGGAACTGCAATATTGATGTTGAAATGTGTATTTTTTTTTATGAAATTTGTTCTTTTCTGGTGGGCACCTCTATATTAAAATTACAACGCTGAGTACTTGCCGCCAAAAATATATTTTTGCGCGCCAATACTATGATGTTATTCTCATGACTGCTCTGTTAAACAGCTTTGTTAACATTGGTTGGCCACATGTTAATTTCTATAACTTAACATAATGTGTTTACAGTTAAATTAATAATATTTCTAAATTGACCAGAAATATTATACCACAATGGCTGGAAAATGTACATTTTTGATTATCTATGACATGATTTTTGTCCAGGAACCTCTGTCCAATTTTCCATAGTGGTCACCATGTTCACCCATGATATTTCACTTAAAAGGACATTATTTTAATGTTAGATTGCTCCCAATTCTAAATTGACCTGGAAAATTTCAGGACTAGAATTTGAAAGTTCAGCCATAATATAGTCTGTAAAATGATTTTCATCCAGGAACCTCTGTCCAATTTTCCATAATGACCACCATGTTCACCAATGAAATTTCACATAAAAGGACATTATTTTAATGTTAGATTGCTCCCAATTCTAAATTGACCTGGAAAATTTCAGGACTAGAATTGGAAAGTTCAGCCATAATATAGTCTGTAAAATGATTTTCGTCCAGGAACCTCTGTCCAATTTTCCATAGTGACCACCAGATTCACCCATGAAATTTCACTTAAAAGGACATTATTTTAATGTTAGATTGCTCCCAATTCTAAATTGACCTGGAAAATTTCAGGACTAGAATTGGAAAGTTCAGCCATAATATAGTCTGTAAAATGATTTTCATCCAGGAACCTCTGTCCAATTTTCCATACTGGCCACCAGTTTCATCCAAATATTTAACATAGAATATGAAAATTTTAGCGTCATTTTTTAGAACTTTCTAAATTGACGGGGAAGATTTCAATAGCAAGGCTGGAACGTACATCACTTATATTACCATCAGTATATACATCATTGAGGAACCTGTTTCCAGTTGCCCGATGTAGCTTCAGATATTTCCCACTACTTAGCATAACTGAGTTAACAGTATTGGTTGGCCTTTTTTTTAATTTATATTGCGCTGTTAAATGCTTAACATAGCTCAGTTAACAGTTATGGATGGCCATTTTAATTATATTGCTTAACATAAATTTAAACTTTTTAAAGTTGTAAATTGATGCATTTCCAAGTTGACCATGAAGATTTTACCACCACGATCGGAGTATATATCCTTTATGCTAGCTATGACACAATTTTCGTCTAGGAACCTCTGTCCAATTTTCCATAATGACCACCATGTTCACCAATGTAATTTCACATAAAAGGACATTATTTTAATGTTAGATTGCTCCCAATTCTAAATTGACCTGGAAAATTTCAGGACTAGAATTTGAAAGTTCAGCCATAATATAGTCTGTAAAATGATTTTCATCCAGGAACCTCTGTCCAATTTTCCATAATGACCACCATGTTCACCAATGAAATTTCACTTAAAAGGACATTATTTTAATGTTAGATTGCTCCCAATTCTAAATTGACCTGGAAAATTTCAGGACTAGAATTGGAAAATTCAGCCATAATATAGTCTGTAAAATGATTTTCATCCAGGAACCTCTGTCCAATTTTCCATAATGACCACCATGTTCACCAATGAATTTTCACTTAAAAGGACATTATTTTAATGTTAGATTGCTCCCAATTCTAAATTGACCTGGAAAATTTCAGGACTAGAATTGGAAAATTCAGCCATAATATAGTCTGTAAAATGATTTTCATCCAGGAACCTCTGTCCAATTTTCCATAGTGACCCCCATGTTCACCAATGAATTTTCACTTAAAAGGACATTATTTTAATGTTAGATTGCTCCCAATTCTAAATTGACCTGGAAAATTTCGGGACTAGAATTTGAAAGTTCAGCCATAATATAGTCTGTAAAATGATTTTCATCCAGGAACCTCTGTCCAATTTTCCATACTGGCCACCAGTTTCATCCAAATATTTAACATAGAATATGAAAATTTTAGCGTAATTTTTTAGAACTTTCTAAATTGACGGGGAAGATTTCAATAGCAAGGCTGGAACGTACATCACTTATATTACCATCAGTATATACATCATTGAGGAACCTGTTTCCAGTTGCCCGATGTAGCTTCAGATATTTCCCACTACTTAGCATAACTGAGTTAACAGTATTGGTTGGCATTATTTTTATTTATATTGCGCTGTTAAATGCTTAACATAGCTCAGTTAACAGTTTTGGATGGCCATTTTAATTATATTGCTTAACATAAATTTAAACTTTTCAAAGTTGTAAATTGATGCATTTCTAAGTTGACCATGAAGATTTTACCACCACGACCGGAGTATATATCCTTTATGCTAGCTATGACACAATTTTCGTCTAGGAAAATTTCAGGACTAGAATTGGAAAGTTCAGCCATAATATAGTCTGTAAAATGATTTTCATCCAGGAACCTCTGTCCAATTTTCCATACTGGCCACCAGTTTCATCCAAAT
The DNA here is from genome assembly GCA_949987735.1 of Leucophora obtusa. Classification (NCBI taxonomy): domain Eukaryota; kingdom Metazoa; phylum Arthropoda; class Insecta; order Diptera; family Anthomyiidae; genus Leucophora; species Leucophora obtusa. The sequence continues at coordinate 139,632,800 of OX465298.1, read as the reverse complement.
ACTTAACATAGGTTCTAAAAATTTTAGGGTCCTTTTAAACAAGTTTCTAAATTGAGCAGCACAATTCCAAAACATTGGCTGGAAACTAGACCTCTTAAATAGCCTACGATATTGTTTTCGTCCAGGAACCTCTGTCCAATTTTCCATAGTGACCACCAGGTTCATCCATGAAATTTAACTTAAAAGGACATTATTTTAATGTTAGATTGCTCCCAATTCTAAATTGACCTGGAAAATTTCAGGACTAGAATTGGAAAGTTCAGCCATAATATAGTCTGTAAAATGATTTTCATCCAGGAACCTCTGTCCAATTTTCCATACTGGCCACCAGTTTCATCCAAATACTTAACATAGGTTCTAAAAATTTTAGGGTCCTTTTTAACAAGTTTCTAAATTGAGCAGCACAATTCCAAAACATTGGCTGGAAACTAGACCTCTTAAATAGCCTACGATATTGTTTTCGTCCAGGAACCTCTGTCCAATTTTCCATAGTGACCACCAGGTTCACCCATGAAATTTCACTTAAAAGGACATTATTTTAATGTTAGATTGCTCCCAATTCTAAATTGACCTGGAAAATTTCGGGACTAGAATTTGAAAGTTCAGCCATAATATAGTCTGTAAAATGATTTTCATCCAGGAACCTCTGTCCAATTTTCCATAATGACCACCATGTTCACCAATGAAATTTCACTTAAAAGGACATTATTTTAATGTTAGATTGCTCCCAATTCTAAATTGACCTGGAAAATTTCAGGACTAGAATTGGAAAATTCAGCCATAATATAGTCTGTAAAATGATTTTCATCCAGGAACCTCTGTCCAATTTTCCATAGTGACCCCCATGTTCACCAATGAATTTTCACTTAAAAGGACATTATTTTAATGTTAGATTGCTCCCAATTCTAAATTGACCTGGAAAATTTCGGGACTAGAATTTGAAAGTTCAGCCATAATATAGTCTGTAAAATGATTTTCATCCAGGAACCTCTGTCCAATTTTCCATACTGGCCACCAGTTTCATCCAAATATTTAACATAGAATATGAAAATTTTAGCGTAATTTTTTAGAACTTTCTAAATTGACGGGGAAGATTTCAATAGCAAGGCTGGAACGTACATCACTTATATTACCATCAGTATATACATCATTGAGGAACCTGTTTCCAGTTGCCCGATGTAGCTTCAGATATTTCCCACTACTTAGCATAACTGAGTTAACAGTATTGGTTGGCATTATTTTTATTTATATTGCGCTGTTAAATGCTTAACATAGCTCAGTTAACAGTTTTGGATGGCCATTTTAATTATATTGCTTAACATAAATTTAAACTTTTTAAAGTTGTAAATTGATGCATTTCTAAGTTGACCATGAAGATTATACCACCACGACCGGAGTATATATCCTTTATGCTAGCTATGACACAATTTTCGTCTAGGAACCTCTGTCCGATTTTTCATAGTGACCACCATGTTCACCAATGAAATTTCCCTTAAAAGGACATTATTTTAAGGTTAGATTGCTCCCAATTCTAAATTGACCTGGAAAATTTCAGGACTAGAATTGGAAAGTTCAGCCATAATATAGTCTGTAAAATGATTTTCATCCAGGAACCTCTGTCCAATTTTCCATACTGGCCACCAGTTTCATCCAAATACTTAACATAGGTTCTAAAAATTTTAGGGTCCTTTTAAACAAGTTTCTAAATTGAGCAGCACAATTCCAAAACATTGGCTGGAAACTAGACCTCTTAAATAGCCTACGATATTGTTTTCGTCCAGGAACCTCTGTCCAATTTTCCATAGTGACCACCAGGTTCATCCATGAAATTTAACTTAAAAGGACATTATTTTAATGTTAGATTGCTCCCAATTCTAAATTGACCTGGAAAATTTCAGGACTAGAATTGGAAAGTTCAGCCATAATATAGTCTGTAAAATGATTTTCATCCAGGAACCTCTGTCCAATTTTCCATACTGGCCACCAGTTTCATCCAAATACTTAACATAGGTTCTAAAAATGTTAGGGTCCTTTTTAACAAGTTTCTAAATTGAGCAGCACAATTCCAAAACATTGGCTGGAAACTAGACCTCTTAAATAGCCTACGATATTGTTTTCGTCCAGGAACCTCTGTCCAATTTTCCATAGTGACCACCAGGTTCACCCATGAAATTTCACTTAAAAGGACATTATTTTAATGTTAGATTGCTCCCAATTCTAAATTGACCTGGAAAATTTCAGGACTAGAATTGGAAAGTTCAGCCATAATATAGTCTGTAAAATGATTTTCATCCAGGAACCTCTGTCCAATTTTCCATACTGGCCACCAGTTTCATCCAAATACTTAACATAGGTTCTAAAAATTTTAGGGTCCTTTTTAACAAGTTTCTAAATTGAGCAGCACAATTCCAAAACATTGGCTGGAAACTAGACCTCTAAATAGCCTACGATATTGTTTTCGTCCAGGAACCTCTGTCCAATTTTCCATAGTGACCACCAGGTTCACCCATGAAATTTCACTTAAAAGGACATTATTTTAATGTTAGATTGCTCCCAATTCTAAATTGACCTGGAAAATTTCAGGACTAGATTTGGAAAGTTCAGCCATAATATAGTCTGTAAAATGATTTTCATCCAGGAACCTCTGTCCAATTTTCCATACTGGCCACCAGTTTCATCCAAATACTTAACATTGGTTCTAAAAATTTTAGGGTCCTTTTTAACAAGTTTCTAAATTGAGCAGCACAATTCCAAAACATTGGCTGGAAACTAGACCTCTTAAATAGCCTACGATATTGTTTTCGTCCAGGAACCTCTGTCCAATTTTCCATAGTGACCACCAGGTTCACCCATGAAATTTCACTTAAAAGGACATTATTTTAATGTTAGATTGCTCCCAATTCTAAATTGACCTGGAAAATTTCAGGACTAGAATTGGAAAGTTCAGCCATAATATAGTCTGTAAAATGATTTTCATCCAGGAACCTCTGTCCAATTTTCCATACTGGCCACCAGTTTCATCCAAATATTTAACATAGAATATGAAAATTTTAGCATCATTTTTTAGAACTTTCTAAATTGACGGGGAAGATTTCAATAGCAAGGCTGAAACATACATCACTTGTATTACCTTCAGTATATACACCATTGAGGAACCTGTTCCCAGTTGTCCGTTGTGGCTCCAAACATTTCCCGCAGTTTGGCCTAAAATTACTGAATTTAAAACTTTATTTACACGTATTCCTTACGTGCGTTTTCAAAAAAAAAAATGATGAAAGTTATATACACCCTGCTTCACAGATTGTGTTCATTCCGTCAGTCGGACCACGCCCCTATCGCCCATAATGCTTGAAATTCATAACCCTTCATTCCAAAAATTTTAACATGTTACTGTTAAGTAGTTAACAGAGCTCTGTTGACTCATAACATAGCTCTGTTAACGAAATCGGTTTGTGTCTTTGCTAGTTAAATTTACATTTATCTTCACAGACATTATAAAACTTTGCTAATCATAGAAGTAACAACGATAAAACACCAACTACATGGTACAACAAAATGACAATTTCCGATATTTGAAAGCAAACAACAAAAACACATACATATGTTTCAGTTTAGAATACTTATTTATACATTATTACAATGTTTGTAGTAAAACGACAACAATTCAGCTTCACCTTTTGGGGTCAATGAGCAAATATGGCAAAAAAAAAAACGAAAAAAAGAAATCGTTTATTGCAGCAGCAGAACACACGGTTTGGGAAACTGAGTGAACTCAAAAGACAAGAGACATACTGATAGACAGACAGAATATTATTTGTACTATTGTACTAGAGCTTATGAGGAGTGTTTTAATGCTAAACGAGTGCAATCGATGTTTGTATACAAGTCGTATATATTGTTGAATATATAATATTCGAGCAGATAGAAATAGCTATACACGAATAAACATTAGCAACACACAAAAAGTAATAAAGATAGAATGTCAAACAAAAGAATTTATACTGAGAAAAATATATGAAATGGAAATTCCACAAAAGTCTCTAGATTTTTATCGATTTTGGAGCAACTTAGAGAAGTGCGAACAACCCAGCAAAACCACACATTACCTAATAATGTGTAAAATATGACGTTTTGTCATTTATTACACCTTACTTCACTGATGAATTTTACAGGCGATGAGCCCCAAAGTAATGTATGGGGAGTAAGTGATAAAGTAATTGGTTACCTATGTGGTTACCAGGATGGGAAAAGTAATGGGTCTAAAAAAGGATTTCCGTAAAAAAAAGTTTATTTAAAAAAAAAATTATTAGAAATATTTTTTTATGAAATATATAAACGTGGTCCTCTGGAATTCGAACCTGGGATCCCTGCTTGTTAGCCAAGAACTCTACTACCTGAGCTATCGAAACATATAACATTTGATTGCTTAAAAAGTAAATGAATTGTTGTGCTTCGTGTATTCTTTCGAAATGGCGAAAAATATACACCTTACACCCATGCTTACCAAAAAACACAAAGTAATGTGTCTAAAAATAGATTTTCAAAAATGTTTTAAGCATTACTTTCCGTTTATAAATCATGCAATACGTAATCAGTAATTGGTTAGCCATTACTTTTTGTTTTGAAATAATGCAGAAGGTAACGAGCTATCATTACAAGGTATTGCGTGAGTATATCGCACCCATTACCAAAGTTTTGCTGGGAACTTTAGTTCACAAGGAAGTATAAGAATTAAAAGCCAATAACATCATAGTATTGAATATTAAAATCTGTCAACAAGAACTGGATTTTTCGGCGGCCAATTGTGTTTCTTACAAAGAGGGTTTGTGGGGTATAGGTTAGATAGATATTTTACTCTTGGACATTCTCAATTTGGGCACCACTATACAATAAATTTAATATTGAGAAGACCAAGTTGATCGTAAACACAACCAATAACGTGGATGTTGAACTGCGTCATAACTTTTAGGGCCTTAACGATTCGCAATAATTGCCTGGAGAACAATGCAACTTAAGTGGACTAGATTAAGAAGAATCTATGCATCGCGGCACGTATAAACCCAATCAAAATGGAGTTAGATCCCGATTTTTCTTAAATTCAATATTGAGAAGACCAAGTTGATCGGCAACACAACCAATAACGTGGATGTTGAACTGCGTCATAACTTTTAGGGCCTTAACGATTCGCAATAATTGCCTGGAGAACAATGCAACTTAAGTGGACTAGATTAGGAAGAATCTAAGCATCGCGACACGTATAAACCCAATTAAAATGGAGTTAGATCCCGATTTTTCTTAAGAGTCGTTTTCAATTGTCCAAGACATTAAATTGTCTTATAACCTAGTTACGGCAGGGTACTTGTTAGTGTAACTAACAAACGGTTCTCTCATCTCGATAGTCACAACATTCTATTGTTTGTTCCTTCGAATTTAATTTCTGTTTAGTTACAGATTCTAAGAATCCAATTTAAATTCGTGGCAATCAGTTCGATTCGTTTGCATTTCAGGTATCGTATTCGTCTTCGCGCTCTGATGTTATCTTACTGTCGAACCGAAAACAGTCGAACCGATATTTATGCAATCTACTAATTCGAAAACTAGAATATCTGACCTAACAGACCACAATATCAGAAAAGTCATAATTTAAAGTTTTTAAACGCGTCATTATTATTTTTAAAGTTTATTGTTTTGCTTATTCAAATTGCGAACCGAATTAAATAAATCGTTTCATTTGTACAAAATGTCGCATGGAAAATCGTTTTCCGAAAAAGAAATTGGAAAAATAAAGGCGTATAAAGATGAAGGCCTTTCTAACCGCGAAATTGCCAGGCGGTTAGAAATATGAGAGTAGCAAATGGATTCCATTAAAAGACTAACCAACTCTCCCTACCCCTGTTAAATCACTCTCTTCTTAATTTATATCGAAAATTCAGCCATAAGAATTACACACGTCTGTAAAGGCTAACATTTTCGATATAAATTGTCAATCTTCGAAAGAGAGCGACGAATACCGCCTGTTTATGGTATAGTCAGGGGGTATCCACAGGCGGTATTCGTCGCTCTCTTTCGAAGATTGACAATTTATATCGAAAATGTTAGCCTTTACAGACGTGTGTAATTCTTATGGCTGAATTTTCGATATAAATTAAGAAGAGAGTAATTTAACAGAGGTTGGGAGAGTTGGATAGTCTTTTAATTATATAGTCGTTGGTTTCGTACAATGATAGCGTTACTCCAAGCTGTAGCAAATTTAGTTTGTTTCTCTTTCATACTAATACATTTTTGTATTTTGCTATCTTTTTTATTCCACTCCAGAGTCCAACAAGTTTGACTCTAGAGTGCAGATTTGTTTCACTCTAGAATTAACATCGCTCTGTTAACTGTTTAACATGACAAATGTAACTAAAAAAAAAACACATCACTAGTTTATTCACAACTCTAATTTTCAACAAATTATAAAAAAAAATATTGGAAAATATAAACAAATAGTTTCAATTTAGAATAAAGTATAAAATAAAAAATATTTTATAATAATAGCAGTGAAAAAAAGTATTGAAACGTCAAATATTTTTTTTTAGGTAACACTCCCAGTGTAGAAACGGTAATGACATATCATTGTTTTTTAGAGTACCAGTAATGACACCTACTTACCTTCTGCATTATTTTAAAACATATAATAATGAGTTACTGATAATGACTTATTTTTATCATTATTTCAAATAGAAAATAAATTTTTATATTTTTTTGAAAATTTTTTGAAATCTATTTTTAGACTCAATATTTTTTAAACACTGGTAAGGATATATGTAACCACATATTTTTTGATTTTTTGTATGTTGGCGATTAAGCTTACTTGTATGCAGCAGGTCAATTATGTTTTTATCTATTAAATATTACATGTCGATATAGCTCAGATGGTAGAGCTGTTGACTGGCAATCTGTAGACCCAGGTTCGATTCCCGCACCAGCAAATTTTATTAAAAAAAATACAATAAAAAATATTTTTTTTTTTTATAATTTATTTTTTTTGAAAATCTATTTTTAGACTCATTATTGTTGTCAGTACTGGTAACCACATAGGTAACGATATATTTTTTGATTTTTCGTATGCTGGTGTGTAACGACAACTCATTATTTTTCGCGACATCGCCACACACATAATAATCCATGCATAAAAATACGAAAAAATGTCAAAATAACAAAAAATTTTGTAAAATATACGAAAAATGGTTTATTTTACGAAAGTTTTTGTTGTTTTGACATTTATTTCGTATTTTTATGCATGGATTATTATGTGTGCATATAAAGGTAATAAGAAATGTAATAACAAAAGTAACTAGTTACCATTACCAAGTATGTAGTTACATAACCACATATCTGGTAATGATTTTCTACACTGGGCTACTCTGCATTTTGGACACTTAACATTTCAATCTGTGCTGCAGAGTAGAGTCAGGCGGTATTCGTCGCTCTCTTTCGAAGATTGACAATTTATATCGAAAATGTTAACCTTTACAGGCGTGTATAATTCTTATGGCTGAATTTTCGATATAAATTAAGAAGAGAGTGTGTTAACAGAGGTAGGGAGAGTTGGTACCTCTTTTAAATTATATGCTCGTTGATTATATAGTCGTTGGTAGAGTCACCATTGTGAAAGAACCTTTAAAGATTATTTAACGATTTTGGAAGTATATTTATTTCCTTCTGAGATTTAATTTAAGTTTGTTAATAAGTGTTAAAATATAGTTTTAATTTTCATTAAAATAGTGAACTGTATATTGTTGATTTATTTTACTTGAGTGTATTTTACTAAATTTAGTGCAACGTTAAATAAATTTCTCTCCAGGAGTTTGATACGTTTTCGGAAATTTGGTGTAGAGTAAAATATAGTTTGCATTTATGAATTTTTTAACTTGTGGAGTAAAGTGTTAAAGTGCTACAGCTTGTGAAAGTAACTTTTCTGAAATCCTTTTAATTATTTTTTTTTTTTTAAGTTCATAATTTTTTTCCAAATTCTCTGTGTATTTTATTTAAGCATTTTTATTCAGTTTTGCAATTGATATGTAAATTTTATATACTAAATGAGGTAAATTCAAGTTAAACCATTTTAAATCGCTACACTACTAATGACATGATAATTATCAAACAAGAATTTGATTTGTTTGAGTTGGCGTCAGATCACAATAATTATGAACAAACGTAAAATAATATTAAAATGATATTTAAGTAATAATAACTAACACGATATGTGTGATAACACCCAAACATGTGTAGTTGATTATATTTTTGTATGTGACGACAGTCGGACTACAACGCGAGTACAATAAGTTCAATAGGGCCATAAATGAGGCATGCTCCTTCAATATTCAATTAAATGTTATATAAATAAATAAAAAAAAATTAATAAAAAAATGTAATAAAAAAATGCTCATAATAGATGTGATATGATGATATGCAATGTGCATTGGCGGACTAGACTGCTTTTTGCCCACCCCAGAATTTAAAAAAATCTACCTAATTCTTGTATCTGTAATTTTGATGGCAGAAAGTATAACAATATTATTTTTTTTTTTTAATATCAATTAATCCTGTGTTTTTGGTTGAGAAAATGTCCACTGGTTTTCTAGGAAGATAATTTGTTGGAAACTAAGATCGATTTTTGTCTTAAATAAGAAATGTTATTTAAAAAATGTTTACTTAAGAAATATTTAGGAAGCCAATAGATCTTAGTTCTGATTATACAACTGACCCTACGAGTTTTTCTTTAAGAAAATTTATTAGAATCACAGGGTTATTCAATGAGCATCTGAAGGCACTTGATACGAAATAAGATTAGATAGAGTAAGCTACCAGGTATATTGAATTTTGAAAATTATGAAAATTTTATCGGAAGGGATGGAACCATTTTTAAAAGTTTTGTTGTATAAAAATATTATAAGTAAGGGTCTGAAAATGGGCAAATGAAATGCCGAACATAAATGGGTCCCTTGCCCACCCCAGAAAATTGATTATAGGTACGCCTATGGCGATTTGTCTATTCTATATATTAGTTTTCTTTACAATTTGTTTTTTATTTTTTTTATTTTTCCATTTTATTGATGAAGTCTTACTGTCTGTCAGACATATTGAGATCAGACAGCAGTAGTAAGTATGCAGTAGTTTGTCGTCGTTATTGTCGTCGTTGTTATTTTTAAAGCAAACAGACACATGTATTTGTTTGACAAGCCACCATATAAGGTGCCGTTAATACATTAACTCAATTAAGTCGTAAATATCTGATGATCATAAAAAATCGATTTAATTGTTATTAGATCTTGTTGATAATTTCAAATACATACATAAATGTGTGCGTGTTATAGAAATTTGTTCGCTGGCAAACAGTATTGATATTTAAAAGAAATTAAATATACAAAATTAAATGATGACCTCGCCATGACTGATAAATTGACAAGGGTCAAAATTAAGAAATTTTTATATGTACATTAGGGTTGGCCGATTTGTAAGGACAAAAATTTGTCGATATTGTGCTTTTGACATGAGGAAAAAAAGTTCCACTACGACATATCAAAAAAACCATTTTCGAGACGTCCAAATTTCAATTTTTTGAATTTTTCTCAACTTTTATTTTTAAGGTTTTTTTTAGTAGGTAATCAGACTGGAAAAAGTTCAATACGATCCTTTGAAAAGACCTAAAAAAGAACTCCACCATATCTTTCCGGATGAAATTTGGAGAATTTCAAGTGAAATTAATTGTGAATTCTATTTGGAATTTGTCAAATTTGAACAAAAATTACGGTAATAAATTGTTTTCTTACAATATTGAGAAAATTTTAAGAGAAATTTCGATTTTTTATTTCGAAATGAGAAAATTCTAAAATATAGTAGCATTTACCACTTCAAATTTAAAAAATTCCATTAGAAGTTCAGTTCTGCAATTTTAATGAAAAAAATTGAAAATAAAATTTAGTCTTTTTCCCAAAATCACCGTAAGTAGTTTTTCACGTGGAAAAATTTTACTCGAACTTTAATTTTACTCAAATTTTAATTTAAATTATAAAAATGAACAATTTTTCAATTTTATATCAAAGACACAATCACAATATACAAAAACTGTGATTTTTCCCCAAGAAAAATAATAGTCTTGTACATTTAATTTGCGTGAAAACAATATCTTTTCAGTTTTCACGTGAAATTCATTGTCGTGGAAAATTATCATTTTTTTATATGGAGGAGTATAACAATTTTTTCACGTGCTTTACCATCAAACAGTATTTTACTTTTAAAGTCGACTTTATATTTAAACGGCTTTGTTCATTTTGTGTATGAAAATCCTAAAGAAATATTTACATTTTCAAATAGTTTAATTGGTTGAAAATAAATTAACCAATCAGAATGCTCCAAAAATAAACTCCCTCTTTCCCCCTGGAGCCGCGCATGTCACTGTACATATTTATTAGTAATATAGGAACAGCAAAAATAACTGTTAAATTCTCAGAATTTTAGTTATATTTGAGCTAAATTTTTGTTAATGGGAAATAATAAATAATAATAATAAAAATGCTAAAATCAGCAAAAAATTTTGCTAAATAATTAGTAGCCCAAAAAATCAAAAAAAAAATTTTGAATTTAGAAGTTTTTTTTCGATTTTTTTACAATTTTACAGTTTACAATTTTTTAGCAAATTTTTCTGCTGATTTCAGCAGAATAGATTGCTATTTGCATTCAACTAAATTTAGCTTATTTTTAGCCTACTAATATTTAGCAAAATTTTCTGCAGATTTTACAGTACAATTGGCTAAAAGTTAACTTAAATATAACTAAAATTCTGTAAATTCAATAGTTTTAATTTTGCTGTTCTTATTTTACTAGTATTTAGTAAAAAAAATCTAATTGTAAGTTTTTTCTGCAGCATCATTTTTAACTAATTTTTAGTAACTTTTTCTGCTATTTTACAGATTTATTTTTATGAGTGTACTAAAAAAAATTTTTAAAATGCGTATTAATTACAATATTAATTCCAGCTATCTATATGACGTTAAAACATCATTGTTCAAAAATACATTATATACGGCAACACGTCTCCAATATACGCAAGTTGGTTACTCTTGATCGTAAAAACCGTACGTCAGTGTGGCAACATTTGCGAAAAAGGAGACACGGTGGAGATTGGACCAAAAAACTAGAAATAGAATGTTTGTATGTGTCTGTATTTGATCACTTCTGAATAAAGACAATAACAGAAAGATGAATAGGAAAGGAAACAATGAATTTAGTTGTATTGCATTCAAGGTCTTACTTGAGTGAAATGGCTAAGCTGTCGTCTCACTTCAATATACAGTGTGTTCGTTTACTCGAAGTTCTTACTACTTTTATTACAATTGGAAAGTTTTGTTTACTTTTTGTATTGAATTTTTCCAGCTGTAATAAAAGTAGTAACTTGTAGTAGGTAAAGCCGACGGGTTGTTTAAAAAATTATCATATAGAGACAATTTGACAATAAACATATAAAGAATTAACAATTTAATAGAAAAGCTTGTCCATAAGAAAAGGCAGAAAGTATATTTAGTCTGGTTTAAAAATTATAATGTTTGTAATTTTTAGAGAAAAAAGTCCATCATGAGATTTAGAAAATAGTGGTTGGGAAGTTTTGCCTCAACCGCCTTATAGTCCAGACCTTGCCCCGTCCAACAACGTTGCAGAACGTTCTCACTGGAATACGCTTTATTTCAGAACAGGGTATCCGAAATTGGCTTAAATCGTTCTTGGCCTCAAAAAATCAGCAGTTCTTTTGGCGCGGAATCCATATATTGCCAGAAAGATGGGAAAAGGTCATTGCTAACGATGACCAATACTTTGAATAAATTTATATTATACCAATGTTTCACAATAAACTGCCAAAAATTGTCAAAAAAAATTCCCCATTTTATGTAATTCTAATTTTAAAAAATTTCAGTTACAAATTATATGTAATAGTAATCACGCGCGTTTTCAGCAATTAATATAAGGGGAAAAATCATACGCCTCAGTGGCCAACTCAATGTATTTGTCATGTGGAGTATGAAATTTCCCCTTATCCCAGCAAAACTTTCTATTACCTGGTAATAAGGTTTGTAAGAAGAAATTAAGGTATGTAACCTCTTACTTTGCTATTCCAACAGCTATTATTTTAACAAGGGCATGTCATTGGAGGTATGTACTTTCCAAAAAAGGGCTAGGTAACAACATAAGAACATGTTACTTTAATGTTACATGTAAGGAGTTACGTAACCACTTACATAACCGATACTGAGCACAATACTACTTACATAACAGCTTAAAGTAAGGCCAAAAAAATGTGTTACAAACAGGTCTGAAATAAGACATTATATACTTCTTACAAAAAAAATTAAAATAAGACGTTATCGTGTTGGTTTTTTATAAATGCTAAAACGAAGCATATTCATAATTAATATTTACTCAGATTAATATAAAGTTAACAAAAAACATAAAAGATATTTCAGTCAATATGTATAAAACATATAAATTATTTGTATCGAATATTTTAAATAGAAAATAACACTCATGTATCGCATTACAAATAACTCCTTGTTTTGAGGTATTTGAATACACCATCGGTAATAAGTGGATATTTCTATTAAGTGATCACGTATCACATTTAAAGTAACTCCTTATTTTACGGTTTTAAAATATCCCATCTGTAATAAGTCGCTGCTATTATTTAGAACTCATGTTGTGTATTACAAGTAACTCTTTTCTTTGAGGTGTTTAAATATATCATTGGTAATAAGTTGCTATTACTACCCAGTAGTTATGCAGCACATTATACGTAAGACATTACATTTTAGTTATGAAATAATGCAATGGTAAGGGGTATGGTATTACCAGGTAATGTGTTCTGTAATACCAACATATTACCAAGGTTTTGCTGGGATATTAATTGCTGGAACCGCGCATGATAGTAATTGAAAAAATGTCACAGTTACATTTTATTGGAAAAATAAATAATGACAAAAAGCGCAAGTAAGGGATAAACTCATACAACGTATTCTTGTTATTTATATCCAACCAAGTCTATTCGGTCTACCACAACAATTTTTTTTTTTTCGGAATTCAACAAAAAAACATTTTCTAAATGAAATTTCCTACAGAAAAACCCTCGAATACTGAGGACTTCTTGCAGAATGTCCTCCTCAATTTTTAAGGATTTTCTTTATGTCTGAATCATTTCCATAGACAAAAGTCCGCAAAATCTGAGATTTCTTCTATAGGAAAAATATTATATTTTTCGGTAGGGAAAAGGGCCCAGAATTTAAGGCAATACTCCGAATCTGAGGCTTTTTCAATGGGAAAAAGTGCTTAGAATCTAATGTACTCCGATAGAAAAAATCTGCTCAGAACCCAGGCTTAAATATTGCTCGTATTATAACATTTATAGTTAAAATAGTTTTATTCTTTTGTTTTTGGGCGACATTATTTATTTTATTTAGTAAATTTTCTCACAAAAATGATAAAGTAGTTACACATCTTTTTTGAAAATTGTTTAAGCATTTTCAATGTAAATTTACAAATTTTGTGTTTAATTAACTTTTGAATTTTTAGTGTATTTTCTTTTGATTTACACATTGAGAGTAAGTTTATCATATTTATAGGTAAATTTAAACAAAAATTAATTAGAGTGTAGCCACTGTTTAAGCGATTCCAAGTTTTCTCTTTTAAAATATGAACTTTGGTGACTATAATGAAATTGTCACTTGTTAGTTTAACCTTCTCTTACGTTGACTCAAAACTAGTCCACATTTTCTTAATGTAAATAATAAATTTGAAGTTCTAACTTACCTTTCTTTTCAAATAATTTATCTCCTGTTGAGCCTTAATCTGTTCTTTCATCTCCACCTCCTTTAGTTCATCCAATATCTTTTGATATTTTTCACGATTCTCCACATCCAAAGCAACATGCAAATAATCATGCCAATTCCGCGAATCAAACCCCCAATGACAAGTACGATTTTCCACCTTACGATGAACATGCCCTACAAATTTTTGTGGCGAAAACCAACCCTTACATTCTAAACACATAATGCAAGTAGGTTTCTGATAAGAATACATATCTGGTGTACAAATACCCTCACATTTGCCAAAACAACGATGATAGACCTTAAAAGAAATGGCTCCTTTGGGAATATCCTCTACATTAATGTAACTATTACGATCGGAACGATGTAAGAGTATAGCGCAAAGGCGTTCAGCATCTGTGCGTGTTATTAAACCACTGGATTTAACATCGGTAGGTAAAATTTTGGCCGCCTTAAATTCCATTAATTGATCGGGAGTACACTGAGAACAAAATATACCCAAATCATCAAAACTGCGATTGATTTGTTCAAGTGAAAACTCGGCCAAGACGTTGTTGAGAAATTGTGGCAAACAAAGACGCATTTCACCGCCCAATGAAAAACAACCAATAGTTTTACCCTCCAAGCGTGTTTCATACAATTCCCCGGAACCCGAATCTGCAGCAGACAATATAGGTTGCGATACTTCGGGTGGTGGGGGAGGCATAATTTTTATAGAGGGCGCTGCTGGAGCAGCAACTTGTATGGAAGAGGATAGCACTGGTACCTCTAAAGAGAGATCATGTGATGGTGGTATTGGTTCGGGTGATGTCATTATTTCTTTTTTTATAAGTGGCAAGGCAGGGTTAATGTTAATTGTAGATGACGATAATGAGGCTGAAGCTGGTAGTGTTGTTGGTAGTGTTGGTAAATTTGCATGAGTGGCTGCTTGTGTGTTAAGAGGGCAGTGACCCGTTTTAATAAGATCACAAGGACTGTTACGCATTGTAACCAATCCATGCATTTCCTGTACCAAGGACGTAGCGGATGTTCCATTATTAATGCCATTATTAAGACTTACATCCAATGGACAGGGACAATTTGTATTATTTGTTTGTGCTGTATTTTGTTGTAATTGTATATTTGATAACACTGAAGTTTGTGATGTTGCTGCTGCAGAGGTTGCTGATGCTGAGGACGAGGAAGGATTTAAAGAGTGACCAGGACCTTGTAAACTTTTGGGAGCACTTGTTTGATACTTTTTCAACACTGTGTGTATATTGGGAGTTACGTATTCGGTCATGTTGAGTTAAGCAACCAAATTTTGGGGAATTATTTATAATAATAAAACGCCCGTTATTTCTGCTCGCTCTTTTTACTTCCTTAGTACCTTTAAACTCTTTTGATAAGCCTTAAGGATACTTTTTTCTACTACTTGTTTAATTCACTTCACTTTGTTTAATTAAGTCAATCTCTTAAGAAATTGTGGTTTTAATTTATCTATAAATTTCATTTTTATTTGATAATATTTAAGTTTTATTTAAATCTCTATTTCTTAGTTTATTTTCTTTAATAATTTGGCACGTTTGATACAAATAATTTTTTGTCGTTATTTCTTTGTTTGCATTTATGCCGTCGGCACTTTTTTTTTTTGCACCTTTATATTTCTTTTTTCACATCATTTTTGCTTTTCTTTATTTTTCTCGATTATTTATAGATTTTCAGCACCAAAGTACGGCAAATATCTCATATATCTTTTAGATTTTTTACGATTTCTTGTTGATTTTTGTGACAAATTTTATTTTAATTCCGGCTCTTTTTATTTTTGCACACAATGTTTATTTTTCTTAATTTTTAATTGATTTCTTTTTAAACTTTTGTTAATTTTTAAAGTAATTTTTACGCATTCTTGAGGAAGAAATACTTTTTAAGATAAACATATTTTCTCTTGCACTTAAAATCGAGAAAAAAAAAACCGACGGTCAGTTAAGAAAAAGCTTTTTCTGTTGTTTTTTTTTTTTTGCTATAAGGTTTTTGTTGATTTGTATGATGGGAGATGTGAAGAAGAGGAAGAAATGTCAAACAAATTCCAATTAGATTATTGTTATTGCTTTATTTGCATTTTATGTCAGTATGTTGATGATGTTTTTTAATAAAAGATGCAGATACTAATGCTTCTTTTTTTTTTGTGTTTGAAATAAACATCATCTTTGTTATTGTTTTATTAAAATAACGGTATGTTTCTTTTAAAAAAGAGAGAAGACTTTAACCAATATATTTCAAGTGGAGATATTTATTATAAAAGAGAGCATTATCGTTAAACCTAAATAGAGTATTATTACGTTAGTTATTGTTGTATTGTGGCGCGTGTTTTGCTCCCCCTTGTTTGGAATTTAATAATTTTTATTTTCTATATTTCTATAGTATTATAAAATAAACCAAACATTTATTTAAATTTAAATGTAGACATAAATCGAGACAGTGTCAGTCTGAAACCGCTTAGAATTTATAGAAGATTATTAAAAAAAAAGACGCACACACACAAAAACTTTACATTGTAATATTTTAACTTTAGAAAAACGTGAAAATGTCGGGCGATTTTTTGTTTTACTCGTGAGAAGCTGTGTTAAAAAGAACTTCAAAACGCATTGTAGAAAACAACACAAAAAAAATCCCAACGCAAAGAATTTGTCTGCTTTTTTCTAAATTTAAATATTTTGTTTTAAATCTACGCCACTTTTTAATATACTTTAAAGATATTTTCTACTCGTTCAATATGTTGTTGTTATATATTATGCATCTATCTTTTTTTCTATTTACGTTTGACGTTTTAGATTTGTTAGAAAAGTTTGCTTTTGTTATTGCAAAAACTGAAATTCACTTAAAATCAAATACATTTTTGTTGTTGTTAAGCAAACTTTTATTTTTATATTTCTTTTTAAATATAATTAGGTATTTTTGCTTTCTTTCTTATCTTTAATTTTTTCTCTCTTTCATTGCCTCGTTAAATACACTTAAGATATTTTTTTTCTTTTCGTTACGCTTTTTCATTACTATTTTTTCATTAATTTTTCTTAAATATTGCAAATTTATGCTTTTCTAAACACTTAAAATTTATCTTTGCCAAAACGTCACAAAAACCTTTATTGTTGTCGTTTTTTTATATTTTCATTATTTATTTTTCCTCTTTTTTATCGTTAAGCTTCTTTTTTACACAACACTAATCACTCATGTACAAATTTTTTATTGTAAAAAAACTAATATTTTTCAGATACACACGCGCTGCGCTTCCGCACGTTGCTTTTATATCGACGGTATACATTCGATTAAAATATTGCTAATGTTAATTTTGCCACTTGCTCAATTCTTCGAAAAAATTCTGCTACTCTCCCCTTTGTTTTGTGTTTTTTATTTGTTAATAAAAAGCTCATTTCTCTGGTGTGGAAATGGTGATAAATGTCAGTTGGAAGAACAAATAATAGCAAAGAAATGTCTTGAAAGCAGAATTTGAAAAAAGCTTTTGTGCCAGTGTTACCAGGGGCAAACAAAAAATTACACAGCTATAATTCAAAAATTATCCAAAACCGTACGAAATTACACAAAAAAAATTTTGTAAGCCCGTATGTGACATTAGTTTTAATTTGTACAGGGGTATGGGAGTAATTAATTACTTTGTAATGACCATTGCGGGTTTTCATTACCATTGAATCTATAAAATGAAAATTATAAAAAAAATTCATTACATTACAAAATGTAATTGCAATGAAAAAAATGTTAATTTCATTTGTTTTCTTTACATGTAATGAAACGTTTTTATAATTTTCATTACAATACGCAATGGTAGTAAAAACAAAAAATCATTTTCATTTTTTCTACACTAGGTAGACAAATGAAATTTCATTGCCATTACTTAACATAATGATGTAAAGAAAGTTTTGTTCTTTGTTCTACACTAAAAAATTTACCTTTATAGTATATTTAGACTGGGCAAAAACAAGTAGTTTTTGTTCATTTTTAGGTTTTGAGTCGAAAACTATAAAATTAATTTAGTTTATTCCATGCAATTTCATACAAACTGAAAACCAGATTCTACCTGGTTTTTGCCAAAAACCAAGTAAAAATATTTGAAATTTGTATTTTTGATACACCCGATTTCTTTTATAACTAATTTTCGATATACCCTGTTACAACGAATATAGAATTAAAGCAAGTAGCAAAAATATATTTTTTAATTTTTTTTAAATATTTCAGTTTTAGTTTAAAATTGTGTGTTGTTATACATTTTTAAATGTGTTAATAATTTTTTTAATTTAATTTAACCATAAAAACATAAAGAAAAGTGTTTAATAAAAAAGTAATGTGACAAAGAAAAACTAAAAATCCAGTGTAAATGAATTGGCTTTTGTAATTTAGTTTTGTACAAAAACCACCTGGATTTTGCTCAGTCTAAATTCAGTATTATGGAAATTTTTTTTCGCAATTTTTTTTTGGCAACTATCCACCAAACTTTGATGTATGTCTCTAGATTATAAATTAAAAAAAACCGCACTTAAAAAATAGTAAAATTATGGCGGAACGCAAAAAAAGACTTTATGGCAGAAAAATTCAATTAAAAAACTTAATCAGCGATAAACATTCTTCAAACAAATATACTGATGCAAAAAGTTTCGTTTTGGCAAATTTTTGTCATGATTTTTTTTTTGCAACTAACCACCAAGCTTTGTTATATGAAATAGGCATTATAGTCCCTAGATTATAAATTTGAAAAAGCCGCACTTAAGAAATTCCAAAATAATGGTGGAACGCGAAAAAAGACTTTATGGTACAAAAACTGAATTAAAAAACCTAATCAGTGATTAACATTCTGCAAACAAATATATTAATGTAAGAAATTTCCTTTTGCAAATTTTTTTTCGCGATTTTTTTTAACTAGCCACCAAACTTTGTTGTATGAAATGGGCATTATAGTCCCTAGATTACAAATTTTAAAAAACCGCACTTATAAAATTCAAAAATAATGGTGGGACGCGAAAATAGACTTTATGGTAAAAAAATTTAATTAAAACACTTATTCAGCGATTTACATTCTGCAAACAAATCTATTGATGCAAGAATTTTCATTTTTGGAAATTTTTTTTTTCGCGATTTTTTTCCCGGTTTTTTTTAACTAGCTCCCAAACTTTCTTGTATGAAACGGGTATTATAGTCACTAGAATATAAATTTTAAGAAACCGCACTTTAAAAACTCCAAAATAATGGCGGGACGCGAAAAAAGACTTTATGGTAAAAAAAATTTAATTAAAACACTTAATCAGCCACTTACATTCTGCAAACAAATCTATTGATGTAAGAATTTTCCTTTTTGGAATTTTTCTTTCGCGATTTTTTTCGCGGTTTTTTTTTAACTAGCTCCCAAACTTTGTTGTATGAAACGGGCATTATAGTCCCTAGATTACAAATTTAAATAAACCGCACTTAAAAAACTCCAAAATAATGGCGGGCCGCGAAAAAAGGCTTTATGGTAAAAATATTTAATTAAAACACTTATTCAGCGATTTATATTCTGCAAACAAATCTATTGATGTAAGAATTTTCCTTTTTGGAAATTTTTTTTCGCGATTTTTTTCTCGGTTTTTTTTAACTATCCCCAAAACTTTGTTGTATGAAACGGGTATTATAGGCACTAGAATATAAATTTTAAGAAACCGCACTTAAAAAACTCCAAAATAATGGCGGAACGAGAAAAAAGACTTTATGGTAAAAGAATTGAATTAAAATACTTAATCAGCGATTTACATTCTGCAAGCAAATATATTAATGCAAAAATTTTGCTTTTTGGATTTTTTTGTTTGCAATTTTTTTTCACAATTTTTGTTTTTTTTTTTTCAACTAGCCATCAAACTTTGTTGTACGAAATGAGTATTATAGTCCTTATATTATAAATTTAAAAAAACCGCACTTACAAAATTGCAAAATAATGGCGGATCGCGAAAAAAGTCTATGGTACTAGAATTGAATTAAAAAACTTAATCACCCAAGAAACATTTTTACGGACACTCCGGCACATACGGAATCATGAATCCGGCTTTTACGGCACATTAACGGTCCTTAATACACGTATCCGTCAAAGCTTGTACGTATACGGAACATTAACGGACCGTGTAATCGGATTTTCGAACATAATACGTTTTAACTCCGTTTCCGTACCGTAAAATACGGACTTAATGGATTATAATTTGTGTTCAAAATAAAAATAATTAAATTCTTTTAAAAACTTTTTGTGGCGATAAATTGGTGGCGGTAGCTAGAATATATCCAACACAACACAGTCAACACATCATCAAGTCGCATACATATATTAGATGGTAAGATTAATAAAATTTAGTGCTTGTTTTACAATGGTTTGTGGTTTATTTAAGATCGTTTGTTTTTATAACAAAAGCTCTGTTCCAAGTACGTTATTGCGGCTACCCAAATTGTGTGTAAATTGTTGTTGTTTCGAGTAAAACGCCATCGTAAATACCACAGATTAATACCAGATGTGAAACCAATGACAGGTGTCAAAAAAGTATTCTCGAACCGTATGGTTTTGTTTACATGGAAGTCAAGTCAAGAGGGAGATAACCATATAAAATCTCCATACTTTTTGTATTGCGCATTTTTTGTATATATCTGTCTCTTTTTAGATTATTGTGCTTTATCTTTGTGTTTTTCTTAAATTTTTGCGTTTTGCTTTGCTCACTTTCTGTCGGCCATATTGCCCAAATCAGCTGATTCATATCTGGTATAATTTGTGGTAAATACAATCAATTAAACCATAACTAATTTATTTCTTCTTTTGCATGTAGATGATCGATTCTATTATGGGTGACTGTCGTGAATTGATGCGCTAGATAAAGAGGTGAACTGAGGTACTAAATATAGTGTAAATGTAAATAATATCGTTACTAATAAATCTATTAAAAATAAAAAAAAAAAAATTTACTCAAAATTAGTCAATTTAGATAGATATACGAGTCCGTTTTTGATCCGGAGTAACTCCGGTTATACACGACATAACGGTCCGTAAATGGTCCGTCATTGACGGACTTTCAACGGACTTGTCCGGCTTTTACACGACGCGACGGTCCGTAAACGGTCCGTCAATGACAGACTTTCAACGGACTTGTCCGTAAACGGTCCGTCATTGACGGACTTTCAACGGATTCGAATCAGTTTCGATGTTCCTTAAAATCCGTTTTCTGGTCCGTATACGGATCCGGAAAACGGTACGTAAACGGAACGATTTGTTTGTTGGGCAGCTATTTATGTTCTGCAAACAAATTATATTGATGCCAGAATTTTCCTTTATGCAATTTTTTTTCGCGATTTTTTTTTTTTTTTTGCAACTCGACACCAAAACTTGGTATCAAATATGCATACCATAGGCCTCAGATTATGAACTAAAAAATGCTTTTAGTAATTTGTAAACCTCATATTTTTAAAACAAAAAACTTCAACAAAAACGGATTGTAATGAAAAACAAATGGGTGTTTCATTTCTATGTAAACATTAGGTAAAAGTAATGAAAATTAAAAAAAGGTTCATTTTAATTTTCAAAACAAATGAAAATTAAAAAAAAAATATTCATTACCATTATATCAAGTAATGGTAATGAAAATGTAATGGTAATAATTTTAGCCCATCTCTGATCACCAACAACATAACAAAAAAAAATCAAACGGATATCTCAAATTTTATTATTTTAATATATTCCGCGCTTGGTTTTTCTTATTTTCAGCAGCTTTCAGCAATTTTTGAGTTTTCACACTTAGCACACTTTTTTAACGGTTTTTATTTAAACAAAACATCCAACGAAAAGAAATAACAATTTAAACAAAAAAAATAAGAAATCCACAGAAAAATTTATTATTTTGAAAATTTGTTTCTGTGTTTTTTACAAGTTCATTAATGGGAACTCAGTCTTCTATTTCGGTATCTAGCAAATTCGGAGTTGATAGCATCGAGTCACAGGTTTTGACTTTTAACTTATTGGTTAAATTAATTTTCATTAAAAATGCGTTCTTATCCCATTGAACTAATTTTTATGTTAATTTGTCTTAAAATTTAGGATTAAACTAATATTTTTTATAATTCCAATTTTGCACAGCTATTAATTTCATTCGTATTTGAAAGCTAATTTTTAGTAATCTGTGTTTCTTAATTTTAAAATTTTGCTAGTTATTTCAAATAATATTTGTTTTTAAATCATTGATGGAACTCTCAGTGCGCTATATTAAGTTTTAAATTAGCATTTGTCGTAAATTTGTAATTTTTCTATGGATTAAGCTTCAAAAATCTTACTACACTGAGAGAATTATATGCATGAAATCAATTAATTTTTGCATTAGATCTATGAATTGTCAGTGGAATTCGTCCATTGAAACTTTTCATTAAATTAATGTAATTTTTCATAAAAGTTAATGAAAAATTTCATATTATTTATTAAAAATTTAATACGACTAATGAAAAAGTTTCATTAAAAATATTTTCATTAAGACTGAAGCTTTTTCATAGAGTTTAAAAAAATTTTCATTCCTATTGTGAAGAACACTTCATTAGTTTAGTGAAAAAATTTCATTAAAACTCGTGCAAGGAATTCTCTCTGTGTATTTTAAAACGATAGCACATTAACACTTAAACTTTGAATTCCTTTATTATATTTTCATGTCTCTGCTATCAGGGTCACATATGGGTAGCTCTATTTCCC
This sequence comes from Leucophora obtusa, assembly GCA_949987735.1. Taxonomy (NCBI): domain Eukaryota; kingdom Metazoa; phylum Arthropoda; class Insecta; order Diptera; family Anthomyiidae; genus Leucophora; species Leucophora obtusa. The sequence goes on along the minus strand of OX465298.1, from coordinate 139,610,219 downwards.
ATATTTTTAATTTCATAATCAGAAAATACCTTATTTCTCAGAAGCTAAGCGAGATACAGCACAGTGGCCAAAAATTCGTCCCTCCGAACCTATAAATTTCTCCTTAAACTACATTTACACACGAGAGAACACTGCTAGAGATAGAGCAAAAAACACCTATAATTTGCTTAAATCATTCACAATAGAGATATTTCGAAGTGTATTTTGCTATATCTCCAGTAGTTTTTTCTCGCGTGCAAGTGTTTTTATACTCTACAACTCTTAATAATAAATATGGTGATATCTTGGGTTGGATCCGGAGTGTCCAAAAATCCACATTTTAAGCGATATATATATTTGTTCCTTTTACTCCTGCAAGGAGCATAGGGCCATTTTAAGCGATATTTTACTAGAAATTTTTTATACCAAGTAAAATTTCTTTTGAATTTAGCCTAAATTTTTTACTTAAATTGTCCATATATTTAGCAGCTTGCTAAAATTTAGTCTACACGTATGAAAAAGGTTAGATTTGACCTGATCTGTTAGATCTAATTAAATATCATTCTATATAATTATTTTATTACTGCCTTTACAAAAAAGGGAGAAAAAGTCGCACAAAGTTAGGAAAAGTGGCAAAATTAGGTTAGTTTGAAAAAGTCGCATATAAAGTCAAAGGCCGTCAAAAAGGTTGCAAATTGCAACTTTTTCGCACAACGGTAACACTGTCTCACAACCTAGATTCTCACAACCACAGATTAATACCAGATGTGAAACTAATGACAGGTGTCAAAAAAGTATTCTCGAACCGTATGGTTTTGTTTACATGGAAGTCAAGGCAAGAGGGAGGTAACAATATAAAATCTCCATACATTTTGTATTACGCATTTTTTGTATATATCTGTCTCTTTATAGATTATTGTGCTTTATCTTTTGTTTTTCTTAAATTTTTGCGTTTTGTTTTGCTCATTTTCTGTCGGCCATGTTGCCCAAATCAGCTGATTCATATCTGGTATAATTTGTGCTCACAACTATGTGCAACATCAACCATAATGCCAGATCTAATTTTTACTTACAGGGGAAGTATTTCCACCTAAACACTCCGCTTTTGATGAAATTTGGATATGTGATAGAGAAAAAAATCTAAGATCGACCTGTCTCAGCTTATCGGCCACCTCGGAATTTTAATGGTTCAAAAATGGGTCCTTTTTAGGTTTTTTTGCTTTTTAAGACATTTCAACCAAAGGAACCATGTGCAAGTGTGGTATTGTTGGAAAGGAATTTTTGAGGGCTTTTCACTGGTACCTTTTTTTGTTTATATCACTGGAAAGCTTATAAAAAAAATACATGATCTGATGTGGAAATAAGTATAACATTTTATATAAAAAAGGAGTATGTAAAAACGCATATTTTTCTAACTTTTTGTATGGGAGCACATTTCAAATTTACGAAATTAAAAAAGAGTATATCACAGGATTAATATATCCATCAAAATATGAAGTTTGATGTACATATTTCCTATGTTTAGCAAAGAAAGCGGCCCAAATTCTTTAAAAATGTACCATGTGTTTCGGGAAAAATTTTGCCAAACCTTATATGCGAATTTCGAAAAACGCAAAAACAAGTGTCCGCTTAAATTTCATAAGGAATAATATATATGAATTCTGCAGCCATAGCAGTATACTTTTCCATATAAAGTAACCAAAATTCTAGAAAATTTTAAAACAGCAAATTCGAAAGAGCAAAAAAGTACTTGGTTCCTTTGGTCAAAATATCTTAAAAAGCAAAAAAACCTAAAAAGGACCTATTTTTGAACCCTTAAAATTCCGAGGTGGCCGATAAGTTGAGACAGCTCGATCTTAGATTTTTTGCTCTATCACATATCCAAATTTCATCAAAATCGGAGTGTTTAGGCTGAAGTACTCCCTTGTTAGTGGCATTACTAAAAACTAAAGAAAATAAAAGAAAGAGAATAAAATGTTAAGAAAAAGTAAATAATTTGCATCATTATTGAATTTAATGCAATTTACTTTTTATTATTGGAAAAAAATTAGTGAAAAACACATTGAAAACATAAAAATAGTTTCGTTTGTGACCTACTCCAACAAAAAATAATTAATTGTCTGACATTACGTATTCTCCACCCAAAACAAATGGACAAATTTTTTCCCGTTATTCTGCCGACAAACAAAACAACGTCTCGTCAAGACTCAGAGTTAGAAAAAAGAATTTTTGTCAATTTATGAATATTTTTCGAATATAAATTTTTTAATGTTTAAAAAGGATTGGAATTGTCGTCGAAAGAGTGACAACCGTGATAAAATTTAATGGAAACACATTTTAAATACATATTTGGTGTACAACATAAAAATTGTCTATAAAAACCCGTAGGGATTTTTGTAGGGTAATTTTCTTTAGTGTAAGGTATTTTTAAAAAATTTACTGGCAACACTGATATTCTGCCAGGTGGTAATTTTTACAACAAAAATTGAGTTCATCCAATTATCAAACGGCGGCAAATAGTTTTCTGGTTTCCTTTTGTTTTTATGTATTGTCGGTTGTTAGGTGAAAAATTTCCATATTCCTTAAAATTAGGGAGGGCTACGTAGGAAAAAAAATTTGGGAAAGCTACTTAAAAACTGCAATTTTAATTGGTTAAACTAAAAGCAATATGGATTTAAATGATGCCGCGCTAACATGTGCTGTTAATCTGCAATGGACAAATGCGGTTGGAGTAGTTGGACGAAAATTGGCCTATAAAGTAGCCACGTTGAGATTAATTAGAAACGAAGTACGCGAACTGTTCATAGAACTTTCAACAGAAAAGACAAAGCCAATGAAGCTCAGAATGAAAAACGTTATGGTACATAAGAAATTTATGTCGGAAGGTAAGGCTTCCATTAATTTCAAAACTGAAAATTGCACTATGTTTTTGTCTAATGCTCCTCCGGGTACATTAATGTTTTTCCTAAGAACTGTGTTTATTAAAATGAACGGTGGGGAAAAACTAGATGAGGCTACAGCCCAAAAACAACTACGTGCCCACATGTTGTCGGGGAATCCTAGTAAATTTGAAGAAGTTTCCCCTGTGACTACAGCTGAAATGGTAATGGCACGTAAAAAAGCTGGCCTTATACCAACACGAGGCACTGCCACTACACCCTCCCCGCTAGCGGCAAAAAAGCGTCGCTATGATGAGATAAAAGTTGGGGATAAAAATGGTTTACCCGCTCCTAAGAAATTGTATCAAGAATCACCTATGGCTACTGAGGAATCACTAAAGCTGTGCCAAGAACAAATGGATGTGCTGAAAGCTTGTGTTTCCGGTAAAAATGTTTTCTTTACTGGTTCCGCTGGTACAGGTAAAAGTTTCTTGTTGAGAAAAATTATTTCTGCTCTACCGCCGGATGGTACAGTGGCTACAGCATCTACCGGTGTGGCTGCTTGTCTTATAGGTAAATTGTTTTATTATAATTTTAAAGAGAGTTTAACGGTACTCATATATTTCTATATAAATTTGACATACGTAACTATAATCTAGCATTAAACTTTTGTTATTTAGAGAAAATTTATCAAGTCTAAATATTTTTGTATTAATCTTAATTTATGTTGCTTTCAGGTGGTGTTACTTTACATGCTTTTGCAGGCATAGGTGGTGGCGATGCTACGTTGCAGCGCTGTTATGAATTGGCTTCCCGTCCCGCAAGTGCCCAAGCTTGGCGCAAGTGTAAACGATTAATAATTGACGAAATATCTATGGTGGATGGGCATTATTTTGATGTAAGTTTGAATTTAAATTATTTATAAAAAAACACAAATTTTAGAAGGAATTTGATTATGTATTTCCCCAGCAAAAAAAGTCATTACAAAAAAGTTATTTTAAAAGCATTCCGAATAGCATCAACTGATTGTGAAGTAGTTACAATTAAGCTCTAACACTAATTTATTTTACACGTGATGTCCCATGTTATCAGTAGTTCAATTTAAGCATTTTGTTAGTAATTTAAAAGTGATTACATGATGTTAATAAAAGTATGGTTTTTAGGTATACATTTTCATCACATCAATACGAGTACATTTTGTTTGCATTTTTAGAGTGATTTAGAAGTACTCCTTATAATATATAATACATTTTTCAAAGTGATTTAAATATGCTTTTTATAATGTCTGAAATAGCATATTTTAGAGCCAATTTTGATGTTTAGCTTTTACAGAGCCCATTTCTGAACCTATTGTGTAACAAAAGCTTCAATTTATTATTATTTGTAGTATTAAGGAAATACTTCTTTTGCATTAGAATTAATTCGATTAAGTCAAAATCAGACAAAACCAAAATTTTTGTTTAATTTTTGTTCCACAGTTTTTTTAAATAAGTTTGTAACATGTTTTCTTCAGTCTTTAAATTCAAAAAGGATACGATATTGAATTAAATAAGATTAATACACTAAGGCCGAGTTTTTGGGATGTCAGTTAAACTTGGTTTAGTTAAACCAAAAACGAATTATATCAGCCATTTCAATTTTATTAAGAAAAATTTTCCTGAACAACTTTTTCTCGTTTAGAATTTCGGTCTTCATTGAAAGAAAATAAAATATATCACATTTTAGAAGCAGTATTCCAGTTATAAACTAAGTTTAAAGATAATCTAAATCCTTAAAAATGGGCCTAAAAGTTATATGTAACCTACTCTGATTAAATTTTTTAGAATATTAAAGCGTACTATTAAACTATTTTTTCATATTTCTTTTTTTTTTTCATTTTAACAAATAAAGAAAAGAAAAGCATCTACATTTTAAAAACTCTACAGTAATAAGGACATCATTATAAATTTGCTCAAGCCGCAGATCTATGATTGAAATTTTAGCTTTAAATTCATTAAGGAATCCGAAAACCGTTGGAGAACAGTTTTTTCCAAGACATATTTCGAAGGCGAATACCATGTCGTTATTTGAATTTTGCAAGGCAACCATCGTAAGCTAAAAATCAAAGTTTTTAGAAAACGATGCATTAAGTTCCAATGGTATAATTTGCAATACGTTATTAGTTAAATTCTTATGTTAAAGAAGTTCATTTACCATTTTTTTTAACTTTAATTAAAATTTGTAACTTTAATTGGCAAAATCCTCTTGACATTTTAAAGTTGACGGCAGTTATTTTTAAAGATCTATTTTTGAGTTGAAGAAATAATATATTTTTTGTCACTATAGAATTATTTATTTAGTTTTATTTTACGACTTTCAAGGTGTAGAGTCAATTAAAACATATCGACATTTAAAGCAGGTGACATTTATAAATCTTTTTGTGTACAAGCAACGAGTAAAGAATTGTAGGATACTCAACCTCTGTTAACCAAAATATGTACGAATAATTAAAAAATATGTAAATAATCGTAGATTAATAAAGTACGTGAAATTTTATTCATTTTTTTAGAGAAAAAAATGAAATCTAATAAATTCGTAATTTACAAACAAATGCAAAGAAAAAACAACATTATATCTACATTTTTGAAAGTTGTTTTAAAGCACATACATTCGAAAAAGAAAAAGAGCACTTATCGCTCCATTGTAACCCAATTTAAAAGTTGTTTGTTTTGAATGACTTACACATATTTTTGCTGGGTCCATTAATTAGTTTTCCTGAAGGCCTGAGTGTTCTTAAATGTAATATCTGTGTAAGGTGGCTAAAATTATTCAAAGCTAAACTCATAGATTAAGTCGCAAAATAATTTTTAATGCAAACCATAATTATTTTTACATACATTTTTTCTGTACACTTCTCTTTTTAATTCTTTCAGAAAATTGAAGCTGTTGCTCGACACATACGCCGTAACGATCGTCCATTTGGTGGTATTCAACTTATTCTCTGTGGAGATTTTCTACAACTGCCACCTGTAATAAAACGTGAAGAAAGCCTTTCGGGAAGTGGTTCACAAACACCATTACAACGTTTTTGTTTTCAATCAAGTGGTTGGGAAAGCTGTGTTGAATGTGTGTATGAACTTAAAGAAGTACACCGACAATCTGATCCGGAGTTTATTAAAATTCTCAATCATTTACGTATTGGTCATTGTACTGAGGAGATAACAAAACGTTTAATAGCCACCTCTAAACAGACTATAGAAGGCAATGGTATTTTGGCTACCCAACTGTGTTCACACACTAATGATGCCAATTCAATAAATGAATCTAAATTAGAAAACTTAGCTGGTGATAAGATACTCTTTAGAGCAGAAGATTCGGATACATCAATGACGAAACAATTGGACACACAAATTCAAGCTCCTTCTCAACTATATTTGAAAATCAATGCTCAGGTTATGTTATTGAAAAATATAAACATATCTTCGGGATTAGTGAATGGAGCTCGAGGTGTTGTTGTACGCATTGAAAAGGGTGTACCGGTGGTAAGATTTAAAAATAACACTGAATATATTTGTAAACATGAGAAATGGATAATTAAGACACCTAGCGGTGGTTCGGTAACACGTAGACAAGTTCCTCTTAAGTTGGCCTGGGCTTTCTCCATACATAAGTCTCAAGGCTTAACACTAGATTGTGTTGAAATGTCCCTGTCTAAAGTCTTCGAAGCTGGTCAAGCGTATGTTGCCTTATCAAGAGCTAAGTCATTAGAATCAGTAAGAATTTTAGATTTTGATGCTAAACAAGTTTGGGCCAATGCACAAGTATTACAGTATTATAAATTATTTAGACGTCGTTTGATGGACACCACTATGATTCCGCTGGGATCGAAAAACAAAGAAGAACGTAAAAAAGAGGGTGCTAGAAAGGTATCAAGTGCTTTGGATAAATTAAAAAAGAGTCTCATGAACAAGCCTTTAGTATCGATAAGTTAGAGTTTAAATTAGAACAAATTTTTATACAATGTATCTGGAAATTTTACTATATTTTTTAAAATGAAGCTCTTTCATAAATAAGGAAAAACAAAACAACATTAAAATCTAACTTTTATACTTCCTTTTTAATCAATTTTGATCTTAAAAAAAATGTTCAATTAGAAGAGAACAGAGAACAGCTTTTTAAATAGAATTTTTATTTTAGTGTAATTTATGATTTCGTATTAATTTTTCAGATTTCTTTTTTTTTATTTTAAACTTAGGGGGTTATTTTGTAATACGCAACGCCTTGCGTTGCGTTGTTTTCCATACAAATTGTTTTTGTAACAATAACAATTTACACACAAATCAACGCAACGCCAGGCGTTCCGTTTTACAAAATAACCCACTTAATTTAGCCCTGGAGTTTAATGCCGCCTTCGATCGAGTATTCTATATCGAAAAAATCTCACGCGGAGTGAAACCTTTAGAGCATTTACATTATAAAACTAGTTCCCCCTTAAATTCTCCACTAAGTTTTTTTCTTTTTTTTTTGTACTGGAAGGTTTTTTGAGTGAAATTAGTAAAAATGGTAGTTAGTAAAAAAAAAATATCATGTAAACGAACACACATAATTGATTCAATGAGGGTATTCATATTTTAAGTATTAACGTGCTATAGTTGTAAAATAGTATAATTTTTGAAGTTTAACCCATAGAAAATGTCAAATTTACGACAAATGCTAATTTAGTACTTAAAATAGTACGAACTGTGAATTTCGTCAATATAATGAAGGAATTTATAGTTTAAGTGCTAACGTTAGCACGTGTAAAATAGCATGATTTTTGAAGTTTAACCCATAGAAAGTTGTGAAATTTACGATAAATGCTAATTTACTACTTAAAATAGCATGAACTGTGAATACCCTCAATATATATTCTTTCATTAGACAAATTATCACAATAGGTCCATTCGATTACTTTTCTCGGTCAAGTCCAATAAGAAGTACTCAGTACAAACTTACAGAGAGTAAGACAAGATTTACTCTCAAAATAAAATTTTCCCAAACATGCACGCGAACAGAAAATTTGCAATAATTTGCAAGTTTGTAGACACAGCTGATTATAACACCAAATATAAAAATAGATTTTAACTGGTCACTATGGAAGAAGAGAATTTTTGATATTAAATCTTAAGCAGAAAATTTTTAGGAGGTTTTCTTATCTTTTCCATAATTTATTATATATTTTATACAAAATGTCTATCTTCGAAAGAGAGCGACGAATACCGCCTGATTCGGCTATTCGATAGGTAACGAATTTTTGTTAGATACGTGCAGGCGGTATTCGTCGCTCTATTTCGAAGATTGACATTTTGTATCGAAAAATGTTAGCCTTTACAGACATGTTTAATTCATATGGTAACATTTTTCGATACAAAATAAGAAGAGAGTGATTTAACAGAGGTTAGGTGAGTTGGTACCTCTTAATTATATCAACGACTATATAATTAAAAGACTATCCAACTCTCCATACCTCTGTTAAATAACTCTTTTCTTAATTTATATCGAAAATTCAGCCATAAGAATTACACACGTCTGCAAAGGCTAACATTTTCGATATAAATTGTCAATGTTCGAAAGAGAGCGACGAATACCGCCTGATTATATGCTCGTTGATACGTGTGCTTGTTCGATATGGAAAGCAACGATTAGAACCCTGGTTTATGTATTGCGGTAATGGTCTATCAAACGAAAATAATTGTCATTTCTATTATATAGACTTTTTTCGTTATAGACAAACAGGCCTCCAAAATTTTCATTACTTAATTATTAATATTAATAGAATAATTTTTTAAGCTTATTAACATCTTTTTAACTTTTATAAAAGTCATGTCATTACTGCCTCATAATATTCTTATAATTTTGCAATTTATCTTAAAGACTGCTTAAAAAAGCATTTAATCTAAAATTAAATTTTGATTTGTAATATTTTTTTAAATAAAATATTTTTTAATAAAAAATTTTACAACTAAAAAGGACGGTATTTAATTTATTTTAGTAGTTGAATAATAGCTCTGTTCCACGTACGTTACCGCGGGTACCCGCGGGAACCCAATCTTACCAAAAAGCGTTTCTATTGTTAAAAATTGGGTAAATGAGAGCGTTGCTGAGAGAATAATTTGTTTCTCTTTTTACCAGAAGTTACCCGTACTTTTTTTGCGGGTAAAATGGTAAAACTGTCAAATCACTAGTTTTTTATAAATCAGCTGTTTTAAATTTGTAAAAATAATTAAAATATTAACAAAACTTGTAAGCAATAATTAATATCGTTAACAAATACCACGTTATAACATTTTTTCTTTATTCCATTCGATATTTTATTCTTAAAAATAGCTTTTGTTTATATGAATAACTTTGACGTTAATTTTTGGGCTTGAAATGTGATGTTACCAGACTTTACCCAGAATTACGTGGAACAAACCTAATATAAATCATTCGTCCAAATAACTATAAGAACATTTTACTCTGCAATAACTATCAAGTGTCATCGAAATTTAGAATATCACCCTTATTCTAAACTTATAACAATAACAAAATTGTGACAACACTGGGGCAACAACAATACTGCTAAAGTTCTTGCTGCAGTAAGACCTTTTGTTCGTTCGTTAAAAGAATAACATGGGGTTTTTAGAAGACGTTCGTTGTCACATGAATGTGTGACTACATGTATTTTGTTTTTGTATTCATGTATTTTGTTTTTGTATTCATTTATTTTGTTATTACATTTTCCTTCGTGTGAAGCAAAACGTCATCTAGAAATACCACCTAAGTGATAATGCTAGTTCCCCTATCCCAACTTTTAAAAAATATGACGAAATATTCACTGACCGGGTTGGTAAGGCCAACCTTCTGGGTGAATTATTCGCTGGAAGTTCATTTCTGCCGAAAAGCAAGCTATCACTGCCCGAGCTCAAGAGACAGACACATACTATGCATAAGATGGCATACTAGCGGAAACTGTGCTCTTCGACACTATCGCTTCCATTAGCAATCGTCTTTAAGAAGGGTGGGGCTAACAAACATGACAATTACAGATTTTGTAAAAGCAAAGTGGTTACTTTAGATCGTGGATGGTAACCGAAACGAATACGATTATCGTTAGGGTAACGCTATTTTGGATTATTTCGGTAACGGTATTTTAAGAGTCAGGCTATTTCATTTATTTCGGTATCGGTATTTTAAGGATGACGGTATTGAGTTATTTCGGTTACGATATTCTCTTATTTCGGTAATGGTATTTTAAGATTAACGGTATTTCAGTTATATCAGTAGCGGTATTTTAAGGGTAACGGTTATTTTTGTGCATACCGCATTTTTTTTTTTTTTGCAAAAAACAAACTAAATGAAAAACTAAATCAACTTAATTTATGTGAAATACTAAATAACCACGTGCAATTACCAAGAGCAGACGGGGTTCAAGGGAAATATTTTGCAAATGCCAACCTCACCCACAGTCCACCTTGGACATGGTGTACTCTGTTAACGCTGATGAGGCCCGACGACCGATTATGAGCGGAATAACCCGGTTCCCACGGCATCCGGACTATGTTATATAAATATATATATTCGAAGTTTCGAATTCATCCGAGCAAGGATTGTCACTCCGTCTTTAAATGAGAACTATTAACTACAAATTCTCATTTTAAAGCCGTTACAACAGCAACAACCAAGATTATATAATTAAAAAGTACGGTAACGGTATTTTATTGTTATCGATATTCCATATATTTCGGTATCCGTATTTTAAGGATAATGATATTTCAGTTATTTCGGTAACAGTATTTTAAGGATAACGGTATTTCGGTATCGGTATTTTAAGTGTAACGGTAGTCAGTTGAAAGAGGATTGAATCGATAACGGTATTTTAGTGGTATTGCCTGCCAACGCTGCTTTAGATATTTCCAAAAATTTTGATCGCTTGTGGCATAAAACACAGTCAAAGCTTATTGCTTTTAAAGAGTGCAGCATTAAAAATGTAACACAGAAGTTTTGCTCGTTTTTTGGCATCAACGTTCTTAGCATTTCTGTCCAGAACTTTCTGAACTTTATTAATGTCTTAAGCCCAACGTGCGGCTCTATGCTCCTTGCAGGAGTAAAAGGAACAAATATATATATATATATATATATATATATATATATATATACAGTGATGTGCAATAAAATAGAGCCATTCAATTTTTTTTTTCTAATTTTATTCTCGTTGCCTTTATTTTTAAAGATCAAAATAGTGGATAGATTCGCCCAAAAATGCGAGGACATAGTTCAGAAAATGATGTAGAATTTTAACGTGACGTCTGTTTTTTTTATTTTGTTACTTGTTTTAAGTAGGCGTGGCTTTTAATGAAAAATAAGCGATATCGACCTTCTATTATTATTATTTTGTTTTTAATCTCCTACAACAAACTAAGCATAACATATAAGTTCAGAATAACATATTACTACCTTTATTTCTTCTTACCAAAGTCATTACCGGGTAATGAAAGGTTTTGCTGGGAAGTTTTTTTTACAATATTTTCATTTCACTGGGTATAATATAGATATAAATTTAATTGAATAAGTTTAAGCACATTTATTTGAAAATTTGCTGAATTTTTTTTTAAGAGGAACCTTCATTTTTAAAAACTAATAAAACAGGTTTAAGATTCTTGCCTTTTTCCATTCAGCCTGATTGCGGTTGTCGAATTTGTTGTCGAAATTTTCGACTTCATACAAAATGATTTTGCGTGACTTAGAACTTATAAAGAAATTAGACTATACTTTTTTTTACGGTCGGAGTGTTTTTTATTAGAAATTCAATTGCAAAATCGTTAAAAAATTGTTAGCGGTATTCATAAGTTAAAACTAACGACTAACATCCAGTGCACAACTTTTTATACACATAAATTCCCATAAGGGAAAGTTGTGCAGTCGTTATTTTTAACTTATGAATACAGCCGTGTGTTTTTAATGACTTTTCAGCAAATTCACACTTGCTATCGAATTCGAGTATGACAAACGTATTAAGGCCGATTATGTTTTTCAATAGTGATGGGGTGCAAAAGAATCGGCAAAGTTGAATTTAACAATCTTTCTTACCGCTGTCAACTAAATAATATACGCGATATAAAAATATGTTCTTACCTTCAACAATTTTGAAACATTTTCTTTTCCAATTAGTGTTTTGTATTTTATAGCAAATTTTTTAATAACCGATTCAGAAAACGAACTTGCAATTTTAAACATCTTCTAGTACGACACTTTTACCTCTTAACGATTATTCTGAAAGCATAATTAACTCGGAATCATACTTTATGTTTTAAAACAAGTTTCATTCGAATTGAACATCCATTCTGAGCACGTCTCAAAAATCTTGATACTAATGTTGTGCTGCTTCGGATTAACTTTTGTCATCTTATTGGATCAACAATCAAAATCCTGGTGCACATTTGGCGGTCAGACTCTATATATTGAGAAACATCAAAAAAACTGCGTATCCTATTAAGTTAATACGATTTAATTGCTTGTATTTAATCAAATCTTGTTGTACTGATTATAAGAATTTTGTATCTGAAAATATGTTCCAATTTTTACAAATCATACTCCTTCCATAATATTTTCACAATCATTTTTGTTTAATTAAAATTTCGTTATTCTAATAACAAGTTTTTGTTGATTGAACGTTAAATGTTAGCAGTATCTGGTTATTTACTTAGCTGATGATGACAAGTTTATAAACAAAAAAAAATTAACTAAATTTTGGAGGCAATGAAGAAAGTTATCTTCGCAATAATACCAACTGGCAGATAAACTTCACAATATTTTTTATTCAGTTTCTGCAGCGACATTTTTCTTATTACTACCAACGGGACCATGACGACGTTCCCAAATTAAACGATGCTTCTGTTTCATATAGGCAGATTTAGCATTGGTATAACCACCCAAATCACCATCTAGTAAATAAGTGTATTTTGTTATCCAAATTACTAAAATTAAATTTATTCTAGTTATACTCACATTTAATAAACCAATTTTCAGACGCTTTCTCGTATTGTTCCAAAATGGGTCTACATTTTACTATATGATCCGGTGCCTCATACAACATACAATCTTCAAAACGTAGACGTAAGATGTTAACAATTTCATTGTCTACCATACGATCACGACGAAATTGTTGATCAGCCTCAAAACGGCAGACCACATCATCTGTATAGCACTGATCGATTGTGGGAACACGGCGGAATTGTTGATGATACCAGGCATATTTCTTTTGATTTGGTTCAACAATAGATTCTGCAAAAAGGAATGTTCAGAAAAAGACAATACGTCAAAAAAAAAACAGATAAACAAAACAATCACAACTGTTTGACACTCCAGATTGAGGTTATGTTATTATGTAATGTAGTCTTAGATATTGTTGGGAAATTTGTAAAATAGTTTCATCTACACAGAGCTTTTGCAATTTCTTTGCATTTTTAAGTTGTCCACTTACCTCTAAACCATGTTGTTGGACCATCAACTAAGCTATACACACTGTCAGCAAATGCTGCCAAGGGATTGCGAGCCTCGGGCATTTTTAAATTTTAGACTGAAAAATCCCAATACAAATGTTATGTGAAACTTAAGGAAAGCGGCCTGAAGGATTTTATTTTATTACCTACTGTTCTTTATAAAAGAAAAAAATTACAATTTACTTCTAGTCCGTCGGTTTTCAGCAGCTGAAAAAACTAAATGTTTTTAACGTCACACTTGACAATCAGCTGTTTTTCAAATAGCTATTTGCTGAATTACAGGGTTGCATTAATATGTCATAAATTGGAGACTTTTTGTGCTAGCCAAGAAAACAACCAAAGTACCTTTTATAAAAGTGCTAATGACGACCCGTGTTGCCAGATTGCCGTGATGTGGTTCAACATGTTTCCGAAGTGGGCCCGTATCATAGATTACATAGAAGTTTCACTCTTTGACATTTACTGTCAGTGCACCTAAGTCATGGAATGTGTTGGACATATGTTCTATACCTATACAAAAAATATTTGATTTTGTGTGAAAAAATGTGTTTGTTGACAAAAGAAGAAGATTAAGATTTCTATGTAATCTATGGTTCGTATACCCACAGTCCACCATTAAGGGCGGATTACTGAACCATAAGCGTAAATGTGCTGTTACTGTAATGGGCCGTAGCTAAAAAGTGCACTTAAAGGGCGGATTATGGGACCGTAAACGTAAATGTGATGTAACTGTACCGTGCCGTAGCTAAAAAGTACACTTATAGATTATCGTAAACGACATTACTATTTAGCATCTATTTCATGTGGTTTTATATTTTATTCTAAAATTTTCCATTTATTTGTTAATTTTTATTCCTTATTTGTTGTTTGAATCAATTTTCTTTATTTATTTCATATTTTTTCCGACTAAAATCATTCAGCTGTTTCGATGCCGGATAGAAAATTCTGATTTCAACAGAATGATCCGGCAAGTTCGTTTACATTTACGTGTTAGTCACCATTCGTATCAGGCACGTAGCTAGGAATTTATTTCGGGGGGGGGGGGGGGGGTTTTCAAAAATTTTTTGTTTAATTTTTCCAGTTTTTTTTTTTTTTTGTTTACTGTGGAGACTTATAAAACTATGTACATAGGAAAAATTTATAACCGTTAAAAAAAACTCGTTATTTTAAGTTAAGTGTGCTCCTTTATATATGATGTCTGTTCCCGTACTTTACCGAAGTTACCCAAACTAGCCCAAAGGCGTTCCCGTACTCAAAATTGCGTGTAAATTGTTGTTGTTTGGGCTGTTTTGGGTTCCCGCGGTAACGTACGGGAACACAGCTATTGTGTCAAGTTCAGTAAAATGAGAGTAAAGGACAAAATCAGTGTTGCCATTTCAGTGCTTTTCGGGTATTTTTTGGTGCTTTTTTCCTTCCCGTACCCGGTGATTTTTTACAAATACCCGTTTAAAAAAAGCGGGTATTTACGGTGCTTTTTCAGAATTTTGGCAGTGCTTTTAGTGCTTTTTTACAGTTTATATTTTTGGTATTTGTTATCGTTTTTTTACATTTTTCTTGACTTTTCTGTCAAAATTTAAAAAATAATACGAACTATACAAGAACTACATTTTTGCACAATATTTGTAATACAATTTTAAATAGCAACTTCGTTATATTTAAACTTCAAAATATTCAAATATTAGTTTGGTGCTTTTTTATCCCTTTTTAGGTAATTTTCTGAACCTTTTTTACACGATTTTTCAAAGTTAAAATGTGTTTTTAAATTCTTGATTTAAATTTTTCAAAAAATTAATATCGTGCTTTTTTACCCCATTTTTGGTAAATTTTTACCCTTTTTACCCGTTTTCATAATGCTCACGGTGCTTTCCTGCCTTCAGGAGTTGGCAACACTGGACAAAATCTTCTATTTAAATAACAAAAAATAAAACTTGATTTAAAAGAAAAAAATTTAAATGTATATACCCAAGAAACATTTTTACGGATACTCCGGCACATACGGAATCATGAATCCGGCTTTTACGGCACATTAACGGTCCGTAATACACGTATCCGTCAAAGCTTGTACGTATACGGAACATTAACGGACCGTGTAATCGGATTTACGAACATAATACGTTTTAACTCCGTTTCGGTACCGTAAAATACGGACTTAATGGATTTTAATTTGTGTTCAAAATAAAACCAATTAAATTCTTTTAAAAACTTTTTGTGGCGATAAATTGGTGGCGGTAGCTAGAATATATCCAACACAACACAATCAACACATCATCAAGTGGCATACATAGATGGTAAGATTAATAAAATTTAGTGCGTGTTTTACAATGGTTTGTGGTTTATGTAAGATCGTTTGTTTTTATAACAAAAGCTCTGTTCCACGTACGTTAACGCGGGTACGCAATTTTTCCCAAATTGTGTAAATTGTTGTTGTTTCGAGTAAAACGCCATCGTAAATACAATCAATTAAACTATAACTAATTTATTTTTTCTTTTGATGTAGATGATCGATTCTATTATGGGTGACTGTCGTGAATTGATGCGCTAGATAAAGAGGTAAACTGAGGTACTAAATATAGTGTAAATGTAAATAATATCGTTACTAATAAATCTATTAAAAATAAAAAAAAAAAATTTACTCAAAATTAGTCAATTTAGATAGATATACAAGTCCGTTTTTGGTCCGGAGTCACTCCGGTTATACACGACATAACGGTCCGTAAATGGTCCGTCATTGACGGACTTTCAACGGACTTGTCCGTTTTTTACACGACGCAACGGTCCGTCAATGACGGACTTGTCAGTTTTTTACACGACATAACGGTCCGTAAACGGTCCGTCATTGACGGACTTTCAACGGATTCGAATCAGTTTCGATGTTCCTTAAAATCCGTTTTCTGGTCCGTATACGGATCCGGAAAACGGTACGTAAACGGAGTTGGATTCCGTTTATGACGGACCGAAAACGGTACGTAAACGGAACGATTTGTTTGTTGGGTAGTTTTAGTTTGAAAAATCGCATATATACACATATTTTTTGCATTTGTGTATTTCCTTGCTTAATTAAAATTTAAAATTTTTTTCACAATGGTGTTATTTGTTTATAATTGCACCAGCTGTCCCTTTTACAATTTTCCGAAATTAATAGTAAAAAGAGAAAGAGAAGTTAACAGTAGACAGAGGCAGACAATTTTATAAAAATATCTGTGAGAACGTAAAAATATCCGTAAGGGCCTCAAGGTTTTTGAAACTTGTTTAATATTCCAACTAAGAATGACCATAAATGAAAATTTAATTTTTAAAGAATTTTCTAAGTTCTAAACTAAATTATATATTCCAAGAGTAATTTAATTTCTAGGTGATTTCAACTTTCAAAATTTTTAGTTTTTTTTGTCAATTTTTAAAATTTTCTGCCAAGCATGGATTCCGTGCGAATTTTCTGACAATACTTGATAGAAGGATAGTTGGGCGTGTGTTTAAAGATACGAGTATGTTGGTAAAAAATGGGTTAAACAATTTCAATACTGTGTCTCAAAGTTTTGTTACCCAAGTAAAAAAAAAATTATATGGAAGTTATATTTAATTATATATAATCTTTTATGTAATTAGATATAATTATATCCGAAAAATGAGAACATCTTATTTTATCTTATTGTATCGAATTGTATACAATTGTATATAATTTGGTACAATTTGATACAATTTTATGCAATTCGATACAATTGTATCCGAATTTTGTCCTCATCCAATTACATCAAATTATATCTTTTTGTATAATATATAAAATGTTATCAAAGTGGACATAGTTGGATACAATTATATCTAAATATTGACCTTATACTTTTGATCATATTATATATGACCACATCTAACAATATACAAAAATTATATTTTTAAATAAAAAAGATATGCAATATCTGGGGATCAGACCTGGGGGATTTCAATTACAGTTGCAAATAAATGTAATTGATATTAAAAAAAACTCAATTACATTTCATGTAACTGTAATTGAAAATGTTCAATTACAAGTAATTGTAATTGAAAGTGATTTCAATTACAAATTTCAATTACATTTAGAATTAAAGTGTTTTTTGTTAAAATTTTGTAGAAAAAAATGACTGGGATAGGTTGGATAGGCGTGGATAAGTATAAAAAGAATACGTCATATTGGGCTGACCCCTCACTTGTGCTTTTTGTCATTATTTCTTTTTCGAAAAAATGTAATTGTAATTGACATTTTTTCAATTACAATTATATGTAATGTATAATTGATAATTTTCAATTAAAAATTACTTGTAATTGTCTTTTTTAATTACAATTACAAATAATATGTAATTGATTTGTTTTCTATTACAATTACATGTAATTGTGTAATTGCATAAGTAATTAATTTCCAAATATAATCATTAACCCAAAGGTCTGCTGGAGATCCTATAATTTCGATAAATCTTCCATTACTTTTATCCAGATTTACCATGACAGTGTATTAAACATGAACAAAATTTTCTTTATTTTTAGTAATTTTAAAATAAAGTTAACAAGACTGAAATTTTAAAGTTAATAGGATTATGTTATACAACCAAGATATAAGAAAAATAGTAAGAAAAATAGTAAAAAAAATTGTAAAATATTACAAAATAGTAAAAATTACTAAAAATATATGATGCAAAAAATAAACTCACACATGAATCATGAACGGGTTATATATTCTTATTCACGCTCACGCACGAATTAAGTACGAATTATATATTCTCAGACTCACGCACGAATCACTTGAGTATAGTAATTATTACTCACGATCACGTGTGAATAACGTGACTCACGAACATTTACTAAATCTAAAACTAGTTCAAAATCATTGTTAACATAGAACCACATATAATATAATACGGTTTTATATGGACCTTATATATTTTTATATAAAATCACTTTGAAATAATTGCTTATGTGGGATGATATATAATTATAGATGATTTTATAAAGTACGTTGTATTGTTATATATTTAAGAAACTATGAAATATTGTAGATATGGAACCATATTAATTTATATATGGGTTCTTATTTGTCAATATATAATCATATGTAACACACATTATGAAATATTTCTTATATGACTCCACATATAGTTTTATATTATTATGTATAGTGTCATACTAAATTATATATAAACGTATATGTAATTATATCTGTAATATGTTACTTTATGTACTTATATATAGCATATGCAATTATATGTATGCCAGTATGTAATAATATAAAATCACATATGTCTCCATATTAAAACCTTTAAGGAAAAAATATCTAACATATGACTATATAAAAGTATATCTGCTTGAATTTAAAAGCATATGTGGCCATATGTAACTATAAGTTATAAACAATTACATAAAATAATATATGATTATATCAAAACTTTTTTACTCGGGTACTTGATTTTAACAGTGAAATTACATTTTACCACTTTTTGTCTGGTTTCCTTCCCAGTGTAGAAACGGTAATGACATATCATTATTTTTTGGAGTACCAGTAATGACACCCACTTACCTTCTGCATTATTTTAAAACATATAATAATGAGTTACGGATAATGACTTATTTTTATCATTATTTCAAATACAAAATAATATTTTAGATTTTTTTGAAAATTTTTTGAAATCTATTTTTAGACTCAATATTTTTTAAACACTGGTAAGGATATATGTAACCACATATTTTTTGATTTTTCGTATGTTGGCGACCCAAGTAAAAAAAATTGATATGGAGCCATATGAAGTTATATTTAATTATATATAATCTTTTATGTAATTACATATAATTATATCCGAAAAATGAGAACGTCTTATTGTATCATATTGTATCGAATTGTATACAATTGTATACAATTTGGTACAATTTGATACAATTTTATGCAATTCGATTAGGGTTTTTCTTTTCCCGGACTTTTTCATTTCCCGGGACAGCGGGATTTTTTTCTGAATTTCCCGGGATCCCGGGAATTCCCGCTCGTTAGAAAATAAATAAATCCGACATATGTTGTACTTAAAAAACTCAATTTATATTAAAACACCGTCCGAAAAAGTACATCTTTTGGTTGTACCCATGATAAAATCTAATTAATATATTCTAGATCAATCAAGTTTAAATCGCGAATTACTATTAAGGTAATATATTTATATGGAAGGACGTCTTAATTTTAAAATGAAATATATTAACTAAATATTAATTCGCCATTTAAACGGTTAAACTAATTGATATAGAAAAAGTGAGAGACACTGGTGTTTTAATTTGTTCCCTTCTTTCAGTATACTGGAATTGTTAATGGGTGCACAATTGTGTCCGACCAGTTTTATAGTCAGAACTAAGATAGATTTTTTGCTTAAGTATTTGTTAAATATGGAATCCAAAAATTTCTATTTCTAAATATTTTGTTTTTCATTCGTATTCGTATAGAATTATTTTATAAAAAAGTTTAAAAGTGAGTATTTTTCACACAAATTATTAGGCAAATTCTCTAAACCCTTTTTATAAAAATCGACACTATTTTATATTTATTTATTATATAATATTTTATTCATCTTAACACACTAGATAAATATAGTGAAAAATATAATTTAATAACATGGATTTACATTGTACATAGATTAAAAAATAATTAGAATATACATTTAAAATTAACGGTTCGTTGTCGTTTATAAGATACTTTAAGAATTAAAGTTCAAATAAAAACAGTAATAATAGAAGATAAAAATAGCATTGCTAGAATTTCGTTGATGTTAGTCTAATTGAGTTGTTTCAATTTGCTATTTGTTTCAATTCAATACAAATAGATCATCATCAATTATTAACCCATAAAGGCATAGAACATTTGTGTAGCAGGACCCAAAAATACATATTCTATCCTGCTTGCTTTATCGATTTTTTTTTAATTTTTATTCTGTCTAATTTACTTCTAAAAATATTATCATCTCTGTTTTAATTTGAAAATAATTTAAAGGAAAATGTGATAATATTTGATCTCGAATTGAACGAAAAACATTAATTAAAATAATTTTTTAACTTTAATTGATATCTCCTGAATAGAAATTTTTTATGCCACAACTATTTAAAAAGAAATTATTTAATTTGCATAGTTGCATTTTAAGTTGATATATAAAGAAATCCAAAAGAGTTTGAAAAATCATTTGCATAATATTGAAAAAATACAATTTAAATAAAGAAATAGCATTTGAAATTTAAATGAAATTATTTGAAGTGAAAAAAACCCCAAAATACTCAATTGAAAATAAGAAAATATTACTAATTCTTAAATGCCTAGTTTTTGGAGGTATTTTGAACTGAGATACGGATGTTGAAGTGTTGTATATATTGCTTTATTTGAACAAAGATCACCATTTTAAAGAAAAAAAATGTTCTGAAGTTCGAGTATTTTTGTTGGTAAACTTGGTAAAATTTGTTTTCGGTTTAACTTAACCAAATTCAATTGACATCCAAAAACAATTTGGCCTAAATAATATTTTTTTTTTATACTAATTCAGTTTATTAAATTTTAAATCCCATTTTATAGTTTCAAATATTTCTTATTTAAATTAATTTCAAATCAATGCTTTAAATTTAAATTTATTTAGCTTCCAAAATTGCAATATATAATAGCTAAAACTTCTTTAAAAGAATAAAAAAAATCCCGGGAAATCCCGCACAAAATTCCCGGGATTGCGGGATTGAAAAAAGGCCGGGATTCCCGGGAATCCCGTCCCGGGAATTCCCGGGACATAAACCCTAAATTCGATACAATTGTATCCGAATTTTGTCCTCATCCAATTACATCAAATTATATCTTTTTGTATAAAATTATATAAAATGTTATAAAAGTGGACATAGTTTGATACAATTATATCTAAATATTAACCTTATACTTTTTATCATATTATATAGGACCATATCTAACAATATACAAAAATTATTTTTTTAAATAAAAAAAAAGTTCAATTACTTGTAATTGTAATTGTTCTTTTCTGAATTGCAATTACAATTAATTGTAGTTGAGTTTTTTTTCAATTACAATTACATGTAATTGAGTAATTGCATGTGTAATTAATTACAAAATGTAATAGCAAATTGAAAGAAAATAACTCAATTAGGCTAACAATGCTATTTTTATCTTCTGTTATTACTGTTTTTGCTGTTATTTTGTTTTAGTTTTTGCTGCTTCCTATGGAATTCAACTCTGATCGACAACTTATAAAGCACAGAGAACGACAACGAAAATATTTCCTAGATAGTAGTTCGCGATTTAAACTGTTAAACGAACTGTTCTAGAAAAAGTGGAAGTCATGTATGTTTTATATTTAGCCCTTCTTTCAGAATATATTAAGTAGATTTTGTCATTTGTACAACCAAAGATGAACTTTGTCGGACGGCGTTTTAATAGAAATCGAGTTTTTCAAGTACAACATATGTCGGATTTATTTATTTTCTATTGAGCGGGAATTCCCGGGATCCCGGGATATTCAGAAAAAAATCCCGCTGTCCCGGGAAAAGAAAAACCCTATATACAACCAAGATATAATATAAAAAATCAGTCAAGTGTAAGTTATAGAATAGAGAATTTCGTATAGAGCTTCAGTGTTGTTAATGTTATGGGTGCGTAAGCCATTTTTGACTCATGCTCCTAAACAAAAACAAATTACTCACGCACGAGCATTTCGTTTCTTACTCAGCACACATGAGTATATTAAAAACTTACAATCAGAAAATTCTCACGCAAAACAGTAAAAATTACTAAAAACATATGATGCAAAAAATAAACTCATACACGAATCATGCACGGATTATTCTTACTCACGCTCACGCACGAATCACTTAAGTATAGTAATTATTACTCGCGATCACGTGTGAATAACGTGACTCACGAACATTTCGTGTCACGCGCCAATCCCTAGTAATTACTAAATCTCAAACTAGTTCAAAATCATTGATAACATGGAACCAAATATAATATAATGCGGTTTTATATGGACCTTATATATTTTTATATAAAATCACTTTGAAAAAATTGCCTATGTGGGATGATATGTAATTATAGATGATTTTATAAAGAACGTTATAAGTTATATATGGGTTCATATTCGTCAATATATAATCATAACTAACACAAATTATAAAATATTTTTTATATGGATCCACATAGTTTTATATTATTATGTATAGTATCATACTAAATTATATATAAACGTATATGTAATTATATCTTTTATATGTTACTTTATGTACTTACATATAGCATATACATATATATGTAGGCCAGTATGTAATAATATAAAATCACATATGTCTCCATATTAAAACCTTTGAGGAAAAAATATCTAATATATGACTATATAAAAGTATAAATGCTTGAATTTAAAAGCATATGTGGCCATATGTAACTATAAGTTACTATATGCAATTAGATAAAATAATATGTGATTATATCAAAACTTTTTTACTCGGGGAGTAAGCTTACTTGTGTGCAGCAGGTCAGTTATATTTTTATCTATTAAATATTACATGTCGATATAGCTCAGATGGTAGAGCTGTTGACTGGCAATCTGTAGACCCAGGTTCGGTTCCCGCACCGGCAAATTTTATTTAAAAAAAAAAATAAATAAAAAATATTTTTTTTATATAATTTATTTTTTTGAAAATCTATTTTTAGACTCATTATTTTTGTCAGTACTTGGTAAGCACATAGGTAACGATATATTTTTTGATTTTTCGTATGCTGGTGTGTAACGAAAACTCATTATTTTTCGCGACATGCCCATATAAAGGTAATAAGAAATGTAATAACAAAATCAAGTAGTTACCATTACCAAGTATGTAGTTACATAACCACATATCTGGTAATGATTTTCTACACTGGGTTGTTCGTTAATAGTAGAGGGCTGAATGAATGTCTTACAAAACATTCTCTTGCATGCGCTGATGAGAGATTTGACGATTTTTAATACTAAATATAACAAAAATTGACCATTTTACTTATTTGTAGTTATTTACAAGATGTTAAAATTCAGATCATTACAAAAAAAATAAAACAGATAACAAAAAAAAATATTTTGTTGTGTGTTGTATAAGAAAATGTTTTGTGAATGTCTTGCAAAACATTCATACTGGCCTCTAGTTAATAGTTATAGATTATCGGAAAGGCTAAATATTAAACGTAAATTACATCATTATTATTTTGATTTTCAATGGAGTGCGCCATTCCAATATGATCTCAGACTAATTTCAAAGCGCAACAATAATTCCAAGCTCGATGGTTCCAACGCGAAATGAAGGTAAAATTTAAGAGGATTTTGTAAAGTTAGGTCGGGTTTTTAAGTTAGATCGGCATCTGTGGAGTAAAGACCCAAAAATCTTGCACATTTTTAGAGTTAGGAGCTCTTTCGCGTTCACGAATAAGTTAAATTTCAACTGTTCCTTTCCGTTCTTTAATTTTATTTGGAATTATCAAAACCATTGACACAATATAATCTTATACTGATAGAAAAAATCCGGAAAAAATAGCAAACAAAAAAAGGTACTCAAAATTAGTTAAAAGGGGACCTGTAGATAAAGCTTTTGAAATTAGTAAATCCTTTTTGTAAATCCTTTTTTTTAAGATAAGTACAGCAAAAATGCAACTGCTAAACATACGAAATTTTAGTAATATTTGATTTAAATTTTGTTTAATTGAATTGAAAATTTACCTTGCTAATATTGGCTAAAAAAATATTGGTGAATATTAGTAGACAAAAAAGCAGTAAAGAAATTGTTATATATTCAAAAGTTAATTTATCTTTAAATTTAATTGAGTTAAATAACTATAACGGTCTCTCCTGCTACAATACACAGAAATATTTGCTAGTAAATATTTAGTAGACTGCTTTCTGAAGTGTATATTTTTTTCCGCATTAAGAAAATCAAAAAAATAAATATTTTAAATTGTTTGTGATGGTTTAGTAGACTAATATCCAGGAAATTTTGTAAATTTAAGAGATTTTTTCTTGCTGTTTTAATCTTTCTAATGTTTAGCAAACAGATTATGCTGGATTCAACCGTTTTTTCCACAAAAAGTTTTAAAGACTTTTATATTAGTGTATGAACAATTGAAAAAATTTCTCGAATGAAAGAGTGAATTAGAAGAACTCACTATACACAGAAAAAAAACAGGGGGAACTTTATCTAAGTGCTATGTAATTATACAACTACATAAGTTCGAAGTAAATTTTACAATTTTCTAGCAAAATATATGCATTTTTTCGGATATTTTCCACTACACATGTATATATTTTGCAAGGATTGTATATATTTTACAAGAACTTTGTAAAACTAACTTGAAAATTATGTAGTTGTATAATTACATAGCACTAAGATATTATTCCCCCTGTTTTTTTCTGCATGTAGTTCAAAAATAAAATTTATTTAAATGAACTGTGAACTAAATTCTAGTTATTTTTATTCCGATTGTTTGTACAAAATGTTTTATTTTGTGTGGAAATTTCAGGGTGTCCTCACATTTTTAATCATAATTTATAAACCGATTTCGACATTTTTTTTACGATAGACTATCACTTAGGGGATGCCCATACTAATGCGAGTGCATTGTGTTAGAATGAGGAAAATAGATACGAACAAAAATTCGTTACCTATCGAACAGACGAATCACGGCATTCGATCGCTATCGTATCGAAATTTTAAGCTAATTTACTTCACTGAACGTACACAATTGAAAACAAAAACTTGTAAACAAACACATTTTGTACATGAATTTGTTAAAGGAGCATTTGTTTACTTAAATCAACTGAAAATTGCCAAAGTTCCGAGCAAAATCTTTCATTACCAAATAAGTGGTTATATAATAGAAATTTATAGCTCCGCACAACTTATTTCTTGGCGTCTAAACTCATTATTTTTGTTTGGCTCGCTTACAAAAAAATGCGAAATAAGTAGTTATGAGATTTTGAATAATAAGTGGTTATCCGATTGCTTACTTGATTCTTAAAAATAAGGAGTTACACAAATACGATTATTTTAAAGAAATACATTCACAAAAATTTAAGTTTTTCTAGTGCGTGATTTTGGGACTCGTCATAAAAATTTAAATATAAAAAATATTTACATATAACAAATAAAAATGTATAAAATTTAACTGTGTAAACAGTACTTATTTAAACTATTACGAGTAAGTCATTATTTTATATTTAGAAACAATGAATACAATAGCCCGTTATTAGGAAGTCATTATTTTATATTATAAAATAATGCAAAAGATAATGATATATCATTTTTGGTAATGCAGATAGTAATGAGGTGTCATTACCAATATTTTGCTGGTTATGGTTCTTTTTTTTAATTATTAATATAGTATAAGCTCTGGACCAGAGATACAAGCCGGTCCATTCTGTCGGCTGGCGGCGGCTAATGGCTAAAATGGTCGGCGGCGATTGATTTTTAGAGATGAGCCGCAAACGCATCGGCGGCGGCTGGCTTAAAAAAATAGTGTCGACTGGTTGCGGCTAACCGCCTAACGTCGGCTAAAAAGTAAATTTTCCAAGAATTTTCAACAGGTACATAGACGCAAAAAAATCAACTACAAAAATATCGAAGTCAACTTTGAAATTTTTTTATAGGTATACTTACAACAATACGTCAGTAGAAAAATCTGTCAAACCGGTTTCAAATCGATTTGACTAATTTTAAACAAATTTTAGTTGAAATTTAAGCAAAGATTTTAGTTATCTTCATTTAACACTATACTAAAAATCCGCATTACTTTAACTAATTTTGAGTGTTCCCAACAAACAATTCGTTCCGTATACGGACCAGAAAACGGAACATAAGGAACATCGAAACTGATTCGAATCCGTTGAAAATCCGTCAATGACGGACCGTTTACGGACCGTTATGTCGTGTTAAAAACGGACAAGTCCGTTTAAAGTCCGTCAATGACGGACCGTTTACGGACCGTTATGTCATGTAAAAAACGGACTAGTCCGCTGAAAGTCCGTCAGTGCCGGACCGTTTTCGGACCGTTATGTCGTGTGAAAAACTGAGTATTTCCTTGTCCGTATCCTACCGATTTTTTCCACAAAAATAAACCATATGTTTATTATTTAAAATGCACAATACTTTTTTTCCTTTTTTATAAATTCATTAATAATTATTATTTACAATTACTATTAATAAATTTCTAATTAATACAATTACAATATTTAGCACATCCGGCTCGGTTTACCTATCTATCCAGCGCTTAGGGACCCAGAGTAAAATCCAACATCTATATGGAAAAGAGACAATAAATTAGTTATGGTTTAATTGACTGTGTACACGATGCAAATTCTCACATGTTATACACAAAACAATAAATTTCATAAATCTTACCTTGTTACTTGATGTTGTTTGATTAATGGTGTGATGGAAAGAATTCCCTCTATTGCATATTCTGTATATATTCCCGTTATAATAATATTTTCACCGACTTTTCAAAAATATAATTTTTTATTTTGTAAACAAACTGCAATCGATGAAATCCGTATTTAAAGGTACGGAAACGGATACACCAAAACGGAGTTAAAACGTATTGTGTTCGAAAATCCATTTATACGGTCCGTTAATGTTCCGTATACGTACAAGCATTGACGGATACGTACATTGCGGAGAGTTAACGTGCCGTAAAAGCCGGATTCATGAATCCGTAAATGCCGGAGAGTCCGTAAAAATGTTTCTTGGGATTAATTTTCAAAATTATTTAAAACTAATTTTTAAGAACCCATTCGGTAAATTTTACAAAATTTATTGTTAAAATATAATATTTTCATTATTAACCCGTTAAATGGCGCCACCAATGTATCCGAAGTCTTAAAGATGGCGCTGTTTCTTTCCCTCCCGATTTTTTAAAATGGCCCATATCTCGAAAAATAAGAGATCGAGCAAAATTTATGAAAATTTTAACTGCCTTTAACCGTGTAATATTCAAAAGGGGCTATCTCTATCCAAAGATGGACCTTGGCGGGGCATTAGATCCTCGGAAATTTTTAATAAAAATTTTCCACTTCATAAAATGGCCCATATCTCGAAAACTAAGCGAGATAGAGCAAAACGGACAAAATGTTTGCTCCGTTGGAGTGCCCTTATATGCCCTTGCATCATGGACGTGCGGTGAAGCTTTTAATTGGGTGTTCTCCACAAATATTTGAGAACAGTGCAAATCTATAGTCATAGAAAAATTATACAAGTGCAATTTTTTTGTAAAAGCGACAAGCTAGAAGCCAGATTTTCCAATATTTTGTTGGAAGAAAGACATGCACGCTGTATTGTATTATATGAAAGTCTACACATTTGTGAGATTTTCATGAGATTTCTCACATATCTCGCGAATTTACGCGATTTCATTTGTAGTCGAAATCTCGGGTGCAGATGTAAATGCAACTTAAAATGACATTTACCCCCTATTTTTATAAAGCCAGAGGAATGTGTGTATTTTGTTATTGTAACAAAAAAAAAACACATATTCCTCTGGAAGAATATTTCCTTTCGCTTTATAAAAACAGGGGATCAGTAATTGAATGTCGAGAATAATGAAAATTTCCTAAGTTTTTCTCTGTTTCTAGAGTTTTTTCAGAGTTTGTAACGATTTTTAATAATTTTTATTAATTTAATAATTTTGATCGATTTTCGAACAAACTTTGTTTACAAATTCTTATTGTGCTAATTAATAAAAAAAATTATTTGGTATTTGAAGCTTGCTATAGTTCTAATAAAATAAAGAGTTATTAGAAATCTTAATTCATAATCAATCGTATTTTAACTATAAATTAATTTTTTGATTTGATACTGGCAACACTATTGTTTATTTTCTCTCTTCTCCCAAATAAGTCATCAGTGATGTACAAATTTAGTAAACGATTGACTCGGTGATCGGAAGTGGAAATGTATTTTCTTAAATTAGAGAACTAATGATGTGCTAAGATAAATTTAAAAGTCATTAAAAATATTTTTTTTTATTTATAAAGCAAATCAATGGAAATGTGAGTAAAAAAATAATATTTTAGAACATATTATTCGGAGCATACGAAAGTAATAGAATTTCGAATAATGTTTTGACAGTCTGTGCATCACTATTGTTTTGTTTTTCTATTTAGTTTTATTTTAAAATTTTTTTGAAATTTTTTCGAAAAAGGTTTGATGGATGCAAGTTGATGAAAGCCACACATTCTAGGGATGGCTTTAATAAATCATTTCATGCCTGAAAATGAAATAATTAACTATTAAATGTTGGCTTCCTCACTATAAACTTTATAAAAGGTTTAAAGTTAATGAGTATCGACTATAAACCTATATTATTTTTTTCGTTATTAAGCAAATATGAATACTGTTTTTCACAATTAAGCTTAAAATCCTGCAATAAGACTGTTGTAAAAGTTTATGAATTAGACCATATATTTTTTACTCTCTATAATATTTGTTTTTTCATTTCATCCATCCTATATCAATTCAATACAAAATTAAGCAAGTGTCATAAGGGTTTAAATAAGGAATGGAATCAGAAAATTAAAAAAATTTTGTAAAATAAAAATAATAAAAATTTGTATATAGTTTTATAATAATCTTACGCTGTTATTCAAAAAAAACTTCTTAATTTAGCTTTAAAACATAAATTTGCTAAAGCATTCATTATCTCTATTAATCCTTTATTAAAAAATTGTATTCAAAAACGTACAATAAAAGTTTATTAATTTTGTTTTTAATTCCCAATAAGCACATAGGTTTTAAAAATTCAAGTGCTTTAAATTTTGCTTATTTCAATTTCTAGCATTTGTATATTTAAAAAAAATAGTTCAAACTTGAATTTTTGTTTCCCTTTTGCTGGAGTATGCTATTGAAATAATATGTAATTAAAGTTTTATTCAAGCCTTGAAACTGGAAAACAGAGCTGGAATTGGACTTGTTTTCAACTCGAATTCCAGTGAAATTGTTTATAGGGATTCTGGCAACACTTTGTATATTCTCTCTTTTTATTGTTATTGATACATGAATTTTGTGAACGATTGACTCGGTAATTATGTGTAAATATATTGTTTTGTAAATTTTGGAAATTAAAATGTTTTATTTCAAACC
Organism: Leucophora obtusa; assembly: GCA_949987735.1. Taxonomy (NCBI): domain Eukaryota; kingdom Metazoa; phylum Arthropoda; class Insecta; order Diptera; family Anthomyiidae; genus Leucophora; species Leucophora obtusa. The sequence continues at coordinate 139,580,731 of OX465298.1, read as the reverse complement.
AAAACATATTAAAAATCAATTTTTAAACATTACTGAGAAGTAATAATGGGAACAAATTGTGTTAAAGAATTTTTCATATTACGAATACTGAAAGTATTCGAATATCGAGTATGGTTTTATTATAAATGCATCACTATTTTATTGAATTTATTATACCCTACACCACTATGTGGTCAGGGTATTATAAGTTTGTGCTGATGTTTGTAACACCAAAAAATATTGGTCCCAGACCCACCTTATAGTATACCGATTGACTCAGAATTTTTTTTATTTATTTCCGTCTGTCCGTCCGTCCGTCTGTCCGTCCGTCCGTCTGTCTGTCCATGCATTCTTGTGCGCACTCTACAGGTCGCAAATATTAAGATATTTTGATGAAACTTGGTACACCGACTTATGTCGGCCCAAGGACGACGCCTACTGATTTTGGTTAAAATCGGTCCATGTTTAGACCTAGTGCCCATATAATGGTCCCCCCAAAATTATATTGTTTATACGCTGCAGGTCGCAAATATTAAGATATTTTAATGAAATTTGGTACCCAGACCTATGTCAGCCGAAGGACAAAGCCTATTGATTTTGGTTAACACCGGTCCATGTTTAGACCTATTGCCCATATAAGGGTCCTACCAAAATTATATTGTTTATACGCTGCAGGTCGCAAAAATTAAGATATTTTGATGAAATTTGGTACACCGACCTATGTCAGCCCAAGGACGAATCATATTGATTTTGGTTAACACCGGTCCATGTTTAGACCTAGTGCCCATATAAGGGTCCCCCCAAAATTGGCTTGGTTACAAACTGCAGGTCGCAAATATTAAGATATTTTAATGAAATTTGGTTCGCTGACTCACATTATAAAAAATTTTGACACAAGTCCCATTTTAACCCATTCGAATTTCGGATCCAAACATTAGTTGGCTTTTAACCAGACTGGTGTAGGGTATTGTATAGTCGGCATGCCCGACTTTAACCTTTTTACTCGTTTTTATTTTCATGCAAATTTGGGTAAATTTTCGAAAAAAGAGTTTAGTCTTGGAATTTTTGCAGTTTTTTAGTTGTGGTTGGATACAAAATGTTGTATTCCATCTATTCTTGGGTGGATGACTCTTAAACAATTCATTTTATCGTTGTAAATTCACGTTTTTTAGTTTCGTACAGTGGTTTTCTTTTTCAAAATTTATTAAACAGATATTTCAGGCTATACCCTGCTTTAAGCGTTTAATAAATTTTTCTTTATTAATCATTTGTGAATAGTCTTTTAGCCAAATTAGCCTAAAAATCTGTAATTAGGCTATTTTAAAAGTTTTTGAATAACACAGTTAATCTTAAGAAATATGGTTATAAAATAGCTTTTATTTTTAAAATTGAATGACTGTTTCATCAGTTTTTTTGGATTTTATAATGGACATTTTTTCAAACGAAGTCCTTATAATGCGAAAACCTGTAGAATTGTAGTATGAACAAAATCGCCTGGTTGTTCTACCGCCAGTTTGATGCAAAACATTTTAACCTTTTCACTACCCACTTTTTGTTTGCGGAAGTATCGTTATTTTGACTTCAGATTCTTGTTAAGAGTCCTCAAATTAGAAAAAAAATATTTAACATATTTTGCCCCCTCCCCCTCCTACCCAGCAAAAACGACATTCGAAAATCGATTTTTTGACACTTCTGAGCCCCGTTTTACCCCTTAAACATTCGAGTAGCAAAAAATCCTTCGGTTGGTTTTCTTCTCGTTATAAAATGAAGGTATATTCCAAATTTCAATTATGTATCTTCATTAGTTTAGGAGAAACACCAAAACCCCCTTTTCACGGAGATTATGATATATTAAAATAATTAGACTTCATTAACAAATATCGCGACCATATTGCCATGTTGAACTGCTTATACATGTAATGATTTTTATTTGAAGTCCAAGATCCTAATAAACTTATTTGTAAAAAGTATAAAGTCTTTTTTGCACTATTAAATTTTATATATTCTTTTAAAGATGTGTACACTGTAGTGTACACGGGTAGTGAAAGAGTTAAAAATCAACGATATCTCAAAACAAGAAAATTTTACTTTTCAAATAATTATGTATATTTAAACAAATTTTATAAATTTTCAAAAAAATAATATTTTTGCATTTTTCTATCAGCTTTAGCCGAAACTTGGCTTAGCCGATTATTGTCGGCGGCTGAATCGGCTTGGCAAAAGTGTCGGCTGGCGGCGGCTGACCGGCTAAAGTCGGCTGGCTTGTATCTCTGCTCTGGACTTCACACATTCAAAAAAGTTTAACAGTTACTTCATGACAGATGTTGGTACAGAAATCAGTATTTGTTGTTTTTAACTGTAATTACAGTTGTTTTTCTATGGAAAAATACAAAACAAATTTTAAGACTAGTACTAAAATTTCGTAACAGCTGTTTAAAAAAGTTATTTTTGATATTATAATAAATAACTACCAAAACAGTATTTTTACAGTAAAAACTAAAAAGTATAATTGTGTGTAACTCTGTGTTTTATTATAACGATGCTTTCGGCTAAAAAACATACAGAAGTCAAACAAAAAAAAAAATTAACTGACCCAAAAATATTTTACCGCTGGCAAAAATTTTTTTCCAACGGCGAAACTTTCCATGTCCATCTTATTCCGGATAGCTATCAACTCAGCGAACTTATGTAAAACACTACGAGGAACATTTTTGTGGAACATTTTAACCCTCTAACTCTCCAACTTAGGGGTCTTTTTTGTCTCTTTTAAAAAAAGGCCCAAAAAATTCCCTTTCATTGAAGAGTTAGACGGTTTAATGTTCCACAAAAATGTTTCTCGTAGTGTTTTACAAAATTCCGCTCAACACATCCTAAATGCTACCCACTCTTAAATGCGTGAAATTTGTATAAAAATCATGAATTTAGGCATTTCAAAAAATCCATTTTTATTAATTTGTGGTAAAAAATAGTAATTAATTTCTTAATGATCTATTATATAACAGTATAAACTTACAAAAAAAAAGAAAAAAAAATATCTAATTTTATATAATTTTCTTTTATACTCCATCAAACTTAAGTAATTTTTGGATTTTCAACAAAAAATGTGTTTTTCCATATTTTAATTTAACTACAAATATATTGAAGTAATTAAAACAAAAAATTTCGAACAAGTTTTTACAAAAATGTATTTTTGAGAATTATTTTCGTGAAACAATTAAAACCCATGTTTCTGTTAAGTCATTTTTGCATAAAATTCTCTGAGTTTAGCGCCCTCTCTTGGCGGCAAAAGCAATCAAACCAAATATTTTTTTCACATTTGTTTGAGTTACTTTCTTATGTTTAAAAAAATCCTTCTTTAATCACAATTTGAGATAAAATTTTTTTTTTGATTTTTGTCCATGAGACGATGCATAGTGCGACGCCACCTTGTTATTTTAAATTGTCAAAGTTCATCTTTTAAGTGCACTAAGAGAATAATGTCGGTAAAATTGACTGCAAACACAGTTGAAAAGTGTACACTGCAAATGTATATATCATTAACTGATACTGCAATAAACTGCCTGTTTTCCACGAAAATAATTGGTTTGCAATCCATACCAGAGAAACAAGCCAGCCGCCGTGAGCCGTTTAAGCCGCCGCCGCCGGTCATTTTTGCTTCAGCCGCCGCCGCCGATTTTTTTCGGCTCATTTCGGCTGGAAGTATTAATTTTCAAATATAAAAAATTTAAAAATAACTATATTTTTTAAAAAGAATTTACTAATTCATTAAACTTGAACAACCAGAGCTAAAAACAATTTTTTATATGAAAAGAAAAAAGTTAAAATCTTCTAAATATTAAATTTTTATAAATATAATATTTTTAAGGTATAAAAGCTTATGTAAATTTATACTGCGAAAAAATTAAAAAAAAAAGTTCCTAATGGGTTAATATAAAGTACTTCAGAATGCAACTCTTTGCAGATGTGTAAAAAATCAATTAATAAAAAAACATAGCTGCTTAACTTTGCATTTAAAACTCAATATGTATATGTATTTGGTGTATGCATTTTTATCAAAAATTATGACGAAAAATCGTTACAGAGTTGAAGTCGTGTTAGCATATGTAGATATACGAAAACGTTTGTAAAATGTATTAATTTTTGTTAAAAGCGTTACTTCTCCTCTTCATATAAATTCTTACAGTTAGTGTTTAGCTTCATTGGTTATTAAAATATAAGCTATTAAAGTTAAAACACCTTATGAGTTACTGGTTACGGAGTTTACATTTGGCCTATAAAATTGGTTACAAATTTTATGTATTAACCAAAAATTGGTCAGATTGTTATAAATTTTGTAAAACAGGTGACAATGCGCTGATATATATCGAAATATATAACTCAAATGTAATCCATGCATTAGAAATTAGCTGGTTACATGGTTTTTATCACATTTTTTGATATCACCCATATATATTTTTTCAATTCTAAAATACATTTTTAAAAATGGTTGATTGGGCATCTAATTAAAATGGGTCCCTACAAGATATGTGCATCCTGGCCAAACTTTCTAACAAAGCCTCCATTCAAAAGTCTTCAAACAAGTTTAATTTCTTAAATCAATTTTTTAAAATTAAAAAGAATAAATAAAAAAAAAATTGATTCCCAGTATGCTTTAATTGTCTGAAAATTCTATAAGAGGCAAAAATTGTTTTGAGTTCCAAGGGGGTTACATTTTCCCAATGTTGGGATTACTTTGGAGCCCTTTACATTGGCAAAAAAATGTGCTGGCAAAATTAATATTTTGCAAGTTATGTTTCAACGAAAAGGACTTGGTACTAAAAGGGTATGTTTATAATTTATTAAATAAAACTTGTATGTTATATTAAATATTTAGGACCATTTGTTAGATATAGTCTTGACTAGCCATGGATTTGTGCGAACATGAAACAAATCACACGTGAACCAACAACTAATCTTATATAAATTGATTTTATATATATTTTTTTGCGAGTGATTTTCTGACCGTGATAAAGTGCAGACGTTAATTGTGATCTCTTTTCTATAATTCTATTTAGGATTAAAAGCAATAACATTTGTTATTGTTTTAAGAAAAAACTTTTTTTTTTAATACATTGTATCAGTGTTGCCATAACGGCGATTTTCTCGTCAGATCTAGCGATTTTATTTCGCCCCTAGCGGGAAAAATTGTCCTGTAGCTATTAGCCAAAAATCTAGCGATTTTTTTATCAGCCGTAATATAATTTTTAAAACTCGGTTTTATGTTGAAAAATATTATAAAACTGCCCAAGAAACATTTTAACGGACTCTCCGGCATGTACGGATTCAGGTATCCGGCTTTTACGGCACGTTAACTGTCCGTAAGGTACGTATCCGTCAATGCTTGTACGTATACGGAACATTAACGGACCGTATAAATGGATTTTCGAACACAATACGTTTTAACTCCGTATTGGTGTATCCGTTTCCGTACCTTTAAATACGGATTTCATCGGTTTGTTTACAAAATAAAAAATTTTTGTAAAGTCGGTGAAAATATTATTATAATGGGAATATATGGAGAATATGCAATAGAGGGAATTCTTTCTATCACACCATTAATCAAACAACATCAAGTAACAAGGTAAGATTTATGAAACTTAATGTCACAATGTTTTGTGTATAACATGTGAGAATTTGCATCGTGTACACAGTCAATTAAACCATAACTAATTTATTGTACCTTTTCCATATAGATGTTGGATTTTACTCCAGGTCCCTAAGCGCTGGATAGATAGGTAAACCGAGCTAGATGTGCTAAATATAATAATAATAATTATTAATGAATTTATAAAAAAGAAATAAAAGTACTTTGTATTGAAAATAATAAACATATGGTATATTTTTTTGAAAAAATCGGTAGAATATGGACAAGGAAATACTCCGTTATTACACGACATATCGGTCCGGAAACGGTCCGGCATTGACGGACTTTCAGCGGACTAGTCCGTTTTTTACATGACATAACGGTCCGTAAACGGTCCGTCATTGACGGACTTTAAACGGACGTGTCCGTTTTTAACACGACATAACGGTCCGTAAACGGTCCGTCATTAACGGATTTTCAACGGATTCGAATCAGTTTCTATGTTCCTTATGTTCCGTTTTCTGGTCCGTATACGGATCCAGAAAACGGTACGTATACGGAGTTGGATTCCGTTTATGACGGACCGAAAACGGTGCGTAAACGGAACGAATTGTTTGTTGGGTGGCACATTGATATTCCTTTATTATAAAACACAACATCTTAAACGATTTTAGTAAAAAAAAACTGTAAAAATACACATTTCGATAAAATATCGGTATGCACTTTTTCATCGTACAACGCCCTCTATTGTGTATTCTCAATACTAAGATTAATTCAATGAAAATCAGGACTCATTATTTGAAGCTTAATCGTAAAATTTTTCATTATTTAAAAGTTTATAACACTTCATATTAACATATTAAAGAAATTTTTGAGTAAAAACTGCTTTAAGAACCATTTTTCAACAATCTAGCGATCGCTAAATATTTACAATGTTTATAATCTAGAGATTTTCTAGCGATTTTTGGGTCTGATCTAGCCATTTATTTTGAAAATTTGTTGGCAACACTGCATTGTATATTGAAATCAACAACAAGTTATTACAAAGGGATTAATATAATAATAATATTCTGCTATACTAATCCTCTGCTGTTACAGCAGAATGGATAGTAGCAGCGAGTCTACTGAAGAAAGCGATATTGTCTGGTAGACAGTCGCTGAAAACAAAACAACGAAACGACGACAAAATCGATCACCAGAATTAGTTAAGCATGCAATCAAAATAACAAAAACTACCAACAATGATGATTAGGGCAAGGAATTCCATGCAAATGCATGTTATTTCTCGATAGTCCAAAACTAATATGGACTAAACATTTATCCGACTCATCAAATTTAGAACAAACTGTCATCGATTTGTAGTTGCATATTTTGACATAAATGCATGTTTTTGCATATTTCGACTTTAAATGCTTATTTGGTGGCTTTTTAATGCATATTTTGTGCTTTTTAATGCATATTTGTGCATATTTTTCATTTTTAGTAGCATTTTTTATTTTGTAAAAAAATATAAAAAATTGATACGTTTTCATATTTTGATTCAATCAAAATAAACATTTTTAAAACTTTATTGACCTATGGGAAATCTTCGAGTTCTGTGTCTGTTTGCAAAATAACTAACTTAAATATATTTTTAAGTTTTAAAGTGCATTATTTTTGCAAAAATTATAGTTTTTAGTGCATATTTCTTATATTGTTAGTGCATATTTTTCTTTTTTAACCGCATATTTTAAGCGAATATTTTTAATTTTTAAGTACATGAAATTCCTTGCCCTAATGATGATATACCAAGTACCTACTAGCAACAACATGTTTGCTGCACTTGATGTAGACAATAATGATGATGATAATTATATTAACGATAATGCTAACAAAGAACTATCTGAAGAAAAACCGCCTCCAATAATTATTCCAAATGTTTCAGATATAAGAGCGATGATGAATAACTTTTCAAAAATAGTAAACCTTGAAGATTATTCGTACAAATCTTTGAGAGATGGTCAGGTAAGAGTAATGGCAAAAAACGTAAAGGCATATAGAGTGATAGTAAAATATTTATCTTTCGTAAAAAAACTTAAACGTTTTCAAATCACATTACAAAATGTTGTTTTCAGCCGATCAAGCCGCCGCCGCCGCCGATTATTTGGTTGCGCCGCCGCCGCCGATTTTTATCCGGCTCAACCTCAATCGCCGCCGCCGCCGCCGATTTTTTGCTTGCGCCGCCGCCGCCGATTATTTTGGTCGGCTTGTTTCTCTGATCCATACTGCCCTTTGTTCCTAATGGAACCATAGGACATAATATACATATATATTAGGCTGGGTCGATTTGTGGGGAGGCAAAAAAATCGCCCATGGCTCAGGGAAAATCGTATTCTAGGGATCAAAATAAGAAACTTTGCCGAAGGAACCATACCTCTAAAACGAATTCTACTACCCCTAACTGTTGACTTTTGTCCCGTAGGGTCAAGTTTTGAAAAATCCCACTTTGACCCATTTAGAGTGCCCCAATCGAGTCCAAATGTATGACCGACCCCCACTAACTTTGGAGGGCCGATCCACCCATGCCAGTGGTACACCCCCTGGAACTCCCCTGGGGGGTTCCCCATACAAACATTTTAAAAAATCACCATTTTTGGCACTTTATTTTATTATTTTTTATTTATTTTATTTATTTTTATTATTTTATTTATTTTTTCTCCTTAGAAATTTATTTAGTCAGAACATATGTAAATGAAAAAATTAATTTAACTTAGTAATAGAAAAGAAAAAATGCCCAGACTTGAAAGCAAAAAAGACTTCAAACAGTAATTTTTTTTATTTTCTTTTCTATTACTAAGTTAAATTAATTTTTTCATTTACATATGTTCTGACTAAATAAATTTCTAAAGAGAAAAAATAAATAAAATAATAAAAATAAATAAAATAAATAAAAAATAATAAAATAAAGTGCCAAAAATGGTGATTTTTTAAAATGTTTGTATGGGGAACCCCCCAGGGGAGTTCCAGGGGGTGTGCCACTGGCATGGGTGGATCGGCCCTCCAAAGTTAGTGGGGGTCGGTCATACATTTGGACTCGATTGGGGCACTCTAAATGGGTCAAAGTGGGATTTTTCAAAACTTGACCCTACGGGACAAAAGTCAACAGTTGGGGGTAGTAGAATTCGTTTTAGAGATATGGTTCCTTCGGCAAAGTTTCTTATTTTGATCCCTAGAATACGATTTTCACTGAGCCATGGGCGATTATTAAATCGACCCGCCCTAATATATATATATATAAGCCATACTGCAAACAAACGAAAGGTGCTTTCACAATGGTAGAGTGACTCTACTCTGCAGCACAGATTAAAATGTTAACTGTTCGAAATGCAGAGTAGGGTTACTTCAAAACTTATTTGACATTTTAGTACTTACTTCATATTTTCGCCACTTTTTTTCCAGAAATTTTAACGTTTTCAATTTAAATATTTTTTTTATTTTAAATTATACCGAAAACACCACAAATTTTATATTTATTTAATATATTTTGTTATTATTTTTTTTAATTTGTTGACACTTAGATATGTGAACAAATTAGAGATGTGTTTTTTTGGGTATATTTGTCACGTTAAACAGTTAACAGACCTATGTTAACTCCAGAGTGTAGCAAATCCGTACTCCAGAGTCAAACAAGTTTTACTCTGGAGTGAAATAACAAGAGATAGCACAATACAAAAATATGTTAGTATGAAAGAGAAAAAACCAAAATTTTCTACAGATTGGAGTACTCCGTCATTGTAAACGCATCTGAATATTGACAAACGAGCATGTTATTATTACTTAAAAATAAATTAATTATTTTAATAAACACTGAAGTTATCTAATTTTTATCGTAAAAAATTCGGAAATGGTTCACATATTTCAAAAAAAAATTTGAACCAACCCGAGTAAAAAAAATTGATCTCAAAATTGGGTGTATCCAATGATATCGTATTAGATCCCATTGTATATATGGGGATAAACTAAGATCAAGTTATATCTCAAAATTTGGAGGTCCAATGATATCTTTGGGGATAAACCTAGATCTAATTTGATCCGAAAAATTGCGGATCGAATTAGATCCAGTTATATATTTGTGGATAAACTTAGATCTAATTTGATCCGAAAAATGGCGGATCGAATTAGATAGAGATAGATATTTGTGGATCAACTTAGATCTAATTTGATCTAAATTTTGGCAGATCTAATTAGATCTAGCAATATATTTGTGGATAAACTTAGATCTAATTTGATCCGAAAAAGTGGCAGATCGAATTAGATCCAGCAATATATTTGGGGATAAACTTAGATCTAAATTGATCAGAAAAATGGCAGATGGAATTAGATCCAGCAATATATTTGTGGATAAACTTAGATCTAATTTGATCCGAAAAATGGAATATTGAATTAGATCCAGCAATATATTTGGGGATTAAGTAAGATCTAAATTTATCCAAAAAATAACGGATCAAATTAGATCCAGTAATATAATTCGGGATTGCGTAAGATCTTAACTTTTCCGATAAATTGCAGATCGAATTAAATCCGGTGATATATTTGGGGATTTGGTAAGATTTTAATTTATCCCATAAATTGCAGATCGAATTAGAAACAGCAATATATTTGGAGATTGACATCTAAAACTACCCTATTAAAAAAATTAATGAGGTACAACATGCAATCATATCTTTTTCTGATGTTGGCCAAAACAAAATTTGATCCGAAAAATGCTGGATCATGCTATATTCATTTATATGCACCGTAGATCTAATATGATGAAATACGATCCGAAAATGGGTTTATCTAATCATATAAAATTGGATGTAACGTAATGACAATCAAAAACTAATTTCAATAGAATGGACGATTTAATGCAATATGAGCGAACTTTGAATGAAGTATTTTTCTCTAATGGTATCAAATAAAATGTAACTTTATTGTACTAAATCTAATTATATATAGTAAGATAAACCCATTATTCGGATCGCATTTAATCATATTAGATCCAAGGTGTATCTAAATTAATACAGTACGATCCACCACTTTTCGGATCAAATTGTAGTTTAGGCTATACCAAAAAAAGATACGTTTGTATTTTATAACATCTAACTTTTTTTACTCGGGTATCCAGAAAAATGACAGCTAAAATTAGATCCCGCATTATATTTGGGTACTACGTAAGATCTCCATTTATTTGGGATTAAATAAGATCCCAGACAGATATTGACAACAGTTCAAAAAATAATACACTGGCAGAGCACTGATTTTATAAAAATTACAATATTTTGTTAAAATAAGGTTTAAACTCAGAAGGTCTCGAGTTCGATATCGTTCACGGCTATACATTTTTTTTATAAAAAGAATTTCTTTTTATAAAATTATAATTTTATTTTCTATAAATGTTTTTATAAAATTATATTTTTTTTTTATTAAATTGAATTTTTTTAAAAAAATAATTGTATTCCCAAGTAAAAAAAAATGATATGGAGCCATATGAAGTTATATTTAATTATATATAATATTTTATGTAACTAGATATAATTATATCCGAAAAATGAGAACGTCTTATTGTATCATATTGTATCGAATTGTATACAATTGTATATAATTTCGTACAATTTGATACAATTTTATGCAATTCGATACAATTGTATCCGAATTTTGTCCTCATCCAATTACATCAAATTATATCTTTTTGTATAAAATTATATAAAATGTTATAAAAGTGGACATAGTTTGATACAATTATATCTAAATATTGACCTTATATTTTTTATCATATTATATATGACCATATCTAACAATATAAAAAAATTTTTTTTTAAATAAAAAAATATATACAATATCTGGAGATCAGACCTGAGGGATTTCAATTACAATTATTGTAATTTGTAATTGAAAATTTTCAATTACAATTACAAATAAATGTAATTGAAATTAAAAAAAAAATCAATTACATTTCATGTAACTGTAATTGAAGAAATTACAAGTAATTTGTAATTGAAAATTTTCAAGCACGAACCACTTGAGTATAGTAATTATTACTCACGATCACGTGTGAATAACGTGACTCACGAACATTTCTAGTCACGCGCCAATCCCTAGTAATTATTAAATCTAAAACTAGTAGTATCGGTCAAAGTAGTTCGGCCAAAAAGTGACATTTAGTCGATTTTCTGTTATTTGAAAGCATTGTGGAGAAATTTTCATACTGCTAAATTGTTTGTTGAGCGGATTTAATTCGATTTTCAGTGTCAAATTTAAGGAAAACTCCGTAGTTTAGCTGTAAAGCTAACTGTTCGGCCGCCGCACTTTTATCAATTTGGCCGAACTTTCGGTGGCCGAACAGTGAATTTGTTGCTTAACTTCGAAATTTTCCTTAAGTTTGACCCTCAAAATGCATTCTAATCGGACCAACAAATATTGTTTCATAAGCAAAATTTGTCCATAAGGCTTGAAAATACCAAATACCGACAAAATATATTTTCCAGCTGAACTGTTCCGTCGGACACTAAAAACTAGTTCAAAGTCATTGTTAACATGGAACCACATATAATATAATACGGTTTTATATGGACCTTGTATATTTTTATATAAAATCACTTTGAAAAAATTGCTTATGTGGGATGATATATAATTACAGATGATTTTATAAAGAACGTTACATTGTTATATATTAAAGAAATCATGAAATATTGTATGTATGGAACCATATTGTATATTGTATATATGGGTTCATTTTCGTCAATATATAATCATAACTAACACAAATTATAAAATATTTCTTATATGGCTCCACATATAGTTTTATATTATTATGTATAGCGCCATACTAAATTATATATAAACGCATATGTAATTATATCTTTTATATGTTAATTTATGTACTTATATATAGCACATACAATTATATGTAGGCCAGTATGTAATAATATAAAATAACATATGTCTCCATATTAAAACCTTTGAGGAAAAAATATCTAATATATGACTATATAAAAGTATATATGCTTGAATTTAAAAGCATATGTGGCCATATGTAACTATAAGTTAATATATGCAATTAGATAAAATAATATATGATTATATCAGAACTTTTTTACTCGGGTTTACATCTTTTTAACGCTCTACTTGGATCAATTATTTTTAAGATTTATCAATTGTATTTCAGAAATAATCAATTGAATTTCAGTTTTATCAATTGTATTTCAGAACTTATCAATTATTTTATAGATTTATGAATAGTATTTCAGAACTAGTCAATTGAATTTCAGTTTTATCAATTGTATTTCAGAAATTATTAATTGTATTTCCGAAATTCACAACTGTTTTTCAGAAATTATCAATTGTATTTCAGTAATTATGAAATGTAATTTAGAAATTTTTCTCTATTAACTATTCTGAAATAGATTTGATTATTTCTGAAATACAATTAACAAATTTCTGAAATACGTTTCATAATTTCTGAAATACATTTAAAAGTTCTGAAATACAATTAATAGCTTCTGAAATACAGTTAATATTGTAGTTGCTGATGAGTTACCATATATGACCATATATTGTTTAGAAGGCACCATATATGACAATATATTGTTTAAATGGCACCAATATGGAGCTTTATATGGTAATATATAACTTAGATTCATCCATATACCATTTGATCCGAAAAATGGCCCGATAAAATTGTATCAGTTCTTATTTGTATCAGTTTTTTATCTAATTGCATCAGTTTAGATCTGACCTGATTAAATTATCTGTTAATCAGATGAAATTGTATCAGATTTTTGACCTGATACAATTTTATTGGTTTATATTACATGGTATCAGTTTAGGTCCAAATAGATATATTTGTATACAAAATTATATAGTTATATCCCAATTTTGACCTGATATCAGTTTCAAACTTTGATACAATTGTATAAGGTAAATGTCGGATACAATTATTATTTATTTATATAAAATTGAACCAATTACGATCAAACCGATAAAATTGTATCAGGTCAAAAATCTGATACAATTTCATCTGATTAACACATAATTTAATCAGGTCAGATCTAAACTGATACATTTAGATAAAAATTGATAAACAATTGATAAAAATATATCGGGCCATTCTTCGGATGAAACTGTATATTTATAACGATATAACTTAATCACATATATGACTATATGTAACTATTTTTACTCGGTTGTTTAAATAATACGATATATCAAAGTATATGGTACTATATATGGTAGCATATATTATCATATGTGGAACTGTATTAAAAATGTTGTTCATAAGGTACCATATATAATAATATATGGTTTAAATGGCACCATATATGCTAATATATTGCTTAAATAACACCATATATAATTATATATGGCACTATATTTAGTTGCATATATTATTATATCTGCAACTGTATTAAAGATTTTGTTCATGAGGTACCATATATGACCATATATTGTTTAAATGCCACCATATATGATAATATATAGTTCAACTGGCACTATATATAGTTATATATTGTTTAAATGATACCATATATAATTATATATTCCTAAAATGCCGCCATATATATTAAGATATAGCTCTATATACAACTATATATGCAATAAGATCAGCTATGGTATGTATAATATAATCATATATACCATATCTAATATTATAAAGGCCGATATCTAATTAGATGAAATTATATATGGCATAATATAAGGAAAAATTTTGCAAAAAGACGTAATATATAATTATATATGGATATTAATAACGACATGTCTAATTATATATTGTAATATATGCCACATATGATTATATATAATTTTTTTTACTCGGGAATGTAAAGACTGATAAAAATTAAGCAATTTGCCACCAATAACTGAAAATCAATAGTTACAGATGACAATCAGATTACTGAATGTCCAGTTAGCAGCTAACTGGGACTTTAACTGACACATTTGTTGTTATTGTTTCCCATATAAATTTGAATTTAACTGCCAGCTAAATTTTAACTGGACATTCAGTAATCGGGCCTAAATAACAATTTTCAAAAACCCAACGAAATTTTGAATTTTTTTAATAGCTAACAAAAATTTACCGTTTTCTTTAAAAATACTATTTTCGTTATTGTTTATTATATATAAAAAATAACTGAGTTAAACAACCGCTACGATATGCAGTGCTTTTCGTTAATTCCTTTAAATGATTGTTGTTTTGTATTTTTATAAAGAAAAACAATTTTAATTGTTGGTAAAAACAAACATCTGTTTTGCAGAAACTGACAAACTTCTTTGAAAGTATAATTACAGTTAAAAATAACTACTACCATTTACTACACGAAAATCTGACATTTTTTAACAGTGAAACTTTTAAAGATATTCTTTGGAAAAGTTTCCGTTTTAAAAAATGGAACAGTGAACGAAAATGGGTAAACTTATCATTCCTGTTTTTGTGTGAAATATTTCCCTTTATTCACATTTTCGTTTACGAAATTTTTAAAACAGCAAACAATTATATTTTCGAAATATTTTTACCGAAAAATTAAGCGTGACACTCATTTTAAAATGACACACTTTTTTCGCTCACCACATATAAATATTTTTCATTGCCAATTGGGACAAGTTCAATATGTGGGAAATTTTGAATGGCGCGTTTTTATGGGTTTATTCTCTTTAAAACGTACATTTTATAGTATACTAAAAATAATGAAATCTACAAAATTAATTTTTTCTTAAACTTTTCAAACACGTGTGTTTAAAAATGTTTAAACTATTTATAAATAATGTCAAATTAGATTTTAACCCTTTGACGACCATAGGCAAGTAAGCTTGCCAAAGGGTTTTTCGCACTTATAATTGCCCAGACTAAATATAGAGTAAATATGTCAATAGGTGATTTGTAGAGTAGGGGTTGGGGAACAAAAATGTAGAGGGAGGTAAATCCCTACCTGGTCCAGCTTTCCCCTTGCGAGCCCTCGAAGTTGGTTAACTAGAATTCTTCATTTAAGGGGTAAAAAGCACAATTTTTGACAAGCAAAATGAAGGGCAAGCAAGAGGCCTTTGATGCCAATTTTTTGTAAAATATCTATAATTTAGTTGTAGATCACGAAAATAAAATAATAAAAAAAATCGCTTCGTCCGGAACGGCAAGGTCATCAAATGGCAAATATTTTTGGCAAGCGAAATGAGGGGTAAGGAGGGGTTCTACGGAGCCAATTTTTCTTGACATAACTAACTATTATTAGGTCAGAGATCATGAAAATCCACAAAATTTTAAAATCACTTCGGCAGAAAATGTATGGTCCTCAAAGGGTTAAACAATAATCTCTTGAGTTCATAAAAAAAGAAAAATACTCTTTACGTCACTTAAATACGAAAAAAATTTCCAAATCTGTTTAAATATTTCTTGTCAATTAAGGTCGGGTAACTTATTAAAATATAAAATAAACAAGAGCTAAACCTTAACCATTGTTAGTCAATTCCATACAAATTTGGCATTTATAACCAATTTTAAGAGCTAAGCTCTGGTTATTTTTTGATAAGTAAACAGATCATAATTATGTTTATTAACCATTAAATGCATGGCTACACTATGCCACATACCAGTTTTTTAATAAAAAAAACCCACTTGATGCACAAAACTGCATTTTTGGGAATTGAGGCCCTTTGTGTACACAGTGTTTTTATAGTTTAGCGTAGATTTTTTAAAACAGTTATAGGGAAAATTTTGGTTTTGCTTCGAATATTTGTGGAAAATCTAAAACACGCGTTTTTTACAAAAAGAGTAATATTAAAAAATGTTTGTTTAAATATTTAAAGTGGTATTCTCGCATTAAAATTCATTTTGGCGACAATAACTGTATACACTAGAGATGAGCGCGTGACACGAAATTTTCGTTGAAATAACGAAAATATTGCAAAAATAGCGTTATTACTTTCAATTTTATATTTTTTTTGCCCAAAGTCTATTTAAAATGATGTGTCGCAATCCCGATGCATCAAATTTTTCTTATTTTGTTGTACTGTGTTATTGAACAAACCAAGGTATATTTTGATGGGGCACTTTTTCATTTTTTTGTGAGTTGGTCTAATGTTCATATTTTGTGTTGATAAAAGTTCTCTTATGTCCTAATAACAGACCGAGCGCTCTTTTAGTAGGATGATCGCGAATACCACTATTGTTTTTTTTTTCTAATATTTACATTTGGTTATAATTCTATTTTAATACGTTTAATTCAAAAATAATTTATGTCATAAATAAACACATATTTTGCTACAAAATAAAATAAATATATCAAATTTTAAATTTTTCCGGTCAATAAACCTTTTTAAAATAATCTCTAGAGCAGGGAATCTGAATTGGTTTATTTCTGCACTCCCTGCAAACATTGCAATACGAAAATGTTCCAAAATAGATATCCTGGAGGGCAGAGCTTTGAAGAATTAATTCCTTAATTCAATTTTTCAATTCCGAATTAAAAATTCGATGAATTAATTCACAAAGCACCATATATTGAATGGAATTAATTCATATTTGTTTTGGTTCGATTTATTTTGTTATGAATTAATTCAATTGCTATTGTTCTTTTTATTATTCCTTACTGAATTAATTCACCACTGAATTCGTTAATTCGTTCAATTTCATTTTCGTTCAGTGAATTAAAAAAAAATAAAATTACGTTCAGTGAATTAAAAAAAAATAAAATTACGTTCAGTGAATTAAAAAAAAATAAAATTACGTTCAGTGAATTAAAAAAAAATAAAATTACGTTCAGTGAATTAAAAAAAAATAAAATTACGTTCAGTCAATTTAAAAAATTACGTCCACTGAATTGAAAAAACAAAAAATACGTTCTCTGAACTCAAAGCCTGTTTTCTGTCGTTCAGTAAGAAGCAATTTTACAGCGTTTGCTAGTACAAATAAACAAATTATATTTTAAGTGTTAGAGAAACTCGATGCACTTTATCAACCTACATGATTAAAAAATAAAGCCTTTTACTATTAAATATAAAAACTTTACAGATATAGATTAATTTGGAAAAAATATAACTATTAATAATATATATTCTAACTATTTTTCAAATTTTTCAAACTTATGCTTCCCCGTAAAATGTAGATGCTTGACTATGGCGTATTTCATTTATACGTTTTGACAATACTAAGAACTTTACAAGCTATTAAAATATGTTGTTGCTTCTCATTTGAGTTCAGTAAACGTAATTTTTATTTTTCAATTTAGTGAACGTATTTTTTTTTTCAATTCAGTGAACGTAATTTTTTTTTTAATTCACTGAACGAAAATTAAATTGAACGAATTTAGTGGTTGAGTAAGGAATTAATTCATTTTTTTCCGTTCGATTTATAAAATTGAACGCGTTCACCAGTGAATTAATTCATTAGATTTAATAAAAAGAACTATTGCAATTGAATTCATTCTTTGAATTTGTTGTTTGATGAACGCGTTCACTTGAACGAATTCAGTGAATTACTTAAGAAAAGGAATTCATTCAATTCTAGAGAAAATTGAATTCATTCCAAAAAGAATTAATTCTTCAAAGCTCTGCTGGAGGGACGCTTTTATTGCGGTACTAAACATATTCTTATTGTGGAAAATCTCTTTCTTAGAACGAAATGTTCACTCTAGAGCGATACTTCTAAACAATACACTCAAAAAATGTATGAACTAAAATTAGGTTAAGAATTTGGTAAACAGCAAATTTAAAAACTTCAAATTTTAAGAAAAATCAAAATTCAAATAAGGAACTCGCTTAAATTTAGGTTTAAATATTTTAACTTATTTAAACCAACCAGTGTAGAAAATCATTACAAGGTGGCGCAAAAGTAATATCATAATGTGAATTGCCTATCATTTTGTAAGAAATGAAAAAAAATGAGTTCTGTTTTCACGAAAAGTTTATTTGGGGATGTTAAATTTATTACATTAAGTTGAAAAAATATCGGTTTTACGGCATTTTGCATTGTTGCTCGCAAAACATCTGGCTCCAAATTGGCGATTTCTTCTACCAGGATAGACTGGTATTTGCATTTTTAGTCTACTAATATTTAGAAAAATTTTCTGCAGATTTTACAGCATAATTTGTCATTTTGAGTTAACTAACAGTTTTTTCTGCAAGGTCAATTTAAGTCAATGTTTAGTATCTTTTTCTGCTATTTTTACTGGATTATTTATTAATATATATTAATATAAACGAAAACAAATGTTTCTGTTTATATTGAATGTACTTAATATGTGTATAATTTATAACCTAAAAATAAGTTTACTTCATACACCAATTACAAAGGACAATACCATGGTCGACTTTAACTTAGCCATGAATCTGTGCGAACATGAAACGAATTACATGCAAAACAATAACAACAAATAAAATTTGTTGTTGTTTCACGTGTAATATGCTTAATGTTCGCACAGACCTATGGCTAGTCAATACTACAAATAATGTTCAGAACACCACTTGATTCACTTAGGCTAATTGTATGCCCTTAACATTTTATGTTTAATTATATACCCAGTGTAGAAAATCATTACCAGATATGTGGTTATGTAACTATATACCTGGTAATGGTAACTAGTTACTTTTATTATTACATTTCTTATTACCTTTGTATGGCGATGTCGCGAAAAATAATGAGTTACACACCAGCATACGAAAAATAAAAGAATATGTCGTTACCTATGTGCTTACCAGTATTGACTAAAATAATGATTCTACAAATAGATTTTCAGAAAAATAAAATCTATAAAAAAATTTTTTTTTAATGTAAAAAATTTTTTAATAAAATTTTTTTTAATGTAAAAAATTTTTTAATAAAATTTTCTCGTGCGGGAATCGAACCTGGGACTCCAGACTGCCAGTCTATAGCTGTACTATCTGAGCTATCTCGACATGTAATATTTGATAGATAAAAACATAATTGACTTGCTGCGCACAAGTCAGCTTACTCGCCAACATACAAAAAATCAAAAAATATGTGGTTACATATTTCATTACCAGTGTCGAAAAAATATTGAGTCTAAAACTAGATTTCAAAAAAATTTACAAAAAAATCTAGAACTTTACTTTATTTTTAAAATAATGATAAAAAAAGTCATTATTGGTAATACATAATTTTTTGTTTTGAAATAATGAAAAAAGTAAATATTTATTAGTAACTCATTATTATATCTTTTAAAATATTGCAGAAAGTAAGTCGGTGTCATTACTGGTAATCCAAAAAATAATGATATGTCATTACCGTTTCTACACTGGGTATTAGCATACAAATTAAATTAAAATTAAAGTTCTCGCAATAAAAATGCAAAATATTACAAATTCTTACACATTTTTAAACAAAAATATTTTAGTGTAAACATGAGTAATTTATGACGAATTTTGTTTTTACTTTTATAAATTCGTAAATATTGGATGTGTTTGTGAGGCAAGCTATCAGCGTTATATCACTCCCACATAAATTTAAAATTAGCCAACACTTAGTATGAAATCTTAAAAATTTGTATGGGAATGATATAAGCCAACGTTGATAGCTTGCCGCGAAAACACATCCATTATTGTTTCGAATTTTGTCAGAATGGTCTAGCAATTGAACAAATGTGTATGTAGCAAACCGTTTACCATGGTTCGTTAGAAAAGTATAAAAGCGTTAGCACAGGTTCATGAGTCCTAAAATTTAAGAGAGATTTAAGTTTAATTTTATAGTTAATTTAGGTACATACATTGTTTATACTTGTTCTTCAGAAAAGCGCATTCCTGATTTAAGTTAAAATTTCCTTGAAGCCAGAATGATTTGGCTTAAAATTTGTTATGAAATTAGTAAATCGGCGATATTGCTAGATTATTATATATGTACATATCTCTAATTTATCATCTAGAAACTAAACAGGTAATGTCTTCAACGGCTACTTAATTCTGTCACCGTATGTTAACAACCCTGTGTCCATAGTTACCGGATTTGACGTTATACAGTTGCGAGCATAAAAAATGCAACGCTACGCTAAATCATCTAAGTATGCTTTGATTTCTTATAATGGTTTTTTTTTTGCGCTTATCTTTTGTTAATATATTCGTTGATGTGTATTTTCTTATTTTAAGTCGTTTGATTTGCATTTATTAATGTGAATTAGTTTTTACGAACTTTTTTTGAAACTAGTGCCTATTTTGTGCGAGCAAAAAAAATGCAAATTTTATGTTTTTTACATTTAATCGACTTAATTTGTTAAAAAATTCAGCATATTAATTAGATTTTTATTATTTGGTGGAATAGCCATTATTTTTAATTACTCCTTTCATTCATGAAGGCATGGAATTTACGAGCGCAACCAATTTTGTGAAGGTATGCCTTGCTACACCTGTTTTGCAACAATTTCGAAATCCCTTAAATTTTAAAGCATTTTCTTTCGTATTTCGCTATGTACAAGCTCTAGGCTATTCAATTAATCGGCTTTTTGTTTTAATCGATTAATCGTGCAAATAATTATTCGGGTTTTTTTCTTAACCGGTTAATCGAACAAAATTTTCAAATTAATCGATTAATCTTATGAAATTCATAAAAATAAAAAAATTTAATAATTGAGATCATATTTTGTCAATATTTTTATTTTTTCTGTCCCCTATTTCACATATTCAAATTTTGTCCAAACCGGGGAGAACCACACCGCAATGAGCTTAAGAGTTAAAGAAGAATAAGGAGTGAGATCATAAAAATGTTAACACACATTTTTGCCTATAACTTTGGTTTAAAGCTTCTCAAATTTTTTATCGGCAGTTTACATTTTAAAAATATGTCAGTTAATAGATTAATTTACATCATGAGTTTTAATTAGCGATTTTTTACAGAATGGACGATGAAAGAAAAGTGCGTTCAAAAATAATTAAATATTTTCAACAAAACCAAACATGGACATACAAAAAAATTGCCGAAGAAACTAATGTATGCCGCCAAACAGTTTCAAAAGTGGTAAAAAGGTATCTGGAACACCTAACAATTGAAAGAAAGCCGGGAACAGGAACAACGACTGGTTATCGTAACATTGGTAAGGCATATAAAGTTAAAGGCATCATTAAGAGAGCTCCCAACACATTTGGCAGAAAAACTGCTCGGTTAGAAAAAATGCTCGGACTTTTTTGTACGTAAAGTGAAACGTAAGGCAGGACTAAAGTCCTACAAAGTTCAAAAAGTTCCCGATAGAAACGCTTTTAAAAATTTGGAGGCCAAAACCAGAGCCCGAAAATTGAAATCAAATTTTATACAAAAATACAACTGTTGTGTAATGTCCTGGCTGATTTTTCGCAGCTCCGTGGTCAAGAATTTTATGTTCCCGATGTTCGAGGAAATGTTGCGGAAAAATTTAGGTCTAAAAAGCAAACGAAATTCCCTCAAAAATTCCTAGTATGGCAAGCCATATGTAGCTGCGGCCAAAGAAACAGCGAAATTTATATCAAGGAGTGTTTGCAGAAGAGACTTCTTTCATTTTTGAGTCAGCACAATGTATCCACTTACTTTTGGCCCGATTTAGCATCTTGTCACTACAGCAAGAAAGCGCTGGAGTGGTATAATGATAATAATGTGGTTCTTGTACCAAGAGAGACAAATCCACCAAACTGCCCACAGCTCAGGCCAGTGGAGAGATATTGGGCTCTTGTTAAAAGAGAATTAAAGGGCACAAAAAAGGTCTCCTAGGACATGAAATATTTCAAACGTAGATTGACCACCTGCTCTAAAAAGGTGACAGAAACTACCATAAAAGCTTTAATGGGAGGGTTTCCGGAAAAAGTGGATAACTTTGTTCGTAGTGGTTAGAATTCCATGCGGTTTGTTTGATTTTGTGATTGATTTTTTCCTCTACGTTTCCGTACTTCCATCACTTTATTTTATTTTATTAATTCAGAGTGCTCCCTAAAAAAGCTTTATAACATTGAGCATTAATTTTAATTAATAATTCTAATAATCATTAATTACAATAACACTGAGCTAGTTGAAAAATCCAACAAGCGGGGTACACGGTAGGTAAACCTAATTCGAGTACGCTAAATCCGTTTTTCTAGATTAGCTCTTGCAAAAAAGATATTTGTGTTTAAAAATTCTG
Source organism: Leucophora obtusa (assembly GCA_949987735.1). Classification (NCBI taxonomy): domain Eukaryota; kingdom Metazoa; phylum Arthropoda; class Insecta; order Diptera; family Anthomyiidae; genus Leucophora; species Leucophora obtusa. The sequence goes on along the minus strand of OX465298.1, from coordinate 139,558,030 downwards.
GGTCCAAGGACCCCAAAAACGCGATTTATCTAACTTTTTGACCATTTATTTTTGCCCAGGTCATTTGTTATTCTCCCAGTCAGCTTTGGGTTAAAAATGATCACAATCGGTGCAGCGGTTCAAAAGTTCTGAGTGAAAATGTGAGGTCACTTCGAAATTTTCCATACAAAATTGTATATTTTATTGCTTCGTTAAATGTACTGAAATTTGTATAGAAGTGAAAAATTTGCATAAAGGTTTTTATGGTGTCCTCACATTTTCAATCACAACTTTTGAACCGCAAGACCGATTTTGATTATTTTTAACACAAAGCTTCTTGGTAGAGTAACAAACAACTTAACTAAAAATTAACGGTAAACAAATTAAAAAATATGGTGCTTCAAACCATAATTTTCAAACTCAAATATATTTTTTTAAGAGCTAACCTAGAAAAACGGCTAGCACTACTAGATTCAGCGTACCCGAATTAGTTTTACCCACTGGGTCCCCACCTGTCGGGGAAAAAGTCTCCTTTTCGTGCACAGTGTAATTATTAATGCTTTTGTTTAGTATCAACGTTTAAAAAGTCGTAAAAAATATTTAAAACTTTATTATACGTAAATATATACCACTACTTTACTAGATAAGTCACAACAAAGTAGTAATTTGGAAGATAACAAAGCAAACTGTGATAATTTTATGTTGTTTTTGTTTTTCTTTGGGATTTAAAAGGTTTATTAAAGCTCCTACTTGAAAACATGAAATTCTTATTGAGTTGAAGCTAACAAATATTTTTAGAAATTCTAAAAGCTCGTCCCTTGGTTATTTTTTTAGGCCAGAATGAAATCCGGATAGGTACAAGCCTACAGCAAATTAGTTATCACAATTATTCGTTATTTGAAATTTGGAGATTTTACATTATTCGAACAATTTTTTAGCAAAATTGTTCGATTAATCGAATAACGATTAATCAATTGAATACCCTAACAAGCTCCCATAGACTCTCTAGGGGGTTTAAATCCGGTGACTGTGCTGGCCACTGTAAAACTTCCACACCGTTGTTACTTAGAAATTGCCTAGCTAAGCGATTGGTGTGCTTAAGGTCATTGTCATATTGGAACATGCTTCCAACAGCCATTTTTTCCTGCATGTGAGGAGGCATGTTCTCTTCTAGCAACCCTCTGCGTTTATTCTGTCATCAATTTTGACTTCTGGTCCAACACCATCACGGGAGAATGCACCATAAAATAAAAATTTAAACAAGTGTGTTATATTGAAGAAAATTATTTCATACCCCAGAGCATAAGGGATCCTCCGCCGTGTTTAACGCGTTGTTTCAAGTATCTAAGAGAGTACCGTTTATTTGGTAGTCTGCGGATGAACTTAAATCCATCGGATCCAAATAAATTTGATTTTGTTTCGTCACTAAATAAAACCTTTGCCCATTGTTCTTTTGCCCAGTGCCGAAGACGCTTTCCAAAATCGAGACGCTTCTTTGTATTCACTTCACTTATGAAGGGTATCTTTACTGGATGTATTGCTAACAAGTTTGCTTTCTTTAAGCGTCTATGTGCGGTATGAACTCCGACGGTTGCGCCCAAATGTTCAAAAGCATACTGCGCAACATCTACGGCGGTCTTATTGGGGTCGCTTTAACAATGTCTTTTAATTTTTTTCGGGGTTTTCCACTTCCTATTTTTCTATGAATACAACAGCGAGCCTAATGCAGAGTTGCAATTCGTGACACAGTGGACTTTGTTAGTGCAAGTTTCTATTTGATTTGGAAGAATGTTAACCACTTTGTGAAATTGGGAAATTGTATTATATTTCAAAACAATTTTAATTGGAAATTTTGTCTGTAAAGTTTCAAATATTTTCACTTGAAATTTGGAAATTGAAACAGTCACATATATTGGGAAATTTTATTTAAAGAAAATATTGGACTTTTAAGATAATTTTATTTGCTGCTTATCAATTTTTGTTTTCCACGGAAAATTTAAAATATTGATTTGATTTGGCTGGGAATTTAGAGGATTGGCACTGAAAAGGTAATAATTAAACGTTTTTTTTTTTAATTTTTCGGAGAACTGATGGAAAATTGGCATTTATAGATAATATTGTTTTAATTTGCTGTGGATAATTACCAAAGATAATTAGAATCGAGACTGGTGAAATTTGATATTCGGGATCATCATAGCTGGGATTTTTTTTTGTCCAGTTGGTTGGGGAAAATACCCCTTTCATTTGCTATTAACAACTATCTTTATTCCTGAAATTCTATAAATATAGAACATCGAATCTTTCAAATTACACTGTGGGACAAATGGTAGGGGTCAGTGATCGGGAAGGGTTCAAACTACCGGGGAAAGTTATATCGGTAAAAAAGAAGTTGTACGTGTCCCGGCGTTTCGCTGGGTCACCCCTAGGAATCGAGATATATCGATTTGACCTTTGGTGGTCTTTTTTTTTACATAACTCGAGAACCACTAGTCCGATTTTGCTCAAACAATTTTAAAAAAATTAAAAATTACAATTCCTTTAATCTGTTCATATAACGTTTTTCTATATACTCAACAGTTTTGCCGGTAAAAATTATGAAGAAAAAAATATTTTTTGCCTAAAATATTAAAAAAAAGTAATAAACAAAAGGTTATTGATTTTTATGGTAGCGGATCGGTTAGTATGGTTGGGAGGGTATTAGACATAGAAGGGGTACTTCCACCTTTACCTCTTCACGATCTATCTTCACTCGTTTATTTTGTTTGTTTTCATTTTCCTTTTTCCTCTTTATTTTTTTTTGTGTTTAGTTATCGGGTTTTGATTCAGTTCTTTTTGGTTGACAGCGGAAAATTTGTTAGCTACCTAATTTAATATTTTTTTGTAGTGTGCTCGTCCTATCTTTAATGGAGAAAGAACACTCCCCACTTTCACTGAGCACGGCTGGTTTTAAAGGTAGGGCACTTGCGAGCCGTTACAACTTGTTTCCTTGAAACATAGTTCCGATTTCAAGTAAAGGTTTGCCTACCCAAAGCGCTGTAATAATAGCAGCACGGCTATCACTTGATAGTTGTATTTTGTAAAAAATAAGCAATTTAGTTAATTTTGGTTAATTCAGTCCAAATTTCGTGAATAAATAACATTTTTATACTTACCTGATACATATTATTCTTTCGTTGCATTTTTTTGCTCGCCCAAAATAGGCATTAGTTTCAAGTTCGTAAAAATTAATTCACATAAATAAATGCAAATCAAACGACTTAAAATATGAAAATACACATGAACGAATATATTAACAAAAGATAAGCGCAAATAAAAAACCATTAGAAGAAATCAAAGAAAGAAATACTTAGATGATTTAGCATAGCGTTGCATTTTTATGCTCGCAACTGTATATTCATTTTGACGATTTTTTGTCAAAAAGCAAAATGACAATTTGGGAATTTTTGGTCCTGTAATGAAGATTTTTTTTAATTAAAGTAAAACAACCAGCTAGATGTGACCTTCCTGGCAACATACATAGCTGCTTTTTAAGCTAAAATTGTGATTTTTTTAATTAAAGTAAAACAACCAGCTAGACGTGACCTTCCTGGCAACATACATAGCTGCTTTTTAGCTAAAATTGTGTTTTTTATTATTTAGAAAATTTGCAAGGAAAGTATATAATTTATAATTTATTTCTTAAGGCCCATATACACGGGATGAAAACTCGCTAGACTTTTTGAAAATGCAGCTCTGTAGAAATCTACGAAGTGTAATCTCTGGGCCATTGACAATTGCTGTCATATGCAGGGTCCGCCATCTAACGTTTTTTTTTCAACTAGTGCTTATTTCGTGAATGGTAACACTTAGCTCATGTCTGATTTGACAGATAATTAGTTTTATCCTTCCGCTGAACGAATATGGTTGTGTATACGCTTGAACAACGCTGGGAAATATTGCGACATTACTTTGAAAATCATGGTAATGTTGCAGAATGTGTGCGAAGTCAATGGCGATCGTTATCGGGCCATGTTGAACGAATTTTTGTTCACAAAAATTGAACAGGAGGATATTGGCAACATTTGGTTTCAACAGGACGGCGCTACGTGCCACACAGCCGAAGCTACACTCGATATTTTGCGCCCTGTTTTTGAAGATCGCATTATCAGCCGCAGAGCTGATGTCGTTTGGCCACCTCGGAGCTGCGATTTGACACCGTTGGACTATTATTTGTGGGGTGCCGTCAAAGATAAGTGTTACGCCGACAAGCCAGAGACAATTGACGCTTTAAAGGACAATATTCGTGAAGCCATTGGTGAAATACAGCTGCACACAATCGATAATGTGCTTAAAAATTGGGCCGATCGTGTAGGCTACTGCATGGCCAGCCGAGGCAGCCATATGAATGAAATTATTTTCCATTATTAACCGGAAGGATTGTACTTTCAAATAAAAAAAGAAATTTGAGAAAATATTCAGTAGTTTTTTTTTATAGCATTTTCAAAAAAAAAGTTATTTGGCGGACCCTATATAATTTCTTTAATTAGTAACAATTTTTAAGATGTCTTGTAAAATTATTGAACATTTCAGTTTATTAAATTTAGAGAAAAAATTATTCTTTAACATACAACAATTTTAATAAAAACAAATACTTGACAACTAGTGGAATACTAGTGGTGATACTTTTACGATAAAAATTAGTGCCAACTATATTAGAGATGACAAATTTAGCGCAAACTCTACGAGATTTCTATCCCTTGTAGATGTGACTTTATAGTTTAAAAAAAATATGGACAAATTGGGTTGCAAATAAAAAGGTTTTTACAAACGTATTCACCGGTTACACAACATGTCACGCCAAAGTTTTTTATTATTTAATTATTCTTTTTTTTTAATTATTTAATTTTTTTTCAAAATAACAAAAATTTAAAACAATTATCTTCATCATTCAGATAACAAAAAGGTAATATTGGCGCAATGTTTTCAGATTTTTTTACAAGGCTAAAAAGGTCCAGCAATTTCTGGCTTAAAGAACAATATTAGTTGAGAACCTCTGGACTAGGGTATTCCATATGTTAGCATGAGATTCGTTTCCGTACGTTACCGCGAGTATCCGCAAAAATCCAAACAGCCCAAACAAAAACAATTTACATATAACTTTGAGTACGGGAACGCTTTTGGACTGTTTTGGTTACCCGTGGTAAAGTACAGGGACAGACATATTTATTATACATACGTATTTTTCAGTAAGTTCAATAATAAAAGTGATTAAAAGAATGTACTTCCAGTTTTTGTTTTGATTGAAAAAATTGTTGTGGTTAAAATTTAAGGTTAATATTTCATCAATCTGTGCAGATTTTATAGAATCTATATTCTATATAATTTTTTGATAATTTCATGGCTGATGCAATTCATAGCGAAAATTTCGTTAGTAAACAAATCCTAAGTTGTCACTGATAAACTTTACGAAGTGTCGAGACCAGAAACGGAGACAAATATTGATTTTATTAAATATTAACAAAAAAGGCACCTTGGCCATGGTTGAACATATTTCTTATTTCTAAATGAATCAAAATTTTGAAATAAAAATTACCATTTATATACACACAATAATAGCTCTGTTATACGTACAGTGTGGAGCAAAAGTGTTACAGGGTGCACATTGTTCAGATATTCTGCTGTATATTTTTAACTACGAAACCAAATCAAATCATTTTTTCTAAATTTATTTGTTTATTAACCTATTTTAATTAGAAATCAATAACAACATTTAAAGTATTTTAATTAACGAAGAAGATGAATTCTATATTATGACAAATGTTACAGTTTTGCACCCTGTTAAGTTTTGATAAATTTCTTAAGAAATTTTTAATATTAACTTAAAAAATCATAACATTTTTGCGGCTTTAATGTGTAGTTGGGAAAATATTCCATTTATCTGGTGAAAAAGTGAGTATTAAGTAACATTTCCCTATTTTCCAGGCCTTTTTAAGGGCTGGCTATGTTTATCATGCTGAAAATTTTCTTAAATCTAAAAGTATTAAATATATTTCATGTCGGGCAATAGCACGGACTATTTTTCATTGAGAAATGTGCTGGTTGGCTTGCTTTTCCAACTAAAAAATTTTTTTAAATGACTTGTGAATTTTTGAATTTGGTCACATTTCTACACATTTCGCAAAATATGTGATAGTTTTCTATGATAGCTAGTAAGTTCGGTTACTAAATGTTCATTCATTTTCCTTTAATATACCGTCAATATAGAACATCAGATAAAACCCATTTTACTAGGTAGCCCTATATCCTGAAGTATATTGCTACAAGTTTTTATGTTTGACGCCTTCTTTTTGGTGGAAACGTCGTAAAGTCGATAAACGATTTAAAAGCATATTATTTTTATATATTTTATTTAAAAATGTGGCAGTAAATAATTTTGTATACAAAACTGGTTCATATTACTAGTTTAGTAATAATTCTGATAACATTACTATATAGGGAGTCCCAAACCATGAAAGCTGTTGACATGTTCATTACAATTTTAGGCGCCCTAATGAAAATGGGTTTCATTCGATGTTTTAAATTGACTGTATATTGAAGAAAAATTAATGGCTTAGAATTAGAGTGTTGATTTTACTAGCTACCATAGCAAAATAAGGCATTTTTTGCCAAAAATGTAGAATTTCTTCCAAATTTACAATATACATAGTCTCCAAAAACATTTTATTTAATAGGGAAAGCAACGCAATCGAAAAATTTTTGAATGCCAAATAGTCCATTATATTGTGCCGTTAAATATTTTTGGCTTTACTAAAAAAATCAACATGGTTAATATTGGCATACCCCAAGATGGGCTTGCGACCTGAACAATAAGGAAAATTTTATTTGACACCTAATTTTTGAAGAGATAAATGCAATATTTTTCAACAATTCACCCAAATGCATAGAAAAACACCAAAAATTTCATGATTTTTAAGTTTATATTTAAAATTTTTAAATAAAAATAATCAAAAAATAACTGGGTGCAAAAGTGTACCATTTTTCTTTAAAGAGAAAAATGTAATATTTTCCCCGGTTAAATAAAATAGTTAATTTTTTTTCTTGCTTTTTAATTAGAACAAATTAATAAATAAATAACGCTAGAAATAATTATTGGATTTTCTTTCATAGTTAAAAATTTTAAGCAAAATATCTGAACCAAAATATCTGAAAAGTGTAACAGGGTTAACACTTTTGCTCCTCACTGTACGTTACCGCGTGTACCCAATTTTACTAAAAAGCGGTTCTATCGTCAAAATAGTTTGTAAATTGCCTATTAATTGGTAATAAGGATGATCTATGGAGTAGTTCAATTTGATTTTGATGAAATTTGGATATGTTGTAGTGGAGACAAAATTATTCAATACGTAGAGTTTTCAGCGGCCCAATGTCATATTTAGGGGGTGATACAAAAGTGTAAAAATCGTTAATATTTTTTTATGGGAGCATTTCTGAAATTAACTCGTAAAGGCACATCTACACGGGATAGAAATCTCATAGAATTTGCGCTAAATTTGTCATCTCTAATATAGTTGGCACTAATTTTTATCGTTAAAGTATCATCTCTAGTTGTCACGTATTTGTTTTTAATAAATTGTTGTATTTTAAAGAATAATTTTTTTTCTCCAAATACCAAAATCTGCATTTAATAAACTGAAATGTTCAATAATGTTACAAGACATCTTAAAAATTGTTGCTAATTAAAGAAATTATGTATGACAGGAATTGTCAATGGTCTAGAGATTACATTTCGTAGACTTATACAGAGCAGCATTTTCAGAAAGTCTAGCTTGTAGATGCACAGATAAAAATAGTTTGTAAATACAATTAAACATTTAATTGGAATTGCGCCTATAATTGAGTTTGTAAATACAAACACCATGTTTGTTACTTGATTGTTGAATTTATTTCAATTAAATAGTGTTCAATTAAATGTGTTTGTTTAGTACACACAAAAAAAACTATAGGTAATATTGCCTAAAATTATAGGGTGATATCACCTATTTTCAAAGGCAACATAGAGTTTGCTTTGTTTTACGGTAATATTACCATTAAAATAGGTTATTTATATTTGACTTTTATTTTCGAAAAATCACCTAAAAAAATAGGTAGAACAACTAAAATTTGTTGCTGTATTAACAATTGCAAAATTGTTAATTCGTACTTATTTTTGGGCAAAAAATATACTTATAACTACAAAATTTTTTTAAAAATAGTCAAAAATTGACACAAGCAAATTTTTTATTGTTATAATAATTTTTTTACAAAATACAAAATAAAAATAATCTGCATAAAATAAATAGTGGTTGACTGATAAGTAAAATTGTTAAAGGATACACAAATAGTTTCCAAGTAATATGTAAAAACTGTCTTAAACGATGACGACTGGAAAAGCCAAACTTATCCCACTTTTGATTATGCAACACATGATTTATGCAATAGTGTGTTGTGACGATGTTTTTGAAAATATTTTCATAACTTATCATTTTCAGCTTCATATATCGTAAAAAACTAAACAAACTATACACTATAACAGCATCCACATACCACAAAAACCGAAAATACTGCAAAGAAAATGAAAATTAGCCAGACTTCACACATTATTTTCAATCAAATTTACCATAATTAAAATAGTTTTAATGAAATCCACATGAATTTAATTGAGGAATGAAGTTTTTCATCTCTGATTTGTTCTTCCAAGTAATTTATTGGATAAAGTTCCACAATAATTTTTAAATTATAAAAAATTTTGTTTTTTTTCAAAATATGTATGAACGTGTATATGAAAATAAAAATACTGACACCAAAATAAACAAACAAAAGAAAATTAATTTTTCGAAGAGTCACCTTTTCTTGATTGTAGAATTTACAATGCCGATAGGTGAAATCGTTAGGTATGTATTACCTATTGATATAGGCAATAAAACTATTTTCATTGATGTCAAACAAAACTGGGCTGCCTATGCAAGCCAAGCCAATATTCCCTTTAATATTTTTTTGTGTGTAGGTTTGAGGTTAAGAAGAAGAATAAACCTTCCTCAAAAGTTATAAACACATTAAATTTGCAAATCAGACTAGATCTAGTTTCTGCCTTTTTATGGACAGGCTTCATCAGTGATCTTCCATTAAATTGTATTATTGTTTAAATTTTTATTGTCAGATTGTCTCTATATGTGACAGCGCATAGAGAAAGGGACCTAAGGGTAAAAAAATCAATTTTTTTTTTTTTTTGTGGACAACATCTGAGCATCGAATGAGACCGATCCCATGCTCTCCTGACCTTAGGTCCCTTTCTATCCTTAGGTCCCTTTCTATCCTTAGGTCCCTTTCTATTTTGCGCGTCACATATGAATAATTTCAGAAGTGATCAAACAGACATATACAAACATTCTACTTCAGATTTTCTCTGTTTATAATCTTATTTCCTCCGTGTTTGTATTTGCGGAAATCCAAAGAAAATTTTAACAAACGATGTTGCCATATCAAAAAACTAGTTTGTTGAAATTCAAAGCAAAATTTAAAAATCGAATTTGTTGATTTTAATTAATTTTTTAATTAAAAACACGCCTTGAATAAAAATACATATTTGTTTTACAATTATATTTTTTATTTAATAAAAGTGTTCCACTAGAATATGTAACAAAGAGTTTTGCTCTTTTTCTTTTGTTATCAACGTTCTTAACATTTCTGTCTGGAACTTTAGATGTATTAAGTCCAACTTTAGCTTTTACTCTGCGCACAAAGGTTTCCGAAAATTCAACGCACCGTGCCACTTCGCGGCTAGAAATGTTTGGAATCGACGTCAATACCATTTCCAACTTTTTGGTTTTGGCTTTTTTCTGGGTCCTTTTGCTTTACAAATTCTAGGATTTTTTTTAATTGTTAGGTACTTGTTGAACTTTTTGACCACTCTGGATACACCTTTCCCGGTCACGCGTAGTTATATTGCAATTTTTGTACGAGTGCACAATCGATTACTTTGAACAGTTTCCATAATTTTTTTGTGAACTTGTCTTTGATTATTCGCTATTGTAAACTAATAAACCACTCGAATTTTTTATCAAGAAAATTATTTTTATTTAATTTACGTGTGTGTATAATAATAGCTCTGTTTCTTTACTTTTTGGGTAAAGTTCGGTAAAATGAGAGTTAACAAGAAATACTCTCCCGAAATAACAAAAATGCACAAAAGTAAACGAACGCGAAAAACCACATTTGAAGCCCGAAAAACAAATGTCAATAGATTTGTGCATTATAGTTCGTTTTGGTGAGCGCTCTTTCTAGTTCTTGTTCAATTTGTTGTAAAAATCTAGATAGCTTTTCGAGTTAAACCCCTTTTTAAATCAAAAATTTAATAAAAATTTCCTTTTTAGGCATTTCTATTTACAAAAAGGAATACATAGTTTATTAAATTTGGAAAAGATTTTAATATTAAACAGAAGCTTCGATTTATTTACATATTTAACTCTTTAACACATTTAAACAAGCGTCTTCACAAAATTGTCGGTAATTTTATGGAGTTGTAAAATCACCGATAGGCTTTTGCAACTATTATACTAATTTTTGTAAATGATAAACATATTTTCTGAATGAATGAAATGATCGATTGAACTAAAAGAGTTAGTTGTGAACTAGGTCTTTAAATCAAATCAGTGAAGAGTTCAATTGAACTAGTTGCACCCAACTGATGATATAACAGCCGATTAAAACAATTTACCTAAATTTACACGAAAAAAAAGTCTGGGCTTTCTCGTGCAAGAAGAACAAGAATATTACTCTCTCATGACAGCTCTCATTTACCCAATTGTGTAGTAAGAAAACGCTTTTTGGTAAAATTGGGATCCCGCGGGATCCCAATGTTGAATATCCGAACGCAGCTAATAGAGTTGTGTCGTTCATGAACGAACTAGTTCAATTGAACGATTCACTATATTAAAGATATTAACTGATCATCATTGTTCGATCTTGCAACAATTATTTGTATCTATTTCCAATAAACTATTTGATATTGAAATGGTTTTTTAGAAAATAACAATATTTTTGTTCAAAATTAAGAAAAATCAGTCAAAGTTCATAAAGAGAACAAAAATCTTACCAAAATCAATTTTTGTATTTTTAATCACAAAACAAAAAGAACGATTTGAACCAACTACCCAGGAAAAAAATCCATTACAAAAAGTTATTTTAAAAGCACTCCGAATAGCATCAACTGATTGTGAAGTAGTTACAATTTAGCTCTAACACTGATTTATTTTACACGTGATGTCCCATGTTATCAGTAGTTCAATTTAAGCATTTTGTTAGCAATTTAAAAGCGATTAAATGATGTTAATAAAAATAAGGTTTTTAGATACACATTTTCATCACATCAATACGAGTACATTTTGTTTGCATTTTTAGAGTGATTTAGAAGTACTCTTTATAATATATAATATAATACATTTTTCAAAGTGATTTAAATGTGATTTTTATAATATCTGAAATACTATATTTTAGAGGCAATTTTAATGTTTAGCCTTTGCAGAGCCCATTTCTGAACCTATTGTGTAACAAAAGCTTCAATTTATTATTATTTTTAGGGAAATATTAAGGAAACACTTCTTTTGCATCTGAATCAATTCGATAAAGTCAAAATCAGACAAAACCAATTTTTTTTTTAATTTTTGTTCAACAGTTTTTTAAATAAGTTTGTACCATGTTTACTTCAGTCGTTAAATTCGAAAAAGCTACGATGTTGAATTAAATAAGATTAAAGGTGCGTTTACAATGATGGAGTACTCCAATCTGTAGCAAATTTAGTTCTTTTCTCTTTCCTACTAATACATTTTTGTATTTTGCTATCTTTTTTTATTCTACTCCAGAGTCAAAGTGGTTTGACTCTGGAGTACGGATTTGTTACACTCTAGAGTTAACATTGATCTGTTAACTATGTAACATGACAAATATACCTTAAAAAACACATCACTAATAAGCTCACATCTCTAATTGTCAACAAAATAAAAACAAAAATATTAAAAAACGTAAAACCAACACAAAATATTTGTGTTTGGAATTTAATAAATAAATAAAAAATTATTTTAAAATTTAGGCAGTGGAAATAAAGCCTAAAAATTCGCGAAACAAAATGTAAGTATTAAAGTGTCAAATATTTTTTGAAGTAACTCGACTCTGCATTGTGAACAGTTAACATTTTAATCTGTGCTGCAGAGTAGAGACACTCTACCATTGTGAAAGCATCTTAATACATTAAGACCGAGTTTTTGGGATGTCAGTTAAACTTGGTTTAGTTAAATTTGGTTTAGTTAAACCGAAAACGAAAAATAAAATAGATTTTAGAAGCAGTATTCCAGTTATAAATTGCGTTAAACTAAGTTTAAAGATAATCTACATCCTAAAAGCTGGGCCTAAAAGTTATAAGTAACCCTCTGATTGATTATTTTTTTTAAAAACATTACTCAAGGAATTTTAAAAATATTAAAGCGTACTACAACTTATTTTACAACTCTACAGTAATAAGGCCATCATTATAAATTTGCTGAATCCGCAGATCTATGATTGAAATTTTAGCTTTAAATTCATTAAAGAATCCGAGAACAGTTGGAGGACAGTTTTTCCCCAGACATATTTCGAAGGCGAATACCATGTCGTCATCTGAATTTTGCAAGTCAACCATCGTTAGCTTAAAATCAACTTTTTCATTAAACGATGCATTAAGTTCCAACGCTAAAATTTGCAATCGTGCTTAGTTAAAATCTTATGTTGAAGAATTTCATTTAGCAAAATTTTCTGGCATTGTGATGGAAAACGATCGGTTTTGATTTCGATCGATTTAATTAAAACTCAAAACCTAAATTATGAATAGAAACGGCAAAGAGGTTTGAAATTGTTTTTAACCACTTTAGCATTTATCAGGCATATCGATTTACGTCTTCTTATCGCTATTAAATTAAAAATAATACGAAATATTCAGGACTGAAATTTCAAAAACGATCGATTTGAAACCGATCAATTTTCATCACATGCCAGTTTAACTTTAATTAAAATTTGGAACTTTAATGTGCATTTTAAAGTTGACGGCAGTTATTTTTTAAAATCTATTTTTAAGTTGAAGAAATAATATATTTTTTGTCACTATAGAATTATTTATTTAGCTTGATTTTACGACTTTTAAGGTGTAATAGCAATTAAAGCATATCGACATTTAAAGCAGGTGACATTTATAGAACTTTTACCCCTAAATTCATAAACGCTTTGTAAAATTATAGGAGGTTTATTGAACAAATTTTATATGAAAATGACGTTTTGTAAACCTGCTATAACTTTACAAAGCATTTATGAATTGAGGGGTTAATGTATAAGCAAAGGTAAGGGACCAACCTCTGTTAACGAACCTCTTGATTGGTATGTTTTAAACGATAAAATATGTTAACATTACAACAAATTTTATTAACATATGTATTTCTTTGGTGCACGGTGCAAAAGCACGCGAGCGACTTCATAGAGCCTTAACAATACATTTTAATTGTTAACTTTTTTATATTTGCATTTAGTGAAAAGAAGAATTCATATTTGGGTCATAGTCCAGGAGGTTCAATGGGATCCAATTCTTTATTTCCTTCCCTTTTTCAATGGGAACTGTAATTGAAGTATTTTTTAAGATATGTACGAATAATTAAAAAATATGTAAATAATCGTAAATTAATAAAGTACGTTAATAAAATTAACTATTTTGTTTTTTTAGAGATAAAAATTGGAATCTCTAACAAATTCATAGTTTACAAACAAATGCATTTACAAAGAAAAAACAACATTATACATATATACATTTTTGAAAGTTGTTTTAAAGCACATACATTCGAAGCAGAAAAAGAGCACTTATCGATCCATTGTAACCAATTTAAAAGTTGTTTGTTTTGAATGACTTACACATATTTTTGCTGGGTAGTTCACTTTCTCGAATTGACAATTCATTATAATTATTACCGAGTCAGTAAAGAACCTATTGAGTTTCAACCAATATTTTTGGTTGTTTTTTAACAAACAAGTTTAATTGAAAAAAAACTTGGAAACTTGTCATATCAACAAAATATTTAATTGATCCAATTAAAAATGTTGTTGAAATGGAAATTAAATTTTAACAATTATTTTTGTCACTTAAAATTTGGTGATATTTTTATCTGTGTGTGCCTTAAAAAGACAAATGTTGATATCCATACTGAATATGTTTTAGATCAAGAGTTTCCATCTTTCTAAAATTTTGGAAATATGGGTGAAAACGAGTAAAAAGGTTAAAGTCGGGCATGCCGAATATACAATAACCTACACCAGTCTGGTTAAGAGCCAACTAATGTTTGGATCCGAAGTTCGAATGGGTAAAAATGGGACTTGTGTCAAAATTTTATATAAAATTATAAAAGAGAAAATCGTAAATATAGCCCATATGGGCGATAGGTCCAAATATGGACCGATTCTATCTAGAATCTATTGGCTTTGTTCTCGGGACCATGTGAGTCAGCAAACCAAATTTCATTAAAATATCTTAATATTAGCGACCTGCAGCGTGTAACCAAGTCAATTTTGGGGGGACCCTTATATGGGCACTAGGTCTAAACATGGACCGGTGTTAACCAAAATCAACAGGCTTCATCCTTGGGCCGACATAAGTGGGTGTATCAAATTTCATCAAAATATCTTAATATTTGCGACCTGCAGCGTATAAACAATATAATTTTGGGGGGACCCTTATATGGGCACTAGGTCTAAACATGGACCGATGTTAACCAAAATCAATAGGCATCGTCCTTGGGCCCACATAAGTCGGTGTACCAAATTTCATGAAAATATCCCAGTGAGAAATCGCCAGTGGTACAAAAAACAAGCACTGGCATACGACTGGGTAACCACGGTGTTAAAAATAAATGACTAGCAGAATACTCATTTGGGACGCTTTGCCAGCGTTTGCAAAAAGCGTTTTACCAGTATTTGTTTTACAAAAACTTCGGTGGTTTATAAAAAAACCACTGGCAAAGAATTGGCTTAG
The DNA here is from genome assembly GCA_949987735.1 of Leucophora obtusa. Taxonomy (NCBI): domain Eukaryota; kingdom Metazoa; phylum Arthropoda; class Insecta; order Diptera; family Anthomyiidae; genus Leucophora; species Leucophora obtusa. The sequence continues at coordinate 139,542,996 of OX465298.1, read as the reverse complement.
AGTGATATGCCAAGGTTTGCAACCAGCGGTTATCCAGTGCTACCTAGACAATGCTACCAGACGTACAAAAATCAATTCACTGGTAGACCAATGATTTTATAAAAATGCTGACGCTTCGTTAAAAAATGTTTGTAGTCAGGAGGTTCCGAGTTCAAATCCGGTTGCAAGCAAAAAAATTTTTTTAGATTTTTTTTAATTTATAATTTTTTTTTGTTTTATAAAATCAATTTTTTTGTTTGTGGGAAAGCTCTTTCAAGACCAACTTTTTTTTTGCCCTCCCAACACTGGCATACTAGTTACAAAAAATTGTTTGCCAGTACATACTAGCATTTTAGCACAGCCAGTAGTTGTCCAGCTATTATCACTCATTTATGTGTTTAGCTGTCAAATATTAATATGTCTCGTTAGCTCAGTGGGTAGAGCAATAGTCTGCCAATCTGACGGCCTGGGTTCAAATCACGGCAGGACCAAAAAAAATACATATGAACTTTTTTTAAATTTTATTTTGGAAAATATATTTCCAGACCACCCATTTATTGGTTTTGCCAGCGTTTTGCCAACGTTTAAAAATTTTGTTCCTCCACTGCTTTTCCGGTGCTTTTTGAACAGCCGGTCCTTTTGTCTAATGATGTTATCATTTTGGGAATGGGAAAGCACTTTTTTCCAGTACTTGTACCACCTATTAAAGTGCTTTGCCACCGCTTTCCCGTTTGTATTTTTCTGACTGGGATGTTAATATTTGCGACCTGTAGAGTGCACAAGAATGCATGGACAGACGACAGACAGACAGACGGACGGACAGACGGACGGACGGACAGACGGACAGACGGACATCGTTAAATCGAAATAAAAAAAATTCTGAGCCGATCGGTATACTATAAGGTGGGTCTACGACCATTATTTTTTGGTGTTACAAACATCAGCACAAACTCCACGTAGTGGGGTAGTGTATAAAAAGAAACACTTGGAAAAAGTCGTCTTAAACCCGCAATATTGGAAATATCGAAAACAGCCAAAACACACCCCCTGGCTTAAATTGAATGACGAATTCAATAATTGATTTTTTTTTACAAATTTTGCTTATATTGAATATACAAAGAATTCAAATTTATTCATTAACTTAATTAAGAAAATTATTTAAATTTGGTTTATGTCATTGCCAAATTTATGAACTTAAGTAAATTTGTAGCTCTAGCTTCATTTGAATCTGCTTACTACTTTTATAACTCCGGTATTCTTTTTAGTGTAAATATTCATCATAGATAGTAATTTTTATAAACTTTTAAAAGTATTAATAAAAACTTATTGACTTATGAAATTAATTGTATATATTGCATCACAGACTGCATGTCTATTCAGAGATCATCAATTAATATTTAACCTAGGTTTTGATTTAGCTTTCTGTGTGTTATTGAAAATTTGGTGATAAGACGCGATTTAAGCAAAACCATGTGGCTGGACTCATAAATTATTTGTTAATAAATTTAACAAAAACAAAAACTTACTTATGTGAAACTTGAAACATTCACCTAATCATTTCAATCGCATTTGAATTCAAAATAAAATGAAAGCTATAGTTATTTACAAGAGCGAAAAATGTTTGCTCTATATCTGAAACCAAAACCAGTGTTGTCATTTCAGTGCTTTTCGGGTATTTTTTGGTGCTTTTTCCTTCCCGTACCCGGTGATTTTTTACAAATACCCGTTTAAAAAAATCGGGTATTTACGGTGCTTTTTCAGATTTCTGGCAGTGCTTTTAGTGCTTTTTTACAGTTTATATTTTTGGTATTTGTTCTCGTTTTTTTACATTTTTCTTGAATTTTCTGTCAAAATTTAAAAAATAATACGAACTATACAAGAAATACATTTTTGCTCAATGTTTGTAGTACAATTTTAAATAGCAACTTCGTTACATTTAAACTTCAAAATATTGAAATATTAGTTTGGTGCTTTTTTACCCCTTTTTAGGTAATTTTTTGAACTCTTTTACACGATTTTTCAAAGTTAAAATGTGTTTTTAAATTCTTGATTTAAATTTTTCAAAAATTTAATATCGTGCTTTTTTACCCCATTTTTGCTAAATTTTTACCCTTTTTACCCGTTTTCATAATGCTCACGGTGCTTTCCTGCCTTCAGGAGTTGGCAACACTGACCAAAACACTGTTATAAAAGCCTTAAAAGTCCCAATTTTTTACAGTTATTAGAAAGCTTCAATCATAACAAAGTCTAATGTCACTTTTTCGCTACACTAGTTGCGTTCGCCAAATATAAACTTTTGTCCAAACTTTGGTAAACATAATACTTGAGGATACACGCATACAATAATAGTAAAAGATAAACTTGCAGATTATCTTTTAATCTTATGCGGCTCATATATTTAAAATTTGTTTTTCTAAAATATAGAAACGTTTTTCATCTCTACTCAGTGGAAACTTTAGATCATTGGCAGTGTTGCCATTTCAGTGCTTTTCGGGTATTTTTTGGTGCTTTTTTCCTTCCCATACCCGGTGATTTTTTACAAATACCCGTTTAAAAAAAGCGGGTATTTACAGTGCTTTTTCAGATTTCTGGCAGTGCTTTTAGTGCTTTTTGTACAGTTTATATTTTTGGTATTTGTTCTCGTTTTTTTCAATTTTTATTCAATTTTCTGTCAAAGTTGAAAAAATTATACGAACTAAACAAAAAATACATTTTTTCACAATGTTTGTAGTACAATTTTAAATAGCAACTTCGTTATATTTAAACTTGAAAATTTTGAAATATTAATTTGGTGCATTTTTACCCCTTTTTGGTTATTTTTTGAACCTTTTTTACACAATTTTACAAAGCTAAAATGTGTTTTTAAATTCTTGACTTAAATTTTTCAAAAAATTAATATCGTGCTTTTTTACCCCATTTTTGGTAAATTTTTACGCTTTTTAACCGTTTTCACAATGCTCACGGTGCTTTCCTGCCTTCAAGAGTTGGCAACACTGATCATTGGTGTTCAAAACTAAAAATGTAGTTGTGTTGGTGAGAAAATGGGAATTGCACTGTAAGAAATGTTGAATGGGTTAATAGAATCTGTATGCATTTATTTTTTATTAAAAATATGAAAATGTTTTGTGTAAAAAGCGAAGTAGGTACTTTCGGAAAATATAAATAAATACTACACTGTTTTAAAGAAATAAAAATAAACAAAATACAATTTTTGAAAGAAAAAAAATACATTGTACATACATAAGGGTGGCTTCTTTCATTCTATGTAAAACAAAAGGTTTTAGATTTTTTTAAATCAATATCAATGATTTCATTGTATTTACATATTTATAAAATATCTTTAATCTGTATTTATAATCATAAAATATTTGTCGTACATTGTTATTAATTTTTTTTCAGTACATTAAAAAAAATCAGCATATATCCGTACTCATGTTCATTCGTCGCTGTTTCAGTGACGACTAAAAGCAAGAGCGTAAGAATACATGTGAATTGAGCAGGGCAGTGTTGCCAACTCTTGAAGGCAGGAAAGCACCGTGAGCATTTTGAAAACGGGTAAAAAGGGTAAAAATTTACCAAAAATGGGGTAAAAAAGCACGATAATAATTTTTTGAAAAATTTAAGTCAAGATTTTAATAACACATTTTAGCTTTGTAAAATCGTGTAAAAAAGGTTAAAAAAAATGACCATAAAAGGGGTAAAAAAGCACCAAAGTACTATTTCAAAATTTTGAATATAACGAAGTTGTTATTTAAAATTGTACTACATACATTGTGAAAAAATGTATTTTTTGTATAGTTCGTATTATTTTTTCAACTTTGACAGAAAATTCAAGAAAAATTGAAAAAAGGAGAACAAATACCAAAAATATAAACTGTACACAAAGCACTGTCAGAAATTTGAAAAAGCACTGTAAATACCCGCTTTTTATAAACGGGTATTTGTAAAAAATCACCGGGTACGGGAAGGAAAAAAGCACCAAAAAATACCCGAAAAGCACTGAAATGGCAACACTGGAGCAGGGACAATTGTCCTATGGGCTGAACACCACTGCTTTAGATTTTGAAATATTGTTTTATCTCGTTATAATTTGAATCCCAGATAAACCTTATACTACCAGGTATCGAGTTTTGTAAGAAGAAATACAGGTAGGTAACCTCTTACTTTTCTATTACAAAACCTTTTAAATATTTTAACAAGAGCATGCGCATCTAGGTTAACTACTTTTTACCAAGTCATAAGTTATTCTTAACTAATTATCTCTTTGTATTTTTATACCCTACACCACTATGTGGTCAGGGTATTACAAGTTTGTGCTGATGTTTGTAACACCAAAAAATATTGGTCCTAGACCCACTTTATAGTATACCGATCGGCTCAGAATTTTTTTTATTTCGATTTAACGATGTCCGTCTGTCCGTCCGTCTGTCTGTCTGTCCATGCATTCTTGTGCGCACTCTACAGGTCGCAAATATTAAGATATTTTGATGAAACTCAGTACACCGACTTATGTCGGTCCAAGGACGAAGCCTATTGATTTTGGTTAAAATCGGTCCATGTTTAGCCCTAGTGCCCATATAAGGGTCTTCCCAAAATTATATTGTTTATACGCTGCAGGTCGCAAATATTAAGATATTATGATGAAATTTGGTACACCGACCTATATCAGCCCAAGGACGAATCATATTTATTTTAGTTAACAGCGGTACATGTTTAGACCTAGTGCCCATATAAGGGTCCCCCCAAAATTATATTGTTTATACGCAGCAGGTCGCAAATATTAAGATATTTTGATGAAATTTGGTACACAGACCTACGTTGGCCCAAGGACGAAGCCTATTGATTTTGGTGAATATCGGTCCATGTTTAGACCTAGTGCCCATATAAGGGTCCCCTCAAAATTATATTGTTTATACGCTGCCGGTCGCAAATATTAAGGTATTTTGACGAAATTTGGTATACCGACCTATATCAGCCCAAAGACTAAGCCTATTGATTTTGGTTAACACCGGTCCATGTTTAGACCTAGTGCCCATATAAGGGTCCCCCCAAAATTGGCTTGGTTACAAACTGCAGTTCGCAAATATTAAAATATTTTAATGAAATTTGGTTCGCTGACTCACATTATAGAAAATTTTGACACAAGTCCCATTTTAACCCATTCGAATTTCGGATCCAAACATTAGATGGCTTTTAACCAGACTGGTGTAGGGTATTGTATAGTCGGCATGCCCGACTTTAACCTTTTTACTCGTTTTTATTATATTGAAAAAACAATATAAATTTCATAAAGAATACATTAAACAACCCTTTTCGTACAGTGTTTTTATACAATTTTCAGTCAAAACTCCGTTATATATAAACTTTGAAATTTGGAAATATTCCCCCTGATTATGTAAGGCGTGGGCGTAGTCGTTTTTAGGCGTTTTTACAGTAAAGTCGTCATAAAAAATATTTTTGCAATATTTAACAGTCAAGTAAAACATATATTTTACTAAAATTGTATTAGATTCGTCAGGAAAATTTCACTTTTGGTTAATTTTGATTTTTGCTAAATACGCTTTCGCCTTACATAATCAGGGGGATTAGTTTGATGCTTTTTACCTCTTTTTGGGAATTTTTATCAGAGGAGAAAAATAAACTGTACACAACATGTAGGGTAGGGTGCGGCTAAAGAACACAAACCGTATCTATCGTTTTAGCGGTTGTGTGTTTGTACAACCAATATGCTTGTGTACTCTGTTCGCGATATACGGTACGCAACCCTAAAGTACGGTTCGTTAGAGTTTATTTTCCTACTCTGATTTTTATAGCCATTTTAAAATTCTGAACTTAAATTTTTTAAAAAATTACTTTCGTGCATTTTTGTTAAATTTTTACCCTTTTTACAATGCTCTCGGTGCTTTTCTGCCTTCTGGAGTTGGCAACACTGTACATAATTAATTTTACTCGGCCAAACAAAAAAAAAACTGATGAAGGGGCCCTGGAAAATCCCCAAAACTTTCGTCTTTTGATTCCTGAAAGTGTAGAGGTTTTTGAAAGCAAAAACTCTGTGAAGTATTTGTCAGGAGAGTATCCTGATGAAGAAAAATATAAGTTTTTGAAAAAAGTACTTATTATGTTAATTCATAATAAGGAAATTGGCCTCGAACTGAATTAATAAATTTCTAATTAAAAGAATATATACAATCTTTTTATATAGAACTTTTAAAAGAAACCTCAAAATGCTTTGAATTTTCGAGAAACGATTTAAAACATCTTGCCATATTAACACCAAATCAAGTTCTAAATAACTTAGAAATAACTTTGGAGCCTTTATTGTCATCTTTCCCAAACTTAACATGCGATAATGAAGAAAAAATTTTAACCCAATGGAAATTATTAAGATTTTCGAACATTACAGAATTAAACAGTGACATGGATACAAAGGTTTAAAAAGCTTAATTCTTTAATTCTCATTGGAATTAATTCGATAGCCTAATTTTTGATAGCTTTAAATTATTGCATACTAATTGAATGAAACCAAATTTACCTGAATTCATTTAGTGAAAAGTTGAATGATAAATGATTTTTTTCATTCATTTAGTTAAATGAAACATTTTAATTTGCAATTACAATCTGAAATATTGGCACCATAGAAATTAAAAACATTTAAAATCCATCTAACATAAATAAATAGTACTGTATGCTTTGTTATAGCTTGTGTGCTTTGGTTTTGATTATGAGTTGATTATGAGTTAATCAAATAAACTACACTACACTAAGTGAATGATACTAAAATTTCTTCATTCAATTAGTAAAATGGTGAATGAACATGCAATTTGAATGTTGCAAGTTGGGAATTCATTCAATACTTTTTCAAGCTTTGAGAATGAAGCTTATGAATTAATTCTTTACGAATGGTTTAACGGAATGGTAAATGAACATTTTTAAAATCTGAATTCAGTTTTTCGTGATTTAAGCTTAAATTGAATTAAGTCCTTCGAAGCTATGCATGGGTAGTTGAATTTTGGGATGAAGAATCCAAATACAAAAATGGAATGTATGGTTTAATTTAATGATTTAAATAACTAATTTATTTTGATCAAAATTCACTGACATTGCCACATAGTTTAGCTGCTGCCGAAAGAAAATTTTCACAATTTATTTTAATAAAAACAAAGTTTCGAAATAACCTTGATTTTAAAATTATTAATAATAATATAATGCAATCAAAAGAATTGTGGAGAAACCAAAATCATTCCCACTATGTGTGGTCTGCCAAAGAGATGTTTTAACCTTATACAATAATTTTTTTTTATATCTCAAATAACACAGTGATGAATATTACCTGAAACTAATTTGTTGATCTCTAATTGGAATGAAATTAAATTAAAGTTTTTTAGTTATTAACGGTGGGTCTCATTTTAAAGGTTTTAGAGTTAACTAATAGTTACCCCAAAAATTTCTTGTTTCGTATACAATTTTTTGTTGACATTTTCTTTTATTTAATATTTAAGTAAAAGTTAAACCTACAGTATGAGACCCACCGTAGTAAGTATTTAGGGTGGGTGCGAACTGGCTAAACTAATTGCAGAAACATTTTTTATAAAATTTTTTAAAACAATTTTCAAAGAAATTTTTAACCCTTTTGTCAATTTTTATTTAGTTTAGAACAAATTTAGCCACATCGCACATGGCCTTAATATGTAAAAGAATTTTATTTTTGTTTTTTTTTGTTAACTCTAAAATACAAATTTTGTTAATAATTAAATTTAAATAATAATGTATAAATTCATAAATGCTTAATAAAGTTATAGGAGGCTTACAGAATAAATATTTCATACAAAATTTGTTTCATAAGTCTCCCATAATGGGTTAAACTTAAAAAATCATGCTATTTGTGTTTTTCCTTTTACCGAAGTTAACCAGATTTTTTTTCGCGTAACTTTGGTAAATTTTAAAATGAACAGCTGATGCAATGATAAATAAACAAAAAACAATTCTGAAAATTAATTGAAAATTTAATTTAAACAAAGCAAAACTTATTTATAATAACACTGCTCTACAAAAAGAAAAGGTGCAACCAGTTTGAAGTTCTGAATTTGAGCGACTATATTTATAAAAGTTATTGAGATATTAATACACACTTAAGTTTGAAAAATAGGGCATTTAATTAAGCTTAAACTGTGTAAAGGATTTTCTTTCTTAAGCTACAGTTACTAAATTATAAATTTTTTATTGAAAAAATTTATTTAAAAATTGAAAAAAGTAAAATCGCGAATTGTGCAAAATCTAGGCCAATTTGAATAAACTGGTTATAGATTCGAAATCAGAACGACCCAATTATCCTAAATCCACTGCAAAGTTGTGCAACTTATATTGTCTTATTTTGTAGAGCTGCGTAATTAATTAAACAAAATCAATAAGAAATTATTGATCAATGGGAAATTTTTCAAATTTAATTTATACGCATTTTCAAATTTAGCCTAAACCACATAAACGCAGTGTCGACCGCAGTGCGACGTTTTATCGATAAATCAGTTTTTATATCTTCTCTATTTGTCACTGCCGAGAAATTAGAAAAGTTTCTAAATAAACAAGAGCTGTTTTAAAAAAAAAAAACACAAAAAGAAATTTTTAAAAATATTAAAACGTTTTTGCGAAATTCAAGAACAAAGTTTGACAGCACTGCCACTGTCTACTAGCACTTTCACTATGTGGTTTGGGCTTTTGTCTTTGAAATAAATTTTTGGGCTAGGTAAGTGGTTTTGAGTGTACACGTATTTTTGGGTAATTTTGTTATTATGTGAGAGAAATTTTAGCTTACTCTCGTTTTACCGAACTTTACCCAAAAATTAAAGGAAGCACCTAATGTAATGTAAAGTCAAATTCTTATACATATATGTACTAGGGAGTCCCTTAAAAATAGATTCGTAATTACACCCCCCCAGTTTTATTGGAAATGGTCGCAAATGGAAGAAATCAATTTTTTTTTTGGAAAGTTGGACGAAAATGGCCCTTTTTGGAAAAAAGTGTATTATTATTAAAAATTCCCAAAATTCGAAATTTAGAAAAAAATAGTTTTTTATTTCATTTATTTATTTAATATAGTTAAAATGATTCACATATGGAATTTTGACTTCATCGGATATGATTAACCCATTTTAGCCTGAAATCCAAAATGACCCACGAATTTGATAAAAATGCAAAAACGTGTTTTTTTTAAATTCATTTTAAAAATTTTTTAAAATGCCTAATTTGGAGATGCCGATAATTCGAGTTTGTGTTTGCAGCGACTGCTTTCCAAGACATTTTACAAAAATTGCTTATTTTGCCAAAAATTTAATGTTTTCATCAAACTTTACATAGTTTTCGGAAAAGTATCACTTAAATTTGGTTAGACTATAATTATCTTTACATTTGTTTAAAAAATCGTTAACCCTTAGTGGCCTGGGGTCAAAAAAGACCCATGAAACTTAATATTAATTATGACTACGAGATTTTAAAGCTTTTAAATTTCACAAAAAAAATCTCAACAGGATAAAAATAATTATTTTATGTAATATGATCCATATAGGGTTAACTTTTACACTTTTGGCCAAAAACGACCCACCAGGAAATTTATAGAATAACACCTTTCATAATTTTCGAAAAAATATCACTTTAAATGAATCATTTTCGCCCAACATTCGGCACGGGTTAACGTTTCCCAAAAAAAAAAAAAATTATTTCTTCCATTTTGGACCATTTCCAATAAAACTGGGGGGTGTAATGAACGAAAATCGGCATAGCGTTATTTTAAGGGACATCCTAATATGTACATAATAGTTTTTACAGTCCATTGCGACGAAATGCTATTAACCGTAGCTATTGTGAGACCATATACATTTTTAGAAAGACAACTAAGACTTAGATATATATATTATGTATATTTTGCATTCCATTTTAATGGAAATACAAATATTTATATTATTGTTAATTAAAAAAACCCAAGGTTAAAGTGAAATTCTTTCATACTAAACCCTTTTGTTTAACAACACATTTTTTACTTATGTATGTATATACAAAATATTTAAACAACTGTTTTGAAAATTTTTTAATGATAATAATCAAATAGTCAGTGCAGTTCTAAAAAAAGATAGAATACTTTTACAGATGTTTTAGTATTTTTCTATGAGTCATTAATACTTTAGTAATGACTACACATAATGAGGTGTATTCAAAAATATTGTGATAAAGAAATAGAACTTTTTTTATACCAAAAAAATACACGTTTTTTGTGACCTCGTGGAAACTTTTTTATCAACTTGCAAATAAAAACGGAATACCATAGATTTTAAAAGAATTAATTGTTTTAGAAAATATTTTCACTCAGAAAAGTTCTGCAGTTACTACATGACAGTTACTTGTGTAGTAATGCGGTGTAGTTATTTTAACTACAATTGCAGTTAATTTACTTAGAGCAAAATTTTTTAATGTTTTTGACAGTTATTAAAAAAAAAAAAACTACAAAAACTACTACATTGTAGTAACATTTGTTTTATGCAGTTGTTTTGAATTTTGTTACATATTCTGCAATTGTGTGTGTAAGAAGAGCTTCCCAGCAAAACCTTTCATTACCATGTAATGAGTTTTAGGTATTGAAATCTTAAGTGTTCACTAGTTACCTTTTAATTACTAAACTACTTATTTTAAAATTGTGATGTCATTGGAGGAAAGTCATTACACTGATGTTACCTGTAAGTAGTTTATCAGCTGTTCTATAAATAGATGTTGAATATAAATTTAAAAACCAATAGGAGCTGACACGTATTGATCAGCGTACCCCACAATTGTCAGGCAAACACTCTAACCATTAGACCACGACATCACTATGATTTTTAATGCTTTAACTTATGTATACATTTATTGCGGCAACTGTTATACAAGTCTATTTTTCACAAAACTTGTTATTAAATACTGCTTAATGAACATCAACATTTCTATAAATAGATGTTTAATATAAATTACAAAAAAAAAACCACAATGGAAGCTAACACGAGTTGAGCAGCGATCCTCATGTCTGTTAGGCAAAAACGATAACCACTAGGCTACGCCATAGTTATGGTTTTTAATGATTTAGAACATATATTATTGGTTTCAGCTATTGTGAAATAGTAATGTGTGGGGTATAATTATCGGTAAATCATTACATTCAGTTTAAAAATAATTCAACGGGTAATGAGATATGAGATCTAAGTAATGCATGTAGTAATGACCAGTCATTACCAAGTTTTTGTTGGGTTGTTTAGAAATTTCTAGTGAAAAAATATGAGAAGAACATGTTTGCTTTTTCACCTTTAGTAATAACTAGGCCAACCCAAAAGAAGCTAGAGCATGTTTTTTATTTGAAAAAATTGAACAATTTAGATTAAATACAACTTCTGATCTTAAAAATATAAGAATTTTAAGCTATATTTGTTAGAGCTTTTTTTTGGCTTATTTTATCTAATTTTGCTGGTTTTGCTTATTTTGTAAATATTGGCTTATTTTTGCTATTTTATTAAAAAAAATAAGCTTATTTTAGCTTTTTTATGCGAAAATAGGCATATTTTTGTTTTTTTTTTCCTAAAATCAGTAGTTTTAAACATTATTTTAAGTCGATATAAATTTTTTTTTTAAATTTGTTTTTTTTTTTTTAATTTATTTTAAATTAAAAAATTTCTTTTGTTAAAATAAACTTTTTATATTTCCAACTTGAATTCTAATAGTACAAATATGACAATGACGATTTCCTTCAACAGATTATTTTTCACAATTTGTTAAAGTTTAAGAATGTTCCAACTTTGTCTGATTCCTGAAGTTCCAAAGGAATAGCATTGTATTAAATAAAAAATTTAAATTTTATGAAGATTTTAATGAAGAAATAATGAAGTATAAGCGCTTATTTTTGCATTTTAACTTCTTATTTTACTGTTTTTCCGAGCTTTTTTAAAGAGCTTAAAACATTGTTTTAGGGCTTTTTTTGGTTGCCCTAGTAATAACAAAGGTACAAGCAACGCTAGAGATGATACGCGTAACACGGAAAATTTTATATATTTTATTAAATAATTAAAATAATAAGGTAAAGGTACGGTCACATTAATCAAATATTTGACGCGAATGTATTTGACTATGTTTGCCCGATCATTTTTTTTTAGCAAAACTGAATTGATTTTGCAATCAAAATTCTCGTATTCCTTTTCCCTTTTGGTTTCTTCAGACATTATAAGAATTTGGTTTTCCCAAAATCCATTGTTTTGCTATTATTTACTGAAAAGCATTTTGTGGTCAGACTGGGGCAAAGAAATATTTGACGTTTTTCGTCAAATATTTGACAAATGTGACCATACCTTAAGTTAAATAATATAAAGTATACATCTATTTAATATAATATAAAGTATAATATCTATTTGCAGTTGTTTGTACAGTTTTACAATAATTTGCATGTATGTTGTTTTAATTGCATTTGTAGTTGTTTTTATTACAATTGTCAGTTGATTTTTAACAGTTTAAATCGTCACCTAAAATGCAAAAGGGCGTAACAACAAAAAAAATTCAAAATCGAGTTTTTTTATTGATTATGATGCACTAGACTAAATTACATATCCCTACAAAATTTTGAAGTTATACGTCAACAAATAACGATTTTACGAACGAAACAACACACTTGTATAAAAAAGTAATTCTTTTTATTTTTGAATAACTAAGTTGGCTTAGATTTTTTTTGTCAATTTGTGTCTGTAATTTTTTTGTTTGATGTTAACTAGGGTTTGGGGTTCGGGAATTCCCGGGCGAGAATTCCCGGGAAATCCCGGGAAAAGTTTGCCGGGAATTCCCGGGAAAATAATATATTTTTCCCGGGAAAACGGGAAATTTTAAAAATATTAAATTTTTTAAATTGTTTTTGTTTCGAATAGGATTTTTTAATTTTAGTCATAAAAAACATTTTAAATACCAAAACAAAAATGTCATTGTTAAAATCTTTTAAAAGGGAATACATTTATTTGACACAGAAATAAAATCTTTGCCAAGTAATTAGGAGCATTTCAAATAATAAAGATTTTTCGCATAACTTATTAAAAATTTAAGTAGTAAAACCCAAAAACTTGGTAAAATTTTTAAAAGAAATATGAAAAAATAGCTTTGTTTCTTACAAATAATCGCCCATACTATCTAAATTTTTCAAATGTATAATTTAGGTAAAGTCGACTTTAGTTAAAATATTGGGTGGCACTATACCTTGACTTGGTTTATTTTTGGAGCATTCTGATTGGTTAATTTATTTTTAACCAATCAAAATATTTGAAAATATAAATATTTTTGTAAGGTTTTCATACACAAAATGAACAAAACCGTTTGATTAAAAATAAAGTCGACTTTAAATTTAAAATACTCCTTTATATTAAGGGTCAATAATTTTATAAGTCACGTTTTCATTAATAATTATGAAAAGAAAAGACTAATGGTTAACGGTGGTATATAAATTTGGTTATCCGAAATCTAAATTTAGTTCACAAAAAAAAAAAATTGATGGTCATGCAACTTCTCTTGAAGAAAACAACAACAAGAATAACGTTTCATCTAAAATTAGCAAAGTACCCGAAGAATAAAGTGTAAGCTGAATAGGCATTAAAGGTTTTATGGTAGGGCAAACATTTCCTGAAATGGTATCCAAATTAGCCGCAGTCAATCCGCGCCATAACTAGATCTTCCTTTATTCGAGAAAGTTTTTATAATAAAAACCTGGCATTGCAAAAAAATTAAACCGATGTAAAGAACATTATATTAAATTACTACAATCATGTAAAAGATATCATGATAAAAGAAATATCGAGCAATATTTCTAACAATAGGAGATTTACTATATTCTTAGATGAATGGACAAGAATATCACAAAAGAGATATTTGAACATATGTATAAACGGAAATAATTCATTTTATAACCTGGGGTTGGTTTATATATCAGGAAGATGTAATGCTGATAAAATAAGAAGAATTGTAGAAATAAGACTAGAAGAGTTTTATTTGTCTTTGGAAAATAACATTGTGGCCACCATATCTAATGGTCCAAGTGTGATGAAACGGTTTGTTTCCGACAGTCCAGTAGTGGGTGCTTTCTGCTGGAATCATGCAATTCATTTGGCAGTGCTTAGAGTAATTTATGTGAAATCAAATGTTCAACATTCTGATATTTTTACTTTGAATTCTCACTAGACAGAATGAATTTGTACTGAAATAGTGTTTTTTTTTAACAAAAATTACTGATATAGGTGGTTTTCATTAACAATTTTGTTCAAAAATATTTCCCGGGAATCCCGGGAATCAAATTTTTTCATTCCCGTTTCCCGGGAAATAAAAAAGTCCGGGAAATCCCAAACCCTAATGTTAACGAACATATTTCGAGTGAGTGGGTATTGTGAAAAAATTAAATAAATATTAAAATATTTATAAAAAAATAAAATGGAAAATAATAATAATGTAACTGAACAAAGTTCCAAAAAAACAAATAAAACAGTGGAAAATAAAAGAAAACGAATGAATGGCAAAACATACAAAGGTTTTTCCATGGAAAAAGTATGTGAAAGAATGCCAAGAGGGTTAGAAAAAGGATGTTCATCAACGCATTGTGATAAAAGTAAAGTTCGGCATTGCAACCCTTTTTCAGAAGACATGCGCAAGCAAATATTTGATCGGTTCTGGAAAATGTCATGGGACCAAAAAAAGTCTACGCAACTAATCTTATTGAACGCATCAATAGAAAACGTATTAATTATTATTATTTGTAGATAACTCACGGGCACATTCCTATTATCATATTCTGATAATTTTTTCATATCAGAATCTCTATTGTGTTTCCTATGAAAATATTATTTAATTTTTAAATGTTTTCTACAAAACAGAGCATTAAAATCTTGTAATTATTTCAGTAAAGAAAACTAACAAAACACTCAAAAATATCGAAATGGGGTTGAGCAGATTTTCCCGAAATCCTTTTTTGGTACTTTTTGGAACAACTTGGTAAACCTATACTAAAACATGTATTAAAACTTCTACTTCTAGCAAAAATAATATAAGTTTAGGAGATGCAATCGGACATCAGACAGAACATTATGGGGTTCACAGACAGTCGATCGAAAAATGAGGGAAAAGTGAAAGTAAATTGCCAGAAACTAAAAATTGCAATAGAAATTAAAAAAGATGTTAGAATTAAGAAAAAAGATTACAAAAAAATATGCATATATCGAAAATAAAAAACTAAGCAAAAATTAGTGATAAAATTTCATTCTCAAAAATTTTTATCTTCAAAATTATTGCACATTTTTAATTTCTGATATTACCAATATTTTTCTTATTTTTTTCTTAATTTTAAAATTGCCTTATATTCGTGTGTGCTACCTCCCAGTGTAGAAAATCATTACCAAATATGTGGTTATGTAACTACATACCTGGTAATGGTAACTAGTTACTTTTGTTATTACATTTCTTATTACCTTTATATGGCGATGTCGCGAAAAGTAACGGGTTACACACCAGCATACGAAAAATCAAAAAATATGTCGTTACCTATGTGCTTACCAGTATTGACTAAAATAATGATTCTAAAAATAGAATTTCAAAAAAATGAGTTTTATAAAAAAAAAATATTTTTTTAATGTTAAAATTTTTAAATGAAATTTTCACGTGCGGGAATCGAACCTGGGACTCCCGGTTGCCAGTCAATAGATCTACCATCTGAGCTATATCGACATGTAATGTTTGACAGATAAAAACATAATTGACTTGCTGCGCACAAGTCAGCTTACTCGCCAACATACAAAAAATCAAAAAATATGTGCGGTTTTTTAATTCATAATCTATTAACTTTAATACTCATTTCTTATCAAAAAACTTGGTGGTTAGTTTGCAAAAAAATTCGCAAAAAAGTTTTCAAAAAGGAAAATGTTTGTATCAATATATTCGCTTGCAGGATGTAAATCACTGAATAACCCTTTTAGCAAATATTTTGTACCATAAAGACTTTTTTCGCGTTCCGCTATTATTTTGCAATTTTTTAAGTGCCGTTATTTTAAATTCATAATATAGGAGCTATAATAATATTTTAATAAATATTTTGCACCATAAAGACTATTTTCGCGTTCCGCCATTACTTTGCAATTGCTTGAGTGCGCTTTTTTTATATTTATATTCTAGGAAATATAATAACCATTTCTTATAAAAAGTTTTGATTAGTTTGCAAAAAAATTCCCAAAAAAATTTTGCAAAAAGGAAAATGTTTGTATCAATATATTCGTTTGCAGAATGTAAATCGCTGAATATGCCTTTTAGCAAATATTTTGTACCATAAAGACTTTTTTCGCGTTCCGCTATTATTTTGCAATTTTTTAAGTGCGGTTATTTTAAATTCATAATCTCGGCGCCCTATGCTCCAGTGGGAGTTAGAGGAATATATATATAATCTAGAAATAATAATACCCATTTTTTATAAAAAAAGTTTAGTGGTTAGTTTGCAAAAATAATTCGCAAAAAAAAATATTTTGGAAAAAGGAAAATTTTTGCATCAATATATTCGTTAGCGGAATATAAATCGTTGATTAAGTTTTTTTAATTAATTTTTTGTAGCATATGCAATTTTCCACAATTGCGTGTTTTGAATATAAGGTATAAATTTATCGATCAAATCTGCGAACACCATAAAAACTAAAGAACTCGAAATAGCAGATTTAGTTATATAGTTTGTATATTTAGTTTTTATTGTACATTATTTCTTATTCAGTTTATCCACCAAACGATTATTCAAAGAGCTATTTTGCGAAATTTACATATAAGACGCCATATAAAAATATTAATTTATTGATAAAATTTGCAAACACCGAAAAAATTTGAAAAAAATGTGAGATTGCTGGTTTGATTTCAAGTTTTGTGAATTTAATATTTTTTATTGTAGGTGTTTGGGTTTTTATTTTTTCATTTTGAATTTTTCAAATAACTATTCAAAGAATTATTCAAACATTTGTTAAAAATAAAATTCTCTAAATTTTGAGATTTTTATTTTCCAAATTTAAAATTCATACATTTTTGGGAATTTTATTTTAAACAAAAATAAAATTTCAAATATTTATGGATTTTTAAATAAAATTCAGAATTTTTCCTTGTCTGCTTTTTATAAATTACACTGCATTACACTCAAAAAATTAATGGAGATCTGACCATCAGTTCTATATATTTCGGACATGCTGATTACAATGGCGTACTTTATTTTTCGATCAATGGTACAGATTTTTCACTAAATGTCTTTAAAACTTGGCGGTTGTCCATTCAGTTTTTTATATAAAAAATGTTTCAAATTTAATAAATATGAATTTTTTGTGTTGAAATGTAAGCACCTGTGGCCATAAGCACCTGTAAAATGCGATGTGCTAAACTTGATATTTAAACCACTACTTAGCGTTTTATATCGTATAGGTTTTTATGCTTTTTTGCTATTTCAGCGACATAAGTCGCTGAATGCACAATCGACCTCAATAAATGTAATGCCTTAGTAAGGAAGCAATTCAAAAGGAAAATATTTCAATAAAAAAAATGTATTCATCTATAGCGGCCTATACGTTAAAATCGCGATTTTTCAAAAATTTTATATGGCAGCATAGCTTTCAAAGATGTCCTCAAAGTCCAACTATTAGTATAATATGGAGTCACCTCTAAAAAGTGTTGTTGCAAAATTTCAAGCAAAAAAGTTTCCATTTGCAAAAGGTATGGCAATAAATACATTTTTTACTAATGCGGCAAATAGACCATGCAAGTCACTTGCACAATAACGAGTTTGTTTAAGTCACCTTATTCGCCACACACCATTCAAGTAAACTGTGCAATATTCATTTTAATTTACGCATAGCAGCAGAAACATGTAGCGGATTGTTATTGCTATGAGGAAATATTAGTCTTTAAAAGCTTTATTTTACATTTTGCGCAGGCCAAAATACCTGAAATTCGTTGGCGATGTTAATAAATTTATATTAAAATTTTTTACTTTACGTTTATTCATACTTTTAATTTTTTTTCTCCGTATTTATGATGTTCACTCTTCAAAAATGACTGCTGAACTGTGCTAATTTCAGCATACACTGCGCAAATGACTTGCACATGTTCTAAAATATTGCGTAAAAATCAAAATCGTTTTGATTTTTACTCAAGTCTAAAAATATACTTGTACAAGTACACAAACCAGGCCACACACTATTCAACTGACCTGCACAAACTCATTATTGTGCAAGTAACTTGAGTAGTCTATAGGCCGCATAAGGTTAGTATCGTACTTATATTTGCAAATTAATTGAAAAAAATTTAATCGGAACGTTCCTGACCTTTTGAACAAAAAAATCTATCCAAAACAGAATTTATAGTGAACAAAAGTGAATTTAATAAGAAAATTTATGTAGGGTGTCGTATGATCGGTTTAAGAAGATATAATTTTTAACTTTTTTTTATTTTTAATGATCAAGTTCAACTATGAATTCACTCTTTTGGAGACCTTTATCTTCTAGCTAGTGAAAATGTAGAAAAATATCATGCTACAA
Source organism: Leucophora obtusa (assembly GCA_949987735.1). Lineage (NCBI taxonomy): Eukaryota > Metazoa > Arthropoda > Insecta > Diptera > Anthomyiidae > Leucophora > Leucophora obtusa. The sequence goes on along the minus strand of OX465298.1, from coordinate 139,524,439 downwards.
ATGATTCATATCAATTCTTTGCGGTGGGATTTTGTTTTAAAGAAATTGAAGTAAACTCATACTAACCATTAATTTGTGAATAATGCAAACATTTAAAAAAGTACAACAGTTTTATATATTTTCTGAGAAAATCATCATAAACCGCAATTTTATTGAGAAAATATAAATATTTACATAAAACGTAAAAATGGAGAATTTTAGTGATCCTTACAAGACCCTTTAAATATACTAATTGGTGTGCAGAGGGCTGTATGGTGGATAAGAAATAACATAATTGGTTAGAATCCAAAGTTGCCTTTACATCTGCATCGCAATCCCGAGATATTCCCGAGATTTTGGTATTTACCACTGTGAAAAAACATTTTAAATTTTAACAGAATATATTAATTGGAACTATGAATGAATGAACGATTGCTGAAGCATGACTGCAACGTGGGATTGTACACAAGGATAGCAGCCCTATCACCAATCTAAGAAAGGAGGGCTAGCAACCCACTTTTCTGAACTTACCCTGCTAACGAATCGCTAAATAAACAGCCTCTAAATGAAAACCCGAAACCTTTGATGACGACCTTTGCATATCGAACAAGGACTACGATTGGATACTGGAAAGAGAAGTTTTTTTATCTTTTTAAAATTGAGTCAACCTATAGAAAAAAGGATATTTTTATAATTTTTCAACACACTAGATAAGATCTTAAAGTAGGTATAAATATATTTATATATAATAATAAAATATAAACAAAAACAATAGGGGCACTCATTGTAACTCGTAAATTCCTTGTAAACCTCGTATAAATACAAACCATATTTATACCCTACACCACTATGTGGAGAGGGTATAATAAGTTTGTGCTGATGTTTGTAACACCAAAAAAAAAACCGATCGACTCAGAATCACTTTTTATTTCGATTTAACGATGCCCGTCTGTCTGTCCATGCATTCTTGTGTGCACTCTACAGGTCGGAAATATTAAGATAAATGATGATGAAATTTGGTACACCGACTTACGTCGGCCCAAGGACGAAGCCTATTGATTTTAGTTAAAATCGGTCCATGTTTAGAAGTAGTGCCCATATATAGGTCCCGCCAAAATTGGCTTGGTTACACGCTGCAGGTCGCAAATATTAAGATGTTTTGATGAAATTTGGTACACCTACCTTATCGGCCCAAGGATGAAGTCTATTGATTTTGCTTAAAATCAGTCAATGTTTAGACCTAGTGCCCATATAAGGACCCCCCCCCCCCCAAATTGGCTTGGTTACACGCTGCAGGTCGCATATATTACGATATATTGATGAAATTTGGTACACCGACCTATGTCGGCCCAAGGACGAAGCCTTTTGATTTTGGTTGAAATCGGTTCATGTTTAGACCTAGTGCCCATATAAGGGTCCCCCCATATAAGGACCCCCCCCCCCCTCCAAATTGGCTTGGTTACACGCTGCAGGCCGCATATATTACGATATATTGATGAAATTTGGTACACCGACCTATGTCGGCCCAAGGACGAAGCCTTTTGATTTTGGTTGAAATCGGTTCATGTTTAGACCTAGTGCCCATATAAGGGTCCCCCCAAAATTGGCTTGGTTACACGCTGCAGGTCGCAAATACGAAGATATTTCAATGAAATTTGGTTCGCTGACTCACATGGTCTCAAGGACAAAGCCTATTGATTCTAGATTGAGTCGGTCCATATTTGGACCTATCGCCCATATGGGCTATATTTCCGATTTCTCTTCTTTTATCATTTTATAGAAAATTTTGACACAAGTCCTATTTTATCCCATTCGAATTTCGGATTCAAACATTAGTTGGCTTTTAACTAGGCTGGTGTAGGGTATTATATAGTCGGCATGCCCGACTTTAACTTTTTTACTCGTTTTTATATATGGAGTTTGGAATTAAACTCATTAATATACCAGGTTTACACCGTTTACGGGTAGAATATGAGTTTATAGGAAAACCCCTATACATATGTACATATATAGTATATATGTATCCACAGCGCATGCTACGGGGACAGTTTTCCGATCATGTGTTTAGTATGGAGACATTTGGTTAGTTTGGGGACTGTCCTCAAACTTTTTTTTTTTTGAGTTTTTGAGTTTTTGTTCATGCTACCCCCTGAAAATATTTATTTGGAAGTAAAACTAGATCTTCCAAAAAATTAGGATAACCGGACATCGGGAAAACGTTCCGCAACAGCCCTGAAGTTTTGAACCATACATTCTAAAAAATGTTTGTAAATCTACTACTATAAAATGGGTAAAATTTTGTTTAATTTTACGAAAATTCGGTAAATATAAACAAAAAATGCGTAAACTTCTTTCATACACACTTCCATACACAATAATACACACACAAAGTATTTTTAGACATTATGTGTTTATAAATAAACACATTGTGCCTAAAATTACTGTTGTTTTGTTAAATAAAATTTTTACGCACAAAGTTGGTAAATATACTATCCTATAATAGTAATAAATACTCTGACATTTCAAATTGGAAAAATTTGAAATGTATAAAAAGAAAAAGCGAAAACGGATTATTTTTTGTGAATTACAACATTTCCACAAACACATTAGAGTCTATAAATAAGCATGAAATTGTTTTTGGTAATTATTGTTAACGCATGTGGTAGTCTAAACCTCATTTCAAAATTGAAAACGCCGAAAGAGAGATACGGCCTACGCAGGAACAACTGGGTGCAATGATTCCTGCTCAAAAAAATGCCTTCTTTGCAAGGGAGGCAGTCAACCAACAACCGTCAACAATAACGGGAGAAAACGCCGTAAGAGAGATACGGCCTAGGCAAAACAAGTGGGTGCAATGACTCCTGCTCAACAAAGTCAGTATTCATTGAGTACTGCCTAACTTGCAAAGAAAGCATTTTGTTGAGCAGGAGTCATTGCACTCAGTTCTTCCTGCGTAGGCCATATCCCTCTTAAGACGTTTTCTCCCGTTATTGTTGACGGTTACTGCCTCCCTTTCAAAGAAGGCATTTTGTTGAGCAGGAGTCATTGCACCCATTCAATAGTTATAACAAAATTTTATATGAATTTTATACAAATGCCTTGAGATCCCAAAACGACTAATTGGGACATAAACGATTATGAGAGAAGGACTCGGATATTATTATTAATAAAATACGCACCAAAAATGAATTTGTTATTTTATTTTATTCATTTTATTTATTTTTTTTTTATTTTGGATTTTTACGCACTTTCTGTGGATTTTTGCGCATTTTTTGTGGATTTTTACGCATTTTATACGTACATTTACACGTGAAACGTGCTTTTTTACACAAATTTAGTAAATTAACACACTAATTTCAAAATTTCATTTAACTTTTACGCACTTTCAATGTAAAATTACAAATTATTTGTGCACCAACTTAAACACAATGTGCGTATTTTTTTTCAATTACGCACATAGAGTAGATTTACCCAATTTATAGTAGGAGTTCAGTTTCCTACTATAAGTTGGGTAAATTTCAACAGAATTTAATTAGAGTGTAGCTGTTAAGTAATGATTACTAATCATAATAATTAGTAATTAGATTACTTTCTTTTTAAAGGTGAAGTAATGATTAAATTACGATTATATTCAGTTTCGGACGATTACTAATTGATTATGATTCCAAATAATCTAAAAGTAATCAGGATTATTTGTAATTACGACAAAATATAATCAAAAAGAATCATAAATAATAAATAAAAAAAACCAAAGTAATTTCTATAGTTTTACCATGAAAACTTATCCAAAATCTTTTTTCAAATTTCAAATGACATTTCAGAACATTTCAATCACGCAAAAATTCTACTAAGGCACTGTAATTCTTGCCGAATATTTTTGAAAATAATCAAAAAGAAGCAAAAGTAATCTTTGAAAGTAGTCGCATTATTTTTTGATTACTTTTGATTCTTTTTGATTATTTTATGGTAATCTCAAGTAATCTTGATTACTTTTAGATTATTTGTGATCATAATCAATTAGTAATCAGAAATTGTTTAATAGAGAATTATATAATCAATACAATTCTTTTCAAAATGTAATATAATTGATTAGTAATCGTAATCGAAATTTAACAGCTATGTTTTGAACACGGCTTTTAAGGGGAAAATATGACTTTTTGTGAATTTTCTCGAAAACATTGATATTTTAAAACTTTTTCGAATTAAAAACATTAAAAAATCGTGAGTTGGAGTGAATTATCTTTGTAATAAAGTAATAAAAACTTAAATCGGTTAAAAAACAGCCGAGTTATTACAATTTCCCCATGCAAGTTATGTGTCGCAGACCACTTAATCAAGAAATCCGGGTCCTAATTTTAAAATTTATTAAAATAATCTACTACAGAAATATTTATTTAGAATAGAACTCACTCCAAATCACGATTCTTTAATGATTTTAATTCGAATTAGTTTTAAAATACCCGACTAAAAGAGATGTTATATAATCATATATAAACCCATATATATGTTCATATCTAATTTGATCCGAATATTGGAATATATAATTATATCAAGCGAGATAAGTATGTTATCTAACCTGATACAATTTGATCCGAAAAATGGGTCTATCTAATTGCATCAAATTATATATAAAAACATATAATTTTATGAAAATTTTCAAATAAAATTTTAGTAAATATTGTTGAGTTTACTTACAGAACAGTTTGGCTATAAAAGTGGGTATTGGACGATCTTTCGTATGTTGACGCAATACAGAAAAATTTTATTGATGGAAAGATGTTTTAAATGAGGATTGAAAGCGATTTAATCCGTTTTTAGGACGCAGATTTTCCTTAAACTTAGAATAACGCAGTTTGTAACAGAAATCCTTCTTTTAAAATGTGGTTTATTTTATTTCAATAAAGACTAAAATTCAAAACGACAAAAAGTTGTTAGAAAAAATTTTTGCTAATAAACTTGGAAATAGCTGACAAAATAAATTTTCAGATTAACTCCACATTACAAAAATTTGTCAGAACAACTTTTTCTAGTTTAAAATTTTGGTCTCTCTTATAAAATGTGTGTCTTTCTTATAAAATATAAAAATTAACTTTCACAATTACTTTTTTTTTCACGGAAAAAATAACTGAATTTAAACCAAAGACTATATAATTAAAAGACTACCCAACTCTCCCTACCTCTGTTAAATCACTCTCTTCTTAATTTGTATCGAAAAATTCAGCCATAAGAATTACACACGGCTGCAAAAGCTAACATTTTTCGATACAAACTGTTAATGTTCGAAAGAGGCGATGACAATTAGACAACATAAGTTTGTCTAATTTTTCTTTTTAAATTTAAAAATAAAAATAGCTCTTTCGACCTTTAATTTCACAACGAAAAAAGTTTTTTTTCCTTATTTATTTCTTTAAAATAATTTTATAATAAATAGTATTTTGTCAAATATTTGAAAAATAGATGTTAATTTCAATTATAAATATTAATTTATGTATACGTCAAAGTGCAAAATTCAAAACCAGATCCACAATTTCTAAGTTTTTTTCTTAATTTTTATATTGCAATTAAACTTTGTATAATTAGATATCATGTCATGTATAATTATATATAACATTATACAATTTTCTATTAACTTTGTTATATATTTTCATACAAGGTTGTTTATAGAAGCTTATACGCCATTATATATAATTATATATAAACTATATCGCAGATCTCTTAATATATGGCTGGAGACCTAATCCCATATGATTATATATAACGTCATATCAAACATATTTATAAAACCAAAGTGCTAATATAAATGTATATGGTTATAAAAAGCCACGCATATAAACATTTATAATCATATCAAATCATATAAGATTATATGAAAACTTTTTTATTCGGGTATCAATGTTTTCGAGAAAATGCACAAAAAGTCATATTTTCCCCTTGTAATCCGTGTCACAAGCTTCAGGGCCGATGCGGCACGTCTTCCCGATATCCGATTATAATAATTTTTTGAGGGACGTAGTTTTACACCCAAATAAATATTTCCAGGGGGTAGCATGGTCAAAAACTCAAAATTTATTTTCTCCATATAAGCTTGGAACGCCCTAATATATACATATTATAGTTTATAAACAAAAACTTCGTTGTAATGGAAAAGCGACGTGTATTATAAATAAAAAAAAAGTTATATTTATACGATTTTTACTTACCTACGTTAAATATTTTATTTGTTTATAAATGTGATTATATTTAAATTCAAATGATTTTTTTATACAATTTATTTAAAGAATTCATTGACGTTAATAAATAATATCCCCTTTAAACATGAAATTATGCTCACCATTAAAAAATCACGTAATCATATTATCAATTGTAGGTTTTTATATTTATTTAATTGTTTATATTTTTCTGACGAAACTTTTCATAATCAAATCACTACATAATATTTGTTTTGTTGGTCGTTTTACTAGACCCATGCTAAGATTATCATATCGTAGGTATGAATTTGACTTGTATTCATTAGGATGACATTAATTTTCATAAATGAGTTTATTCATAAAATTTTATGATTTTATTTAATTGATGGGCCTTTTTTTAATCACAAGATTTATTTTTAGATTTATTTTATTTTGTTAAAAATTTTAGTTGTTGTTTCAAAAGGGCTGATCAATTTCATGATAGACAAATACGATTGTTTCGTGGGCATCACCCCAACTCTTCAGTTGTCCGCAGTAAGAAAATGATAACTTTAAATATACAAACCACGACGCGGAAACGCTTTTAGGCTATTTTGGGTTACCAGGGTAAATTATTGCTTATATAAAATTTCTTTTTCGTGTATTTTACTTCGGTAAACCAAAAGCGTTTCCGTACTCAAAAGAGTGTGTATTTATACTGCTTTTTGGGATTAATAAAAATAATCGGCATCGGAATAGGTCGGCTATTGTAAATTTGTCCGATGTTCGACATTGCCTTCGGTCGTACACTAGTAATTTTCACTAGAATTATTTTCTGAAGTATAGTTAAAAAAAAACTCAAAATTAGAGTTTTGCAAAATCCTGTCTTTGGCCATACTTTGGACTAGGTTGGCATAATCCAGGAATATTTATAGATCTTAGAAATAAAACTAAGTTTTTGAAAAAAATTTTACCTTTTTTACGATTTTCATAATTTATCCCATTTTAATGGTCTGGGCGAATTGCAATTACTTAAATATTTTCCACCGACCTTGTTAGAAAGGTAATTCAGTCTAAATTACCTTTATATTGATATTTACCAGAAATACAGTTTTTTAAGTAACAGTATAAAAAACGCCAAAAAAGTAATTTTTCCCCTTGTAAATCGTTTTTCAAATTTCAGGGCCGATGCGGCACGTGTTCCCGTAATACGATCACCTTAATTTTTTGCCTGATGTGTTTTTATACCCAAACGAACATTTGTAGGGGGCACCTTAAATTTCAAGTTGAAAAATAACGTTCACCCTAATATATAAATATCGCCTTTTTTCTAAACATGACAAAAATCCTACCACGAAAAACAAAAATATTTTAGCACTGTTCGTTTCAATAGAAATCAACAAACTCGCAAAATGTAGGTCAAAAAATATAATTCCTACAAAATCATATTTTTGAACGTGCAATAAAGTTCTTTTTGTTTAAAAACCAAAACGTTTGTATGGATCATAAGAATTTTAATATCAGTACTGAAATCTTTTGAACATCTGTGTACAGATGATTTTTGTAAAATATCACGTTTTAAAAATAAATTACTAAGAAATATCAAGCTGTTGTGTAGTCATGTAAAACATAAATGCGCTACAATTGTTCAGTAAGAAGTCTTATAGCCTACTAAAAACTGTGCTTAAATTGTTTTTTAAAAATCAGTAATTTAATAAAATCATTAAAACTCATGATTTTTCACCAAAAATCGTTATTCGTTATTTTTACTTGACAAATCGTAAAATTGGCGTAAAATCATCAAGTTGTCGATACTTACAAAAAAATATGTTTTCTTCCCTATTTAAGATATGATTGCAATGATTTAACCCTTATTATTCTACTAGCAATTTCAAAAACCTATATTTATTCAGATCGGCATTGTAGAAAAAAGCATAGTAGTATACAAGTTTAATTTTTTAATTTAATTTCTTTATTTATTTCAATAACCTAGCCTTTTAGGCCATAATCGGTTACAAATTTCTGCTAAAAGTTTAATTATAAGCTCAAGTAAAAAATTTAATTCATCGTCCCAGGGTTGGCACATATTTATTCAGAAATCTTAATGTCGGATTTATTAAAAAAAGAGAACAATTTCAAATTTAAATCTTGACTTTGATTGAAAATTCTCCGGTAGACGGTGTGATAGGATATACCCATACCAATTATAGTTGTAAAATGTCTTCAACTCAGCACGATTTCTTATTTTTTGTATTTTTTTTTTTTAAAGAGAAGCAACACCCAGGATAGAGAAGAATTGAAAGGTGGTGAATAATGAAAGGCTTCAAATATGGCAACATTGTAATTGCGCGAGATGTTGAGTCTTAGAACAGTTGTTGCGCGCCATCTGAGTTGGCGAACTTGTTGAAGATTATTAGTTAATAGCCCTGTTATATTATTGTATTTTACGGTACCATGAAATAACTCCCAAATGAAATAAGTCCGAAAACAAAAATGAAATAACTCCCAAAAATGTTCCATACAAATTGGGACTTATTTCATTATGAAAAAGCTCCCAATCCGTTGGGACTTATTTCATAATTGTGTGTTGGGACCCAGGTAGAAAAATACAAACGGCACAATGTTGGCCCGGTACTGGAGGCGGTAGTACATGTACTGGCAATGCGTCGGATTTTTAACGTTCACTGTACTGGCATGTTGTCGAAATGATAACACCAATAAACGCTTGGCCGTAGTAATTTCCCCATGTTGGCGCAGGCTTGGGATTTTATTTTTTTGGTATTATCCCAGTACATTTAATAACAAATTTAGTAGTTTGCTAGAACTTTATTGTCCTCTTAGTGTACATCACAGATTTTTAATGTATTCTTTCGAAACTTCACAAGAAAAGAATGGCATAAATAATTGTGTAATAGATGTAAAAATACGTAAGATTTATAAAATTGTTAATTTTAATAAATTAAAAAAAGCTCGTTAATTTTCAGAAAACAGTACTGGCCAAGCACGTTTTAAGTAGTACCGGCATTTCGTAAAAAACAGTGCTCTCCCAGTACAACTTTTGTTGTTACGTCGGCAATTTCTACCTGGGGAGTTATTGCATTATGAAAAAACTTCCAAATGATTTATGGGATTTATTTTATTTTTTTGGGATTTATTTCATTTTGAATATAATTTTATCGTTGGGAGTTATTCACTTCTGTTTGTTGTTTTAAACAGTTGATTTTTTTTTATAACTTCTCTGTTCAAATCCATTATATTTATTCATCAGTATGAAGATTAAAGGGAATATCTCTTGAAAATCAATTATATTTTTAAACAATTGTATTAATTTTTTAAATGTATAATCTGGCGATAATTTGGTTTGGCCGTGCGATTTTTAAACCAACCCAAGTTTTCGCTGTGCCACTTTTTGCAACTACTTTTTAACGTTTCTAAAATCACTGAGTTATAAATTTTTAAAAATACAGTCAGTTTAAATTTTTTACTACAAAATTTTCAAAATGAAGTTTAAATTTAAAAATGAATTTTAAAAATTAACTCCATTTCGAAAATTTTGTAGTAAAAATATTTCTGTTTAAGCACAATTATAATCGCACACACAATATGTGTAATTCTAAATTAAAAGTGCCTATTTTACAATAAATAAAGATTCTTAGAAATTCGATGTCTAAATTTAAGCATTTTGCGTAACATTACATAAAATTTTACTGACTTTATAGCAGCGAATTTACAAACATTTTTAAGGTGTATTTATTAAAAAAATATTATTCGATATTTTTGAATTGGGAATTATTTCCTTTCTGTTGGGACTTATTTAATTGGGAGTTATTTCATTTTTTTTGGGACTTATTAGTACTTTAGAAAATAACTCCCAAATATTGGGACTTATTTCATTTTCCTCTTTGAGAGTTATTTAATTTTTTGCAATTGGGAATTATTTCATTTTTGTTGGGGCTTATTTCATTGGGAGTTATTTCATTAGGACTCATTTCATTTGGGAGTTATTTCACGTTACCGTATTTTACTTCGGTGGGGTTAAGTGCTATGGTAACACCGAAGGAGGACGCTGAGATATGTATGGGGGATAGAAAAAACTCATACATATTATTTTTCATATCGAGCCATGACCGCCAAAAAAGCTTAAGCGACATGATTTTCGATTGCAGTTTTTTGATAAAAATCTACAGTTCTTAATCAATTGCATCATCTCCAAAAATGCTATAGCTCTGGGAAGTACCGTTACGAATTTAAGCAAAAAGCAAAAATATCTTAAGTGCCAACTCCTATCAACATGAAAAATCGGGAAAAATTGAAATTGGGTAATTTTTGACCCCACCTTTTTAACCCCTAAACGTGAGAGTAGACAGCTAAAAAGTAAAAAATACTTCTTATTTTTTTATTCTGTATAACATATCCAAATTTCATCAAAATCGGTCTTGTGTGAGACTAAAAACAAAAAAAATTATAAAACTCTTTCCCCTGTAAAATGTTAGTTTTGTCATTGGTGTTGCCTTGGTTGGGGATCGAACCCGCAACCTTATGTGCAACAGTCCAACGCGGTAGCCATTACACCACAATTTAGGACAATATGGGTTAATACCACTAATGTAATATATACCATAATATCTATATTAAATTTTTTCACAGTTCTTAAAACAGATGTTTTCAAACATTTCAAGATGTTTACAGAAACATCCAAATGGTATTTCAAGTGTTATGGGAAATGTTTTTAATTATTTGTTTATGCTTGATTATCTATCTAGAATTAATATTAAAATAGGGTGAGATGTTGACTTGGGGTGGAAACTGAGTTGCTATCAAAAATTAAAATAAAAAACATTTTTGAAACCTTATTTAAAGATTCCAATGAAATGTTTATATGTATGAAAAATTAATCTAGATTTTAAATTGAATTTTTATAATTTATTTATATCGCTTGATTAATAAGTACTCCCACAAAATTTCCTGTTTACCTCTTGAAAATAATAATAACAAAATATTGAAAAAATTTCAAACTGTCTCAGTTATAAACAATTACTACTTATAAAAAATAGTTATAACCAGGGCAAGTTTAATGGCACGAATAAATAGTAAAATTGGCACAAAAATGGCATGCTTATTTCAAAAATTTTAAAGTATAATAGTTGATTTAAGTGTTTTTCTGAATGTTTTTAACAAAAATAAAATAATGAAGTGCATTCGCCGTATATTAGTATGATTTAAAAAAAAATTCAGGAATTTTATTAAACATTAAAAAAATATGGTTTTTTTGTAAGTTTTTTACAAAAATTATTTACAAAAATTGAGTTTTTACTGAATTTTATAGCATTTTTTTAATGAAAAGTCTGAAAAAATAGACAAAATGGCTTTTTTTGGCAAGGAAAAATGGCATTTAATGGCAAATGCCAAAAAAACTTGCCCTGGTTATAACTAAACAGAAGATTTTTATCAATTATTTTTAAAAATAACCTTGACTATAGTTATGCAGTTTTAAAATTTGTTATCAAACACACTTTTTTTGACAAAGGATAGACTTTCATAAAATTTAAACCACGAAATAAAAATAAAAAAACATGGCTATTACCAAGGCCAAGAAAAAATATTTATTGATCACTTGTTATTGCCATGTTTTCGATTCATATTAATAACGACACAGGGAGACAAAAAATAGTTTTTGTGCCGTAACTTAAACAGGTTTTTCTTATAGATTTCGTGGACTGATTTTAATTCTGGCTTCCAAATTTTTCTATTTGCTTTTTATTGCAGAAAATTAAAAATCCAAAACCTGATTTTTGTGGGCCTTTTTGAAAGTCTGTATTGCTTAAAATGAATAATATATGGTCCAGTGAATTAAATTGAATTTGCTATGACTGTTTCTACACAGCTAAAAATAGTTTGTAAATACAATTAAACTTTTTGTAAATACAATTCTCTTAATTCTTTTAATTGAAATTGTGCCTACAATTGATTTTGTAAATACAAACAACATGTTTGTTACTTGATTGTTGAATTTATTTCAATTAAGTAACCAACAAACATATTTGTTGAAATTCAAAGCACATTTTAACAAACGATGTTGCCATATCAAAAAACAAGTTTGTTGAAATTTAAAGTAAAATTTAAAAAACGAATTTGTTGATTTTAATTTATTATTTATAGCCCTATGCTCCAACTTGGAACGACGGGAATAAATATAAATCATGGATGGTAACCGAAACGAATGCGGTTATCGTTAGGGTAACGATATTTTAGGTTATTTCGGTAATGGTATTTTAAGGGTAACGCTATTTCATTTATTTCGGTATCGGTATTTTAAGGATAACGGTATTTGAGTTATTTCGGTAACGGTACTTTAATGATAACGATATTTGGGTTATTTCGGTAACGGTATTTTAAGGTTAACGGTATTTTAGTTATATCGGTAACGGTTTTTTAACGTAACGGTAGTCAGTTATTTTGATGCATCCCGCAATTGTTTTTTACAAAAAACGAACGAGATTAAAAACAGAACCAATTTATCAACTTAATGTTCAAAAAGTACTCAATAACCACGTGAAATTACCAAAAGCAGGAAATTAAAAATAACGGTAACGGTATTTTAGGGATAGCGGTATTTAATTTGTTTCGGTAACGGCATTTTAGGGGTATTGATATTTCATTTATTTCGGTATCGGTATTTTAAGGATAACGGTATTTCAGTTATTTCGGTAACGGTATTTTAAGGATAGCGGCATTCAGGGTACTTCGGTAACGGTATTTTAAGGGTAACGGTAGTCAGTTGAAAGGGTTTTGAATCGATAACGGTATTTTAGCGGTATTGACTGCCAACCCTGATATAAATACATGTATAATTTATTTTTTAGTTAAAAAGCACGCCTTGAATAAAAAATACAAATTTGTTTTACAATCATATTTTCTATTTAATAGTAAAAACTACTAAATTAGCAGATTATTTTTGCTATATATTAGTAACATAGGAACAGCAAAAATAAAACTGTTAAATATAAAGAATTTTTGTTATATTTGAGCTAAATTTTTGTAAATGGAGAATAGCAAATGAACCTGCTAACATCAGCAAAAAATTTTGCTAAATAATTAGTAGCCTAAAAAATCACCAAAAAATTTAAAATTTTCGAAGTTTTTTTAAATGCATATAAAAATCGAGCCTTTTGAAAACAATAGTTTACAATTTTTTAGCAAATATTTCTGCTGATTTTAGCAGAATAGACTGCTATTTGCATTCAACTACATTTAGCTTGAAAATGGCAAGAATTTTGTAGATTTAACAGTTTATATTTGCTGCAATATTTAGCAAAATTTTCTGCAGAATTTACAGTAAAATTTGCTATTTACAATTAACTAGAAGTTAGCCTAAATATTACTAAAATTCTGTAAATTTAACAGTTTTAATTTTGCTGTTCTCATTTTACTAGTATTTAGTATAAAATATCTGCTAATTTTAGCAGTTTTTTCTGCAGCGTAATTTTTAACTAATTTTTTTCTCGTTTTTTAGTATCAACGTTCTTCTTAGCAACTTTAGCTTTTACTCTGCGTCCAGAAATGTTTGGAATCGCCCTCAATAACGTCTCCATCTTTTCGCCTCTGGGTCTTTTTGCTTCTTAGCAACTTTAGCTTTTACTATGCGGCTAGAAATGTTTGGAATCTCCCTCAATAACGTCTCCATCTTTTCGGCTATGGGTCTTTTTGCTTTACATGTTCCAGGCTTTCTTTCAATTGTTAGGTGCTTGTTGAACTTTTTGACCACTCTGGAAACACATTGCCTGGTCACGCGTACTTATGTTGCAATTTTTGTATGAGTCTACAATGGATTACTTTGAATAGTTTCGATAATTTTTGTGCACTTGTCTTTGATTCTCCCTTGAAATCTAAAGGTACATCTAATCGGTTTACGTTAAATTTGTCATCTCTAATATTGTTGGCACTAATTTTTATCGTAAAAGTACCATCTCTAATTGTCTAGAATTTAATAATAATAAATGTTCAATAATGTTACAAGACATCTTAAAAATTGTTGCTAATTAAAGAAATTATGTATGACAGCAATTGTCAATGGTCTAGAGATTAGATTTCATAGACTTATACAGAGCTGCATTTTCATAAAGTCTAGTGAGTTTTCTATCCCGTGTAGATGTGCCTTAATAAACCACTCGAATTCGACAAACCTTTATTTTTTGAAATCTGACATATCTCTCGAAGATATTTTGATCAAGAAAATTATTTTTATTTAATTTACGCGTGTGTATAATAGAGTTGTGACGTTCATGAACGAACTAGTTCAATTGAACGATTTACCATATTAATTAATAATATGAACTGATCATCATTGTTCGATACCACAACAATTGTTTGTATATATTTCCAATAAATTATTTTAAATTGAAATGGTTTGGTCTTCCGGAGACAAAAAAATCGATATATCACACTTTAAGATCCGACTGTAAATGCCGAAGATATAACGAAAAATTAAAAAAGGCGACCCTACGTTCGGCAAAAACAAAAATTTCGAAATTGCCTTGCAAAAATACTTTATATACGAAGCAATTTTTTCCTGTACGGTCTACTGTATCCCTGTAAACATTTTCACTGGAATTCAAGCTGAAATCAAGTTCAATTCCAGCCCTGTTTTCCAGTTTCAAGGCTTGAATTCAACTTTTATTACATTTTATTTCAATAGCATACTCCAGCAAAAGGGAAACAAAAATTCAAGTTTGAAATATTTTTGTTAAAAAAACAAGTGCTAGAGTTTGAAATATACTTTACTTCAAGCAAAATTTAAAGCACTTGAATTTTTAAAACCTATGTGCTTATTGGGTATATGGTTATTGAGTATTTTACGTGAATTAAGTTTATAATTTTGCTTTGCTTCTAATTTTGTTTTTTTTTTTTTGGTATGAAAAATGCCGATTTCTCGAAGTTTCTTTGCGCCATAACTCAAAAACGATGTAGATCTATGTACCGATTCTGAGTGGTTTGCGAAGCTGCGAAAAAGTCTTCTTCACTATGATTTATGTCCCTTCCCGGGAATTCCTGAGAATCCCGCAATTTTTTTTTCTTCCAGGATTTTTTTAATTTTATTATTCTGGCTTGTATAAAAGATTTATTTGATCTTAAAAAATATCAACTGACTTTTTTCACTGTTGACAACAGTAGCGCTATTTCAGTAATGGTATTTTTAGGGTTCCAGTACTTTATGACCACCGGCATTTCAACTATTTTAGTGACTGTATTTTAGTTATTTCGGTTACTGTAATTTAAATGTAACAATAGCTGGAAATAAAAAATTGTATCAGTTAAAATAAAGTTAATGCTAATTGTATTTTTCAGATTACGGCAATTTTTTATTTTGTTAACGACATAATAATATCGGAATTTTAATAAATTAAAAAGGATTATTTAAGTGGATTTGCCCTCTATTTTATATTTTGTATCCCAGCCAGCAAAATTTGGATACTTTTTTGAGGCTTCTTATTCTATGATTCAAAACTTACTCAAATCAAACACATTTTTTTGAAATTTTCAAATTTTTTGTCAAAAATTGCTGATATTTTGGACGAAAATATGAGCTTTCTAAAATGAATCATAAGACACAAAAATTTGAGCCAAATTATTAAATCCAAAAGATGGTTCAGAAATGTAAATAAATTTGAATATTTTGTGAACAATTCAAAAAAGGCTCAAAAAAAATTATTAATTTTTGAGCCTTTTGATTTTTTAAAATCTTTTTTTGAGTCAGTTTTGAACCAAAAAAAGGCTCTTTTGGATGAACCACTTTCATACAAAAATTTGAATTTTAAATAATATTTTTTGAGCTTTTTTTTTGATTCATTTTTGGGCTGGAATTGTAATTTTTAAAGTGAAACTGTGAAAACGAAATTATATTTCATATATGACAGCTGTAAATATATTAAAATACTTCAACTGATAAAATCTCAACTAAGAAATACTAGAAAATGGAAAAAATATTTTACAGTGATTCAGGGGTATTTCATCACCAAAAAAAATAAGTTATAAAAATATCGTTATCACTAGATGGCACTTCGTTAAGAAAATTGACAATTTTCTTTTTTTATTTAAATTTGAATAATAATAAACAACAAAGCTAAAAATAAACGGATATCTCAAATTTTATTATTTGAATATGTTATTTTCCTTATTTTTTTTTTGCAGTTTTTGAGTTTTAAAATATAGGCTCAGCTGATACTAAACTAATACAAAATAGTTGCTCAGGTAATATTAAATTTCAGTGCCCTCTACCGGTAAGTAGTGTAAGTTTTGATTTCCTATCTCTATAACTAATAGTCTCTGCAGTGATTGTTGTTTTTTAATGATTTTTTTTATTTCAAATATAAGAATTTGATTGTCGCACTTTCAATTGCTATTTCTTTAATGTAAACTAAAAATTTTAACTTTTAAATAAAAATCAATAACTTTAATTTGAATTTCTTAAAACTGCAATCAATTAAAATATGACTTCCATAATTTTTAATAGCGTTTAGGAAGTTTTGTATAATAGATTAAATTATTTTTATAAAAACCCCCAATAATTCAGGTAAATTTATAAAGAATTAATTTTCATATCAGCTGTCCCGGGAAATTAAAAAGTCCTAGAAAAGAAAAACCTTACTCTTCACTCATTTGAAAACAATGATAAGAGTTTTCATCACAGCTTCGCCAACTATTCAGAATAGATATCCTGACCCACAAAAACTAATAGCATTTTCGTACAAAGCGAAATTAAGCAGAGACACTAAAACCAGTGTTCCGCAGTGTAAATATTGATAAATAATTATAATTATGCATACAAAATTTTACTAAACAGTTTTTAATATTTTCTTTAATACTTTGTAGTTTGTTTACAAAATTGAAAACAAAAACAGCAGGTGATATTTATCGATTCTATTATTGTCTGCAGCAGTTTCTTGATAAACAAATTAAATATTGCATAAGATATTTATTGTTTATACAGTTTCATAATATAGTAACAAACAACTAGGGAAAAATATTAGAGTGAGGGCCATGTTTACAAAAATATAATTGTTCAGATTCACTCGCTAAAGGCCTACATATATTTGCAACATTTTGTCCAATATATACACTATTTTTTATTGTTTTGCCACACATCATACAATATATTGCAACATATTTGTTACAAAATTTATCCGCAATATTTTTTGCATTATATAATGACAACAAAATGAAATTTCATGTTGAAAAAATTTGACATAAAAAACATAAATTAAACTTGTTTGTTTCTACTTTATCAAAATAAATATTACATGATTTAAAGAAATACCATAAATATAAATTCATTTAAATGTCACATGTTGCTTCCTTTAACCCCCTAATGCCCAAGGCTGCCAAAAAACGGTCTTCAGATCTTAAATAGGTATTGGGTAAATAACGTTTTTTTTTATTAAACAACACCCAGAAAACAGATTCGGTGCTGACAACCCAATTTGTTGCCAAAGAATGGTTTGATTGCACCAAATGAATTTTTCGGTTGTGTCTATTATATCGATAGAAAACATAATTACCTACTTTTTTGCCTTCAAACTTTTTTGTATAAGGAACTATTTTCAAAAGTGAAAATTTCGTGAATTTAAAAAAATGGACTTTTTAAATCAGAAAACATATTTGGAAAATCTTCAAAAATATATGTATTTACGATCTCGCATACATTATCGATAATAATAAAGCTAGTTTAGGGTCTACTTGTACAATGGGTTACAATTTTTGCTCCAGGATAACGTCATAGGTTAACGTCAGTATACGTCTTACGAATACCTCTCTAACTCAAAAACGAGTAAAAAGGTTAGTCGGGCATGCCGACTATACAATACCCTACACCAGTCTGGTTAAAGCCCACTAATGTTTGGATCCCAAATTCGAATGGGTTAAAATGGGACTTGTGTCAAAATTTTCTATAATGTGAGTCAGCGAACCAAATTTCATTAAAATATCTTAATATTTGCGACCTGCAGTTTGTAACCAACCCAATTTTGGGGGGACCCTTATATGGGCACTAGGTCTAAACATGGACCAGTGTTAACCAAAATCAATAGGCTTAGTCCTTGGGCTGATATAAATCGGTGTACCAAATTTCATCAAAATATCTTAATATTTGCGACCTGCAGCGTATAAACAATATAATTTTGGGGGGACCCTTATATGGGCACTAGGTCTAAACATGGACCGGTGTTAATCAAAATCAATAGGCCTCGTCCTTGGGCTGATATAGGTCGGTGTACCAAATTTCAGTAAAATATCTTAATATTTGCGACCTGCAGCGTATAAACAATATAATTTTGGGGGGACCCTTATATGGGCACTAGGTCTAAACATGGACCGATGTTCACCAAAATCAATAGGCTTCGTCCTTGGGCTAACATAGGTCTGTATACCAAATTTCATCAAAATATCTTAATATTTGCGACCTGCAGCGTATAAACAATATAATTTTGGGGGGACCCTTATATGGGCACTAGGTCTAAACATGGACCGGTGTTAATCAAAATCAATAGGCTTCGTCCTTGGGCTGATATAGGTCGGTGTACCAAATTTCAGTAAAATATCTTAATATTTGCGACCTGCAGCGTATAAACAATATAATTTTGGGGGGAACCCTTATATGGGCACTAGGTCTAAACATGGACCGATGTTCACCAAAATCAATAGGCTTCGTCCTTGGGCTAACATAGGTCTGTATACCAAATTTCATCAAAATATCTTAATATTTGCGACCTGCAGCGTATAAACAATATAATTTTGGGGGGACCCTTATATGGGCACTAGGTCTAAACATGGACCGATGTTCACCAAAATCAATAGGCTTCGTCCTTGGGCTAACATAGGTCTGTGTACCAAATTTCATCAAAATATCTTAATATTTGCGACCTGCAGCGTATAAACAATATAATTTTGGGGGGACCCTTATATGGGCACTAGGTCTAAACATGGACCGATGTTCACCAAAATCAATAGGCTTCGTCCTTGGGCTAACATAGGTCTGTGTATCAAATTTAATATTTGCGACCTGCAGCGTATAAACAATATAATTTTGGGGGACCCTTATATGGGCACTAGGTCTAAACATGGACCGGTGTTAACCCAAATCAATAGGCTTCGTTCTTGGGCTGATATAAATCGGTGTACCAAATTTCATCAAAATATCTTAATATTTGCGACCTGCAGCGTATAAACAATATAATTTTGGTAGGACCCTTATATGGGCACTAGGTCTAAACATAGACCGATGTTCACCAAAATATTTTTTGGTGTTACAAACATCAGCACAAACTTATAATACCCTGACCACATAGTGGTGTAGGGTATAACTAGCTGACAGATTTGAAATTAGTTACAGATTATGTACTCAGAGATAGCAGTAAGTAAAATTAATTTCGTCAAAATTTATTGATTTTTAGTGCCGAATTCGACTAATTTCATAATTTTCACTAGAAATAGCAACACTAGATCAACAATTTTTGGTATGTAATTTTATTTTACTCGTAGTATTATTTATAGTAAAATCGAAATTATTTGACTATTGGATTTCTTGATTCGTCTTCAACCTCTATTAAATATGCTACATATATCGCCTAAATAAAGCGATAAATTAACATTTTAATATTTGTTCCATAGTAGTTTTCTAATGCCAAATATATAGTTTAAATATTATCGCAATCAGAAGAAAGCATTTTAGAGGGTTAAACATTAACAACAAAAATTGTATTATATTATCTGGTCTAGAAAATTCTCCCCAAAACAACGACACCAACAACTCGATATGTATGTTATGTATATAATTAGATAACCAGATTGGGGCAACTGGCATAAAACAGTACATTGTAGTGTAGTGTATGCACGAATACCAATGAATACGCATGGCAGTTCATGCAAAGTAGCACGTAGACCAAAGATAGATTATAACTTGTGAGTAGTGTAATCCCGATGACAAGAGAATGTCCTCATCCCTTTCTACCACTATAGAAAAATTATGGGAAAATTGTGTTTTTAATGTTTTGGAAAATTTTAAGAGAGTGATAAAACTCATTGAAGTACATATGCATATAATGAGAAATTATACCTGTTTGAATGTCTGTTTGTTAAGGGAGGTTTTAAATGCGTCTTTAAAGGTGGTTGTTTTATGTTATTTTCTTTTTTATTATTGTTTTATTAATTAATGCTTATACCTGCGCATAAATACGGTTTCAAATTGCGTTTTAAGTTGCTTTATGTTTTGCTTTTATTTTCAAAACAATAGTTGATTTTCAATAGATTTACAAGAAAATGAGCATGGAAAATTTTATTTCCTAAGAGGAACGTTTTTAAGGGAGAAAATTATGTGGGAAAACTCGATTTGATTTTGTATTATTATTTTTTCTTTAAACTCAAACCCTCGTTTTTGTTAAATGCCAGATAAATTGCGTTGTAGCTTTAGAAATGTGCTTTGGAATTTTATATTGACAAGATAGGAGAAAGCAAATACTTACATACATATTTGATGTTTGTATTTATTAATATGAATCATTTTTAGATTTAATTTTTTTATACATAAAATGTTCTACTAACACCGTGTTTTTGCAAGCGAGCCAATTACCCTCCCAATTAATCATTTTCGAATTTTTTTGACTGACCTGAGGGGTCTTTGTCTTCCGTTTTAAAATCACCACTTCTGAATCGCACAAACCATCTCTCGCACGTTGAAACATTTTCAGGATAAGCTTAGGTGAGCAATCGATGTGTTTCAGCTGCACTTTTTTTCATATTCAAGAAGCAAAGCAAAACTTCCCGCAAATGATGCTTTGTTGGCACAAAATCCGATATTTTCGAAGCAAAAAAAAACTTTGTTGTTTATACTATTCCGTTCAATGGCTTTGGAAATCCCGCATTTTTAAGTTATACACACAATATATGTATTTTTATACCATACACCACTACGTGGAGAGGGTATTATAAGTTTGTGCTGACGTTTGTAACACCAAAAAATATTGGTCCTAGACCCACCTTATAGTATACCGATCGGCTCAGAATTTTTTTTTTCGATTTAACGATGTCCGTCTGTCCGTCCGCCCGTCTGTCTGTCTGTCTGTCCATGCATTCTTGTGCGCATTCTACAGGTCGCAAATATTAAGATATTTTGATGAAATTTGGTACACCGACTTACGTCGGCCCAAGGACGACGCCTATTGATTTTGGTTAAAACCGGTCCCTGTTTAGACCTATTGCCCATATAAGGGTACCCCCCAAAATTTTCTTTTTTACACGATGCAGGTCGCAAATACGAAGATATTTCAATGAAATTTGGTACACAGACCTATGTCGGCCCAAGAACGGAGCCTGTTGATTTTGGTCGAAATCAGTCCATGTTTATACCTAGTGCCCATATAAGGGTACCCCCCAAAATTGTATTTTTTACACGCTGCATGTCGCAAATACGAAGATATTTCAATGAAATTTGGTTTGCTGACTCACATGGTCCCAAGGAAAAAGCCTATTGATTATAGATACGATCGGTCCATATTTGGACCTATCGCCCATATGGGCTATATTTTCGATTTTCTCTTCTTTTATGATTTTATAGAAAATTTTGACACAAGTCCGTTTTAACCCATTCAAATTTCGGATTCAAACATTAGTTAGCTTTAAGTCAGACTGGTGTAGGGTATTATATAGTCGGCATGCCCGGCTTTAACGTTTTTACTCGTTTTTTTTAGATATTTTTTACTAGACATGTATATATTTTACAAGGCTTGTATATATACCCTACGGGGAAAGGGACCGGTCCAAAGTGGCACGTAGGATAGGTCCCAAGGGGGCATGGACCGGTCCTTGATCAGCCTTTAGTTAATATTTGTACTAATTTAGTAATATGCATTCGGTTGACCGGTCACGGTATAGGTCCTTAGAGGGCAATTGACTCCTCATTCCCCGTAGGGTAGTACCACTAAATGTATATACTTTACAAGAAAATTGTAAGACTACACCTTTTGCAATTGTAATTCAGGAAATATCAATTGAAATTCAGAAAATATCAATTGAAATTCAGAATTTGCATTTGAAATTCAGAAAACATCAATTGAAATTCAGAATTTCCATTTTAAATTCAGAAAACATCAATTGAAATTCAGATTTTCCATTTGAAATTCAGAAAATATCAATTGAATTTCAGAAAATATCATTTGAAATTCAGAAAATATCAATTGAAATTCAGAAAATATGATTTGAAATTCAGAAAATATCATTTGAAATTCAGAAAATATCAATTATTATTCAGAAAACATCAATTGAAATTCAGAAAATATCAATTGAAATTCAGAAAATATCAATTGAAATTCAGAAATCGACATTTGAAATTCAGAAAATATCAATTGAAATTCAGAAACCGTCATTTGAAATTCAGAAAATATCTATTGAAAATCAGAAAATATCATTTGAAATTCAGAAAATGTCAATTGAAATTCAGAAAATATCATTTGAAATTCAGAAAATATCATTTGAAATTCAGAAAATATCAATTGAAATTCAGAAAACATCAATTGAAATTCAGAAAATATCAATTGAAATTCAGAAATCGTCATTTGAAATTCAGAAAATATCAATAGAATTTCAATTGATATTTTCTGAATTTCAATTGATGTCCTTTATTTAAATTACGTAGTAAAAAAAGAGATTACACATAATAAGTCTGTTCGGGTACTCAACATTAGGATCCCGCGGGATCCCAATTTTACCAAAAAGCGTTTTCTTACTGCACAATGGGGTAAATGAGAGCTGTCATGAGAGAGTAATTTTCTTGTTCTTCTTGCACGAAAAAGCCCAGACTTTTTTTCGTGTAAATTTGGGTAAATTGTTTTTATCAGCTGTTATATCATCAGTTTGGTTCAACTAGTTCAATTGAACTATGCACTAATTTGAACCAAAGACCTAGTTCACAACTAATACGTCTTTTAGTTCAATCGCTCATTTAATTTATTCAGAAAATATGTTTCTCATTTACAAAAATTAGTATAAAAGTTGCAAAAGTTTATCGGTTATGTTACAACTCCATAAAATTACCGACAATTTTTTGAAGACGCTTGTTTAAATGTGTTAAAGAGATAAATATGTAAATAAATCGAAGCTTTTGTTTAATATTAAAATCTTTACCAAATTTAATAAAGTACGTATTCCTTTTTGTATATAAAAATGTCTGAGAAGGAAATTTTTATTAAAATTTTTGATTTAAAAAGGGGTTTAACTAGAAAATCTATCTAGATTTTTACAACAAATTAAACAAGAACTAGAAAGAGCGCTCACGAAAACGAACTATAATGCACAAATCTATTGACGTTTGTTTTTCGGGCTTCAAATGTGGTTTTCCGCGTTCGTTTACTTTTGGGCATTTTTGTCAGTTCGTGAGAGTATTTCTTGTTAACTCTCATTTTACCGAACTTTACCCAAAAAGTTCACGAAGAACATAGGGCGTCAACGAATTCTCTACATTTATTTGTGTCTCCGGCAAGTGATTTAATTTGGTTCCAGGTTTTACGAGCTGTTTCGTATTCTTTTTTTGTACAACGTATCCATGTATTAAGTGGCTTTCCTTGTTTCCTTGTCCTTGAGGATTCCAATCAAGAGCCGCTCTAGCGATTTCAGTTTGTGGTCGTCTGAGGATATGACCGATCCATGTCGATTTCCTTTTACGAATATCTAATTCGATTGGACCTTTTGCCAAAGAGCTTTGTTTGAGATCCAATTCGGCCAGTATATTTGAAGGATTTTTCTCAAACATCGATTAATAAACGTTTGGATCTTTCTTTACGGTGCTTAAAAGACAAAAAAGTTGAAAAATATACTACCTCCTTTCCGAAATGAGGTTAACATTTCTATATTTTTGCTGGGATTATGGAGGTTTTTTAAAAAAACAATTTTTTTTTGGATAGTTGTTAGGACAATTGCAATTTGTTTTAAATTTATTTTTAATTCGATGTCAAAGTTTAAAATTGGAATTAAAATAATTCTTTGATTTTGTGTGAAAAAATTAACAGCATTCAGATAAATTAGAAAACCTATTTTTGACATTACAAACATGTATGAAATCTATAATGCTTAACAAAGATGTTAATAATTACCAAATTCGACGTATGGGTAAAGAAAGTCTTCGCCGAGATGGTTTCTATTTAATGCAGCGAAAAGACATTAGCAACAGCTCGTCAAAATATTGTTAATTAATTTTATTACAATACAATATTATTTTTTCTACCACAATAGTGGCACATGAACTGTTATTTTAACTTATTTTCTTTTTTTTTAATAAAAACACTTTGCTTAGTAAAATGTTAACCTTATTTTGGAACAAAAAAATCAGTAGAAATGTTAACCTTTTTCGGAACAGAGATAGTATCTCTTTGTATTTTAACTGTATAAACATTTAAAAATAAATATGTACGGATAACTTTTTAATAATACTGTAATAAGTTTTTAAGTGTACAAATATTAAATTGTACAAATACGTATAATTAATATAAACTTTAATAATTACTCATACGACACAGCGACACTACTCCAGCCAGCGGCATGTGCTTTTGGGAAGTTTTAAAAATACCGTTATTTTGGCTTTTTGCGAAGTTTTTTATTTAAGTTTTTGTTTTACTAAGATGCTGTGTCAGGCTGGAGCACCGTCGATATAGCAAATAAACATATTCAAATGATAAATTACAAGGTTTGACAACCTGAGTGAAATTGCAAAGTATTTTAATCCTTACACGCAGAGAAAAGAGCATCATGTTATGATTGAAGCATGTAATGATCGTAATATGATTCTAATAATCATAGTATGATCTTAACTGATGATAAAATCGTCATCAGTGATCATAATATGATAAGTCAGAATCATATTTATGATCACTAAAATTATTGTATATTACGATAATTTCGTTTTCCCAATCATATTCAACAATCATGTTTTTCTCTGCGTGTAAAGAGATAAATTGTGTTGACTTTTTTGGAATACTAAAAAACGAATAAAAATCGTTCGTACTGAGTTTTAACATTTATACAAATAGCATCCCACCAAAACCACACATTAGCAAATGTGTAATGTGCTGTCATAGGGGCCTATTAGATCGTACCGTCTTACAAGCAAAAAAAAAAGTGCGCGGTACACCTTCGTATATAAAGTATTTTTGCAAGGCAATTTCGAAAAAAAAATTTTTTTGCCGATCGTACTTGCAATTTTGTTTTCAAATTTTATTTTATAATTGATATTTTTGTTAAAAAATGTTATCGATTTATGCAAAAAATATCATATTTATTTATTATATGTCGAAAAATATTTGTTTGCACAATGTGCTATCTATCACCTTTAATAAATAAATGACGTTCCAAACTATGAAAAATTAGAAAAAACAAACGCATATACATAACTTATGGTTGAATACATTCTAATGTATATAAATAACATCTCTTCCGCTCTTAAGCCCTCTAGTCATTTAATAACGTGCTGAGATCTCAGTGCGATTTTAAAATTTATGATCGAGTACTTAAACAATGGAAATTAGGGTCGTTCGATTTCGAGGATTGGTACTCGTAGATATTGGATAGATATATATTTATATATAATTCACAGTAAGTTGTTCCGATATCACGTGAGTAGTCCATATAAAAAAATAAGTTTTCACGATAATGAGTTTCACTTCCCAAGAAAATTTTCTGTTCAAAAAAATTGGTTGTAGAATAGCTACTTTTCCTTTACAACGCCTTCTACTGACAATTCTAACACCGATGATTTTTGTTTGAAATTGTCTCAAAAGCCACCGCTTCTATAGCTTCAAAGTGGAACCAGTTGCCATAGAATTAGTTCTGGAACTAGTTGTAGTCCCACCTTCCATATAAGATCCGTGAAATTGGATCCGGCAGCAGTTCCATGGAATCGGTTGCGAGGGAACCAGTTGCAAAACTAGCATGATTGACAACCGATTGTAAAAAATGTTCCTGGGTTGAAAATTCTGTAGAGCTTGTTTTCACGCAAATTCAAAGTACAAGACTATTATTTTTCTGATGAAAATTTGACATTTTATGTTTGTTGTGATTGTGTCTTTCTTATAAAATAAAAAAAATTGTCCATTTTCATAAACTAAATAATCATTTAAGAACGACTTATGGTGATTAATACTTTGGACTACTGAAATTGGAATCAGTCGATTGGTTTGGTTTCAAAAATTTAATTATAACAAAATCAGTTCACTTTTTTCAAAAATGTACCCTCTGTAAATAGATCCCTTTGTAAACTGAAAATAAATTCCGATTTGATCAAAAATTTATTCTGAAACCTCCTTGTAATGGAAATTCCTCCAAACCTGAAATCAGTCCACCCTAATACGTGTATACATGCAATGCTGTTTACCTAGTCAGTCAACCAACTCGTGTAGTACCATCAGAATATTTAAATATAATTGATTAAACTCAAAATAATATTCGCTATTGACAATTTAGCTATTTTCTTGGCAAATCTAGCGATTGATCACGAATTTAGCGGATACGGTAATATTAACTGCAATTGTAGTTAAAATAGTGTACACTGCAATTGTTTTGCATTAACTACAATTGCAGTTATTTCGAATTGCAATTTGTAGTTAAAATAACTACAATATTACTTTATTTTCAATGCAATTGCACTATAAACTTTTTTAACTGGAATTATAATTAATTTTAACGACATAATTCTATTAGTGTATGAATTTGCTATTAGCGAGAAGTTCGACAAGTTTTAGAGGGAAGTGCCTACACACGAAGGAACACTCGTGATAAAATAAAATAAAAGAGACGGAAGTGGCGACAATTACAAATAATGAAAACTGGATTAATTTTATAAATGAATATGAAAATTTGCGAGAATTATGGGACATAAAATGTGATAGCTAAAGAGTTAAAACTAAAAAAAAACAGCATATGGAAACTTAACAATTAACAAATTAATTAAATTTGATTTTCTTCCGCGCATATTTGATGTGATTAGTTCGACAAACAAACAGAACTGATGTTTCGTTTGAGGTTTTCTTGTGTGTGGCATCGTCTGTGTTAAAAAATGTAAACAAAAATGAAACACGTGTTCCTTCGTGTGTAGGCAGCATTATAAATCGTAAAGGGTATGTATTAATCTATTTTAAGTAAAGCAAGTTCTTTAGTGGTAAAAAAATATAACTACAACTTTTGCTGAAAACAGAATTTCAGCAAAAAAATTGCTATAAAAATAGTACACTTGATAAACAAGACGGTTTATTAATTTTACTACTAACTTATTTTATTTATTTTTTTAATTGTAAAAATATTGTAAAATAAAGCGCATACAACACTTAGCACACACTTTGTGAACAACCTAAATAAGTATTAAACAAATTAAGAATCACAAAAACATACAAACCCATGTGTACAAAAACTATTAACAAAATCGCCACGGTATCTAAAAGGCGTCTAAGAATTTCTAAATATGATTATGGCACGTACATTATTAAAAAAAATAAAACTTTTAACGCAAACTATTGACTGACTGACGTTGTTTGAGATTTGTATGTGTTATTACCTGAAAAACAAAAAAATTTAATTTTATGACGATTATAAATTAAAATGCCGGTTGACACATGTATAGAGCTGATTATGCAAATGTCGTCGCTATTATAGATGAAAAATGCAGTCAATAGAAATGAAACAAAATAATATTAGACAGCAAAACAACACTATTTTATATTAGGTGTTTTCATTAGTTGTCGGCCGTCTTTAGCCGTCTTAAAAGTGGAACCAGTTGCCATAGAATTAGTTCTGGAACTAGTTGTAGTCCCACCTTCCATATAAGATCCGTGAAATTGGATCCGGCAGCAGTTCCATGGAATCGGTTGCGAGGGAACCAGTTGCAGAACTAGCATGATTGACAACCGATTGTAAAAAATGTTCCTGGGTTGAAAATTCTGTAGAGCTTGTTTTCACGCAAATTCAAAGTACAAGACTATTATTTTTCTGATGAAAATTTGACATTTTATGTTTGTTGTGATTGTGTCTTTCTTATAAAATAAAAAAAATTGTCCATTTTCATAAACTAAATAATCATTTAAGAACGACTTATGGTGATTAATACTTTGGACTACTGAAATTGGAATCAGTCGATTGGTTTGGTTTCAAAAATTTAATTATAACAAAATCAGTTCACTTTTTTCAAAAATGTACCCTCTGTAAATAGATCCCTTTGTAAACTGAAAATAAATTCCGATTTGATCAAAAATTTATTCTGAAACCTCCTTGTAATGGAAATTCCTCCAAACCTGAAATCAGTCCACCCTAATACGTGTATACATGCAATGCTGTTTACCTAGTCAGTCAACCAACTCGTGTAGTACCATCAGAATATTTAAATATAATTGATTAAACTCAAAATAATATTCGCTATTGACAATTTAGCTATTTTCTTGGCAAATCTAGCGATTGATCACGAATTTAGCGGATACGGTAATATTAACTGCAATTGTAGTTAAAATAGTGTACACTGCAATTGTTTTGCATTAACTACAATTGCAGTTATTTCGAATTGCAATTTGTAGTTAAAATAACTACAATATTACTTTATTTTCAATGCAATTGCACTATAAACTTTTTTAACTGGAATTATAATTAATTTTAACGACATAATTCTATTAGTGTATGAATTTGCTATTAGCGAGAAGTTCGACAAGTTTTAGAGGGAAGTGCCTACACACGAAGGAACACTCGTGATAAAATAAAATAAAAGAGACGGAAGTGGCGACAATTACAAATAATGAAAACTGGATTAATTTTATAAATGAATATGAAAATTTGCGAGAATTATGGGACATAAAATGTGATAGCTAAAGAGTTAAAACTAAAAAAAAACAGCATATGGAAACTTAACAATTAACAAATTAATTAAATTTGATTTTCTTCCGCGCATATTTGATGTGATTAGTTCGACAAACAAACAGAACTGATGTTTCGTTTGAGGTTTTCTTGTGTGTGGCATCGTCTGTGTTAAAAAATGTAAACAAAAATGAAACACGTGTTCCTTCGTGTGTAGGCAGCATTATAAATCGTAAAGGGTATGTATTAATCTATTTTAAGTAAAGCAAGTTCTTTAGTGGTAAAAAAATATAACTACAACTTTTGCTGAAAACAGAATTTCAGCAAAAAAATTGCTATAAAAATAGTACACTTGATAAACAAGACGGTTTATTAATTTTACTACTAACTTATTTTATTTATTTTTTTAATTGTAAAAATATTGTAAAATAAAGCGCATACAACACTTAGCACACACTTTGTGAACAACCTAAATAAGTATTAAACAAATTAAGAATCACAAAAACATACAAACCCATGTGTACAAAAACTATTAACAAAATCGCCACGGTATCTAAAAGGCGTCTAAGAATTTCTAAATATGATTATGGCACGTACATTATTAAAAAAAATAAAACTTTTAACGCAAACTATTGACTGACTGACGTTGTTTGAGATTTGTATGTGTTATTACCTGAAAAACAAAAAAATTTAATTTTATGACGATTATAAATTAAAATGCCGGTTGACACATGTATAGAGCTGATTATGCAAATGTCGTCGCTATTATAGATGAAAAATGCAGTCAATAGAAATGAAACAAAATAATATTAGACAGCAAAACAACACTATTTTATATTAGGTGTTTTCATTAGTTGTCGGCCGTCTTGTTATAATTGAGAATTTCCAACCCTGTATATTTACTAATTTGCAATTTAATAATTTTATATCTGTCGAATTGACATTTCTATCTTTGTTCAAATATTGCAAATAAATTTTCGTCATTGACTTTTAGGAAATAATAATTTCAATAGCACGCTTCCATTGCGCTATAAGGAAACCATGTGATTTTTGGAAAAATAATTATAAAGCGATAAAAGAGAAGCATCCAACGTTAAAGATGTTACCCAACCAACATCGAATTAAAAAGTTGAGTGACAGTGGCAACTATGAAGAATGGAAATTCGCCGTGGAGGGGTACTTCAAGATGTGAAATCTATAGAAATCCACAATGGGTACTGAAGAAAGTGAAGATAAGCTAAACGAAGCAAAATTCGAATTAACGGATAAATCTAACTTTCTACATACCAGATCATATCAAACTGCCAAGGACATCTGGGAAAAGCTTACGCATGTTCAATGATACAGGTCTCGTACGATACTTACCAGCCTATTTACTGTCTTAATTACTTTTGTTTGTGATGTCTCAAAAGTAATGGGTACTCATTATTTTGTGCCTCCTTGTAAATAAGAGAGTAATGAGTACTAATTATTTTGTGTTTTTTGTAAGTGAGAAGATGTGAAAATACAAACGAGATATTGTCGGCCCGGTATTGGAGACGGTAGTACATGTACTGGCAATGCGTCAGATTTCCAACTTTCACTGTACTGGCATGTTGCCGAAATGATAACACCAATAAACACTTGGCCGTAGTTATTTCCCAACGTTGGCGCAGGCTTGGACATTTTATATTTTTTGATGTTTCCTAAGTAATGTACAAAAGAATCACAACAAATACCTAAATTATAATTTCTCTACAAAGGTTTTTTCAATCTACTAATATTTAGTAAAAAGTTATTGATTTTATCAAGGATTTTTTTCATTTGCAATTGACTAGGTGTTAGCAAAACTTGTGCTGAGATTACAATTTTTTGTCGCTGATATTAAACAAACCCCTTTTGCTGAAATCGAAAACTTTTTTGCGAGCACGCTCCTGACTAAAAATTTGCTGACACAGCAATATTTTTTGCTGACTTTTTTTTAGCGGAGATTTCCAAATATATTTCCAACGAAATCTAAAGTGAAATCCATAAACAACTGTAATTTCCTAGATTATAATGAATTTAAATCAGATTTTCGACAAACTTTAGATGGAAGAGCCGAAACTAAATCAATCTCCCTAATATTTCTACTATTGTTGACTCTTTGGGTTGATTAAACAAAATAACATTTTTTTTATAAAATGTTTTTATTCAATGTTTTGTTTTACGTCTTACAATTATAATGAAAACAAACAGACGCGCGCTTCTTTCTCTTAATGAATACATATCTAAAATTATCGTTTGGTCTATTGCAATAAATTAAGAAACCCTGCAAAAAAATAACATCAACTTTTTAAACATGACTTTTTTTCTACATTCAAATTAAAAAAATGCAAAATTAAAACAATACAACTACAACAATATATAGACATTTAACCCACAAGCATAGTTATCTACTGAAAAGTTGTCAGATTTACAACGGTGTCGGATCTTTCCTATGACACGCACATATTAAATTCATTAATGGAAATTCCAAAAACGGAATACAACTAAAAGAATTAATTCAATATAAGCGTGGCATATGAAAGATCAAATACCGTTGTAATTTTAACAACTTTTCAGCAAAAAACTATGCGTATGCGTTAAATGCCTATGTGTTGTAATCATTACATTGTTTTATTTTTGCATATTCTTCTGCTGGATCTCAATAAAATGGGCATGCATTTTAAAGTACTCTGTCTTCTTGTTTTGCTGGGAATTTTTATATTTTTCACGTTTGCATGAACTTAAAAACAAGTTTTTCTCTTTATAAATAATACAAAACGTCACATTGTTTATCCAGGAAACATAAAAAAATGTGGGCTTTCGAATTCAAGGTCTGTTGGCAAAAACAAATGAAACCAAAATATATGGGTTAAAAGATCAATTCAAGAATTTTATTACAGATAATTAAAAAATTTAAATACACCGATTAGTAAAATATAAAAAGGAATTCCCACGTTTTTAGTAAAATAAAAAAATTTATTAGAATTTTGGGGATTATATTTGAAAATTGAATTAGTAAGTATTACACTATACAACAGCCCAAAAAATTGCTGTTGCAATTATTTAATACACTTTGGTGTACAATAGAGGTCAGTATGAATGTTTTGCAAGACATTCACAAAACATTTTCTTATACAACACCAAAATATTTTTTTTTGTTTTCTGTTTTATTTATTTTTTTTTTTGTAATGATCTGAATTTTAACATCTTGTAAATAACTACAAATAAGTAAAATGGTCAATTTTTGTTATATTTAGTATTAAAAATCGTCAAATCTCTCATCAGCGCATGCAAGAGAATGTCTTGTAAGACATTCATTCAGCCCTCTAGTGTACAGTATCCAAATTCGCAAGAAAAAATTTTCAATGGACGCTTCTCGACGAATCGCGGCTTATATACATATACATATATTTTTTTAGCTTTTTACTTCATTTTTTAGATATGTATGTACTTAAAAATCATAATCATTTGAAATTTTTGACTTATAACGCGGTACAACAAAATAAAAAAAATTTAATGCATCGGGATTGTCACACATCATTCCCGATAGACTTTGGGACGCATATCACAAAAATGACCTTAGAATTTTAAAATTAGCTACCCAATAAGCACATAGGATTTAAAAATGCAAGTGCTTTAAAAGTAAAGTATATTTGAAATGCTATTGAAATAAAATATAAGGCGTGTTCGTTTACTTACCACAAGTTACTACTTTTACTACAGCTGGAAAAATTCAATACAAAAACTAAACATAACTTGAAAGTTGTATTCAAGACTTGAAACTGGAAAACAGGGCTGGAATTGAACTTTATTTCAACTTGAATTCCAGTGAAATTGTTTATAAGGTATAGTTTAAAAAATATTTGCAAAAACTTTTTTGTGGTAAAGTGAAGTATTGTAATACACTTTTTGCAAAAAAATACAAAATTGAAATAAAGAATGCAATTTCTTGCAACATTATAATATTATTAAATATTCCCTTCAATTTGATATATTGCAAGCGATAATATTCTCTATTTAAAGTTGTTTATTTAGCGATTCGTAAGTTCAGAAAAGTGGGTTGCTAGCCCTCCTTTCTTAAGGCACATCTACACGGGATATAAAACTCGCTAGACTTTATGAAAATGCAGCTCTGTATAAGTCTACGAAATGTTATCTCTAGGCCATTGACAATTGCTGTCATACATAATTTCTTTAATTAGTAACAATTTTTAAGTTGTCTTAAAACATTATAGAACATTTCAGTTTATTAAATGCAACTTTTGGTATTTGGAGAAAAAATTATACTTTAAAATACAACAATTTTAATAAAAACAAATACAAAGTTTTGTATTTCAAAGAATAATTTTTTCTCCATATACCAAAAAGTGTATTTAATCTACTGTAATGTTCAATAATATGTGCGTTCCCGTACGTTACCGCGGGTACCCGCGGGAACCCGAAACAGCCCAAACAAGAACAATTTACACGCAATTTTGAGTACGGGAACGCCTTTGGGCTAGTTTGTGTAACTTCGGTAAAGTACGGGAACAGTCATAATGTTACATATTTTATTGTTACTAATTAAAAAAATTATGCATGGCAGCAATTGTCAATGGTCTAGAGATGACATTTCGTAGACTTATACAGAGCTGCATTTTCATAAAATCTTGCGAGTTTTCATTCCCGTTAAGATATGCCTTTAGATTGGTGATAGGGCTGCTATCCTTGTGACCAATCCCACGTTGCAGTCATGCTTCAGCAAACGTTCATTCATCATTTATCTACTTTCCTGCGACGCCAAGATGTACGTGGCCATTAATGTAACATGACTGTGCGCCTTCTCACTCAAGCTAGCTTTCAGCGGGTGCTGTAAAGCAATTGCCCGGGAAATACTTGGTCGTTAAAGGAATATCCAATACTTTAATTCATACCTTTGTATTTCAGATTGAATTTTCTAAAAATGTTAATGCAAAAGTTTTCATTCTAGTGATAAGATGAATGTAGTGGAATATGAACTAACGTCACATGTTAAGATTTTGCAAATCCCATTAAGAGACTTCAGTAGATTTACAAAATAGGAAAAAAGTGGTTTTCACTTTAATTGCAAAGATATCCTAGATTCATCACGTAATCAAAATAAATATTGTTCTAAAAGCCTAAAGACTTTGCAAATCCCATTAAGAGACTTCAGTAGATTTACAAAATAGGAAAAAAAGTCGTTTTCACTTTAATTGCAAAGATATCCTAGATTCATCACGTAATCAAAATATGGTTCTAAAAGCCTAAAGTCTTTTAGGAAGCGTCACTAAAACTAAAAATCAAGCCAAACTTTACCGTTCAAGGTAAAGTTTGGCTTGATAACTGTTATTCGTACTCTGTTTCATCCAGACAAATTGTAGAAAAGTGGTTTGCTTTAAACGTGGTGGTACAAACACCGATGACGCCGAACACTCTGGTCGCCCAAAAAAGGTGGTGGTACCGGAAAACATCAAAAAAGTTCACAAAATCGTTTTGGCAAACCGTAAAGTGAAGTTGCAGGAGATAGCTGATATCTTAAAGATATCGAACGAAAGTGTCGGCTTTATTTTGCATGAAAATTTGTCCATGAGAAAGATGTTTTCGAAATGGTTGCCGCGTTTGCTCTCAGGATCTGCCACTTCACTCCAGAGTCGAATCGGCATTCAGCTGAATAGACAGCAACTGGCGAACCTCGCCCGAAGAAGCTAAAGACGCAACAGTCAGCTGGTAAAGTTATCGCATCAGTATTTTGGGATGCGGCTGGAATTTGGACATTGATTTCCTTTAAAAAGGCCAGACAATCAATAGCGATCGCTATATGGCTCAACTGATGCGCTTGAAGGAGTCGCAAAAAAATGGCCCCATATGAAGAAGAAAAAAGTGCTCTTTCACCAAGACAATACGCCGTGTCATAAGTCGTTGGCTACCATGGCCAAATTGCACGAATTACACTTTCAGTTGCTTCCGCACCCACCGTATTCGCCAGATTTAGCTCCTAGCGATTTTTATCTGTCTTCAGACTTAAAAAAAAATGCTCGCTGGAAATAAATTTGGTTCGAATGAAGAGGCGATCGCCAAAACAGGGCCTATTTTGATGCCAAAGATAATTTATTCTATAAAGGCACATATACACGGGATAGAAATCTCGTAGAGTTTACGCCTAATTTGTCATCTCTAATATAGTTGGCACTAGTTTTTATCGTAAAAGTATCATCTCTAGTTGTCAAGTATTTGTTTTTAATAAAATTGTTGTATTTTAAAGAATAATTTTTTCTCCAAATACCAAAACGTGCATTTAATAAACTGAAATGTTCAATAATGTTACAAGAATTTGTTACTAATTAAAGAAATTATGTATGACAGCAATTGTCAATGCCCTAGAGATTACATTTCGTAGACCTGTACAGAGCTGCATTTTCAAAAAGTCTAGCGAGTTTTCTATCCCGTGTAGATGTGCCTTAAAAAAGGTATCGAAATGTTAGAAAGACGTTGGAGTGATTGTATCGCTCTTGAAGGAGACTATGTTGATGAATAAAGTCGAATTTTGCAAAATAAAAAAATGGTTGTTTTATTGATTATCCTACGGAATTTTCAACTAATGTGTTATGTAAGTATAATCCTGAATTTGTTTGCACATAATTTATCCTAACCTCGAGATTTGTGCACGGATTCTTCTGAAAAAAATACCTACTTTTCTTTGTAAAGATGCAGGTTCCAAATAAAGTGAAAAAAGTGAAACCTCGGAAAAATTTTTAATAAGAAACCATTTTGCGAAATGGGCAGTATTTCGAAAAGAAGCAACTATATCATATAACAAGCTTATAGGACATCTTTAGACAAAAGTCCATCTCGAGAAAACTTAGTGGACATCTTTAAACAGAAGTCCATTAAAATTTCGGACCCTATCTTATGAGGGTATGCTACAGTAAAAAGTTTTAGTCGTTCATTCAAATTGTATTCATATTTAAAATTAAGAAACATCGTCAACAAATATTTTATTGAAATTTCATGACAATAATTTTGATTCCATGATCTTGTTTATTGAAATTAAAGTAGATTTTTTAATCATCTAACCGGGAGTTTTTATAAACTTGTTTTATTTTTGCATCAGATTATCTGTTTGCCTATTATTATTATTAATATTATTATTATTTAAATTTATTTGTTATTGTTTTAGCAAAATTCAATCACCTTTTTCTCTTGCTATATTGCATCAGCCATTATCTCTATTCTATTTGGATGAGTAACAAAATCACTCGTGGTACTCTTTGGTATCAATACCAGCACAACAGCATCACAATGACAAATCAAAATAAAAAAAATATTTAAAATTTTAAGTGTGACATTTACGTAGTATTTCGAATGGTTTGCCTTTTGACTGTCATCTGCGTATGTAGATTAATTATTAAAATGTGTTTGGTTTTTGTTGTTTCATATGAATTTTAATTAATTGTCTTTATCAGGGATTATCAATGAGAATTTCAATTGGGTACCAAACATTATTAAAAATAGTACTTTTCCGACCTCAAAAAAAGTAATTGCTTTTTTATGCATTTCCCAAATTTTTTCATTTAATGGAGAAATAAAAAATATTACACACATATGATGCGGTAAGTAATAAATTTATTCTGACATTGATAAGAAATTAATTAAACTGAAGCACATTGATGACATTAATAAAGGAGCAAAGCATATACATAGTTTTTCCCTGTAGTATGAGAAATGCCACTTTTGTGGAATAAGTTCCTTTTACACCCAAATTTCCTTAAATATCTCCGATATTTAATATATTAAAGCACATTGCAAAACAGCACTCACAAGAATTTTAATCAGAAAAAAAAAAAGAATAAATAAATAAATAAAAGGAAAATTTGTGAATAGTACCAAATATGTCAAACGAGTATCATAGTACTTTTCAGGTTATAATAGTTCCACAAAAAGTACTATAGTATCTACTTTATCATTCTCGAACTTTATGAGTCGAATAAATGTGTGGGTACAAAATTATTTTTTTCTCACACATTAGATATTTTTTGGATACACCCCATTACAAGAAATACATGCTTGAAAAACTTAATAAGATTATTTCGAAAATACGACTTATGTACTACAGGGTGCGGCTAAAGTAACTATGTATATGATTTGTTTTTTAAATAAATATTGAATGGAATGAAAAAAAAATAAAATGAATAGAAAAACAATCTTAGTTCTTTGCGCAATTGTATAGCTTTCCATTTTTATATTCTCCCTAGTTTAATTCCTGAAATAGAAAAAAAATATAAAATATTCACAAGCAAAGAAGTTACAATTTTTTTACATCATATAGTTACTTTAGCCGCACCCTGTATATCATCAGAATCTTAAAAACTGATTATACTCATAATTTGTTATTGTTAATGGATATTACGACATTTTGGAGTTAAATTTTAAATTTTGGAACTCGATAAGTGATTAAGCCCCGTTTAGATCATCACAGGTCCTGTGCTTACATTTTAACACAAAAAATTCATATTAATTTAATTTGAAAAATTTTTTATATAAAAAACTGAATGGACAATTAACGAAGCAAATATTGGAAAATTATGATCAATTATTAAAAAGAACAGTGGTAGTGATTGTTTCAACTGTTTTTCTTATGATTGAAATGAAATATTTACACTCAAAAAACTTTAGCAGTTACTATATGACTGTTGGTTATGTAGTGATCAGTAGTTGTTGTTTTTAACTGGAATTAAAGTAGTTTATATATGAACAAATACAAAACAACTATTATGACAGTTATTTAAAAAAAAACGACTAAAGTACTATATTTTGTTAAAGTTGTTTAAAGCAGTTATTTTAAATGTTAATAATAAATAACTACCGAACCAGTATTTTTGCAGTAAATAGCTTTTTTAGTTATTTAAAAAATTAAAAATTTCGTCGAGTTGCAACATACAGGGTGCGGCTAAAGTAACTGTATGATTTATTTTTTAAATAAATATTGAATGGAATGAAAAAAACAAAAGGAATAGAAAAACAATATATTCCCTTATTCTAAACTTTATAACATTAACAAAATTGTGACAAAACTGAGGTGAATGGAAATTGTTATGGTTTTGGTATTCTAAGAAAAATTGTCACAGCAAAACCATGACAAAATTGTCATGTAATAAAAAGCACATAACAAACAAACATTTTCATTTGTCAACAAATCAAAATATAAAAATTTGTTTTCTTTTGAAGAATTTTGTAATGTTTCTTCACAGAAATAAAACATGCAATACCTATTCCTTTTTTTAATATGGTCTTTTAAGACATAAGATGCGTCGAACCTTTTGCTGATTCTTAAATTCCTACAAAATCCTCCAAAAGATTACGTATTAACACGGAATTTTTGTGGCTAAGTTGTTAGCAATAAGCTCAGGGTGCTTGATGCTAAAGTTTAAAGAAAACTCCAAGTGCTTAGAACTAGTTCTCTCGTGTTCTGCGCTACCTGGACATTTTTTTTAAGTTTCCATTTCATTTAAGATTTCATAAAATTATCAAAAAATTATAATTTTTCACAAATTACGATTTTTTGATAATTTCATTTCAGAAAAAGCTTTCACCATTGTATGGTGAAATTTTTAAAACTTTTTCTTGTCATAAAAAAACTAGAATACCACCCGAGTAAAAATAGTTATATATTGTCATATATCATGTGATTGCCTACATCTGACAATGAATGGAGTCAAATTAAGACACATTTCATTATATACAACTACATCTGATATTATTTTTTCAACGAATTTTTTGTAAGGTAATTGATATTATTACATATCCCCAAATCTGACTCCATATATAATTACATAAGCCTTATAAAACTAATCAAATTATATGTAGTGATCGATATGATTATATATGATCGTACTAAAAATATAATTTAATTTAATATAACATCAAAATTAGTTATCTGCAAATTCAGAGTTAATTACTCCCTAGCCAAATAATTTTGACGTGATGTTTTTGCATGTAAAATCATATTAAAAAATGATGCGTACGATTTAGAAAACAAAAGTATTCAAATAAATTTTTATTTTATGTTTTAAAATTTGGGTCTTCAAAATTGTTAAAACCGTAGACATTTCAATGTCAATTTAATAGCTGGTATGCATAAAAAGT
Source organism: Leucophora obtusa (assembly GCA_949987735.1). NCBI lineage: Eukaryota > Metazoa > Arthropoda > Insecta > Diptera > Anthomyiidae > Leucophora > Leucophora obtusa. The sequence goes on along the minus strand of OX465298.1, from coordinate 139,485,278 downwards.
ATGCCTACTACCAGACAAAATTTTATAAAATCAGATATTTTTATATCAAATTAGATATAAATTGATGTCCTGAATATGGACAAATCTCGGATCAAACTGTATCAAATTATATTTAATTTGATAAAATTAGACACATGTAGATGACCCATTTTTCGGATCAAGTTGTATGTCGTTGTATATGGGGATTTATCAAAAAAGATATACTTATGTATGACACCATATTAGGATTTTTACCCGGGCATAACAAATTTTTTAAAAATTCCTATAACAAGAAACATGACATTGTCACATTTTCCTAGAATAAGGGTATTAGTTCTTTGCGCAATTGTATAGCGTATTAGCAATTGTATGAAATATTCACAACCCAGTGTAGAAACGGTAATGACATATCATTATTTTTTGGACTACCAGTAATGATACCCAATTACCTTCTGCATTATTTTAAAACATATAATAATGAGTTACTGATAATGACTTATTTTTATCATTATTTCAAATAGAAAATAATTTCCTAGATTTTTTTGAAAATTTTTTGAAATCTATGTTAGACTCAATATTTTTTAAACACTGGTAAGGATTTAAGTAACCACATAGTTTTTGATTTTTCGTATGTTGGCGAGTAAGCTTACTTGTGTGCAGCAGGTCATTTATGTTTTATCTATTAAATATTACATGTCGATATAGCTCAGATGGTAGAGCTATTGACTGGCAATCTGTAGACCCAGGTTCGATACCCGCACCAGAAAATTTTATTTAAAAAAAATGCAATAAAAAAAATTTATATAAATTATATAAATTATTTTTTTGAAAATCTATTTTTAGACTCATTATTTTTGTCAGTACTGGTAAGCACATAGGTAACGAAATATTTTTTGATTTTTTGTATGCTGGTGTGTAACCATAACTCATTATTTTTCGCGACATCGCCATATAAAGGTAATAAGAAATGTAATAACAAAAGTAACTTGTTACCATTACCAAGTATGTACTTACATAACCACATATCTGGTAATGATTTTCTACACTGGGAAGCAAAGAAGTTACAATTTTTTTACATCATATAGTTACTTTAGCTGCACCCTTGACATATATTTATACTTAACCCTCAATTCATAAACGCATTATAAAGTTATAGAAGGTTTATGGAACAAATTTTGTATGAAAAATTTGTTTTGTAAACCGCCACTGACTTTATAATGCGTTTGTGAATTAACACTTTAGTTTGCAAATCAAAACCAGAAAATTTTATCGTATCTGCAATGCAAAAAGTCCACCATTAGTCTTGAAACAGAGTTGTCTTTGCCATTTCTATGTATTAGTGACATCCCACGGTGGGATGTCAAAAACATTACATACAGCAAATAAATGGGATTCAGCCATTGAGTTGATACTGTGCTAGCCATATTCTAAAATACCAGAAAATCAACTATGCTTACAGGCTAGTGTGGACTGTGAAAAAACATAATAACTGGAGAACTGTACAAGATTTTGACTTCAAATTTTAAATAGGATGAAGTAATTACACTAATTTGTTGTTTCTTTTTTTTTATTAAAAAAAATCACAGTAAAAATTTGTCAGTTATTTTTACAACATTGTTAGTTTTTGCTACAAAATTTTTAGTTATTTTAAAGGTAAAATACCTTTGTAGCCTTTACAACTGTCATTTTCAGTAGATTCTACTGACAAATTTTTTGAGTGTAGTTATAAATGAAATTTTGTGGTTAAGTATTTTGTTAGATTTATAATAGTGGTATTCATATAATCTCGTATTCTACTCGTAAACGGTGTAAACCTGTCAAACTCCATACATAAAAAATATGGTTTGTATTTATACAAGGTTTATAAGGAATTTACGAGTTCATATGAAAACCCCTAATGATTGTAATATTACGTCTTAAAAAAATAAGCTAAAAGAAAGTTGCATATAAATTATAAGAATTAACAAGTTTAAAATACAAAAAAAATTGTTTACAAATAAACAGAAAAAACAAATCATTAAAATGCAATATAAAAGATTTGTTTATATGCAATAATTTTTGTACCCTACACCACTCTGTTGAGTTATACTGAGTTTGTGCTGTTGTTTGTAGCTATCAAAAATAATGGGCGTAAACCCATTATTTAGCGATCTCTATTTGTTTGTCTATATTCCATGTATCCCTGAAATCGAACAATAGGAAAATATTCTAAAGAGAATTGAGCGAAATTTGATACATAAGTTTGTCTTGCTCCAAGGACGAACCCTATTGAAAATGGGTAAAAGCAGTATATATTTTGATCACCTTAAATGGCCTTACTAAATCAAAGCAAGTTTAAGCGTTCTCCGTTACGGGACCTATATAATTTTATTTATGAATCAGATAGTGTTCATTATGATCGAAAAAACCGGCTCAGTTGCTGCCAGTTCTATTTACAGGCCAAAAAGGTAAAAAATACGAAAAGCAGAACTCAATACCTGAATAATGGACCGTGTGAAAAACCAAAAGTCTGATGTGTAAAGTTTCAAAATCGAAAAAAAAATCAAACACTGTCCCGCCGATATGTATATAACCTACCAACTCGGAAAAAAGAATATCTCACCGATCCGTTCCAATATTAGAGAAATCGGGAGTTAAACCTTGTATGGAATACTACCCTACGTGGTATAGAGTATAATGAGTGCGCTTTTGTTATTGCCAGAAATGATTGATCTTTAACCACTTTACACCTATTAAATATTTCACTATGTTTATTGCACCGTTATTTGGAATTCCTGCAATTTTTAACTTGTTTTTTTTTGTAGTAGGCTAAAAAAAGGGGTTTTTTGAATTTTTGAAAAAAATTTCGTAGGTAAGCTTTAAAGCACCGTAAGTTGTTTGAGTTTCACGTGAAAAAAATAATTTTTCACAATAATGAGTTCCTCGTGAAAAATATGTAGACTTTGTTTTCACGCAAATTTTATATACAAGACTATTATTTTTCTTGTAAAAAATATGACAATTTGTGTTTATTGTCAGTGTGTTCGTTTACTCGAATTTCTTACTACTTTTACTAAATTGGAAAGTTTTGTTTACTTTTTGTACTGAATTTTTCCAGTTGTAGTAAAAGTAGTAACTTGTAGTAAGTAAACGAACAAGCTTTGTGATTGTGTCTTTCTAGTAAAATAAAAAAAATATTAATTTTTAAATTTAAATTAACTTTTGAATCCTTTTAAGTTCAAGTGAAATTCTTCCACGTGAAAAATAACTTACGGTGCTTAAAACATGAAATTGCTAAAGCCTTCATTACAAATTTTTACAAAAATTTACAATAAGAGTTGATTAACCGGCATACGCTTTTCGCAACGCAATTTTTACCATTTGTTCGGTACGAAGAATAAAAAAAGTTGTGCAAAATTTTGGTTCGTTGCATACTTTAGGCGAAATGGACAAAAATAGGTTTGGAGTGAATCCCGAAAACTAGTGCATAAAGATTAGTCGTTTTAAGCATAAATTATTCCTCTTACCAACATGCAACTACATTCTAAAAATTAAAGTTTTTGTGTCGTTACACTCAAAGAAGTTTTATATTTACAACATGATAGTTAATTGTGTAGTAAACAGTATTTTGTCATTACTGTAATTACAATTGTTTTCATATGGAAAAATACAAAAAACTATAAAACAGTTATTTAAAAAAACAACGAACGAAAAGTACTGTATTTCTTAACAGTTGTTTAAAGCAGCTATTTTTCATAGTACACTCAAAAAAGTTTGTCGGTAGAATCTACTAAAAATTATTGTTAAAACAAAGGTATATGCAGTTAAAAAGTCGATAAAGATAAGCAAAAAATACTGCTTGCTTGGAAGCAGGTTCGTCAGGGAAAGAAAATAGTGTAGCGCTTACATTAAGGCATGATTTTTGTTTGAGATAGCTCGCATGAAAGCACTTATTTCGATATCCGATATGCGCTTCTATCATAGCTCCAAATAATGGCATGAAATCACAGCTTTTAGCTGGTAGCTTCGGTTATTGTCATTCTTTCGTGCTTTGTTAGAGCGATAAAGTGTGGTAAACAAAACTCTATTGCCTTTTTTAACACACTACTGCAAGCTATAAATCCTCAGAAGCAGTAAACGAAGCAGAAAAGAAGCATTAATCATTTTTACCGCTTCCGAATTTCTGCTGGAAAATAACTTAAATGTTGTTATTTTGAAAAATAACTAATAAATGCATTAAAAACAATAAACAATGTCGTAAAATTAACTGACAAAATTTTTATTACAAAAATTTTGAAACAACTGACAAAATAGGTAAAAACTACTGATTTTACAGTTATTTCTCTTGATATTAAAAAAATTGTTTTAATTAAATATGTTACATTACTTCAGTCTATTTAAAATTTGAAGTAAAAATTCCAAGCGGTTCTCCAGTTATTATGCTTTTATACATTGGAGATACAATACCAGTTTCCGATTTTTGTTTGCAAACTAGGAATATATCAATAATAACAAATATAAACTAAACAAGAATTTTTAAAATTCAAAGAAATTCAAAAAAACGTTTTATTTTTTAAATAACTAACAAAAACAACTACTGTCAAAATACTATTTACGTAATAATATAAAATACCGCATATAAATACCGATAACTGCATAGTTTCGGTTACCAGCCATGCATTTTCGCTTGAGTAAAATGTTATCAATTAGTGTGAGTGACAAAGTTGAAACAGAAAAAAAGGTCAACAAAAAAATTTTTTTTAATAAAAATGCAATAAAATGATCTAAATAAATAAGTTGTTTTTCACATGGAAAATTTTCACTCAAACTTTAAAAGCTTTAAATAGTTATTTAAATTCTGAAAATGAAATTTTTTTATGTCATTAGAAAGCAACAATCACATTTAACACAAAATGTCCCCTTTTCACAAGAAAAATAATAGTCTTGTATATTAAATTTGCGTGAAAACAAATTCTACACAATTTTCACGTGAAACTCATTGTCAAATTGTCACAAACAAATTGGAGTATATTTCATTTACTTCGTCCAAAACTTTATAAAAATAAAGTTGAAATCGAATTCGGTTGCCACAACTGAATTCCGTTTTTCAATATAACGCAAAGGAAAAACATGACACATCATATTTCTGTTTTCCCTGCTTATTACATTTTGCTTTCGGTAAAAGAAAAATGTGGACAGAGTCAGAAAGTTATTCCTTAAGCACCGCACCGTAAGTTGTTTTTCACGTGGAAAAATTTCACTCAAACTTTAAATGCCTCAAATTGCCATTTAATTTAAACAAATGAACAATTTTTTAATTTTATAACAAAGACACAATCAAAATAAACACAAAATGTCACTTTTTCCCAAGAAAAATAATAGTCTTGTACATTAACCCCTCAATTCATAAATGCTTTGTAAAGTTATAGCAGGCAGAGACAATTAATTATAGAGATAGGAAATCAAAACTTACACTACTCACCGGTAGGGGGCGCGTTTAGTTTTTTACATTATGCTGTTTAAAAACTGTACTGAGATTAGCTTTGAAAAAGGTTTTCAGTTCACAGGAACTTTTATATAAAAACAGCCCTCAGAATATTTAAGTTTTCTTAGAATGAGGATCTTAATTTCAAAAATGTCGTGTTGCACTGTGTATTAATTTAAAATTACACATACATAAATGCAATTTCAAATGAACTACATACACAAGTCAAAATTACACTCAATTGGTGTAATTACACATAAATTGGGAAAATTGTTCTAATGTAGGGTATAGAAACAAAAACAAAAAAGGGTGGCCTTGTAGCGCCACACAAACAATAACAACGGGTGCAATGAAATGTTAATGTGCCAGTGGTGCCAGTATTGAAAAAAGCCGGCAAAAAAAATTAAAACAAATAGTAAGATAAACAACCTTTAAATGAGAAAAAGAGAAAAATGTTCATTTTGTTTACAAAAATAAATAAATCACAATAAACACAAACTTTAAACCTCACGAGATTTTTAATCGAAAAACATGTTTTTAATCTAGAATTCCACATTTTAAACCTAGAATTCCATAATAACATTTTAAAAAAACGTTTTAAGAATTTCTACAATGCGCAATAAAACAGCAGTATTTTTTTTAATTGTAGAGAAATAAAAAACAATTTAAAAAAAATTTTTTTCTAACAAACAACTCTTTTTCAAAAATATAGAACAAAAAAAACAAGTATAAAATAAAAACAATACGAGGGTAAAAAAAAGTATCTCAGAGATTTAGAAAGTATTAAAACCAAATAAAATGTATCTGAGAGTATGGTTAGTGTATTGTTCTACCACTAAAGAGCATTAGAAAATTTGTACATTCATATGTATATTCTAGCACGTTGGCGTTTCATATAAATAGCAGCCATAAAACCACATAGAACAACATTTCAGCCTTGACTTTCGTAATAGTCACAGTTCCTTAACAAAAGAATAGAAAATTCTGAAAATTTTATTTCAATAGAAAATTCAGAAATTTTTATTTCAATAGAAAATTCTAGAATTTTTATTTCAAAAGAAAATTTTATTTTGAAGTGATTTCAATAATTTATTGAAAATTTAAAAAAAGTGTTTTGAACAAAAAAAGCCTTTAATTTTTCAAAGTGTTTTAAACTAAATTATCAAATAATTTCGTTGTGTACGTTATTTTGAAAGTTCAAAAAAATTCTAAATCATAATGTCTGCTTCACCAACTGCCCGTCAAGCCATGAATGTGCTCCAGAAAACTAAGAAAATCACCATATCAGATCCAATTCATATGCCGGAAGTTTACTCCACAACACCTGGCGGCACTTTATACTCTACAACCCCTGGCGGTAAGTTTTGAATATATGTTATATAAAATATTTTAAATATTTTTCTCAAACACTGAGGATGAATGAATGAATTGCTTCATAAAATCAATGAAATTTCGTTGGAATTTTGTCAACGAAAAAATAATTGATACTTTTTTATATTACACGAAAAAGTTTCATTAAAAACGCGTTTCCTAAAAATTATATTTGTTAAGAAATTTTTAATTAATTTAAACTATAATTTAGTGAATTTCTTTGGCTGCAAATTTATGAAACATTCTCTCTGTGTTGAAAATAAAAAATTGTTAAGAAAGGTCAAGAATTTGTTTTTAAAAAATTGTTAGTTATTGAAATTTCAAGACGTGGTTGTTTAAATAAACAGTTCTTGGAAGTTAAAAATTTTGAAAAAATAAAATGAGAAAATAATTTAAAAAGAAATATCTAATAATTTTCAAAACTATAATACTTTGTACAATATTTAAGCTTATTAAAGAATTTAAAATTTATATAAAGAATTTCTTTTATTTGTTTATTTGTTACAACTGTTATATCTCAAACGTTCTGTATTACAAAATTCTTACAATTCTCCTTTAGTTTACTTACTGAAAAATCTAAAATCATGATTTTTAAAAACAAATGAATAATTTTAAAGAAAGCCACATCAGACGTACGATAACAATAACATGATATGAGTAATTGTTATTAAAATTAAATGATCAATAAATTTCTAATCAATATTATCAACTTCATATTAAAGATAACGCCGCAAACAAAAAAAGTTTGTGCAAGACAAGTTCATAATTATTTTCATTCATAAAAGATATCTGAAAACTGCGTTGTAGACATTTTTTTAACATTTGAAAATATTTTCATTTAATTTTAAAGTTGTATTTATTTGACCTTTTATTTATTTTCCTTTATTATTTTTTTTAAATTTCCGATTAATAATTTATATTTAAATATTTCTAATTCCAGGTACTAAATTAATTTATGAACGTACTTTTTTGAAAAATTTACGTCAATCTCCATTGAGTCAATCACCACCCACTAATATACCCAGCTGTTTGATGAGGGGTACTCCCCGTACACCCTTCCGTAAGTGTGTACCACCACCCATGGATTTGATAAAGAAAACAAATTCTTTGAGAATTGAAGATCAAGAACAATTTCAATTGGAGTTGTAAATATTCTAAAAAGTTTTCATCAAAATCCTGCTCATTTCTCTCACACACACACAGTAGTTATTAGCCAAGAAGCTTTAAGAAGAATATGAAAAATAAGAAAATTTGGAAAAATATGGTCACACTTGATACTTCGTTAAAAATTCCAAATACTGCCGTTTTTGAAACTTCCCTAATCAGTTTGATGAAATTTTAGTTAAAAAATGTTGTTAATATCCTAAAAATATCATTGCTTCCTTTTTAATAGTTTTAAGTCACAATCATTAAGCTCATTATGTGCATTTAGTTTTAGGAATATTATTATTATTTTTTTATATTTGATTTTATTATTTTATGATTTTTATCTCAGTCATATTGACTGGTCTGTATTAAAACAATCAATATTATTATTATTTTTTTAATTAAAAAGAAATGTTTAAAAGTGCATATTTTTTAGTCATGACATCATTATAATTTTTATATGTAAGAATTTTTTATAAAAAATACCTACAAAAAATAAAAAAAAAAACTATAAAATAAACAAAATGTTAATTAAAATATATCACTGAATTATTTATTATTTGAGTATTTTGAGGTGTTACAATTAGTCCAATTTTAAAATATAATGAAAAATTAGAATTAAATGGAAAACCTAACACTCTCGTAAACCTAGAGATACATACATATATATGAAAATTAAGAAAAACTTGGACGTAAAGCACCGTAAGTTGTTTTTCACGTGGAAAATTTTCACTCGAACTTTAAAGGCCTCAAATTACAATTTAAATTATAAAAATGAACAATTTTTTTAATTTTATAACAAAGACGCAATCACAATAAACACATAATGTCACTTTTCCCCAAGAAAAATAATAGGCATGTACATTTAATTTGCGTGAAAACAAACTCCACACAATTTTCACGTGAAACTCATTATCGTGAAAAATCATTTTTTTTATATGAAGTATAAATGAATAAAAAAAATCATTTTTGATTCACCTTTTTATTAAATGAATTCAGCTAGATTTGAATTAATTCAAAATAGAATTAGTTCATATAATTTAAAGCTTTTGTAAATTATGCTATCGAATTAATTACATAAGAATGCCGTTGCGGCATGGCATAAAAGAATGGTTAAGGGATCGATAGAGGATTAAAATACCTTTAATTAAAGGTAAATATCAGTATATGTATATAAAATAAATTCAAGTATTTTATGATAAAAATAGTCAATCTTTCAAAAGAAATTAAAAAAAATATATTTAAAGTATTTGACAGTATTTTAATAAGGGATTAGTAGTTGTATAAAAAAGATCGAGTGGAATATAGTCCCAAATAAGGAAGATAAAAGAAAAATAAAATGCCAAATTTTTAAAATTAAATTTATCAAAGGAGACACAAATAAATAATAAAAAAAAATATTTTTGTTCCGGGTACCGATAGAGGATTAAAATACCTTTAATTAAGGGACATTTCATTGAAATCCTCCTAATTCTTATTGGTTTTTTAGAGAAAAAATTAAAAAAAAAATAAAAATATGTAGAAACTGAGATTCGAAAATCATTCGTGACAGATTTGTGAGGAATAAATTCAAATACAAAAAAATAATTTTGAAACCCGATTAGGAATTGTGACCTGAAATGTTATTTGCTCAAAGAAAGTGCTTTTGGACACACTGCGAACCATTTTAAATAGTGAGTTATAGTACAGAAACGCTTTGTCATATATTTCCAACAATGGAAGATATGAATTCAATTCACATCGTTTTTGTTTCGAATCGCACGTTTTATGCGGAAACAGGTGTTTATTTCTTTTTTTAACAAAAAATTACAACACCAAGCACAAAGGGAACACAGTCACAACATGAGTCACAGACATTTTATGGAAATAAATACGACAATATTCAATTTAGTTTTTCACGTTTCCAAAAATTTTAAAATCAGTTAATTCAATCTCTTTAGGCACAAAATAAGAAGAATTTTGGTATAAATTATGTGCGTATTATTCAAATTAAAGTCGATCAAATTAAGTCTGTTAAAGAATTTCAAAATTTCTACAAAATATTTCAATTATTGAAGAAATGTTCTCCAAATATTTATAAATCTTGAATTAACGAAAAGCAACCAAGCTCAATAATTAATCAAAAAAATTTCTATTTTCCAAATACTGAAATTGTTACATGCAAAGGACTCAGAAAAAATTAATTTTGTGTAGGCTCAAAAAGTAAAAAATAATGCAGGATGTTAATTGTGAGTCACACTTTAACGTTAAGTTTTTTGCCCAACTTAATTTGACATTTCTTTGTTTCAGTGTTTGACAAATTCAACCATGATCATTTCAAGCGTTGTCAATTCGGCGAATGGTTGGTTGAACAGACAGAAGTGAATGGTGACTTTACAAAGAAAATCATCTTCAGCGACGAGACATACTTTCACCTCAGTGGATTCGTTAACAAGCAGAATTGCCGCATTTGGCCAAATGAGAATCCACGAGTTATTGTTGAAAAGCCGATGTATCCACAAAGTGTGACTGTTTGGTGCGGTTTATGGGCTGACGGCGTAATCGGGCCGTACTTCTTCGAAAACGAGGTCGGCCAAGCAGTTACCGTGAATGGTGTTCGCTATCACGAGATGATAACGGACATTTTGTGCCCAGAAATTGAGGATATGGACCTGGACGATATGTGCTTCCAACAGGATGGTGCCACTTGCCACACAGCCAACGAAACAATGGCTCTTTTGCGCGAGAAATTCAATGGCCGTATTATCTCACGTCGTGGCGATGTTAATTGGCCGCCATGATCATTGTGATTTGACACGGTTGGACTTCTTTTTTTGGGGATATTTAAAAGAACTGTACGTCCATAAGCCAAGAACAATTCAAGAGCTAAAGGATGAGATAATTCGGCACATTAACGACATTGAACCTCAATTATGTCTCAGAGTCATTGAAAATATGGACCATCGGATAGAGGTATGCCACGGAAGCCGTGGCGAGCATTTGGCCGATATTTTGTTTCACACATAATTGTCATAAATCCTTCTATCATAATAAAAATATTAAGATAAAAAGCTTTTTGTTTTATTTACAATTAACATCGTGGGGTTTGGTTGGACTACCCTTTATATAATTTAAATATTATCACAATAAGAAAAAAGAGCTTTCGAGGGTTATATAATGGTTACAAAATTTTTATTTTGTCAGAATCGGATTCAGCGTATCATAGTTTATTACAAAATTTGCATTGCAAGAGAAGGTTCTAAAAAACTTAAAATTTGTTGAATAGTGTAATTTGTGTAAATAGTGCTCTGTAAGGCCAATCCGTCCTTGTTGTTTATTTAAGCATAGTAAGTTGTTTGGATTTAACGTGAATAGTGTAATTTGTGTAAATAGTGCTCTGCAAGGCCAATCCTTCCCTGTTGTTTATTTAAGCATAGTAAGTTGTTTGGATTTAACGTGATAAAACTGTTACACTCCATATAAATAAGATGGTTTTTCACGATAATGAGTTTTACGTAAAAATGTTGTTCTATTTGCTATTATTTTTCTAGTAAAAAATCATACATGGGACCAATTAATTAGGTGGACTAATTAATTGATGATTTCATTACCATTGCATTGATATCAATTGTAATGAAATTATTTTCATTACCATTTTTTTTTAATTAATGGTAATGGTTTTAAAATTTAATTTCATTAATTAATAGCAATGGTTTTCAATTTCATTACCATTGATAATGCATCAATTAAAAAAAATAATTGCCATTGACAGAAAAACGTAAAAATGGAGAAAAACTCGCTGAAATCGGGGATGGAAATTGCTCATCAGGCTCATGGTCATTTGAAATTAAACATTACTTTCCATTCCATTGTTATTTGTATCCAGGTAAAGTAGAACGGAATGGAATGGATCTTCCTTAAAAAATTATGTTTTATAACTTCCTTGGCCACACCCGTTCTTCGTTTTCAATTATCTGAAAAATATTTCATTACCATTAAATGGTAATGAAATTTTTTTCATTGACATTAGTATCAACCAATGGTAATGAAATTTTCCAAGTATGTAAAAAATTAATTAATTAAATGATTGTGCTTTTCTTATGAAATAAACAAATTTTCATTACTTTCACAATATAAGATTTTAGGCTCTTAAAGTTCGAGTGAAATTAGTCCACAGTGAAAACAACTTATTGTGCTTTAAAAATAAAATAAAAACTGATGAAAAATGTTTTTAAATTTCACGTTGTTATTTTTATTTGTTTAAAAATAATTGTTTATTTATAAAATTTAATTAATCTAAAAATAATATGAGTCGTAGGTACTATCGCTTTTTAAAATTACTATATCGTCGGCTTGCCTGCAAGAAGTCCTATGTGTTTTTAATAGATTTTCAGTAGAGCGAAAAAACTGTTAAAAAATAATCTTTGAAGATATTTTATTGACAGCATATGCCTTAAAGCGGCGAATACATTAAGGAACATTGAGTAGGGAACAAAAAATATCAAAAAATTTTGTAAACACGAATTGCACGAATGCCAACACGAACATTAACATACACAAATCAACATTCGTAAAAAAATGGACATTTTTTTACGAATATTCCCTAGTGTATTCCTCGCTTAATGATGATTTTAGTAAATGAGGTCGTGAATTATTAAGCATATGATGCCAACAGAATATCTTAAAATGCAATTTTTTAACAGTTTTTCGGCTCTCCTGAAATTCTATTAAAAAACACATAGGACTTCTTGCAGGCAAGCCGACGATATCTCGAGGGTTTATATTCAATAGGGGCTTGTAACTGTAATCAATTATAGCTGTGTTTTCTACTTAACTATATCCGTTTACTTAGAAAAAAATTTAAAGTACACGAAAATATGTTTGAGAAAAAAACTATCACATTGCTTATAATTATCAACGCTGAAAACTCAACGTTTATAGATTTTCGCATCTAAAATAACTTCTTCGCGTTACTTCCTAAAAAGTTTTTCTGGCATATGTTCGAATCTACCGAAACTATTATAAACACTAACTGTTCATAATTATTTTATACGTTAATCGGTTCAACGTAGATTTCGTTTAAATACTTAACGTTGATAGGTATGGCCGAAAATACAGCTTATATTAATTTTGGACTGAAAAAGTAATTCTAGCAGCGCTTTTTCATTTTAGTTATTTGCTATCTACCAAACATTTTTTGATGTATGTAATAGTAAAATGATTTTTTTCTTAATTTTATTTTTGTCCTGTGATCTCACAGCTTAAAAAATACATAGTTTAAAAAGTTCACTTAACTGTTCTAAATATTAAACTTAAGTTAAAAGAAAAACCTTAATGGCAGAACTAAGAGCGATTTGTTGAAAAAATATTTAAGAAAAAAATCTTAGGTCTGACTATAAAACTCTTAGCCTCATTTTCACAATGTTCACTTAGTAACTAGCTGTGACTTTAATACATTTGTTGTTGTTTTCCTCTTAAAATTTGAATTTAACTATTTGTTAAATTTTAACTGCACTCTTAAAACAATTCCATTGTGACAACCGAATTTTTTTCAACCGAACCGATTAAGTTGCTGCAATTTTTTCTTGTTGCTTTGTGTGTAATTCGTAAATTTTATGGCATATTTTATTGCATTTGAAGTAGAGATGGGCACGTGAGCAGAATTTTGCGTGATTCACGTGAATCACGCGTGATCACGCGTGAGTGTGAGTTAAACCTTAATTTACTCACGTGAACGTGAGTGAGTGTGAGTAGAAGATAATTGTTCGTGAGTGAGTGAGTGTGCGTGAGTAAAATGTTTGCGTGAGTGAGTGTGCGTGAGTCGGATTTTAACGACTCCCGCTGTTTTTTTTTGGGCTTTTTATTCATATTTTCAAGTAACTGTTTTAGGCGACTTTATATTTTTGGGTATTTTTAATACAAAATAAATGGCAAAATTTCATACTCGACTAGGGTTTCCCGGGAAAAGGGAATGAAAATCGAAAAGTATCAGTGTTTGGTAACATTTTTTAAGCATTTAAGTCGTATTTTATGTACTTAGAACGTCAATTTTAAGGATGAAAGAATGGAAATATTTAAATCAATGAATTTCGGTTTAAATGTCTTCTTTTTGTAAGACATTTAAATAGTTCTCTTATCAAGTCAAAAAAATCTATGTCAAGTTAATTTAGGTCTTGTCAAGTTTCAAGCTAAAATATAATTTGTCAAGTTAAAAATACAGGTTACACCGTTTATGAGTAGAATAAGGGTTTATATGAATACGAGTTTATATGCGATATTGGTAATTACTAGGGCAAGGAATTCCATGCAAATGCATGTTTTTCTCGATAGTCCAAAACTAATATGGACTAAATATTTATCCGAATCATCAAATTTAGAACAAAATGGCATCGATTTGTAATTGCATATTTTGTAAAAAATGCATGTTTTTGCATATTTGCTCAATAAATGCATATTTGGTTCGTTTTTAATGCATATATTGTGCTTTTTAATGCATATTTGTGCATATTTTTTTAATTTTTGGGAGCATTTCTTATTTTGTAAAAAAATATAAAAGATTTAAATTTTCATATTTTGATTCAATCAAAATAAACATTCTTAAAACCTTATTGACCCTATGGAAAATCTTCAAGTTGTGTGTCTGTTTGCAAAATAACTAACTTAGTTTTAATGTGCATTATTTTTGAATGAATGGTATGTATATTTGAACTTTTTATTTGGTAAATGAATATTTTTAGATCGATTTTAGATCATAAATTAATATCACTTTCTGTTTAAGTTATTTTTCAAATTAAAGAAAGATGATAAAATTTTCACAAGTAAAATACAAAGAATAAAAAATTTTGAAAGAATTCGATAAGGCCAGCAAAACAGAATACGTATTTTCGGCTTTCGCTACAAAACCATCATCAGTGTCGTTTGCCTTGATGGGTTAATAATAGATGATGATCTACTTATGCTAACGTTGAAAACATATTATTATTTTTGCAAAAATAATAGCTTTAAGTGCATATTTCTTATATTTTTATGCATATTTTTCTCTTTTAGCCGCATATTTTAGGCGCATATTTTCCATTTTTAAGTGCATGAAATTCCTTGCCCTAGTAATTACTTACCCACTAAAGTTTCTGTTCCACAAAATTGGTTATAGAATAACTAACTACCTTTTCTTTGCAAACCGTTCTACTCTCAATTCTAATACCGATGATTTTTGTTTGAAATTGTCCCAAAAGCAACCACTTCTATAGCACCAAAGTGAAACCGGTTGCAATAGAATCAGTTATGGAACTAGTTCTAGAACTGATTCTACGTCAGTCATGGTTCTGGAACCAGTTTCATAGAATCAGTTGCAGTGGAACCAGTTGCAGAACTAGTGTGGTTTGAAACCGATTGTAAAAAATTTTTTTCCTGGGGATTTCCGTCAAACTTTTTTCGGGAAATACCGCCCGGGTATTTCCGAACCCCAAACCCTATACTAGGCACATTTTCAAGTTTAATTTTTGAATATCATTTTGTTTCATGAATTTGTGTGATTCACGTGAATCACGCGTGATCACGCGTGAGTGTGACTGAAAGTTCAATTTACTCACGTGAGCGTAAGTGAGTGTGAGTAGTAATTTTTTGTCGTGAGTGATTGTGCGTGACTAGAATTTTTTTCTCGTGAGCGTGAGTGAGTGTGAGTGAAAATTCACTCACGTGCTCATCTCTAATTTGAAGACACTAGGTTAAATACATTTTCAAACTCTTTCATAATTTCACAATTTTGAGAAAATCGATGTTTTCAATGTAGAAGCATCAGTTGGCAACTGTCAGATGTTCGAAAATGCATCATCCAAGCAGATGACTAACTAATGTCAACCACGTATCACAAAAATGTCTGATGCAAAAATATCAGCTGATTTGCATCAGTCATACAAACTATTCTCAGATGCAAAATATTTGAGCCTGTTCGAAAATACGAACAGGCTCAAATATTTTGAAATTGTCCTTCCCGTATATAATTAAAGGTTTTTTAGAAATGCGAAAATAAATTAAAAAGTCATCTAAATGCCAGAATTTCAAAACAGATATATAGTGTAAAAATTTTTTTTGCCAAGACGTTAACTTTTTCTTTTCTTTAAAATCGGAGCACTTTTTATTCTTCGCAAACGCCATCATCATATTATTGCTGGTATCAAATAAACCGCTAAACCTTGGTATATATTAGTACGGCATTTAGACTGAGCAAAAAATACCTAGTTTTTGGCTCTTGCTAGTTCTTAATTGCAAAACCACATACATATATAAAAAAACAATCAAAAGCTCAGTCAAAATTTAATATAAAATAAAAACACTGTTTGTGGATGAAACAGCGATTAAAAGATGGCAAATGGATGGTGGAATGCAAAAAATCGCATGTGATGTAATAAATTTTGAATAAAAAATAAATACACTGCTATTAGCATGACTACAAATAAATAGTCAAAAGAATTATTTATTTTTTAAATCGTTTTGCAAAAAATTTGCAAATAAAAAAGTCTAATACAAATCGAATATCTAGTATTTTTATTCTGGTGCAATTTTAATAGAAAATTTGTAAGAAATAGAAAAGAAAAATATTTGAAAGCAATTTTGGCTATCTACTATAAACATGCAAACAACAAGAAACTTTAACAAAAAAATATATACAGGGATTGTATACATTTTTTTATACATTTTTTAGAAGATTAAAGCCAAATTACTTGAACGTAAATGTAACGTAACGAATCGGCGGATTCAATCTAAGACTAGATTTTTCATAACTACATACATCACGTTATGTCTACGTTCAAGTAATTTGGTAAAGTATTCATTATACTTAAAATGTTTTTTGGCTTTTTTGAATAATTTTAAACTCGTAAATAGCTCTTTTTGGATATAAGCCCTCGATATTATTTCTATTATTATTTGTAAGTTCAAACACTCCCAGATGAGGTTCCAATATAGGTGCATATGGGTGATATTTGGTTTCATTTAGTGTTTTAACAAATGAAATAGCAAAGTAGGAGTATTTTGTTTAAATAAGCTAAAAATTTCATATTTAAAAACGCATATTTTTCGTTTTCCCAAAAACAATTAAAAATTATTTCATTTCGGAAAAAAACCTGATGAAATTTTAGTTAAAAAATGTTGTTAATATCCTAAAAATATCATTGCTTCCTTTTTAATAGTTTTAAGTCACAATCATTAAGCTCATTATGTGCATTTAGTTTTAGGAATATTATTATTATTTTTTTATATTTGATTTTATTATTTTATGATTTTTATCTCAGTCATATTGACTGGTCTGTATTAAAACAATCAATATTATTATTATTTTTTTAATTAAAAAGAAATGTTTAAAAGTGCATATTTTTTAGTCATGACATCATTATAATTTTTATATGTAAGAATTTTTTATAAAAAATACCTACAAAAAATAAAAAAAAAAACTATAAAATAAACAAAATGTTAATTAAAATATATCACTGAATTATTTATTATTTGAGTATTTTGAGGTGTTACAATTAGTCCAATTTTAAAATATAATGAAAAATTAGAATTAAATGGAAAACCTAACACTCTCGTAAACCTAGAGATACATACATATATATGAAAATTAAGAAAAACTTGGACGTAAAGCACCGTAAGTTGTTTTTCACGTGGAAAATTTTCACTCGAACTTTAAAGGCCTCAAATTACAATTTAAATTATAAAAATGAACAATTTTTTTAATTTTATAACAAAGACGCAATCACAATAAACACATAATGTCACTTTTCCCCAAGAAAAATAATAGGCATGTACATTTAATTTGCGTGAAAACAAACTCCACACAATTTTCACGTGAAACTCATTATCGTGAAAAATCATTTTTTTTATATGAAGTATAAATGAATAAAAAAAATCATTTTTGATTCACCTTTTTATTAAATGAATTCAGCTAGATTTGAATTAATTCAAAATAGAATTAGTTCATATAATTTAAAGCTTTTGTAAATTATGCTATCGAATTAATTACATAAGAATGCCGTTGCGGCATGGCATAAAAGAATGGTTAAGGGATCGATAGAGGATTAAAATACCTTTAATTAAAGGTAAATATCAGTATATGTATATAAAATAAATTCAAGTATTTTATGATAAAAATAGTCAATCTTTCAAAAGAAATTAAAAAAAATATATTTAAAGTATTTGACAGTATTTTAATAAGGGATTAGTAGTTGTATAAAAAAGATCGAGTGGAATATAGTCCCAAATAAGGAAGATAAAAGAAAAATAAAATGCCAAATTTTTAAAATTAAATTTATCAAAGGAGACACAAATAAATAATAAAAAAAAATATTTTTGTTCCGGGTACCGATAGAGGATTAAAATACCTTTAATTAAGGGACATTTCATTGAAATCCTCCTAATTCTTATTGGTTTTTTAGAGAAAAAATTAAAAAAAAAATAAAAATATGTAGAAACTGAGATTCGAAAATCATTCGTGACAGATTTGTGAGGAATAAATTCAAATACAAAAAAATAATTTTGAAACCCGATTAGGAATTGTGACCTGAAATGTTATTTGCTCAAAGAAAGTGCTTTTGGACACACTGCGAACCATTTTAAATAGTGAGTTATAGTACAGAAACGCTTTGTCATATATTTCCAACAATGGAAGATATGAATTCAATTCACATCGTTTTTGTTTCGAATCGCACGTTTTATGCGGAAACAGGTGTTTATTTCTTTTTTTAACAAAAAATTACAACACCAAGCACAAAGGGAACACAGTCACAACATGAGTCACAGACATTTTATGGAAATAAATACGACAATATTCAATTTAGTTTTTCACGTTTCCAAAAATTTTAAAATCAGTTAATTCAATCTCTTTAGGCACAAAATAAGAAGAATTTTGGTATAAATTATGTGCGTATTATTCAAATTAAAGTCGATCAAATTAAGTCTGTTAAAGAATTTCAAAATTTCTACAAAATATTTCAATTATTGAAGAAATGTTCTCCAAATATTTATAAATCTTGAATTAACGAAAAGCAACCAAGCTCAATAATTAATCAAAAAAATTTCTATTTTCCAAATACTGAAATTGTTACATGCAAAGGACTCAGAAAAAATTAATTTTGTGTAGGCTCAAAAAGTAAAAAATAATGCAGGATGTTAATTGTGAGTCACACTTTAACGTTAAGTTTTTTGCCCAACTTAATTTGACATTTCTTTGTTTCAGTGTTTGACAAATTCAACCATGATCATTTCAAGCGTTGTCAATTCGGCGAATGGTTGGTTGAACAGACAGAAGTGAATGGTGACTTTACAAAGAAAATCATCTTCAGCGACGAGACATACTTTCACCTCAGTGGATTCGTTAACAAGCAGAATTGCCGCATTTGGCCAAATGAGAATCCACGAGTTATTGTTGAAAAGCCGATGTATCCACAAAGTGTGACTGTTTGGTGCGGTTTATGGGCTGACGGCGTAATCGGGCCGTACTTCTTCGAAAACGAGGTCGGCCAAGCAGTTACCGTGAATGGTGTTCGCTATCACGAGATGATAACGGACATTTTGTGCCCAGAAATTGAGGATATGGACCTGGACGATATGTGCTTCCAACAGGATGGTGCCACTTGCCACACAGCCAACGAAACAATGGCTCTTTTGCGCGAGAAATTCAATGGCCGTATTATCTCACGTCGTGGCGATGTTAATTGGCCGCCATGATCATTGTGATTTGACACGGTTGGACTTCTTTTTTTGGGGATATTTAAAAGAACTGTACGTCCATAAGCCAAGAACAATTCAAGAGCTAAAGGATGAGATAATTCGGCACATTAACGACATTGAACCTCAATTATGTCTCAGAGTCATTGAAAATATGGACCATCGGATAGAGGTATGCCACGGAAGCCGTGGCGAGCATTTGGCCGATATTTTGTTTCACACATAATTGTCATAAATCCTTCTATCATAATAAAAATATTAAGATAAAAAGCTTTTTGTTTTATTTACAATTAACATCGTGGGGTTTGGTTGGACTACCCTTTATATAATTTAAATATTATCACAATAAGAAAAAAGAGCTTTCGAGGGTTATATAATGGTTACAAAATTTTTATTTTGTCAGAATCGGATTCAGCGTATCATAGTTTATTACAAAATTTGCATTGCAAGAGAAGGTTCTAAAAAACTTAAAATTTGTTGAATAGTGTAATTTGTGTAAATAGTGCTCTGTAAGGCCAATCCGTCCTTGTTGTTTATTTAAGCATAGTAAGTTGTTTGGATTTAACGTGAATAGTGTAATTTGTGTAAATAGTGCTCTGCAAGGCCAATCCTTCCCTGTTGTTTATTTAAGCATAGTAAGTTGTTTGGATTTAACGTGATAAAACTGTTACACTCCATATAAATAAGATGGTTTTTCACGATAATGAGTTTTACGTAAAAATGTTGTTCTATTTGCTATTATTTTTCTAGTAAAAAATCATACATGGGACCAATTAATTAGGTGGACTAATTAATTGATGATTTCATTACCATTGCATTGATATCAATTGTAATGAAATTATTTTCATTACCATTTTTTTTTAATTAATGGTAATGGTTTTAAAATTTAATTTCATTAATTAATAGCAATGGTTTTCAATTTCATTACCATTGATAATGCATCAATTAAAAAAAATAATTGCCATTGACAGAAAAACGTAAAAATGGAGAAAAACTCGCTGAAATCGGGGATGGAAATTGCTCATCAGGCTCATGGTCATTTGAAATTAAACATTACTTTCCATTCCATTGTTATTTGTATCCAGGTAAAGTAGAACGGAATGGAATGGATCTTCCTTAAAAAATTATGTTTTATAACTTCCTTGGCCACACCCGTTCTTCGTTTTCAATTATCTGAAAAATATTTCATTACCATTAAATGGTAATGAAATTTTTTTCATTGACATTAGTATCAACCAATGGTAATGAAATTTTCCAAGTATGTAAAAAATTAATTAATTAAATGATTGTGCTTTTCTTATGAAATAAACAAATTTTCATTACTTTCACAATATAAGATTTTAGGCTCTTAAAGTTCGAGTGAAATTAGTCCACAGTGAAAACAACTTATTGTGCTTTAAAAATAAAATAAAAACTGATGAAAAATGTTTTTAAATTTCACGTTGTTATTTTTATTTGTTTAAAAATAATTGTTTATTTATAAAATTTAATTAATCTAAAAATAATATGAGTCGTAGGTACTATCGCTTTTTAAAATTACTATATCGTCGGCTTGCCTGCAAGAAGTCCTATGTGTTTTTAATAGATTTTCAGTAGAGCGAAAAAACTGTTAAAAAATAATCTTTGAAGATATTTTATTGACAGCATATGCCTTAAAGCGGCGAATACATTAAGGAACATTGAGTAGGGAACAAAAAATATCAAAAAATTTTGTAAACACGAATTGCACGAATGCCAACACGAACATTAACATACACAAATCAACATTCGTAAAAAAATGGACATTTTTTTACGAATATTCCCTAGTGTATTCCTCGCTTAATGATGATTTTAGTAAATGAGGTCGTGAATTATTAAGCATATGATGCCAACAGAATATCTTAAAATGCAATTTTTTAACAGTTTTTCGGCTCTCCTGAAATTCTATTAAAAAACACATAGGACTTCTTGCAGGCAAGCCGACGATATCTCGAGGGTTTATATTCAATAGGGGCTTGTAACTGTAATCAATTATAGCTGTGTTTTCTACTTAACTATATCCGTTTACTTAGAAAAAAATTTAAAGTACACGAAAATATGTTTGAGAAAAAAACTATCACATTGCTTATAATTATCAACGCTGAAAACTCAACGTTTATAGATTTTCGCATCTAAAATAACTTCTTCGCGTTACTTCCTAAAAAGTTTTTCTGGCATATGTTCGAATCTACCGAAACTATTATAAACACTAACTGTTCATAATTATTTTATACGTTAATCGGTTCAACGTAGATTTCGTTTAAATACTTAACGTTGATAGGTATGGCCGAAAATACAGCTTATATTAATTTTGGACTGAAAAAGTAATTCTAGCAGCGCTTTTTCATTTTAGTTATTTGCTATCTACCAAACATTTTTTGATGTATGTAATAGTAAAATGATTTTTTTCTTAATTTTATTTTTGTCCTGTGATCTCACAGCTTAAAAAATACATAGTTTAAAAAGTTCACTTAACTGTTCTAAATATTAAACTTAAGTTAAAAGAAAAACCTTAATGGCAGAACTAAGAGCGATTTGTTGAAAAAATATTTAAGAAAAAAATCTTAGGTCTGACTATAAAACTCTTAGCCTCATTTTCACAATGTTCACTTAGTAACTAGCTGTGACTTTAATACATTTGTTGTTGTTTTCCTCTTAAAATTTGAATTTAACTATTTGTTAAATTTTAACTGCACTCTTAAAACAATTCCATTGTGACAACCGAATTTTTTTCAACCGAACCGATTAAGTTGCTGCAATTTTTTCTTGTTGCTTTGTGTGTAATTCGTAAATTTTATGGCATATTTTATTGCATTTGAAGTAGAGATGGGCACGTGAGCAGAATTTTGCGTGATTCACGTGAATCACGCGTGATCACGCGTGAGTGTGAGTTAAACCTTAATTTACTCACGTGAACGTGAGTGAGTGTGAGTAGAAGATAATTGTTCGTGAGTGAGTGAGTGTGCGTGAGTAAAATGTTTGCGTGAGTGAGTGTGCGTGAGTCGGATTTTAACGACTCCCGCTGTTTTTTTTTGGGCTTTTTATTCATATTTTCAAGTAACTGTTTTAGGCGACTTTATATTTTTGGGTATTTTTAATACAAAATAAATGGCAAAATTTCATACTCGACTAGGGTTTCCCGGGAAAAGGGAATGAAAATCGAAAAGTATCAGTGTTTGGTAACATTTTTTAAGCATTTAAGTCGTATTTTATGTACTTAGAACGTCAATTTTAAGGATGAAAGAATGGAAATATTTAAATCAATGAATTTCGGTTTAAATGTCTTCTTTTTGTAAGACATTTAAATAGTTCTCTTATCAAGTCAAAAAAATCTATGTCAAGTTAATTTAGGTCTTGTCAAGTTTCAAGCTAAAATATAATTTGTCAAGTTAAAAATACAGGTTACACCGTTTATGAGTAGAATAAGGGTTTATATGAATACGAGTTTATATGCGATATTGGTAATTACTAGGGCAAGGAATTCCATGCAAATGCATGTTTTTCTCGATAGTCCAAAACTAATATGGACTAAATATTTATCCGAATCATCAAATTTAGAACAAAATGGCATCGATTTGTAATTGCATATTTTGTAAAAAATGCATGTTTTTGCATATTTGCTCAATAAATGCATATTTGGTTCGTTTTTAATGCATATATTGTGCTTTTTAATGCATATTTGTGCATATTTTTTTAATTTTTGGGAGCATTTCTTATTTTGTAAAAAAATATAAAAAATTTAAATTTTCATATTTTGATTCAATCAAAATAAACATTCTTAAAACCTTATTGACCCTATGGAAAATCTTCAAGTTGTGTGTCTGTTTGCAAAATAACTAACTTAGTTTTAATGTGCATTATTTTTGAATGAATGGTATGTATATTTGAACTTTTTATTTGGTAAATGAATATTTTTAGATCGATTTTAGATCATAAATTAATATCACTTTCTGTTTAAGTTATTTTTCAAATTAAAGAAAGATGATAAAATTTTCACAAGTAAAATACAAAGAATAAAAAATTTTGAAAGAATTCGATAAGGCCAGCAAAACAGAATACGTATTTTCGGCTTTCGCTACAAAACCATCATCAGTGTCGTTTGCCTTGATGGGTTAATAATAGATGATGATCTACTTATGCTAACGTTGAAAACATATTATTATTTTTGCAAAAATAATAGCTTTAAGTGCATATTTCTTATATTTTTATGCATATTTTTCTCTTTTAGCCGCATATTTTAGGCGCATATTTTCCATTTTTAAGTGCATGAAATTCCTTGCCCTAGTAATTACTTACCCACTAAAGTTTCTGTTCCACAAAATTGGTTATAGAATAACTAACTACCTTTTCTTTGCAAACCGTTCTACTCTCAATTCTAATACCGATGATTTTTGTTTGAAATTGTCCCAAAAGCAACCACTTCTATAGCACCAAAGTGAAACCGGTTGCAATAGAATCAGTTATGGAACTAGTTCTAGAACTGATTCTACGTCAGTCATGGTTCTGGAACCAGTTTCATAGAATCAGTTGCAGTGGAACCAGTTGCAGAACTAGTGTGGTTTGAAACCGATTGTAAAAAATTTTTTTCCTGGGGATTTCCGTCAAACTTTTTTCGGGAAATACCGCCCGGGTATTTCCGAACCCCAAACCCTATACTAGGCACATTTTCAAGTTTAATTTTTGAATATCATTTTGTTTCATGAATTTGTGTGATTCACGTGAATCACGCGTGATCACGCGTGAGTGTGACTGAAAGTTCAATTTACTCACGTGAGCGTAAGTGAGTGTGAGTAGTAATTTTTTGTCGTGAGTGATTGTGCGTGACTAGAATTTTTTTCTCGTGAGCGTGAGTGAGTGTGAGTGAAAATTCACTCACGTGCTCATCTCTAATTTGAAGACACTAGGTTAAATACATTTTCAAACTCTTTCATAATTTCACAATTTTGAGAAAATCGATGTTTTCAATGTAGAAGCATCAGTTGGCAACTGTCAGATGTTCGAAAATGCATCATCCAAGCAGATGACTAACTAATGTCAACCACGTATCACAAAAATGTCTGATGCAAAAATATCAGCTGATTTGCATCAGTCATACAAACTATTCTCAGATGCAAAATATTTGAGCCTGTTCGAAAATACGAACATGCTCAAATATTTTGAAATTGTCCTTCCCGTATATAATTAAAGGTTTTTTAGAAATGCGAAAATAAATTAAAAAGTCATCTAAATGCCAGAATTTCAAAACAGATATATAGTGTAAAAATTTTTTTTGCCAAGACGTTAACTTTTTCTTTTCTTTAAAATCGGAGCACTTTTTATTCTTCGCAAACGCCATCATCATATTATTGCTGGTATCAAATAAACCGCTAAACCTTGGTATATATTAGTACGGCATTTAGACTGAGCAAAAAATACCTAGTTTTTGGCTCTTGCTAGTTCTTAATTGCAAAACCACATACATATATAAAAAAACAATCAAAAGCTCAGTCAAAATTTAATATAAAATAAAAACACTGTTTGTGGATGAAACAGCGATTAAAAGATGGCAAATGGATGGTGGAATGCAAAAAATCGCATGTGATGTAATAAATTTTGAATAAAAAATAAATACACTGCTATTAGCATGACTACAAATAAATAGTCAAAAGAATTATTTATTTTTTAAATCGTTTTGCAAAAAATTTGCAAATAAAAAAGTCTAATACAAATCGAATATCTAGTATTTTTATTCTGGTGCAATTTTAATAGAAAATTTGTAAGAAATAGAAAAGAAAAATATTTGAAAGCAATTTTGGCTATCTACTATAAACATGCAAACAACAAGAAACTTTAACAAAAAAATATATACAGGGATTGTATACATTTTTTTATACATTTTTTAGAAGATTAAAGCCAAATTACTTGAACGTAAATGTAACGTAACGAATCGGCGGATTCAATCTAAGACTAGATTTTTCATAACTACATACATCACGTTATGTCTACGTTCAAGTAATTTGGTAAAGTATTCATTATACTTAAAATGTTTTTTGGCTTTTTTGAATAATTTTAAACTCGTAAATAGCTCTTTTTGGATATAAGCCCTCGATATTATTTCTATTATTATTTGTAAGTTCAAACACTCCCAGATGAGGTTCCAATATAGGTGCATATGGGTGATATTTGGTTTCATTTAGTGTTTTAACAAATGAAATAGCAAAGTAGGAGTATTTTGTTTAAATAAGCTAAAAATTTCATATTTAAAAACGCATATTTTTCGTTTTCCCAAAAACAATTAAAAATTATTTCATTTCGGAAAAAAACCTCAAGTTAATGACTTTTAAAGTAGCGAAGAAATCCAAGAAAAATATTAAACATTTCTAGAGTGCGCAATTAATTTTGTTTTCTTTTTATCAGAGAAATTTTGAAAACAAAAATATACAAACAAACAAAAAACTCTTTTTGGGGAAGCAAAACAAAAACACGCCATCGTATACACGAGGGTAGTAAAAAGTATCTCAGAGATAGATTATCAAAATACACAATAAAACCAAGGAAATGTATCTGAGAATTCTGGTTTGGTTCGAAGTAAACAATTGCCGGTTAGAGAGCATTTTCGTGTATTCGTACATTCTAGCACGTCAACAATTCATATAAATAGCAGCTGCATAACCAATGTAGAGCAACATTTCAGTTCTGACTTTCCTACCGGTCACAGCTCTTTGAACAAAAAGAAAATTTCTTGAAATTCAATTTCGAAAAGAAAATTTTGAATTTTGTTTGAAGTGAAGAAAAGTTGTACGTACAAAGTGCTTAAAATAATAGTGATTTTAATTAAAATATCCCAAAAAAATATTTAAATTATCAAAAACATACAACAATTGTTTTTAAAAAAATATTAATTTGTGTATTTAATTTTGAAAATTCAACAAAACAAACCCTCAATCATGTCTGCTTCTCCAACTGCCCGTCAAGCCATGAATGTGCCCCAGAAAACTAAGAAAATTACCATTTCGGATCCAATTCAAATGCCGGAAGTTTATTCATCAACACCTGGCGGTACTTTGTACTCAACAACACCTGGTGGTAAGTTTTAAATACATAAAAACAAAAACTTAGTGGGTTATTTTAAATATTTGTTAACAGTGGTCAGTAATTGTTTTCTTTTCCAATAAATTACTTTTCTAATGCAATTATCAATTACAAGCTCACATAAAAGATTTTTTGCAATTCTCATACTGTTAAAAAGATTTCGCTGAAATTATTTTGTGGTTAATTCAAAATTAATCATTATAACGTAAGAATTTACATTAAAAAACAATGATAACCATTTTCTACTCCGAAAAACGGCTGATGCAATTCTTCATTAAAATTTCCTTTTTCAAAACAGTTTTTGCAATTCTCATAAAGTTTATTAATCACAATGTTGAAATGATTGATATTTATATGATAAGATATAGTTTGTTTAATAACAACAAAATAGCATTATACTTTGAGTAACTATTATCAATGTCATATAAATAAATTAAAATAATTTCAAATCACCTCTTCCAAATTATTGAAAAAATTAATGATAACACAGCAAGACAACTTAACAAGGCCATAATTTTAACAAGTTCTTAAACGATTGTAGAGATATGGAAAAATTGCGTTGTAGACATTTTAAAAAAATTAAAAATTCTAAAAATAAAGTTTATTACATTTTTTTATATTAGTTTCTTAACTAATCATTAAAATTTATTTTTCTAATTTTAGGCACTAAATTAATTTACGAGCGTGCTTTTTTGAAAAATTTACGTCAATCCCCATTATGTCAATCACCACCCAATAATATTCCGAGTTGTTTGATGAAAGGTACTCCCCGTAAACCCTTCCGCAAGTGTGTACCCTTACCAGAAGATTTGTTAAAAAAAACAAATTCTTTGAAAATCGAGGAGCAAGATGTTTTTCAGTTGGAATTGTAAATGTTACTTCAAAAATGGTTTTTTGACAAATTCCTGCCTCCTTCTTACAACATTTCAATGCTAACTAATTGTAAATTTAGAAGTTCTAAAAAAATATGTTGCAAAATTAATTGGAAACACATTTATACTTCGCTAAAAATTCCAATACTGTAATTTTTTTAACTACTCACAAAACAGTTGTTTCTGTTTTATTAAAACTAAAGAAAAATTGCAGTTAAATTGAAAATTTGTATAACATCCAAAGAATCAAAGCTTCCTGCTTTAAGTTTTAAGTTACCATCAACCTCATAATTTGCATTTTAAGATTAATTTTTTTTATTACTATTATTAATAGTTTATTTCAGTCATATTGACTTGATTGCTTTAAAAAATGTATTGAAATTCTTAATTTTTGTTTAAAATTTTGTGAAATTTACTTTTTAAAGTCATATAGTATCATAAATTAGTTTTAAGAAACTTTTTATAAAAAAAACTTTAAAAAATCAAAATAAAAAAATGTTAGAATAAAAAAAAACAAAATATTAAAAAAATACGTTTTTATTTTACTTCACGCTGAAAAAAATCGCCCTGTTAATATGTTTGTCTGCAAATATAAAAGTTTCGCCTGTACTCATATATATGTTTGGATCATATGAAAAGCATATACCCGCAAACACAAATGTTTGCAGGCAAACATACACTCAGAATAACTATATCATAAAAGTGCAGTAGTTATACAAAAAGTAAATCAGTAAAGTTGTTTCAATTAAATAAATAATTAAATTCCAAAGAAACATATTTTTTAACTTTTTCTATCAGTCAATAAACAAAATACACAAAATATTGAATTTCGTTTTAAGTTAAAATATTCAGTCAAAATTTTCTGTTAAAAATAACCAGTTCTTATAATTTTAAAATAAACGAAAAATCTATTATTTTTACTCACTTTGTCCGTTAATTTACAATTAAAACTAAACGACAAAATACAATTGTTTTAAACGAAAGGTAGGTTGTCCTTTTTTTAACTTGTTTTCAGTTTTAACGTACATATTCGGTAGATATTATGGAAAAAATGTGAGTGTATATGTTTAGCACTCCACAATCATAATAATGATAAAATAAAATTGCAAATATATTTTTTTATAAAAAATATGACTCACATACAAACATTACAGTGTTTATGCTTTAATCGGATTATCGACCCTGCGACATTTCCTCAAAAAAAATTGGGCTTCAAACATAGAAACTTGTAGCTATTTACTTCAGGATATGGGGTTGCCCAGTAAAAATAGGTTTCATCTGATGTTTCAAATTGATGGCACATCAAGGAAAAATAAATGCCATCAAATTTAAGAACCGATTTAACTAGCTATCATAGAAATTTAACACATATGTAGTTTTGCCAAAAATATAGAATTTTACCCAAATCTACAAATTCAGTAGTTATCAAAAAAATCTATTTATACGAAAAGGCAATCCAATCAAAATATTTTTCAATGATAAATGGTCCGTGCTGCTGACCGATATTAAATATTTTTAATACTTTTTGATTTAAAAAAATTTTCAGCATGATAAATATAGCGTGGCCCCAAATAGGGATTACTACCTGAACAATAGGGAAATATTACTTGCTACCAGTGTTGCCATAAGACAAAAGCGAAAAGGTGCTAGATCGTCGAAAAAAAGTGCTAGAAAGTGCTAGATTCAAAATAAACAGTGCTAAAAAGGTGCTAGATTTTTTTTAAACATGCATTATGAGTTTTTATTAGGGTTGGCAACCGATTTATAAGGTTAAGCCCAGTTTACACTATGTGATATCGGTATAATAATTATTTTAGGGTTAACGGTATTTAAAGCTATTTCGTTTGGTTATTTTAAGGTTTTTTAAGTTATTTCGTTATGGCTAGTTAACACCGTACGATTTTTGGTATGATTTTGCTTTGGTACACTTGCAAAACATATAGGCTGGGTTAAAAATCACACCGAAAATCTTATAATGTAAACCAGCCATTACTGGTATTTTAAGGTTACCGATGGTCCCTAGGATATTTAAAAATTTTTTCTTAGGGTCTTTTAGGTTAAACGGTTATTTAAATAATTTCGTTAAAGTATTTTACGGTTAATGATATTTTAAGTTATTTCGTTAATGGTATTTTTAGGTTAATTGTAGTCATTCGAATGCATTTTAAATCGTTATTGATGTTTTACGGTTAGTGTAGACAAACCATCATTTATTTCTGGCGTGAAATCAGTAATGAAATTAAAAAATCATAATTTAGAGATAAATTAGAAACGTTCTCCATAGAAATAATTTCAGATTTTGAGGCTGAAACATATCAGGTTCTACAGAAAGATTAGCTAGTATACGGAAAATTTTAGGTTTTGTGAACTATTTCGTTAGGAAAATCATCAATTATGTGAAATTTTTTCACAGAAATGCCTTCAGATTTTGAAAATATTTTTTTATATTGATAAATTGATAAATATTGTTATGCCAATATTTAACAAAAAGTTAAAGTCTTGCAGCGGTATTCAAAATGAAAATTTAGCATAGAGTTAACATGAGTTTTATTCATAATACTGTCGTTAAACTCATTCTAGTATTGTTGCTAAATTCCTTCTAAGTATCTGTTATAAAACGCCAAAAAACAAAAAATTCCATTCACAATAATAAAAAAAGTCTTGTATTTTCAAACACAGGATTGGTCTTAATCGGTGTGCTAAGAAATCATTTTGAATAAACTAACAAGATGCTTGGTTTAAAAAACATTCTAGTTAACAGCTCGTTGTGTGCGATGTATAAGAAGCTACTAACTTTTCATTTTGAATACGGGGGTTGGTAAATATATTTATTCACTATCCAACTTTAACACAATTCAGAGAAGCTGTATATTTGTGTGTCGACTGTGGTATTTGTAAATCCTGTTATTTCTTTAACTCGAAAAGAGTTTCAAGACATTTTTCATATAGATATTGAATTATTTAAAAAAGTGCTAAAAAATTGCAATATTCTTAAAAAAAAAGTGCTAAATTAGCACCTAGCACCTTTTTTAAATTTTTGGGTGCTAACTCACAAAAAAAGTGCTAGATCTAGCACCTAAAGTGCTAAAATGGCAAGCCTGCTTGCTACCCAATTTTTAGAGAGATAAGTTCAATATTTGCCCAAATACATACAAAAACAGTACAAATTTTATGATTTTTTAAGTTAACATTAAAAAATTCTCAAGAAAATTATCAAAAATTAACCGGTTGCAAAAGTGTAACAATTGCCGCAAAATAGAAAAATGTCATCACATTCTTCGTTAATTAAAATAATTTAATTGGTGTTCTTTATTTTTAATCAGGACAGGCTAATAAACAAATGAAGCTAAAAAAAATTATTTGATTTGCGTTCGTAGTAAAAAATTTAAAGCAAAATATCTGAACAATGTGAAACCTGTTACACTTTTGCTCGTCAGTGTATATATAATTGCCTTTAAATATATCCAACAACCCGGGTGAAAATGGTCATATATGATGATATATGACCAAATATATGGGTTCATATATGATTCCATATATGCTCGGATCCGTAATTTGAGGGTATATGACCATATATGATCATATATGACCATATATGATAATTTTTTTTTTTTAAGAGAAGCAACATTCAGGAAATTCTTCCTATTAATTAACGTGTTGCTTCCTTTGGAAAGGGGATAGAGAAGAAGTGAAAGGTGTGAAAGATGAAGGGCTTCAAATATGGCAACACTGTAATTGCGCGAGATGTTGAATTTTAGAACAGTTGTTGCGCGCCATCTGATGGTGAGTTGGCGAACTTTGTTGAAGCTTTTTAGTTCATAGCCCTGTTATATTATTTTACTTCGGTGGGGTTAAGTTCTACACTCAAAAAAATAAGTTAGTGGAAAAATTAGTAAAAAATCTTGTATATCAAGTGTACTAGTTTTCAGCAATATATTATATTTTTTTAGCACTAAACTAATTTTGAACTAATGTTTTACTAATTTATTTTGCTACAAAAATTGTGCTGATAACCGCATTCATAGCGTGGACGACAACCGGATAGACAAGATGTAGATGTCGCAGCTTGTCTGGAAACGGAAATGACAAAAAAAGAAAAACAACTCTACACATATTCTATATTTAAATTTTCAGCAAATAAATTAACTAAAGTAAAATTTCGCTACAAGTTTTTTGAGTTTTTTTCAGTCTACTAATATTCAGCAAAAAGTTTAGTGATTTTAGCAAGGATTTTTTTTTATTTGCAGTCGACTAAGTGCTAGCAAAACTTTTGCTGAAGATTACTATTTTTTTGATCAAAATCAGCTCGCTCATTTTCAGCAAACCTTTTGCTAAAATTACCAACTTTTTTGCAAGCACGCTCCTGACTAAAAATTTGCAGACACAGCAACATTTTTTGCTGACATTACTGACTTTTTTTTTTAAGTGTATGGTAACACCGAAGGAGCATGTTGCGATATATATGAGGGATAGAAAAAACTCATACATATTACTATTTTTCATAAATTGATGTTGCCTTGGTTGGGGTTCGAACCCGCAACCTCATGTGTAACGCGCTAACCATTACACCACAGCGCCCACGATTTTTTTTTGTATTTTTCAACAAAAACTATAAAGAAATTGATAGTTAAAGTAAATTATTAACAATATCATAAATTTAAAAAGGCGACCCCTACGTTCGGCATCCAAAAAAATAAAAAAAATTTTCTGCTGGGTTTATCGAAAAACTTCCTTAGCAAAATTTTAAAAATTTTTTGCGAGCTTTCCGATTGTAAATGCCAAAGATATAACAAAAAATGTAAAATGGCGACCCCTACGTTCGGCAAAAAAAAAATTTTTTTTTTGAAACCTTGAAAAAATAATTGAGATAGAACGGTGTACGGCGAACTTTTTTTTGAGGTACGGTCTATTGCACATCATCCTAAATTTTAATAGAATATAATGTAGTACACTGAACATTCTATCAGTGGACACCTACAGGAATCAATTTTTTAAAAAAGAAAAATATATATAAATTATCTGGGTTCTTCTTAAAATTTTGGAATAGCAACATAAAGCCTTAGATTTTTGTGATTACCAAAAATTACCAAAACTTTGGATTTCACTTTTGGGAGATTTTGGAGGGTGACAATTAAAGAAAATTGACACTTAAAGCAGCTGATAATTATAGACCTTTTAGTGTATATGCATGCGCAGCTTCAAATATAAAATATATTCGAAAAAATAACAAAAAGTTCTAGTTTCCCTCCCTAAAGCATTTCCCTGGATCCGCGCCTGCATATATGAGACTAAAAAGTATCAAGAATCTTGAAATTAAAATCAGTCCCATAGATTTAAATGTCATCAGAAATAAAAAAATTTAAACCATGGACGATTCGTTTATATTACACTGAAAAAAATAAGTGAGTAGAAAAATTAGTAAAACGTCTTGTATATCAAGTGTACTAGTTCTCAGCAATGTTTTTTTTTGCTGAAATTCCGTTTTCAGCAAAAGTTTAAGTTATAGTTTTTAGGAACTAAACCAATTTTGAACTAATGTTTTACTAATTTATATTGCTAATAACCACATTTATAGCGTGGACGACAACCAGATAGACAAGATGTAGATGTCGCAACTTGTCTGGATGCAGTACAGACAACGTAAATGGTAACTAAAAAAGCACTTTTGCTGAAATTACCAACTTTTTTGCAAGCACGCTCCTGACTAAAAATTTGCTGACACAGCAACATTTTTTTTTGGTAATTTCAGCAAAAGGTTTGCTGAAAATCAGCGAGCTGATTTTTACAAACAAAAAAAATTTTTTTCAGCAAAATTTTGCTAACACTTAGTCGATTGCAAATGAAAAAAATCCTTGTTAAAATCAATAAACTTTTTGCAGAATATATTAGTAGACTGAAAAAAACTCAAAAAACTTGTAGCGAAATTTTACTTTACTTGATTTATTTGCTGAAAATTTAAATATAAAATATGTGTAGAGTTGTTTTTCTTTTTTTATCACTTCCGTTGTCTGTACTACATCCAGAAAAGCTGCGACATCTACATCTTGTCTATCTGGTTGTCGTCCACGCTATTAATGCGGTTATCAGCACAATATAACTAAAATTTTTGCTGAAAACGGAATTTCAGCAAAAAAAAATTGTTGAAAACTAGTACACTTGATATACAAGACGTTTTACTAATTTTTCTACTAACTTATTTTTTTGAGTGTATAATTTTTTAATACTTAATGTATCGGACTTTTAACGGTCGTTTATATGGGTTTTAGAATCGCATTGGAAAGCAACATGGTGGGTACAATTTGACGACGAAATATTTTTTAGTAACAATTCTAATTGCGACAAAACTAATGAAAATTAAGGCCCGATTACTGAATGTCTAGTAAGCTGCTAATAGCGTCTTAAACTGACAAATTGTTGTTGTTTCCCATATAAACCTTAAATTTAACTGTCGGTTAAATTTAACTGGACATTCAGAAATCGGTCCTAAATGTTTAAAAATTTAACTATACTTGACAGTTATTTTTCCAGTTGTTAACCAATTTTTTACTGTAAATTTTATTACATTTTTAAGCTGGTTTCACTGCTTTTGCCAGTTATTATTTTAGCAGTTCGATATAAATGCATTGCTTAGTTAAGTAGTTTAAATAATAATGCAGTCTGTTTCTCTGAGTACACAAATAATTTATTCAATTTGCAAAATCATAAATGAAATTAAAGAACATACTAACAATAAGTCCACCTGTGAAAATAGTTCTCACTTAATGTCCTCTTATTAATTAATGCTAACTATTTACAGTGATAAT
The DNA here is from genome assembly GCA_949987735.1 of Leucophora obtusa. Classification (NCBI taxonomy): domain Eukaryota; kingdom Metazoa; phylum Arthropoda; class Insecta; order Diptera; family Anthomyiidae; genus Leucophora; species Leucophora obtusa. The sequence goes on along the minus strand of OX465298.1, from coordinate 139,450,854 downwards.
TAATAATTAGCACATTAGTATAATTATTAGCATTTTATTTTTTTATTTAACAAATTTTCACCATTATGTAATTTTGCTTCCTTTGTTATTTACATAAACTTCATATGCCGGCTTTTGCCGGCTACAACAAATTAGAAATGTAAACAAATCCAAGATAAGTATACTTACTTGCAAAAATGAAAACAAAAATACTACTGCGTAGTTTTTTAAAATAAGCATTTTTAATTTTAGTATTTCATTTATAGTTTTTTATGGTGGCTGTGGTTGTTCTACCCAAATGCTAAATGACACGCGTACGTGTCGTGTCGTTTTATACAGCAGTAATAGCAGCGTTCAGACTTAGTACAAGGAAATTCTTTTTGTGGGTTCATTTAGTAATGTTAACATCTAGTTGGTAAAACTGCTTTTAAAATTCTTCTAAACTTCTTTGTTTGAAGACTTTATAAATCTGTGTTTCAATTTTGTTGACTTTTTTTTAATACAGACGATGTCACAGACAACAAAATCTCAAACAAAACATCATTTCTGTTTGTTTGTCAAACTAATCACATCAAATATGCGTGGAAGAAAATCAAATTTAATTAATTTGTAAAATTGTTAAGTAGCAAAGTCGGTAAAAATAATAGATTTATCGTTTATTTTAAAATGAATTATATTATGAGAACTGATTGTTTTTAAAAGAAATTTTTTATTGAATATTTTAACTAAAAAAAGTTAAAAAATATATTTCTTTGAAATTTAACTACTTATTCAATTGAAACAACTTATTGATTTACTTTTTAAATAGCTATTGAACTTTTATGGTAGAGTTATTAAGAGTGTATAATTCTTTAAAACAAACATGAAAAAAATTAAAAACAAAAAAGTGGGTCATTATCATCATTATTGACCTCCTTTTTAGTATTTATTTTTTCTGTTTTCTCTTCACATATCCAAATTTTATGGAAATCTGAGGGAACCCACAAAGAGACTCTCCTTGTAAGAAACAGTCAGACAAATAGACGGACTGGAAGACTGATGGACTAATTTATGCATGAAGTATAATAAGATGACCAACCAATTTTTTGGGAAATGTTTAACACATATTGACATTGAAAACGTGCCTACACCACTACACACAGCTGGACATAGCCCCAGTTGCCTCTGTCTTCAAGATATTGTTGTCGCTGGGTGCACGACAATAGAAAATCGTTGAATACATATTGGTGACAGTCCATAAATATCTTTGATTTTTCTTTTAAATTATTTTGTATTATTGACAATGTACTGCATTTAAGCTGGCCATACACTTGCAATATTATTGTACAACTTTTTGTTTTAGTTCTTTATTCTATTACCATGTGTGGTAGTAGATTAATAAACTAAAACGTAAAGTTGTACAATAATATTGCAAGTCTGTATACTCAAAAAAGTTTGATAGTTACTATATGACAGTTATTTGTGTAGTAATCAGTATATGTTGGTTTTTCTATGGAAAATCCAACAACTTATGACAGTTCTTTAAGAAAATAACTAACGAAAAGTACTATAATTTCGTAACAGTTGTTTAAAGCAGTTATGTTTAGTATCATAATAAACAACTCCAAAACAGTACTTTTACAGTAACTAGTTATTTTTTTTAAGTTATTTAAAAAATATAAAAGTTTGATGAATTCTTGCAATTCTTGTTTAGTTTATACTTGTTATTATTGATATATTCTCAGTTTGAAAATAAAAATCTGAAAATTGTTTTGTTTTTATTGCAACAACTGGAGAACCGTTTGGAATTTTTAATCCAATATTTAAGTACAAAGTAGTAATTACAAAAAGTTTTCTTTTATTAAAATATACTTTTATAACATCAACAAAATTAAGGGCTAAGAACAGTAATTTTTACCTATTTTTTCAGTTGTTTTAAAATGTTTGTAATAAAAATTTTTCAGTTAGTTCTATTACATTGTTAGTTATTTTTATGCATTTGTTAGTTATTTTTCAGTAGTTGAAAATAACGACATTTTTATCTTTGGTGCCTTTTTAACTTCATATACATTTATTTTTAATGCCATTTTTTGTTATTTTAAAGGTAAATACCTTTGGTGCCTTTTTAACTGCATATACCTTTATTTTAACTGTCATTTGTAAAGGATTCTACCCGCAAAATTTTTTGAGTGTAAAAGTTTCCGAAAATTCTCTAATTATTAGAGAAAAGTTTGCAATTTTAGACCAGCACATCGTTTAGTTGAAAAATCTAATAATTGTAAAATTTTTGTTTGAAAATCGATCATCTAATCAGCTAAATTTTTCAAAAAACCGGCCTCTTCAAAAAATTGGTTTTCGATTTATTCGAACCACTGGAACTTTAAAGTGCAAGTTAGATTCGTTAATATTGTCTTAATCAGGATACAATAGTCGAAAATATACTAATTTGGACTTCCACTGACAACGAAAGTATTTCTACCGATGCATTTCAATATTGATGCAATTCAAATACGTGTTGGAAAATAAAATTATGAATCTGAGTGCTTATTAGGGTTTATGTCCCGGGAATTCCCGGGACGGGATTCCCGGGAATCCCGCCCTTTTTCGGATCCCGCAATCCCGGGAATTTTGTGCGGGATTTCCCGGGATTTTTTTTATTCTTTTACAGAAGTTTTAGCTAGTATTAATGCGATTTTGGAAGCTTTATTTAAATTTAAAGCATTGATTTTTTAAACTAATTTAAACAAAAAATATTTAAAATTAAAAAAATACGATTTAAAATTTAATAAACTGAATTAGGCCAAATTGTTTTCGGATGGCAGTTGAATTTGGTTTAGTTAAACCGAAAAAAATTTTATCTGCCATTACCAAGTTTACCAACAAAAATACTTGCCCATATTTCGGAAAAAAATTTTTTCTTTAAAATGATTATCTTTGTTCAAATAAAGCAATATTTGTATAGGCTGATTTACACTATAAGATTTTCGGAAAGAGTTTGCAACCTTGCTTATAAGTTTTGCATGTATACTGAATAGGGTTTGGGATTTCCCGGACTTTTTTATTTCCCGGGAAACGGGAATGAAAAAATTTGATTCCCGGGATTCCCGGGAATCCCGGGAAATGAAAATTGTTAATGAAAACCACCTATATAAATCATTTTTGTTAAAAAAAACACTATTTCAGTACAAATGCAGTCTGTGTAGTGAGAATTCAAAGTAAAAAATACCAGAATGTTGAGCATTTGATTTCACAGAAATTAATCGCAGCACTGCCAAATGAATTGCATGATTCCAGCAGAAAGCACCTACTACTGGACTGTCGGAATCAAACCGTTTCATCACACTTTGCCCATTAGATATGGTGGTCACAATGTTATTTTCCAAAGACAATTAAAACTCTTCTAGTCTTATTTCTACAATTCTTCTTATTTCATCAGCATTACATCTTCCTGATATATGTATAAACCAAACCCAGGTTATAAAAAGAATTATTTACGTTTATACTTATGTTCAAATATCTCTTTTGTGATATTCTTGTCCATTCATCTAAGATTATAGTAAATCTCCTATTGTTAGAAATATTGCTCAATATTTCTTTTATCATGATATCTTTTACATGATTGTAGTAATTTAATATAATGTTCTTTACATCGGTTTCTTTTTTTGCAATGCCAGGTTTTTATTATAAAAACTTTCTCGAATAAACGAAGAAATAGTTATGGTGCGGATTGACTGCGGCTAATTTGGATACCATTTTAGGAAATGTTTGCCCTACCATAAAACCTTTAATGCCTATTCAGCTTACACTTTTTTCTTCGGGTACTTTGCTAATTTTAGCTTGTTGTTTTGCGTGACCATCATTTTTTTTTTTTTTTGAACCAAATTTAGATGTCGGATAACCAAATTTAGATACCACCGTTAACCATTAGTCTTTTCTTTTCACATTTATTAATGAAAACGTTACTTATAAAATTATTGACCCTTAATATAAAGGAGTATTTTAAATTTAAAGTCGACTTTATTTTTAATCGGTTTTGTTAATTTTGTGTATGAAAACCTTACAAAAATATTTATATTTTCAAATATTTTGATTGGTTGAAAATAAATTAACCAATCAGAATGCTCCAAAAATAAACCAAGTCAAGGTATACTGCCACCCAATATTTTAACTAAAGTCGACTTTACCTATTATTATTTGTAAAAAACAAAGCTTTTTTTCATATTTCTTTTAAACATTTTACCAAGTTTTTAGGCTTTACTACTTAAATTTTGAATAAGTTATGCGAAAAATCTTTATTAGTTGAAATGCTCCTAATTACTTGGCAAAGATTTTATTTGTGTGTCAAATGAATGTATTCCCTTTTAAAAGATTTTAACAATGACATTTTTGTTTTGGTATTTAAAATGTTTTCTATGACTAAAATTAAAAAATCCTATTCGAAACAAAAACAATTTAAAAAATTTAATATTTTTAAAATTTCCCGTTTTCCCGGGAAAAATATATTATTTTCCCGGGAATTCCCGGCAAACTTTTCCCGGGATTTCCCGGGAATTCCCGCCCGGGAATTCCCGAACCCCAAACCCTAATACTGAAGTAAAATCGTACCGAAAATCTTATAGTGTAAACCAGCCTTATACAACATTCCAACATCATTATTTCAGTTCCAAATACCTCCAAAAAACTAGGCATTAAAATTAAAAAATTGGTAATATTTTCGAATTTTCAATTGACATAAGTACTTTGAGTTTCTTTAACTTAAAATAATTTCATTTAAAGTTCAATTGATATTCCATTATTGCAATTGTATATTTTAAATATTTGTTTTCAATAATCCATCAGATGCTTTTTCAAATTATTTTGGATTTTTTTATATGTTAATTTAAAATGCCACTAAATATGAAAATTCTATAATTTATTTTTAAGTAGCTGTGGCATAAAAAATGTCTATTCAAGAAAATCAATTTAAGTTAAGAAATTATTTAATACTGTTTTAGTGTCTATTTTTATAAAACGATTTATGCGAATTTGCCTAAAAATTTGTGTAAAAAATACTCACTTTCAAACTACATATTTTATAAAAATAATTCTAGACGGATACTTTTGAAAATCTGCATAGAAAGAAACGAATTATCTAGAAATAGAAATTTTTGGATTTCATATTAAAGAAATATTTAAGCAACAAATCGCTCTGAGTTCTGACTATAAAACTGGTCCGACACAAGTTTGCATCCATTAACTATTCCAATATATCCTGAAAAAAGGGATGAAAATAAAATACCCGTGTCTTTCACTTTTTCTATATCAATTCGTTTAAACCGCCAATTAATATTTAGTTGATATATTTCTAAGAGTTTTTTAAAATTAAGACGGCCTTCCATATAAATATATTACCTTAATATTAATTCACGATTTAAATTGGTAAACGAATTGATCTAGAAAGAGTGGAAGACATGGATACTTTATATTTAGCCATCCTTTGGAATATATTAAGTACATTTTCTCATGGGTACAACCAAAAGATGAACTTTGTCGGAAGGTGTTTCAACAGAAATCGAGTTTTTAAAGTACAACATATGTCGAATTTATATATTTTCTAACGAGCGGGAATTCCCGGGATCCCGGGAAATTCTGAAAAAAATCCCGCTGTCCCGGGAAATGAAAAAGTCCGGGAAAAGAAAAACCCTAGTGCTTATGAATTAAATTAAAAACTGAAGTTATTTCCAATCTGTCTTTAAAATGATTTTATAAAAAATTATGAATTTCTTATTTCAGTACAAAAGATGGTTCATAAATATTTTATATTGAAACTAAATAAATTTTGGGATAGAATATTTGTCCATATATGAAGCTTTATCCCATATATGGAATCCCATACACTTCCATATAAGTTCATATATGTCCTTCCTGCACATATATGGTATTTAGCGCTTTTCTTTTCCCGGACTTTTTCATTCCTTGCATAAAATACTGCTGAAATTAAGAGATTTTTTGCTGAACACTTATAAGATAAGAACAGCAAAGATAAAATTGTTAAATTTACAAAATTTTAGTTACATTCGAGCTAAATTTTTAAAATCAAAAAAAATATTCCGTAAAATCTGCAAAAAATTTTACTGAATATTAGTAGGCTTAAAAAAAACAAACCGTTATATCAACAAAATGTTTTTATTTTTAAGTTAAATTTAATTTAATACAAATTCCAATCTATCCAGCCAACAGTGTTGCCAAAACTTAATTAGGAAAAAATGCTAGATTTTTTCCATAAAAATGCTAAAAAATGCTAAAAAATAAAAAAATATGCTAGAAAAAATATGCTAAAAAAATTTTATAAAAAAATGTTTCAATTTGTTTAAAAAAATACTATTTTACTGACTTTTTACAATTATACTGAAAATAAGTCATCTCTAATTATGAATTCAGTTCATTTTATTAACTAAAATTATATAAAAGATAAATTAAAAACAACTCAAAAGTTAATTCCTGTAAAAAAAGTTCTAAAATTCTTTAAAATAAATTTATTATTATTTGATTTTCCAACTGTGTCACTGTTAAAGTTAAAAACGGATAAACAAAAGTACCCCAAAATGTTTTATTTCTAAAATAGGTGGTAATTCTGCCTTAATTTATCTACTCCAAATTAATTTAATAGTTTTTATTGCACGTTCTGTTTACCGTTTTCAAATTTCTGCATCTTTGGGCTTCCCTGCATGAAAATCTTTAAAAAAAAAAAAATTATCCCGATGAGGGTTAATACTTTTTGTGGGTTGGTTTGCGTTGTAAGATTTTTGGTATGATTAAATGAAAAATTGTACAGGTGTTACAGTAAAAAAAATCAAAATTCACTGAAATTCTTAAAAGATAGGAAAACGCTATTTATCACAAACGCTATCCACATTACCCTCTATGACCCAAACCTAAAAAAAAATCAATAAAAAATCAACATTTTGCAATTCTATTGATTCTATTTTAAACTCTATTCTTTAGATTATTATAATATTTTTTTTACCAAAAATTTAAGTATTTTTGTGCAAAATCACTCCTTCACCATAACAACAACAAAAAGTAAAACGAGTAAAAAAGTTAAAGCCGGGCATGCCGATTTAAAACTTTAATATTAAAGTACCATAAAGCAATATTTTTTTATACTTTTGGGATCATTTTTTAATTTCAATTATCCAACTCTGTTAAATACAATTTTTCGCTTTTTTCCCCAGAAACATTTTTTTTTTTGCGATTTTTGTTTTCTTTTCGAAAGAATTTTTTTTCTTAACTCTATTAAATATTTTTCTAAACCCTATTGAATATACACAAAATAACATAACACATACTTTTTATTTGCCAAAAAAAATGTTTTTGGTGAAAAAAAATTTTGCGAAAAAAAATCTATAAAAAAAAAATTTCGTGAAAAAAATTTACAACTTTCTTAATCTTGTAAAAAGATAATATGATCCCAAAATTACAAAAAAAATTTTTTTTTGGTTCCCGTCAAAATTTTTAATTGCGAATATCGCGAATACGAGCGCTAACTTTGAAAACTGATATCACCATTGAATTCAGCGTACTCGAATTACCTTTACCAGTAGGTTCCCAGCTTGTTAAAATTTGCGACTGCACAGTTAGAATAAACTGTGATTTTAAAACTGATAATAGTGATTTTTAATGCTTATATTTCAGAATAAATAAAAAAATTTGGTGTTAGTTTAACTATATAATGTAGAGAATATAATAAATAACACGAAGAAAACGAAAAATTTAATTAAAATAGTTTAAAAAAATAAAAATAATTAATTAAAAGTACCACTTTTAACATGTTATTACAAAACTATAACAATCCCAGTTGAGTTGTTAAACGAGAACCGTGGAAAAAGATTGATTTAATACTGTTTGTTGCGTTTTTATATCGGAAACAACATCAATAATATTTTTATAAAATTCAAATTAATGTAAAATATTCTAAAAAAAAACAGAAAATAAAACTGTAAAAAATGCTAAAAATATGCTAAATTTTGTTGGAAAAATGCTGAAATTCAAATTAATGTAAAATATTCTAAAAAAAAAACAGAAAATAAAACTGTAAAAAATGCTAAAAATATGCTAAATTTTGTTGGAAAAATGCTGAAAAAAATGCCATATGCCAGATAAATTTTTTTCATGCTGAATGAATTAAAAAAATGCCAAATCTAGCATTAAATATGCTAAATTGGCAACACTGCCTGCCAAAATCAATAGAAATATTTGCTAAAATAGTAAATTGCTGGTTTAAGAGGGCTCAAAACTTTGAAAATTTAAAGTTATTTTTTGTGATTTTTTTAGTATATTAATTATTTAGCAAAATTTTTTGGTAATTTTAGCAGGTTAAGTTTTTATTTTCTATTAGGAAAAATTTAACTCAGATAAAACCATAATTCTGCAAATTTATTTATTAGGCTTTATTTTTGCTGTTCCTATCTTACTAATAATATAGCTAAGGTTATTTTTAACTAATTTTTAGTAGATTTAACTAAAAGTTTTACAGACTTTTTTCTATTAGTGTACTTGACAGTTGTTTGTGTAGTAATCAGCAGTTGTTATTTTTAACGATAATTACAATTCTTTTTCTATGGAAAAATGCAAAACAACTATTATCGCAGTTATTAAAAAATAACTTACGAAGTCGTCACAGTTGTTGAAAGGAGTTATTTTTAATATTCTAATAACCAACTACCAAAACAGTATTTTTGCAGTAAATCCTTAGTTTTTGTTAGTTATTTTGTATAAAAACCATAAAATTTCGTTGAGATTTTGAAAATTCTTCTTTATACTGAATTTAGGCTGAGCAAAAACCACATAGTTTTCGTACAAAACTAGATGTTGCTTGTTTTTATATATGCGTTTTGACAAGTAAAACTATCAGGAGCCAAATACTAGGTAGTTTTTTTCTCAATCTAAATGCAGTATTAGTTTAAATTTGTTTTAATTGATATATTCTTAGTTTGAAAATAAAAATCAGAAAATTTTATTGTATCAATGCATAAAAACGTAATAACTGGATACCGTTTGTAATTTTGACTTAAAATTTTAAGTAGAACGAAGTAATTACACTTTTTTTGTAATCGAAAGAAAAAATTTATTTTTATTAAATTATATTTTTATAATAAAAAAACTAACTGTAAAAAAACCGTAATTTTTACCAAGTTTATCAGTTGTTGTTAATTTTCGTAGTAAATTTTTATCAGTCATTTTTAAGACATCGTTAATTATTTTTTAACAGTTTAAAATAACTACATTTATAGTTATTTTAAAGGTAAATACCTCTGTCGCCTCTTTAGCTATGAATTTAAAATTGGCAAAGAAAGAGAAAAAATCTAAATAACAATAGAAAACTGTGTCACCTTTTTAATAATTAAAAGTAACTGCAATCAATTTAAATGTAATTGCAGTGTACACCTATTTAATGCGAATTTCGGTTAATTTAATTTACATTTTTAGTTGATTTTTTCAATACAATTCTCTAAGCGTACCAATTTTCCCCATTTAATTTTTGGCCGTCAAATACTGATTTTCTGTCAAAATCAGTTGGTCACGTTAGGTAAAACTCTTAATATGAATCTTCCAACTGACATGTGTTAAATGTTTAAATATGTTTGATTTGAAAAATAAGCATGTTAAACATTTTTATAATTCACGATGTTAAAAATTTTAAACATTAATAAATTTTTCAAATACATATAAGCATAATTTTTAATTGGGGGCGTTACACGAGTTTTTTTAATTTAGTATTCAAATGTTTTTTGAAGATAATCAACTAATTTTAATGTTGATCAACAAGGGGCAGTGGCGTGTTATAAAATATTTTTATACGATGATTGTTTTGACTTATACGGCATTTAGACTGAGGAAAAACTACCTAGTTTTCGTACAAAACTAGTTCTTGTTTGTTTTCTATATATGCGATGTAACAAGAGCCAAAAACTAGATAGTGTTCGTTCAGTCTAAATTCCCGGGATCCCGGGAAATTCTGAAAAAAAACCCGCTGTCCCGGGAAATGAAAAAGTCCGGGAAAAGAAAAACCCTAATACTGAAGGACGCAGACTTTTAAACCCTTTTCTGCCAAATTGCAGATAATAGTCTGTCTTGTAATCCAACTTTTTAATCTTAACTTGACAGTTAAAAGCTTAACGCTGTCATTTCAAAATACCAAGGTTGTGTTCATAGCGACCCGGCACATGATGAACATGGAAAGTGTTGGCGTTTAGTAACATATATGTCTTAAACAACTTGTTTAGTGCTTGATTAAGCAGTTAATCCGACTTTTACGAGATTAACTTTTCTGTCTAAATTAGGTATTAGTATACCTTCTTAATCAATTAAGATTTGTTCAAGATTTAAATTTTGCTTTTTTTAAACAGTTCTATTTTACAACTTTTTAAAATTTGCATATCGAGGGCTTATATTCAATAGGGGCCATCTGACGTTTTGAAGAAAATGAGTTTTTGATGGCAAACGCTTCAGTTCTAGAGCTGTTATCTATGATATTAATTTTGGACTGATTTGGACAATTTTGAGAAAATCGCGGTTGAAATTCGTGTTTTTATCTTTTTTGAATATCAGTGCACATCGCAAAAGAATTCTTTTAGACATTTTATAACACTTTATTTAAGATTGGACTTTCTTTTTTATAATGGCTGAAATAATTTTGAAATTGTTCCACCTATATACATGAAAATAGTTTTTTAAATTAGCGCTTTTTTTTAATTCGAAAATGAATTTGAAATTCATCAGAATTCCGTAAATTAACGAATTTTGAAATAATATGGTACAAAAAATGTATACGAAGACACCAAATAGCCAATTTTTTGTTTTAGTTAAGAGATTAATCAGAACTGGGTCGACAACGACATGTGCTTTTCCATATATTTGGTATGGGAAGCAAAATGTCGCCATGTCGTCCGGCGATTTGTCGTCGTAATAGAATCTATTCTATTTTCGTGACGACACACTAATACACACTCAAAATATTTGTCAAATAGTTGCCATATTTTTAACTAATTAAGGGAACAGAGTTACAGAAATTCGTATTAGAGTTGCAAAAAGTCGTACTTTGTTTACAAAAAAATTATTTTTTTGACAGAAGAAATATAATTGAAAATAAAAATGCATAATTTACCGCAAAGAAGCAAAATTAAATACAAAAAATGTAAAACAACAAGAATAGGTGAAGAATTGTGGCGAAAAAATACAACCATATTCTTGTTTTGCTTCAATTTTTTTCTAAATGTCAAAAAATGTCGACAATCGATTGTCGCTGAATTTAAATTATTCTCGACGACTTTTGCTGTCGTCGGTCGACAATCGACACAGTTGTGATTAATCTCTAAAATGGGAGCACATTTAATTCTTTAGTAACGCGGTTTAATACCAAACCATATTACTGCTGCCATCTACTAACCCGCTAAATTTTGGTATAAGATATGCACTCAAGGAATTATGTAGGTAAAATCAACTGCAATATATATGTTCATATCTAATTTGATCCGAATATTGGAATATATAATTATATCAAGCGAGACAAGCATGTCATCTAACCTGATACAATTTGATCCGAAACATGGGTCTATCTAATTTCATCAAATTATATAAAAAAAACATATAATTTCATGAAAATTTTCAAATAAAATTTTAGTAAATATTGTTGAGATACTAATGCCCAGAACAGTTTGGCTAACAAAGTGGGTATCGGCCGATCTTTGGTATTTTGATGGAATACAGAAAATTTTTATTGATGGAAAGATGTTTGAAATGAGGATTGAATGCGATTTACGCCGTTTTTAGACGCAGATTGTCGTTAAACTTAGAATAACGCAGTTTGTAACTGAAATCCTTCTTTTGAAATGTGGTTTATTTTGATTTATTTCAATAAAGACCAAAATTCAAAACGAGAAAAAGTTGTTTAGAAAAATTTTTCTTAATAAACTTGGAAATAGCTGACAAAATAAATTTTTAGTTTAAGTAAAAGTAACAACTTTTTCTAGTTTAGAGTTTTGGTCTTATAAAATGTGCGTCTTTCTTAAAAAATTAAAAAAATAACTTTCACAATTAATTTTTTTTTTCACGGAAAAAATAACTGGGGGTTAACCGCGTAACTCGATTCGAAAAAAAATTTTCGAATTCGTAAATCTTGCAAATATTCTGTACAAAAATTCTACATATGTATATAAAAATTCAAAAAGTAAGTTTTATGCAAAAGATTTTCTTTTTACATAAGGTACAAAATTTACGAAAGATTTTTTTTGAATCGAGTTACGCGGTTACCCCCCAGTTATTTTTTCCGTGAAATAGTAACCGCCCTGAACTTAAAATAGTAACCGCCCTGAACTTAAATCGTACACCGAAAAAATTTCTCAGTTGCTGGCTACTAAACTTTCAGGTGAAATACCCCTTACTGAGCTTCAGTTGATTGATTTAATTAAATTTAACTAATTTTGTTTCCGATATTTTACTAACGGAGGTTTCAGTTACCGACAACAAATTGTTAACTAAAATGAAACATATTTTATTTTAGTAGCTAATAATCAATTAGAAACCGCTAATAGGAACAGCAAAGATTTGTTTTTGGTTGTCACTTTTTATTTATAATAAAAAACAAGAAAAATACAAATTAGATCACAAATAATTCTTACATTATAATATTTTTATTATCGCGTATTTCTTTGCAAAATATTCCAGGAATTTTCAATCAGCAGCGGTTGTCAATCTTCCTGTTCAAAGAGCTGAACGTGATCCAAATGTTGTTTTTATTTGAGTTTGAGGCACAAAAATTTGTTCAAATTTATTTTTCTTTACAATATTTTTTATATTGACACCTATTATTATAAAATTATTAGTTATTAATAAATCAACTAACAAAAAAGTATTCTTTTTAACTTAAGGAAAAGTTAATGATAATTATTTCATTTATTTTAATATATTTTAATTTCAACTGAGGTTTTTCGTAACTGAGCCACTGAGGAATTTTTTCGGTGTATTTATTTCAACATATGTTTGTCTAATTTTTATTTTAAAATTTAAAAATAATAGTTATTTTGCCTTTCAATTTCACAATGAAAAAAATTTTTTTTCACATATTTCTTTAAGTAAGCAATCGGATAACCACTTATAATTCAACTTTTTGTAAGCAGGTGTGTAACCACTTATTATTCAAAATCTCATAACTACTTACTTCTCATTTTTTCGTGACTACTTATAAAAACGATCACTCCAAACTAAAATAATGAGTTTAGACGCCAAAAAATAAGTTGTGCGGAGCTATGAATTTCTATTATATAACCACTTATTTGGTAATGAAAGATTTTGCTGGGTAAATTTAAATATTTTATTTTGTCTATAATTCAAATCATATTTTGTTATATTTTTATGTACATATATTCATTTTTTGGCGTCCTTCTGTTTTACGTATGAAAGCAATGGCTCTGCAACTCTCTCAATATCTTTTATGTTAAAAAATATTATGTGTCTTCGAACAGGAACGAACTCCGACTGGTTAATCAGGGATGGAAAAGGCACACTCAATCGGGCTCTTATACCAAAAAATGTTAGCTCGCTCTTACATATGTAAAAATGTAAGTAGCTAAAAATAGCTTCCTCGTTGGCTCGTTATAAAAATTAAATACAGCATTTCCAATAGCATTTCATAATTTATTTAAAATTGTTTAACTACACAAGGGTTCCATATCTTATACCAAAGTATGGTGCTTAGTTTGGAAAAAATTTTTCCATCAATATATTCTTTTGCAGAATGTTAACTGCTGGTTAAGTATTTTAATTAATTTTCTGCACCACAAAGCCTATATCGCATTCCGTCATTATTTTGCAACTTTTTATGTACGATTTTTTTAAATTCATAATCCACGGACTAAAAGAAAAATTGGGAAAAAAAATTTCAAAAACGAATATTTCGTTTGCAGAATGTTAATCGCTAATTAAGTTTCTTAATTCAGTTTCTACGGCACAAAGTCTTTTTCGCATTCCGCAATTATTTTGGAATTTTTTAACTGCAGTTTATTTTAATTCATAATCCAAGGACTATAATACCCATATCTTATACCAAAGGTTTGTGGTCAGTTTGCAATAAAAAAAAAAAATTTGAAAAAAGGAAAAATTTTTGTAATAATATATCCGTTTGCAGAATGTTAATCGCTGATTAGCTCTTTTATTGCATTTTTTGCACCATAAAGCATTTTTCGAATTCCGGCGTTATTTTGAAATTTCTCGTTTATTTTAAAATTATTCGTATTATAACAAACAACTGATTGTTTTTAACAGAAAATTTTTATTGAATATTTTAACTTCTACGGATAGTCCGTATTTTGTTTATTGAATGACTGATAGAAAAAGTTAAAAAAATATATTTCTTTACAATTTAACTACTTACACAATTGAAACAATTTTACTGATTTAGTTTTTAAACAACCCAGTGTAGAAACGGTAATGACATATCATTATTTTTTGGACTTACCCACTTACCTTCTGTATTATTTTAAAACGTATAGTAATGAGTTACTGATAATTACTTATTTTTATCATTATTTCAAATAGAAAATAATTTTCTAGATTTTTTTGAAAATTTTTTGAAATCTATTTTTAAACACTGGTAAGGATATATGTAACCACATATTTTTTAATTTTTTGTATGTAATGACACCCACTTACCTTCTGCATTATTTTAAAACGTATAGTAATGAGTTACTGATAATTACTTATTTTTATCATTATTTCAAATAGAAAATAATTTTCTAGATTTTTTTGAAAATTTTTTGATCTCTATTTTCAAACACTGGTAAGGATATATGTAACCACATATTTTTTGATTTTTTGTATGTTGGCGAGTAAGTTTACTTGTGTGCAGCAGGTCAATTATGTTTTTATCTATTAAATATTACATGTCGATATAGCTCAGATGGTAGAGCTACTGACAATCTGTAGACCCAGGTTCGATTCCCGCACCAGAAAATTTTATTTAAAAAAAAATCAATAAAAAATATTTTTTTTTTTATGTAATTTATTTTTTTGAAAATCTATTTTTAGACTCATTATTTTTGTCAGTTGTGGTAAGCACATAGGTAACGATATATTTTTTGATTTTTCGTATGCTGGTGTGTAACCATCACTCATTATTTTTCGCGACATCGCCATATAAAGGTAATAAGAAATGTAATAACAAAAGTAACTAGTTACCATTACCAAGTATGTACTTACATAACCATATATCTGGTAATGATTTTCTACACTGGGAACTGTTGAACTTTTACTGTAAGTTATAGTGAGTGTAGTGCCACATTTTTTATCCGATTTTCATAAGTACAAATGGGCATCGATTATCCGTGATTCAGTTAAAGGGGAACATCAATTATCCGGGATCTATAAGGAAAGGAAGATTTTTTTATTTCAATCGATTAACCGTGATTACATCAATTATCCGGGATTGAAAAACATCTACTATTTATTTTTACGAAATTGGGGTCAACGTGCTAGCAACACTAAAATTAATATGTGTCTAAAACGAAATAAGGTTATTCCCTTGTTTGCATGTTTTTCCTCTGGTGTTTAGTTGCATTTGAAATTTACGTAGTAAGGAGTGTTGATGTGTAATTTTAGAATCGAGTAAAAAGCAAAGAAAAGTATTAACTATTCAAGAAAAATTTGATTTAGTGGGCAAACAAACAGTTTATGACTGAATAAAAAATTAAGATAAAATATTAAAATATTGTGCAGAAAGTGATTCAGTTACTCGGTTCCAAAATCGAAAAACTTTAAAAAGTACATTAGAGCGAAATACGAATGGTTCCGACAAAAACGTTTTAAAGGGATCCCAATTTCCAGTTTAATGATAATGGAAAAGGCTAAGTTCTTCCATTAAAAATTAAATATAAGCTTAGCATGTGAATATTCTCGAGGCTAGTTACAGAACTTTAAAAAACAACATGGAATTCACAAAGCATCTGCCGACTATGTATCTGCCACAATTTTTGTAAATCAGTTGGAAGAATACACATCAAAGGAAAATCTTATAAATAAGAAAATCTACAATGGAGAGTAAACAAGCCTTTTTTGGAAGTCTTTCCCTGAAAGCAGTTTTAGTTGCCATTATGAACATTTCTAAGATGGCCATAAAAATTCAAAGGACATATTATACAAAGATTAAAATTATAGAGCATTAGAGAACAAGATAAAATACAAGTCCACCGTATCTAAGAGAAGCTCTTAGCGGAAAATATGAAAGTTAAGGAAAAGAAACAAACCACAATAAATAAATAAATAAATGAATTTTTTAAGTAGTTACATATGTAGCAATAAAAACTTATTAACATTATATTTTGTAAGTGTGTATATTGATTAAATAAAACAAACATTTATATTAAAAAGCGTTAAAAATTTTGCCTCAGTTAACCGGAAAAATCGATTATCCAGAATGCTTCCGGTCCCGGCCATCCCGGATAATCGATGCCGTAATACCTTTCTTCATTAATTGTTTCAAAAAGCCAATGCAAGATGGCGATAATCTAGCATTTATTAGAAAATTATAAAAAATTAAATTTTGCCGCCTCGAAAATGATTTTTTTGATATGTCGTAGTGGGACTTTTTCCTCATGCCAACAAAAGCTATCGAAAAATCGTTGGCACAATATCAAAAAATTTTTGTCGATACAAATCGGTCCACTCCAATATACACTCAGGGAATTATGTAGGTAAAATCAACTGCAAATGACAGTTAAAACAACTACAAATGCAATTAAAACAATATACATGCAAATTATTGTAAAACTGTATAAACAACTGCAAATGTAGTTAAAATAACATAAACAAAAGTTATTGTAAAATTTATTAATTCAATAAAAACAAATTTATGTAAATACTCTTAATTTTATTCTCAAATAAATTTCAAATTGCGAAAACAAAATTTACACTTATCACTTTTATTGTTCACTATTAAGATATTGTTGACGGACATCTACGTCTGTGAGGGATGAAATATTGTTTGTTTAGCTTCCTTTTTTTCTAAAGCTAGAAAGTGATGAATATATTAAAGGGCTGAAAGAAAATAAATACAATATTTTTCAATATTCCCGTGAATAAATATATGGGTGAAATCAAAAAATGTGATAAATTTTTGGGCCAAATTTGTGAGAAGCGAAAATTGTTAATATTTCGGTTTTTTCTTAATGGAATCAGTAAGTTTAGTCATTATAAACCTAATTGCAAAAAATTTCTTCTACAAGTTGTCGCAATAACTTTTTTTGCCCAATTTTAATTTTTTTTGTTGTAATGGAGTTTAATTGCGTACGAATTTTCTTCAATTTATTAGTTTTTCGTATTTGGGTTTCCAACTTGCTTTCCAATGATATATAATTTGTGTTTATCAAATTGGCGGTTTCGCGAATAAAAATACAATTCATTCCGCGAAAAAAAATTTAATTTTTTTTTAATTTTGTATTTTTGGTCCTTTTAAATGCTTTTCAAAAATATAAAATTTTTTAAAATCCAAGCAGCGGTTGCGCAGTTACAAAATAATATATTAAAAACATAACATTTAACGATCAAAAAATTCTTAAATTGTGTGAAACAAATTTAATTTGTCAAACTAATGTCAGTAATGACTCGAAATATCGATTCAAAACCAATGAAATGCAAAATCAATCGTTTTTCGCTCCAGCAGCTTAGGGTAAAAAACTGATAACTTTTTTTGATTTGACGCAAAATTATTAGTTGAATCGTCTTTTGACGCATAAATATGAGTTGAATCACCTCTGTTTATGGTTATTTTAAAATATTTTAAACATTTATCTACATTTATTTGAATGAAACCTGATGCAAACAATTGTGGTTACGGAGTTTACAGTTACGGAGTTTACATTTAGTTACTTTTTTCGTTTTCTTTCAGAAACGCTTTGTCAGAATTTTTTTTTCCAAAACAAAATCGCATGATGCCTACAAGGTGAATCCAAATATGACATTGTTTTTCTTACTCGTTAAATAGTTTGGTGTAAAAATTAGGAACGGAGTTTACAACATTTTTTCAAATCTTATTAAAGACATCCTTTTTCATCTCGAGAATGTTACATGCTGCAGAAAAGCTTCAAGTCTGTTATACTGGATGATTACTTACAGTCCAACGATCATTTGAGTATAAATAACATTGTACTTTTCGCAATATAAATAATAGATAACTCAAAAATTCTGGTATATGCATTTTTATCAAAAATTATGACGAAAAATCGTTACAGAGTTGAAGTCGTGATAGCTAAGATATACGAAAAAGTTTGTAAAATGTATTAATTTTTATTAAAAACGGCTCTTTTCCTCTTCATAAAAATTCTTACAGTAAGTGTTTAGCTTTATTGGTTATTAAAATATAAGCTATTAAAGTTAAAAAACCTTATGAGTTACTTGTTACGGAGTTTACATTTGGCCTATAAAATTGGTCACAAATTTTATGTATTAACCAAAAATTGGTCAGATTGTTATAAATTTTGTAAAACAGGTGACAATGCGCTGATATATATCGAAATATGTAACTCAAATGTAATCCATGCATTAGAAATTCGTGGTTACACCATTTTTATCACATTTTTTGATATCACCCATATATTCTATATTATAAAACTTACCTTATTTTAATTATTTAATAAAACAACCTTTTTCCTTATTACGCGTCTCCACTCTTTAGCGTTGTTTTATAACTAAAGATACAAGAGAAAACATGTTCTTCTCATATTCTTTTACTAGAAATTTCTAAACAAGCGCAAGCATATTATTTTTGTGTGCTTCGTACACACATACTTGAAAATTTAAGTATTTGTAACAAAATTCAAAACAACTGCATAAAATAAATGTTACTACAATGTAGTGATTTTTGTAGTTTTTTTTAAAAATAACTGTCAAAAACATTTAAAAACTTTTCTCTAAGTAAATTAACAGCAATTATAGTTAAAATAACTACAACCGCATTACTACACAAATAACTGTCATGTAGTAACTGCAGAACTTTTCTGAGTGTATGCTTCTTGGTATTACCTCCCACGCCAACTTCACGTCATCAAAACGAGTTGCCGTATTTGTGCTTCGGATAACAGGCAAGCTTTATAAATTATACGTCCGACGTATTTAAGAAGCTTTCATAAAAAATATACCAACCAAAATTTGACAGAACGTCACGTTTTGTAATTTGATTTTGGGAGATGCTTAATATAATTTTATTTTTACAAAAATCGAACAGAAAACAATTGTTTATTTCATAAACTACAAGAGGATAAGCAAAAAAGGCTTTAATTTAGGAATCGCCACATTTTCGAACAAAAAATTTATTTTGTTTGTTGGCCATAAAGCAAACGGGCTTTAATTAGAATCGCCATTATTTTCGATCAAAAATGGATTTTTTACGAAATATTTTCTTATATCTTTTAAGTTGTTTATTTCATAAACTATAAAAGACCTCAAATTTGGAATCACCAATAAAATTACTACACTACACCATTATGTGGACGGGATGAGCTGTGTTTGTAGCTAATAATGGGCGTAGACGCACCTAATATGTAGCATACCCATCGCATCAGAATCACTTTCCGACAAGGAAGGTCTGCGGAGTGGTTCACTCCGATTTTGATGAAATTTGGATAAGTATGTTAAAGAGGAGACAATGAACACGTTCTTTTTATCGGCTCAATGACATATCTAGGGGCTGAAACGGAGGGTTAAGTATTTCATATGTTGAAATACTTAATATTATTGTATGGCAGCATGTCGAGGGCTTAATGCAGAAAGATCCTAACTAGATTTTCTCCTACTTTTCAGAAGAGGGAAAAATTTAATAAAATCTAAAAAACTTTTGATCACATTTTTTTAATGCAGTTTTTAATTGCAACAGGCAAAAAATTAGGGTTGGCAGGCAATACCGCTAAAATACCGTTATCGATTCAAACGCCTTTCAACTGACTTCCGTTACCCCTAAACTAACGGAAGTCAGTTTTGTTTTTAATCTTCTTTGCTTTTTGTAAAAAAAATGTGGTATGCATCGAAATAACTGACTACCGTTACCCTTAAAATACCGTTACCGAAATAATTGAAATACAGTTTACCTTATAATAAAAAAAATAAACTGGAAAGAAAATATAATCAATACATAGAGAGAATTTTCTGAAATTCGTTTAAAAAAAACTATTAAAAACACTAGTTTGAAAACGTTTAAGTTAGTGTTTTTCACCCAAATTTTTTAACGAATTCGTCTGATTCTTTTTATAAAAACAGACATAATAGGGCAGGGCTGGCAAAACTATGACACGCGTGCCAGCAGTGGCACGCGAGTGGATTTTTGGTGGCAGGCGACGTTTTACTGAATATTTTAAAAAAATTTAAATTTTATTACAACATATAGCAAAAAATTCTGTTAAATATTAGATGGGGTTTCTAGAAGACGTTCGTTGTCACAAGAATGAGTGACTACATGTATTTTGTTTTTGTATTGCATGTATTTTGTTATTATATTTTCGTTCGTGTGAAGCAAAACGTCATCTAGAAACACCACCTTAAATTTCGCTTTAAAAATGTGTGATTTAGCTCGATAATGGTGAAATTTTTTATAGATCCTTTCTATCGCCTTTTGAAATGAATAAAAATTTGTAGTGAAACTATTTTGTGCTTATAGAAATATGGTTAATAACTCGCAAAATTCGTCCTTAAGAAAATTTCCCTGCAAATGGTTTATTGGCAAATTGATAAAAGTCGAAATTTTTCTGGTAAAATTTCTTAGAATTCTAGATTGGAAGGAGTTCTAGTTTTCGATGAGAAAACGCTCGTAATCGGAGAAACAAAAAAGTGCCAGAAAATTAAGCAAAAATGAAAACAACTTTTAATAGAGTTGAAGTTTTTTATTGGCAAAATAGGTGCTACGAAATAACCCACATGAAATAACACCCAAACGAATAAACAAAATAACCCCCAATGAAATAAATCCTAAAAATAAGTTTCATAATAAAATAATTCCCAAAGCAAAAAAATGAAATAATCTGCAATGAAATAATCTCCAAAATACAAAATAATAAAAAAATGTATTAATTTGTTTAAATTACACTGTGATAGACGCAAATTTGAACAAGCTGGGCACTCTACTGGTAAAGCTAATTCTAGTACGCTGATTTCAATGGTGATAGCCGTTTTTCAAAGTTCGTATTCGCGATTAAAAATTTTGACGCTAAGGCACCAAAAAAATTATATTTTTATACTTCTGGGATCATCTACAATTACAAATTTACCAAATTGGATTAAATAAGTATAACATTAAGGAAGCTGTGATTTTTTCCCGTAATTAGAAATTTTTATTTTCAAATCCATAATGTTTGCTGATTTTTTTGTTCATTAAAATGAAGAATAAAATCGTGCGATTGTTTTAATCAAATCAAATTTTAGCTGAGTAACCTTTTTCAAGCAGTTTCGTACGTACCTAAATCTTAACAAATAAATAACCCCCAAAAATTGTTACGCCATTTTTTGGATGTTATCTAATTGTTCCCTCTGGGAGTTATTCCATGGAAGTTGTCCGTAGCGCTGAAAAATATGTAAATCTGTGACATTTTAAAAAGAAAGTTTTCCAAATTTTAAGAATTTAAAAAAAGGACTCAAAAGAAAATTAAAATTAAGGTTGCACGCGAGAAAATTTAAAAAAAAAATTTGTCCGTTTCTGTCACGCAGCGAAAAAAGTCTTGCCACCCCTGTAATAGGGGTTTTCATATAAACTCGTGAATTCCTTGTAAACCTTACAAACCATATTTTTTATGTATGGAGTTTGACATTAAACTCATAAACATACCAGGTTTACACCGTTTACGAGTAGAACACGAGTTTATATGAAAACCCCTAATGACTTTTTTCAGAATACTAATGAATAGAGTATTCAAAACCGTAATCGATATTTTTTTTTTTAATTTTTAAAAAACGGACCGGTTTCAGTTATTTTTATAAATTCGAATAAACCGAACCCCGGTTTTTTGTCTAGGTTAACCAGTTATTTTTATTTTAGTAATAAGTGAATACTTCAGTTGCCAAATCGATTAACTCCACTTTCTGAATTTTATAAAACTTTAATTTCAAAACACTTCATTGACTATTAATCGTATAATATTCAAAACAAATTTCTCTGATAATAAATATAAACACTACTAAATGAAAAAATTTATGATTTAACAGGAATTTTAATAAAACAATGAGGGTATGCTATTTTAATTAGAATTTATCGTAAATTTGACAACTTTCTATGGGTTAAACCTCAAAAATCATGCTATTTTAGAACGTGCAAACTTTAGCACTTAAACTATGAATTCCTTCAATATATAATATTTTCTAATTTTTCTCAATGAGACTCATTCATTTTTCTTTATGGAGTTAATCGATTTGGCTACTGAAACATTCAAATAAAGCCTGGTAAAGTTGTTAAGTTACATTTATAACCATATTATGAAATGCATTTTTCTATCATAACATTATCCTTAAATTACCACATTATGATTCCAAAATTATCCCAATATTATCATATTATAATCCTGTATATCATACTATGATCCCCATAGTATTTTCCCAGCATTCTCCTAAAGGTGAGTTAAAAGTATATGGGTGATATCAAAAAATGTGATAAAAACCGTGTAACCACCGAATTTCTAATGCATGGATTACATTTGAGTTACATATTTCGATATATGTATATCAGCGCATTGTCACCTGTTTTACAAAATTTATAACAATCTGACCAATTTTTGGTTAATACATAAAATTTGTGACCAATTTTATAGGCCAAATGTAAACTCCGTAACAAGTAACTCATAAGGTTTTTTAACTTTAATAGCTTATATTTTAATAACCAATAAAGCTAAACACTAACTGTAAGAATTTTTATAAAGAGGAAAATAAAATAAAAAAATATTAATAAAAATTAATACATTTTACAAACTTTTTCGTATATCTTAGCTATCACGACTTCAACTCTGTAACGATTTTTCGTCATAATTTTTGATAAAAATGCATATACCAGTATTTTGGAGTTATCTATTATTTATATCGCGAAAAGTATAATGTTATTTATACTCAAATGATCGTTGGACTGTAAGTAATCATCCAGTATAACAGACTTGAAGCTTTTCTGCAGCATGTAACATTCTCGAGATGAAAAAAGATGTCTTTAATAAGATTTGACAAAATGTTGTAAACTCCGTTCCGAATTTTTACACCAAACTATTTAACGAGTAAGAAAAACAATGTCATATTTGGATTCACCTTGTAGGCATCATGCGATTTTGTTTCGGAAAAAAAATTCTGTCAAAGCGTTTCTGAAAGAAAACGAAAAAGTAACCATATGTAAACTCCGTAACCACAATTGTTTGCATCAGGTTTCATTCAAATAAATGCAGATAAATGTTTAAAATATTTTAAAATAACCATAAACAGAGGTGATTCAACTAATATTTATGCGTCAAAAGACGATTCAACTAATAATTTTGCGTCAAATCAAAAAAAGTTATCAGTTTTTTACCCTAAGCTGCTGGAGCGAAAAACGATTTTGCATTTCATTGGTTTTGAATCGATATTTCGAGTCATTACTGACATTAGTTTGACAAATTAAATTTGTTTCACACAATTTAAGAATTTTTTGATCGTGAAATGTTATGTTTTTAATTATTATTTTGTAACTGCGCAACCGCTGTTTGGATTTTAAAAAATTTTATATTTTTGAAAAGCATTTAAAAGGATCAAAAATACAAAATTAAAAAAAAAAATTAAAATTTTTTTCGCGGAATGAATTGTATTTTTATTCGCGAAACCGCCAATTTGATAAACACAAATTATATATCATTGGAAAGCAAGTTTAAAACCCAAATACGAAAAACTAATAAATTGAAGAAAATTCGTACCCATTTTTTTATTATATCTTTTGCTTGCAGAAATGTAAACTCCGTTACAACAAAAAAAAAAAAAAATTGTGCAAAAAAAAAGTTATTGCGACAACTTGTAGAAGAGATTTTTTGCAATTAGGTTTATAATGACTAAACTTACTGATTCCATTAAGAAAAAACCGAAATATTAACACTTTTTGCTTCTCACAAATTTGGCCCAAAAATTTATCACATTTTTTTGATTTCATCCATATGCACGTTTTGTTTCATTCAAAATAGTGCATTTATTTATTCAATGACTAATTTACAAATTCAAATAATTTAAATTAATTTTAGTTATCACATATATAAATAAAAATAAATTATGGAAGCATGTGATATCAGCGCGTAGAAAATTACCCTAACATGCTTCTAATGACCACACGATTTCCCTAAAGACCATAACATTTTCCTAATGGTCATATTTTGTGCTCATTATGAATCATATTATGATCATTTCGGTATACTTTTAAAATTTTTTTCAATTTTGTACTTTTCTTTCAATTTGACTTTCAATTTCACTTCTTATTATAGACGCTCTTAACCATTTGACGACCACAGACAAGTATGCTGGCCAAAGGGTTTTTCGCACTTATAATTGTCCAGACGAAAGACAGAGTAAATATGTCCAAAGGTGATTTGTAGAGGAGGGTTAAGGCAACAAAAGTGTAGTAGGTGGTAAATCCCTACCTGGTCTCACTTTCCCATTGCAAGCCCTCGCAATTGGTTAACTAGAATTCTTCATTTGAGAGGTAAAAAGCACAAACTTTGACAATCGAAATGAAGGGCAAGCAAGGGGTCTATAGGGCCAATTTTTTGTGAAATATCTATAATTTAATTGCAGAGCACAAAAAGAAAATAATAATAAAAATGGCTTCGTCCGGAACGGCAGGGTCTTTAAATGGCAAATATTTTTGGCAGCGAAATGAGGGGTAAGGAGGGGTTCAACGGGCCAGTTTTCCTTGGCATAACTATTATTAGGTCAGAGATCATGAAAATCGTAAAAACTTCAAAATCGCTTCGCCAGAAAATGTATGGCCCTCAAAGGGTTAAGCAACTTTTTTTCTACGTGAGTACAAAAAATTATCCCCTCAATTCATAAATGCTTTGTAAAGTTATAGCAGGTTTACAAAACGTCATTTTCATACAAAATTTGTTCAATAAACCTCCTATAATTTTACAAAGCGTTTATGAATTTAGGGGTACATTTTTACTTATATTATAAAAATAAACACTTTAATACACTTTAACTTTAATTAAGTACTTGCACAATTAATGGAGATATTTACCGTAATTGGTGCTTAAAAACCACACAGGATCAACAATATATTGGCCCGACTTAACAACGGCGCAGCACGCTGGATACACTTTAAAAATACTTGTTGATCACAATTTATCTTAAAATATACCTATATTCCTAAAATATCCTCCAGTGTCGCCCCATCTTTACAGGACATAAGGAAAAATTCGGAAAGAATGGGCCAAGCAATAATTCATAAATTTTTACATAAATATTGTATATCATTTTGTATTTATGTATCGAGCCGATATTTATTTAGGCAACCAATTCGGGAACTAGCATATCTGAGCTGACAACATACAGCCCGGAGGCTCGATCCATTTCAATACCAGAGAAACCGGGATTTGAAATGTTTAAACTCGTCATATTCCCTTCCCGGAATACCACCCAAATCATGGTGTAAGTTATCATATGGTCGGCATAGTCAACTTTAATTATATTTTACTTGTTTTTGTTCAAAATATTGGCGATTGCAAATTTAAACTCTACACTATTAAACAACAATTTTCAAAATTTTTTTAATAACTTTTTTCTTTATTTTTGTATGACAATTATTTTTATTATCTTAAATACTAAAGCATATTTGGAAAACAAATATAAATCAAACATTACATATAGTACATTATTTTTAAATAAGATTCTTATTTTTTAGTAACTAAACTTAAAGGGGATCATTATTGGGGTATTCAACCTTTTTTGTAGACAAAACATACAAAAACGAGTAAAAAGGTTAAAGTCGGGCATGCCGACTATAGAATACCCTACACCAGTCTGGGTAAAAGCCAACTAATGTCACCAAAATCAATAGGCTGCGTTATTGGGCCAATATAGGTCTGTGTACCAAATTTCATCAAAATATCTTAATATTTGCGACCTGCAGCGTATAAACAGTATAATTTTGGTAGGACCCTTATATGGGCACTAGGTCTAAACATGGACCGATGTTCATCAAAATCAATAGGCTTCGTCCGTGGGCCAAAATAGGTCTGTGTACCAAATTTCGTCAAAATATCTTAATATTTACGACGTGCATCGTATAAACAATATAATTTTGGGGGGACCCTTATATGGGCACTAGATCTAAACATAGACCGATGTTCACCAAAATCAATAGGCTTCGTCCTTCGGCTGCCATAAGTCGGTGTACCAAATTTCATCAAAATATCTTAATATTTGCGACCTGCAGCGTATAAACAATATAATTTTGGTAGGACCCTTATATGGGCACTAGGTCTAAACATGGACCGATGTTCACCAAAATCAATAGGCTTTGTCCTTGGGCCAACGTAGGTCTGTGTACCAAATTTTATCAAAATATCTTAATATTTGCGACCTGCAGCGTATAAACCATATAATTTTAGTAGGACCCTTATATGGGCACTAGGTCTAAACATGGACCGATGTTCACCAAAATCAATAGGCTGCGTTATTGGGCCAATATAGGTCTGTGTACCAAATTTCATCAAAATATCTTAATATTTACGACCTGCAGCGTATAAACAGTATAATTTTGGTAGGACCCTTATATGGGCACTAGGTCTAAACATGGACCGATGTTCACCAAAATCAATAGGCTGCGTTATTGGGCCAATATAGGTCTGTGTACCAAATTTCATCAAAATAGCTTAATATTTACGACCTGCAGCGTATAAACAATATAATTTTGGTAGGACCCTTATATGGGCACTAGGTCTAAACATGGACCGATGTTCAAAAAAATCAAACTTGTTCGTCCTTGGGCCAACATAGGTCTATGTACCAAATTTCATCGAAATATCTTAATAGGTGCGACCTGTAGAGTGCGTACAAGATTGCATGGACAGACAGACAGACGGACGGACGGACGGACGGACGGACAGACGGACATCGTTAAATCGAAATAAAAAAAAATTCTGAACCGATCGGTATACTATAAGGTGGGTCTACGACCAATATTTTTTGGTGTTACAAACATCAGCACAAACTTATAATACCCTGACCACATAGTGGTGTAGGGTATAATTATAAAAGAAAACGTACACAAACTTCTAAAAAGATTTACAAAACTATAAACTAATATAGTATTAATATTTTAATCGACTACAAAAACTAGAATATCTACTTAACATGACAAATAAGTAATTTTGAAAAAAAAATAAAGTTTTAAAAAATACGATAATAATAAAAACTTATAACATCAGGGATTAAATAAGGGTATGAGTTCTAAAATACAACCAAGAAGGATAACAATTTTAAATATTGTAAAAATTATTTAACAATAAAATATGTATATTGCATTTCAAATAATAAAAAATTTGTTTCAAATACAGCCGTTATTTTGTAGGTATTGTTTTATTGCATTATACAGAGTATATGTATGTAGTTAATTATGGCAATTTTCTTAGTTTTATTTTCTTTTTGTTATGTTGTAACGTTTTATTGGAAAATTATTATTTTATTTTAGTAAAAAAATAGATTTTCAAAAACACACTGCTTTCTAGGCTAACGGAAGCACTATTTAAATTATTTTTTTTAAAACTATATGTATAAGTTTGATAATTGTTTAGTAAATTAAAATAAAAAATAGTTTTTTTTTTAACATTTTTTTTTTTATTGGAGATGTATAAAAACATATTATATCACTTTGTCAATTTTATAAATTTTCTTATTTAAGACTTTGTCCCTTTTATCGATTTTTGATCTTTTCTATTTTTCAAAAAAGTTATAAAAAATTTTATAAGCTTAAAAAAAAGAACTCAATATTGCAGTAAGTTTGAAGTGTATCGAGTTACAAATTATATGTTAACTTAAATAAAAAAAATATATATTACCTGTTGAATATTTTCATTATAAATTGAGAAAGATTGAGATGAAAGTTAATGATTTTTCATATTATTCTTGATTAACATTGATTAAAAATTTGGGAAATTAAATTAAACAGAATATTTCTTCAACCCAAAGAGAATATATTATTCTTTCAGAACACCCCGACTTTCAAATTATAGCAATAGTGAATTTTGTTTTTAGCTTCAATTCGTTGGTTTATCTTTTTATAAGTCGGAGTTGTATTATTGTTTTTGGTATGGAAAACTTTTTTAGGCCCCCTTTGCGATTTATTTCACCTAGCTTCCTTTAAGATTTAAACTCGCACTCAAATAAAAAAAATCGGTAAAAATTACAGAAAATTAGGCTAGCATTCCGTTTAGCCAATTTTAGCAAAACATGTATATAATTATTAGTAAAATGAAAGTAGTAGCAAAAATAAATAAACGTTACTAAAATTTAGAAAATAATAGTAAACAGCTAATGGAAATCGATTTGTCATTTTTTACTAAATAAGTATTATATTATTAATTTTTCAAATTTCAAATCTTCTTTTAATATCCTTGGGCTTTTAATTTATGTTGGAGATAATAATGTTGTTCTCAATTATTGAAAAAATAGAACAAATTTTAGGTAAATTTAGCAATTCGGTTTTAAATAGTTAGTAAAATATTTTGCTAAAAATAAAAAAGCAATGAAAAATAATAAAATGTTTTGTAACTTCCCAGTAGAAAATGGTCGAACTAGTTCTAAAAATTAATAGTTTTTTGTCTAGTATTACGAAACTAGTTCTCAAAATAATCATTTTGAAATAGTTGTGTTTGTTTTTAATAAAAAAAATCAGAGTTTGGAAATAAACACTTTAATTTTTAATTGTGAATTGAATTTAGGTGCAAATCAACTGGTGCCAAAGAGTCACTCCAGAACTAGTTCGATAAATTTCTCATAAGTACCAATAAAGCTTTCTGTTTTTGTTCCTAAAACAATAATTTTGAACCATTTGTGTACTTAATGTTTTTATTGAAAGTGTGCAGAGACATTCAAAAGATTGAACTTAAATAAGAGTTTTGAAATTCTAGTTTTGTTTACATTTGTTTTTAATAATATAGTCTGAGTTTTCAAATAAACACTAACATTTTTTATTGCGATTAGAAATCGTTAACATAAAATATTTTAAATTCCGTTAGGTAAATGGACCTAATTATCTCAGTAAGAGGAAACTATAGGTCTAATCTACGTTTCAGCAAAGGAAAATCTTTGGTTTTTATCTATATAATTCAGGTCTTAACCAACTAGTACAGTACTATTTCCAAAGAATCACTTCAGAACTGGTTCCGCGAGTGTTACATTAGCATCAGTTTTGCTCCCTTTTTTCGTCCTTAAATTGTAATTTTCAAACTAGTTCTACAACTAGTACCAAAATGTGGGTTTGACGACAATTGCCCCCAATCCTATGACATCTCCATGTTAAATTCTACAGTTGTTTGTATGGAGAGGCGGTAGAACTCGTACTAGTTGCCTGGTTCAAATAAACTAGTACATAACTGGTTCTGAACTAGTATTTTTTGCTACTGGGTTATGAATAGAGAAATAGAAACACTTTACTAGAAAAATATGCCCTGCTGGCAGTCCGCCTCCGATATACACAAATTGCCTACACTTGAACGTAAAAATGTGACAAGGAGGAGATAAGAAGATAAAAAAATCTAAAGTAGAATGTTTGTGTGTCAGTTTGATCACTTCTGAGAGTAAAAACAATAACAGAAAGCTAAATAGGAAAGAAAACTATGAATTAGCCACACTATGAGCAAGGCCTTACGTGGGTGAAATGGCTAAACTGTCGAACTCTAGTATAGTTACGTTTGTAATGTAGGAGTGCATAGGTACGATTCATACAGCCGACAGGTTGTTGAAAAAATTATCATATAGAGACAATCTGACAATAAAATATAAACAATAATACAATTTAATGGCAAATCACTGATGAAGCCTGTCCATATAAAAAAGGCAGAAACTAGATCTAGTCTGATTTGTAAATTAATAATGTGTTTATAACTTTGAAAAAAATTTTATTCTTCATCTTAACCTCAAACCTACTTAATTAAAATTAATAAAAATGCATATTAATTACAATATTAATTGCATTTGGTCTATATGACGCGTTTGATAAAAAAAAAACACTTTACTAGAGAATAGAAAGATTTAATAAAAATTAGTACAAAAACTGAAAAACGGGATATAAAACGTTTTAATAATTATACCTATCACGTTCGATTTGCCCATTTAATCTATCTTGCTTTTTGTATTTGAAAAAAGTTGTCTCAGAGTATTTCCACTTTTGGGTGCTATTTTATACTTTTCGCTATTATAAATCCCAGATTTTGCAATAGGTTCTGAGACCTTTGACTTTAAAGGCTTTCTATATAAAAAATACTAACGATAGAAAGCGCTACACCATTTTCAATTACTTTTCAGAAATTATCATTTTATGTCAGAAGTTATCAATTGTTTTTCAGATTTATCAATTGTATTTCAATTTCAGAAATAATCAATTGAGTTTCAATTTTAACAATTGTATTTCAGAATTTATCAATTGTTATTCAGATTTATCAATTGTATTTCAAAAATAATCAATTGATTTTCAGTTTTATCAATTGTATTTCAGAAACTCTCAAATATATTTCAGAAATTATTAGTTGTATTTCAGAAAATATGATTTGTATTTTAGAAACCATCAATTTTATTACAAAGATTATTAATTGTATTTCGGAAATTATCAAATGTATTTCAGAAATTATTCTTTATTAACTATGAAAATATAATCAATAATTTCTGAAATAGAGCATGTAAACAAATTTCTTTTACATTTTTATTTATTAATAACATATAAACTAAAAATAACAAAATTCAATTTAAAATCACAAATTAAGAACATTACTTTATAGTTTTTAAAGCTAGTAAAAAATTTACAAATCGCGGCAAGATTAACCCTTTAAGCCTCTCATAAGTTTTTTGACACATTTTCTACCAATTTTATTAACTGCTTTATTCCATCTTAAATACAAATTTTTCTTAATGTTAGCTGCTTTAGATGTTTTTCAAAGTATTGATTTTATCTGAGCCAAAATTTTTTTTAAGCTGCAAAGGAGGCACGATGGTAAATAAAAAAAGTGTCCACATTTTTTTCTGTTTTTTTTTTAATTTCGATGTTGACGCCATTATCTATTACTTTAAACTGAAAACGTAGTATGCATTTCGTTGTTAATAAATCACAGAATTTAAAAATGAACGCCATTAATTAACAAAGCTGTTTTGATCGAAATATTAGCATTTGAATTTGTAAAAAAAAACATTTCGTTTACATGCTTTACATGTATTAATTTCTAAAATACAATTGATAAATATGAAAATTAGATTGTTCACAAGCGGTGTGCTATCTATTGTATCGTCCTAACAAAAAAGAGAGTTGATAAGATTTTTGTTTGACATTAACAACGATTTTCTATTGTGTTTTTTTACCTGTTAGCACACTAAACATACGCAAAAATGTAGTATCATGCTATTCTCAAATGTTGTATTTTTGCAATTTAAATTTTAAAAACTCTGTTTTCTCTTAGTATGATATAACGATACAACAAATAGCACACCCCTTGTGAACAACCTTAATAAGTTTATAATTTCTGAAAGACAATTGATAAAACCGAAAATCAATTATTTCTGAAATACAATTGATAAAAAGGAAAATCAATTATTTTTGAAATACAAATAAATCTAAAAAACAATTGATAGTTTTTAAATACAATTGATAAAACTGAAAATCAAATGAATTTCCGAAATAAAATTGATAAGTTCTGAAAAACAAGTTAAATGGTGTATAATATTTAGAAATATATTTTAGAATCCCATGTGATTTGGGGAATTAAAAATAAATTCTTTATGGCACTACATTTTTTAAATTTAAAATATAAAAATTTTCAAAGTTAAGTTTTAGGACTTTAATGAAATGTTAATATTAATTCTTAACTAAATTAAACTTATAAAAGGATTTTGAATTTCTGTTAAAAATTTTCAAAAAAAAGTTAAAATTTCATAGAAATTTCTAAAACCTTACATGACACAACGAGCATTGTGCCGGTCAAATTAACTGAATTTGCAGTTAAAAGTGCACAATGCAATTGCATCTAAAATTAACTCATATTGCAGTTATTTTAACTGCAACTAAACCAACTGAAAATAATTGCAGTTTTAGTTAATTCAAATGTAATTGCAGTGGACACTTTTTTGGCAGCAATTGCAGTTAATTTACTGACATAATTCAATTTAGCCAATTCGCACCCATAACAGTTATCAGAATAATATAATAAACTGGATTATAGTCAAATTGACAACATTTTTATTACAACAGTACATGAAATAAATTCCTTTAAAAAAGTTTATTACAAAAAATGGTTTTGATTTCAGTTAATTAAAATTTACCTTTTAAAAGTTTATAAAATAAAATACTACAAGAATTAGTGCTCTTAAGAGATCAATAAACTTAAAAAAATATATATATATTATGGGAATTTTGTTTAAATTAAAATTTCAATAATTAAAATACAAAAGATCTTTTAGATAACATAAAAGAGATCAAAGAAATCAAAACCACTTGCGCAAAGAAAAAACCATACAATACAACTCCTTTTTTCTACAAAATTTCAATTAGCCTTGTTAATTGTTTATTATTAAAAAAGTCCTAAGTTATTAAAATATATATTGTAAAGATCTTGTTATAAAACAAATTGGTTTCTTTTTATTTAAAATTACAAAAGTATTTTTTGTATTTATATTATAATAATGAACAATTCAACAAAATGGCGTTTGAGTTTCACTAATGTATGAAGAAATTTTAATCCTTTTTTGGGGGAGTTAGATAAATTTTTACTTTAACACCATTTTTTTGAATAAATCACAATTTTTCAGTTTTATTTTTAATTTGTAATTAAATAGTTAACAACAATTATTCATTTTTATTATTAATTAAATAAGCCAACATTTAATTTTACTTTTTCCATTTTCATTTCCATATGAGTTTTTATGTCTTTGACTGGATTTTTTTGTAATTTTACAAAATATTTTGAATTGGTTCACTTTATGTATTGGTAGACTATATATAGTCGTATAGTTTTCCCTTGTTTTTTTGTCTGCATTAATGTGACAACTTAAATTATTTGTTTTTGTTTTTATATATGTATAAATAAAACAGAAATATTTTATTAATTTTTTTTTATTATTATTTTTACTTAATAACAGCATATTTAAACTTAATTACTAATTGCACGGTATTTATTTGTTTTTAGTTTTGTATGTGCTTTAACTGAATTTTAACAGCAAGTGGAACAATTTATAAAAAAAAATATAAGGGGTTTTCATATAAACCCGCATTCTATTCGTAAACAGTGTAAACCTGGTATGTTTATAAGTTTAATAAAGGTATTCATTTATAGTATTTACGCCTCGTATACTGTGTTAAAATAGTTTACGAGCCCTCGTAAATATACGCTTACATTTTTATTTGTAAACTTTTTCATATTTATACACACATTTGAATATTGTCAAAAATAAAATTATTTTGTATTGTTTTGTTTGTTGTTTTTTATTTTCTGTTTAATTTGTTTTTAAATGATACAAATTTATAAAATTCTGTGCTTAATTTATGAAAAGATCAAAAAAGTGGCTAAATGCAAAATTGAAATCTAAATAGTTTTAAAAGGTGCGTTCATTCAAGGACTATATAATTAAAAGGCTATCCAACGCTCCCTACCTCTGTTAAATCACTCTCTTCTTAATTTGTATCGAAAATTCAGACATAAGAATTACACACGTCTGCAAAAGCCTACAATTTTTCGATACGAACTGTTAATGTTCGAAAGAGGCGATAAAAACCGTCTGGTTCATTCAAATAAACAGGTAATGTTACAAATATACGCGATTACAAAAATACACGTTTTACGAGGGCATGAATGCAGTTAGATGAATACCACTAATGTCAAACTCCATACATGAAAAATATGGTTTTTATTTATACAAGGTTTACAAGGAATTTACGAGGTTATATGAAAACCCCTATAATATATTTACAAAGATATAAAAAAAATAAAATAAAAAGTTGATATGTCAACTAAATTTTAAGAAATTTCATGTGAATTTTTAAAAACCTTTTGATAGTAATAAAATCAACATATACAATTTTTAATAAAATTAAATATTTGCGCAAGCATCCTACTCTTGAACGCAAAAACCATACGTCAATCTGGCAACATATGCGAACAAAGACACACGGAGGAGATTATAAGATGATAAAAAAATCTAAAAATAGAATGTCTGTATGTGTCTATATCGATCACTTGTATGTAAAAAACAAAAACAGAAAGCTGAATAGGAATAAAACTTACTGAATTGAAATTTAAACATGTTAGTAGAAATTTTTAAAAAATGCAAAATAAAATTCAAAAACCACACTATTTGTGTTTTACAAGAATTATTTTATGATTCTCTACATAAAATGAATTACTTTATAATTCAAGTGTCTTGGCCTATATGACACCTGCTGGGGTTTCCTACTAAAAATTGTAAATTTTCTAATAATCCGTTTTGTTTGCAAAACATTTTATTGAAAAATCCTGATATAGTTGCTGGAAAAAGGAGGAGTCAGTTTTGCTGAGTTAATTTTGCTGAGTTAACAGTACACAGTGTGCAGCATAAGTCAAGGTACATCAGTTGAAATAAAACACTCCAGATTTTTGCGAAAAAGCGAAAATAATACAGGTGGAAATTGCCGACGTTACAACAAAAATTATACTGGGAGAGCACTGTTTTTATGAAATGCAGGTACTACTTAAAACGTGCTTTGCCAGTACTGTTTTCTGAAAATTAACGAGCTTTTTTTAATTTATTAAAATTAACAATTTTATAAATTTTACGTATTTTTACATATATTACACAATTATTTATGTGAAGTTTCGAAAGAATACATTAAAAATCTGTGATGTACACTAAGAGGACAGTAAAGTACTACTACTAAACTATTAAATTTGTTATTAAATGTACTGGGATAATACCAAAAAAATAAAATCCCAAGCCTGCGCCAACGTTGGGAAATAACTACTTTTATTGGTGTTATCATTTTGACAACATGCCGTTTGTATTCTTCTACCTGGGAAGTTACAATATGGATAGATATTTTATTATAATGCTACACCTAATATTTAGTAGGATATCCCTTAAGACGAAGAACTTCATTTAATCGATTTTGCATCGAGTACACAAGATTTTCTGTTTAAATTTGAGCTATTTCCTCCCATTCCGTTAAAAACAAAGCCTTGAGCTGAATTTTATTAAAAATTATATGACCACGCAATCATTTTCCTAAATTTTCCACAAGTGTTCAACAGGGAGGGGTTTTAAGCACATGGGGGTTTGTATGCAATCCGCATCTTTACATCAGCAGCAGTGTGCTTAGGATCATGGTCCTGTTTAAAATAATAATCATTACGAATTTTCAATTTTTCAGCACATTGATTTAGATTATTCTTCATAATATTTAAATATGTATACTGTTTTGTTCCTTATTTCTTTGATAATAACCAAGTTGCCAACTCCTGTTGCTGACATAGAGCCCCCTACCATGACAATACCACGTCCTTGCTTGACTGTTTTACGCGTATTCTGTGGATTATGTTCTTCAGATATAAATATTTTCTTCATATTGATCCAAAAATGTTAAATTTCCATTCTTCCGAAAAAATTACTTTATTCCAGAGCTCATTTGTTTTGTTTGTTTATTTCGTTAATGTAAAGATGCTTGCGTGCTGTAGGAGCGTTGTACCCGGCACTTTTGATTGATCTACGTACCGTATCTGCAGAAACACAATTCTCAAAAGATTCCTTCAACTCTGCAGCTATCTTAATTGCACTTATAAATGGATCTTTTTCAAATATAGCTGTTATTTTCCTTTCTTCTCTATTACTTAACTCTGGAGGACGTCCAGTTCGTGGTGAATTTTCAAATCTTTTTTTCATCTTTAAAGCGACTAATAATTTTTTGTATTGTCGATTTGCTTCTTTTAGTAATTTCTGAGTAAGATTTTCCCATTTCGTGACCTATAATTATTATTTTTCCTTGCTCAACTGTTAATTTCTTTTGAGATATATTTAAAAATCAAGTTACTATACTTTTAACAATAAATTACGGATTATTTGCAAATTATTACAAATTAGAAATGCATATATGTAGGATATTCAATCGATTAATCATTGTTCGATTAATCGAACAATTTTACTCAACAATTGTTCGAATAATTTAAAATGTCCAAATTTCGAATAACGAATAATTTCATACGATTAATCGAAATTGGTAAAAAAAATTACAAAAACGTTTAAAAATATATAAAGGTTGTTCATAAGGGGTGTGCTATTTGTTTTATAGTTGTATCGTCCTAACAAAAACATTAAATAGAAGAAAAAATTAAATTGAAAAAATACAACATTTGAGAATAGCACGATACACCATTTTTACGTATATTTGTGAACAACCTAACACTTTTTTAAAGTAAATATGCTTCAATTTCAAAACTTATTTAACAAATTATATAAAATAATTTTCTGTAGACTTGTATCTATCCGAATTTCATCCTGGCATAAGGAAATCAGCAGGGGACAACTTTTTAAAATTCCTAGAAATATTTGTTAGTTTCAACTCTTGTTTTCATCTAGAAGCGTTAATAAACTTCAATATAAACATCATCATACCAAACAAACCCAACGAAAAATTATCACAGTTTGCTTTGTGATCTTCCAAAATAGTACTCTGTTGTTGTGACTGATCTAGCAATGCAGTGCTAGATCAAGGGACGTAAACGTAGAGGGAAAATCAATTCTCAACAGAATTTCTCTCTTCATTTACTTTTTAATGTATACGAAGGAGATACAAATTAATATACTAGGTGTTCTGTTCTACTTTAACTCTTTAACACATTGAGGCGTTTTTCTCCCCGGTTTGGACAGAGCGGACAAAAAAAATAAAAATATTGACAAAATATGATCTCAATGATTACATTTTTTATTTTGATGAATTTCAGAAAAGTTACTGAATTTATTTTTGTTCCTTTCTTAAATAAAATTATTAAAAATACAACAAATGTATCTATATTATTTTACAGAAAATTTTTCGATTAATTAATTAATTTTTAAATTTTGTTCCATTAACCGGTTAAGAAAAAAACCCGAATAATTATTTGCAGGATTAATCGATTAAAATAAAAAGTCGATTAATTGAATACCCTACATATACATATGTATTACATTTGAAATGTACCATTATAAATAGCAAAAGAGATTTATTAAGGCAAAGTTGCAATGGCTTTTGCAGAATGCTTTTAACGGGCACCAAGACTTTTGTTGTTACGAATTCCGAATTATTTTTTTTTTGTGTACATGACAAATTCTTTGACTTCTTATGCTGCCCATACATTAAGGAACATTGAGTAGGGACCAAAAAATATCAAAAAATTTTGTAAACACGAATTGCACGATGGCAACACGCACACACACAAATACATTCACAAAAAAATGGGCATTTTTTCACGAATGTTCTTTAATGTATGGGCCGCTTTATACGAGGGGTACTATTTATATTTCGGGAACTGGCAACACTAATGTCAATAGCTAAAAATCTGGCAACACCACAATAAAATTTGACATTTTTTAGCATAAACGTACTCAAAAGGTTTTGATGTACAAGTGCTATATGTTTTGTTTACAGTGAGTTAAGAAAATCAATTTGGCCAAAAAATGGAAATTTGAAGAGAAGGTTTTCGTTGGATTATTTTTCACAACTTTCGACGTGGATTATCTCAACAAGAATGTGTCGGTGAACTCAGTTCTTTGTATGGCGATAAATCACCATCAAAAACCACAGTATATCGCTGGTATAGTGAATTCAATCGTGGTCGTAGTTCGGTCGCCTACGAATTCCTTGAAGTCGTCCAAAATCGGTTGTTGTGCCACAAAACATCGATGCAGTGTGTGAAGTGATAATGCATGATCTTCATGTGATATATCGTGAGATAGAGGCATCCTTGCACATTAGTTCCACTTCAATACATTCGATTTAGCATGAACATTTAGTTGTAAAAAAAATTTGCTCTCCTTGGCTACCCCATAATTAATCAATCGCTCAAAAAAAGGCTCGCGTCGATTGGTGTAAGGGAATGATTAACAAGTGCGACCGTGGTGTTTCAAAAGATGTGTATAAAATCGTGACAGGTGACGAATCGTGGATAAGGAGTGTAATCTTTCAAATCTGGAAATTTTAAAGTAGGCTGTGCTCCAAATCATTAAAACTAAAATGAAAAACTTTATAGGAAAATATTCAGTAACTTCATAAAATTGTGTCAACATAACATTTTGATTCCTTTGAGTGATACTTTTTCAGCAATTATGAATCAATTGGAACGACTAAAATTAATTATCGACAAATGGAATGAAAATCCAGTACATTTTATATCAAAAGATTTGAAAATGGCAAGAAGTACGTTAGATCCAGTCCTGAAACGTTAAGCCAGATTCACAATGATGGAGTACTCCACTCTGCAGAGTGGATTTTGTTGCTTTCTTTTTCGTACTTACATATTTTTTGTATCATGCCATCTCTATTTTAGTACACTCCACTTTGCAGAGTGGTGTACTCCATCACTGTGAATGTAGCTTTATTTTGAAACATCTATCGGCATTGAAAAGTTGGGTTTGAAGTATCCCGTTTGGCGTGGAATTTGCCAATGCGGCGAAAAGACATCTTCATAAATAACAACAGGTACAATTAACGGAGATGTGTACAGGAAAGAGCGCCTAAAAATAAGATTAATACCTTTTCTAAAAAAACACGGTAGATCTACTCTATTCTGGCCTGATTTGGCTCAGCTCACTATGCTTCAATTACCTTAAATCTGCTCAGAGCTAATAATATTAAATTTGTTGAAAAAGACATGAACCCACCAAAAATTCCACAATGTCGACCCATTGAAAGGTATTGGACTCTAATAAAAGCAAAGTTAAAGAAGACCAAACAGACTGCTAATTATATAAAAGATTTTGAAGAAAAGTGGAAAGTTGTATCCAAAGCAATAACAATCAGCACTGTCAAAAACTTAATGAAAAAAGCTAAGATCGGAGTGGACCACAAAATGAAATGGATATTTTTTTGTTCTTATATACTTTTAATACTCTTATTTATCAGACAAAATAATAAAAGTAAAAATAATTATTTATTTACTTGTTGTTTTTTTCTTACAAAATTTCCAAATTTGAAAGATTACACTCCTTATATGCATATGAGCCGGAAACAAAACAGCAATCGACCGTGTGGGTATTCCAAGACCAGAAGAAGCACAGCGAAGCAAATGGTCGCCTGTTTCTTCGACCGAATGCGTCATGTGGGCACTGTTTTGCTTGAGCAACGTATGACGGTCAATTCTGAGTGGTACACGACCATTTGTTTGCCGGAAGTCTTCGGAGAAATTCGTAAAACCAACCGCCAAAGACGAATCATTCTACATCATGACAATGCGAGCTCTCACATATCTCGTCAAATAGGTGAATTTTTGAGCAGTCAAAACATCGAATTCATGACTCATCCTCCGTACAGTCCTGATTTGGCACCCAATGACTTCTTCTTGTTCAAGAATATCCAAGGGAAACCTTCGAGCTGGTCAACGATTTACGAACGCCGAAGAAGCAGTTGAAGCATTCAAAAAATATGTTCTGGAGGTGTCTCAAGAGGAATGGAAAAACTGCTATGAAAAATGGTTTGAACGAATGCAATAAAGCCATTTTCATTTAAAAATTTTTGTTATTATTTGATATTCCTGAAATATAAATAGTACCCCTCGTAGTACACATGTTAATAAATGAGTTAAAAATAAATATCACATATTTTGTAAAGCGGCACATACATTAAGGAACATTGAGTAGGGAACAAAAAATATCAAAAAATTTTGTAAACACGAATTGTACGAATATCAACACGAACATTAACATACACAAATCAACCTTCGTAAAAAAATGGCAATTTTTCACGAATGTTCCTTAATGTATGGGCCGCTTAACATATTTTTTGATAGATTTTAGAAACTTTTTTATTTCAGATGCAAAACCTTCAAAGCTACCCAGGTGGAAATTATGTGTGGTAACAAAAAAGAAGCACTGGCAAAGCGCAAGTAGACCGCGGTCTTACAAAAAGAAGTACTGGCAAAGCATTAAATTTGGACGCCTTCCCTACTCTTTAAAAGGGTGAATTACCAGCGCTTGTTTTCCTATAACATTATTTTGTTTTTGAAAAAGAAACTCCAAAAGAGTGAATATTTAAATAATTTTTGACTCCACAATACAATAACTCCAAGAATCGTCCATTTTTAGAGTAATTTAAAATTCTTCAGTGATGAGGGCTCATAATTTGATTTTTATGTTTCTTGGTGCTATCTCAATACTTTGCAAAGCATTAAAAAGATCGGTGTTATCATTTGGGTGTCAGGAAAGCACTTTAATTTGTTTATTTGCGCGTTGGCAAAGCATTTGCTTTTTATGTTTATGGGTACTTTCCCAGGGCTTGGTAAAGCATTGGCACCACCGTGGAACGGTGTTATCATTTGGGCGTTGGGAAAGCGCTGTTAACAAGCACTCATACCACCCATTTCGGTGCTTTGCCAGTGCTGGCCCCTTTGTAATTTTCTACCTGGGTATGGGTCAAAATGTAAGATGGCAATAAGATTTTTATACGTTCAAACAACGTAACCCCTATATTTTGACAAAAGCCTGTGCTTTTAAATCTAAGCGTCTAGTAAACAAATAACCACAATATTACCACATGCAAACATTTTTTTCTTCTGAAACATTGTGTTTGATTTTAAGTATTATAATGATCTCAAAACCTAACTAACCCCTCTCCCAAAAGCAAGGAAAATCGTACGTTAACGTACAAAATTGTTATTGTTTCACACGTTATTTTTCGAATTTTACACATGCCTGACACATACTGATTTAGGTCGTATGCTAAACAAGATTCGATTTCAATTTGTTTAACATGATTCGACAGCAGCTTGGTTAACACAATCAACCTAAAATTATTAAAGCGTATATGAAAATCGATTTTTAAGGATTGTTGTTCTGATCTTTTAATACAAAAGTAGTGTTTTTGTATTTGGCTGGCTTTATTAAAGATGGTAGGATTAATTGATTAATTAAACAATAGTAACGATTTATTGAAAATTTTGCTTTTAAAAATTGTTTTTAATCATTAAGGCGAAAGATAGCATTCTAATTCCAATGGATTTTATCCTTGCTTTACAAATTTTAAAACAATAGTATCTGCATAATAATAACTGAAAAATGGACAACTGCCATCTCACGATACTTTCAATAAATTTCCAATAATCATTTCGATATTTTTAGGTGATAATGGCCTTTGAATAGCAAATTATCTTACTTAGGATTAAAATTTTTACGACGGTAAACAAAAAAAACTTAATTATAGTTTGAATTTGTAAAAAAGAAAAGTCAAATTTGTGATGAATCTGAATTTTAATTAAGCATAATACATAGTTGTGTTCCCTTACTCTTTGGGTAAAGTTCGGTAAAATGAGAGCAAGCACAAACTCCAAAATTTTACGTGAAAACAAAATATGAAAATGCATATGATTTTAGTTTGAAAAATTGCACAATGTCGCATATTTATTTGCATTTTAAAGTTCTTTTTGATTTTAATCAATTAATTATTATAAATAAGAGTTTCTTTTCCGTATTATTTTACTTAATCCAAATTTTTCATTTATTTTCGGTTATGTTTATCATTATTTCAGCTGTTCAGTTAATCCATAGAAGAAGTCTGGGTAGCTTTTGGTAAAAAGTTAATCCATAGAAGAAGTCTGGGTAGCTTTTGGTAAAAAGAGAAACATATATACACTCTCATGAGAGGTCTCATTTACCCAAATTTTTGACCTAATGGCCATCATTCTCTTCTTTATATTCGATTTTAAAGGCAAGAAAAACAATAATCATTTCGATATTATTGAAATCTTCAATTTAATGAAGTTATAAAAACTGACATTTCTGTTTCAATAATTTCATCGCTTATCTAAAAAAATTACATGTTAAAACATCGGAAATCTTCTGAAAAAACCAATATCATACACATACAAAAAAAAATCTTGAAAGAAACAAAAAATTACTTAACAAAACAAATATATAAACATAATGTATATTTAAATAAAGAATTATGTACCAAAAATATTTATAGGAAAAAATTATTAAATAAATTAAAATTTGTAGGCAAATAGTAATAACATACAGTTGTAAGACTAATTCTTAAATGTAAATCTAAATAGTAACAAGCATGCCATCAAAAAAGTGTCTGAATCATAATTATTATTTAATTTTAACTTAACATCATCATGGTCACTTAATATATCACGCAAAATGCACCTTCTTCTTTTATTCATCGTTCATATTTCGTATTTTCTTGTGGAAATTGAAATATAGTACATAAAAAATTTTTCTTCATTCTTTTATCGTATTTAAATACACTAAATATATAAGACGCGACATCGGGAAAACTTTCTTAGATTCTTACAAAAAAAAATCACCATTTATTATATAATAGTATGTGTAAGTAACATATATATATCAATATTTTTTGTTTTAAAGATAAATCTCTGAAAGATTTATCGTAAAATTTGTTACTTTAATGAAAAAAATCGGTTTTAATTTTTGTATACCTATGTACGTACAAACAACAGCCAGCTGTAGATTTAGTAGAAGAGGAGGAGGATAAGGAAAATTCACTCGCTCACTCTTTCAAGCACCACTTACTAAATATAAATTTGATTTTCTTTTTTCAAAAACATTCTTCAAATCTTTCTGACTTACCTACTACAAAATTTAAATCAAATTTAAATGATTCTTTATAACTACAGATTATTA
The DNA here is from genome assembly GCA_949987735.1 of Leucophora obtusa. Lineage (NCBI taxonomy): Eukaryota > Metazoa > Arthropoda > Insecta > Diptera > Anthomyiidae > Leucophora > Leucophora obtusa. The sequence goes on along the minus strand of OX465298.1, from coordinate 139,407,831 downwards.
CCGGGATAACTACCAGCATTACTACTAGAGCCACCGCCATTACCATTACCACTTCCACCACCATTACCATTACCACTACTACTTCCATAGGAATGTGCTTGGGGTGGTGTATCTATGGGTGGGGTTTCACTATTTGCCATTTCATTAAAAAGCAATAATGCTGATGATCCCGTCACCGCTATGGGTGCTGATGCAATAGTTCCGGGTGGTGGTGGTAACATCATTGGTTCCTGTTCTTGTTGTTCCATTTCTAACCGCTGTTGTTGTTGTCTTTCCAATTCCACTTGTTCTTTTAGCTGTTGTGTTATCATATCCTTATTTTGATGCCAATACACTACCGGTATACTCAAGGTAGTGGTTAGTGTATCATTGTGTTCTTCCAATGAGTTAGTAGCATAGTGTTCCACCAATTTCTTAAGACTATGATAGATATTATAAGGTGCCGCAAAACCATAACCGCTCTCGGTTTTGTAGATAATACAATGATTTATTAAATTTTTACATACTATTGACAAGGCGTAGTGACCAGCAGAACGTGCTCGTATTAAAAAAGTACCAGTTGGAGCACCGCGTAACAGTTCTTCGGCTTCATGGCGTGAGACGTCTCTGAGAAACCACAGATTTTCATCGTTGTGTGGTTGATTCGATGTCCTCTCGTAACGTTCTTGCCAGGCTTCAAAACCCATTTCAATAAGTTGTTTAATATCGTCTTCAGACATACAACATTCTTTGAGACGTCTGAAAAAGATGAGAAATAATTACAAAAAGAAATTATTTTGCAGCGATTTAAGTCGATAAACTAAAGAAAGATTTATATTTTTTCAAATTATGTTTCAATTTTAAAAGAAACTTACGTGTCTATTCCTACGAAAGGTATGTGACTCTTAAGGCAACCATACACGATCAATATTATTATTATTAAAATCAACCAATCAGAACAAAGTATTTAAAAATAAAATGTTCTGATTGGTTGATTTTTGAAAGATTGATCAATAATATTGAACGTGTATGGCCTACTTTAAGGCAACCATACACGATAAATATTATTGATCAATGTTTTTTAATATTGCCCACACACTATTTAATAATATGAATATGACTGCAGGTCCTGGCCTACATTTCACAACAAAAAATTGATATTTAGGCCTTTTTTTAAACACTGTATTTATTTTAATTTGTTAAAAAATCCACATTTTGGTTTTTAATTTTCAAAATTTTATTTTTCTATTCAAACTATTCCCTAATATAATGTCAAAGAAAAAATTTTAATTTTGCGAATATGCAATTTCTGGAATAAAATTAAGCTAAATCCAAAACGGATTTATTTATTTTTTAAATCCATTTTGGAATTAGCTTATTTCAATTCCTGTGTTCACATTTTTACAAAATTTAATGCTTTTCTTGCACATTATATTGGCGAATAAGTATAAGATTTTGATAAAAATTATAAATTTTGAAAATTAAAAAACAAAATATGGATTTTTTAACAAAATAAAATAAATCCAAAAATAAAATAATAAATAAAAGAATATGTACCTTAGATCGAAAAATAGAGTAGACCATTGTAATCAGCATGTCCGAAATATGAATGTTTCACTTGCCAAATCGATTAACTCCACTCTCAGAATTTTATAAAATTTTAATTTTAAAAACACATTATTGACCCCTAACTGTAAAATATTCAAAACAAATTTCTCTGATAATAAATACGAATTAAAAAAAAAACATTATTTAATATTTTCTCATTTTTCTAATTGAGACTCATTCATTTTTCTTTGTGGAGTTAATGGATTTGGCAAGTGAAGCATTCATATATAGAACTGATGGTCAGATCTCCATTAATTTTTTCTGTGTCATGCAGTGTTATTGATCAATTACAAATTTATTTTAAATATTCCAAAATGCATTGATAGTGTGAATGAAAAAATCAATAAAATGAAAGCCAATTTTACTGAAAATCTGTGCCCGGCTTTAGTTGTAACCGTATTTCCCTGGTGTTTGTTTTTTATATGTGCGCCGTTAAAAAGTACCTATAACACGCATTTTTCTCAATAACTTTTCCACATTAAAATAAAATAATTTTTCTTAATCAAAATATCTTTGAGAAATATATCAGATTTTAAAATTGATCGGTTTGTCAAATTCGAGTGGTTTCTTAGTTTACAATGGAGAATCAAAGACAAGTGCACAAAAAAATTATTGATACAATTCAAAATAATCCATTGTGGAACTCCAGAGTGGTCAGTAAGCCTATAATGCTGGCGACTGGCGATTATTCATTGACGGCTCAGTTTCAAGTTTGAAGATAGTGCTGTTGCACAAAACAAACAAAAAACCGTCAATTCCATTAGCATTAGGCACAAATATGAAGGAATCTTATGAAACATTGGACAATATATTGAAAAAAATCAAATATAATGAACATAATTGGAAGATTTGCTGTGACCTGAAAGTTGTGAACATATTGCAGGGTGTTATTTCAAAATGTGGTTTTCGAAACTCTTTTGTTTCCATTGTGATTGGGATATTCCGAAGAGAGCCACTATCAGTGTAACGACTGGAAAAAAAGAACTCACAAGAACGGAAAACGATTAAAATTGGTTAATGAACCTTTAATAAAGAATATCGATGATATATTGCAGCCGCCACTGCATCTAAAATTGGGAACTGCTAAGAAATTCATCGAAATGGCCGTCAAAGATAATGAGGAAGTTTTTGACTGTTTGAAAAATATCTTTCCAAAACTCACCAATGACAAAATTAAAAACGTTATTGTTGCCTATTTAAATATTTTCATATCTATGTTTCACTTTTTTACTTTCAACAGGTGTTGTTCTCAGTAGGCCGGATATAAAAAAAATTAATGAAAAGCGAAACATTCACGAACGTGCTGACAAGCAACCACCGAAGAGCCTGGGATGCACTAAAAGCTGTAATCGAGGGCGTTTTAGGAAAGAATCGTGTATAGCCAGACGAAGCAAAGAAAATCAATGCATCTATGTCATTTAAATTACATTTTCTGCATCACCACTTTGATGAGTCCTTACACCAATTGCCCACCGAATTGGACAAACAAGGAGAGCGATTTCATCAAGTCACCATGCCAATGAACAAACGATACAAAGGAATAAAGCTGGATGAATTGCTTACAGAAGTTTGTTGCTGGAGTCAAAAGGATCAAGCTCAGATGATGATGATGATTCAGATCATGGACCTGAACCACCAACGAAAAAACCAAGAGCATAAACTTCACAGGTTTCACCGAGAGCATCAACTTAAAAGGATATTGATTCCCAGCAAAACCTTCTATTACCCGGTAATGACTTTGGTAAGAAACCTCTTACTTTTCTATTACCAAAGTTAACTCCTTACCTAGTAATAAGTTATTCTGAACTTACATGTTACGCTTACCTATTACCTCTAGGTTACAAAAAACCTTAAAATAATACATTTTTTTCCTAAAATTTCATCTTGTTTTATATTGATTATTAAATTAAAAATTACATAATTTTACCAAAAAATTTTGAACATTTTTTTTTATAAGTTTCGGTTATAAAAATAAGATTTTTGTAACGAAGGGGGTAGGCTCTAACTTTTCTATTAATAGACCAATTATTTTAACAAGGGCATGTCCATCGATATAACTCATTACCTAGTAACATGTTATTCTGAACTTACAGTTAAAGAGTTTTTAAAAACATTTTGTTTAAATTTTATTTTTTAAACCGAATATCAATTTTAAATTCACGGGTTTTTAACAAAAAATAGAATTTTTAAATTATTATTTATAAAATATTATTTAAATTATTTATACCAATAAAAAATCCAAACGTATGAATTTGGTATTAAAAGGAATGTAGGGATAAGGTGTAAGGGTCCAAGGTAATGCAAAGGTAAGCTGTTTGATATATTACCAAGTAATATTCATAGTATATATTTAATCCTTTAATTCCCAGTGGAACATAGGGACCTACAAGTCGACTCGTAGGTCAGCGTGCTGATCCCATTGCTACGGCAGTGGCCTCCTCGTGGTACTCCCTGGGGACCACCTCTGTTGAGATGGAAGCGAATTCGAGCGACGGTCTGTAGCATGTCCGAATGGTCACTTAGGGAAAATAAAGTGACAGCTCGGGAAGTAGGCATTTTTGCTAAGTTTGCTACTGACTTTCACCAAGCGAGGCTGGTGGCTTAGCTGGCAGCCCCAGCACCAGCCTAGGAGAGCTATAGGCCAATCACTTATTCTCCCCGAAATTGAAATGATTACTGAAACCTATGCAAATGTAAATATTCATAGTAGTACCCATATATTACCAAGGTTTTGCTGGGTTAATTCATGTTTTTTATTTTGCCTTTTGCTATATCATTATACATTTCGCGAATTTTCAAAAATATGAAAAAAGCATTTTCCAGTATTAAAATGCTCTGAAGAATTATGAATTATATTTTAAGGAACATTTTTTCTGAAGTTTACTTTACTGAATTTCCCATAGTTTGGCGGCTATGGGCCAAAAATAGTGAAAAGAGATAGAAAAAATAAAAAATTTTCGACCTTTTAGCTATTTTGAGACACTAGATGAATTTTTTTCCGGTTAGTTTTTTTACACTTTTTCTCTTCTAGTCTATAGCTACAATTGTGCCGAAGATAGGAAAACAGAATTCAAATTGGTTTCCAAGATATAGCCGTGAGAAAAATTGCAAATCCTTCGGAAAAATCAAATTTTAGCCAAAATATTCATGAGGCCATAAAATCCGAACAGCAGCTAAACTGGCAAAATTCAAATGGGGTTTTGTTAGTCTCGATAAGTAGTTCGAGAAATTCCATATGAGAAAGAGTTTGCACTCGATGACTTCAAAAATGTTGCACTGTTTAATCGAACGATATTTTATGGAACCAAGGAAATATTTTTAATTAAGAAACATCTTTTAAAAGTAACTGTCCCAAATTTACAGGACAGTCGTTTCAAATGACACTTTTCCCAAAAAAATAAGCAAATCGCAATTTGGCTTTAATTAAGAAAATATTCCAAATAGCTCTATTTCAAATTTAAAATAATACTCACTTATATTTTATAGAACTCATTTGTAATAAATCAATAATGAAAATTTCTTCCGTTTAAAATCAAATTGATCAAAGCTACCGGTATAAAATATTTCACAATTGACCAACTTAAAATAAAACTAAGAACTCTTTGTTAAGTTAGCACCAGATAAAGCGTGATTTTTCGTTAATATCGTAATGGAGCGCACAAATTACACCATATGTCGGTCGTTGTTTTAAAAATAGAAAAAATAAATCATCGTCTTTTGATTCATTTAATTTTTTAATATGAAATAAAAAAAAAACTGTGCATTAGTTTGCAGAACCAAACAGTTTAAGGGTCAGAATACAAACTAAACTAACAATCAGGCTACTGACTTGGTAACACAAACGTGCAATAGACGACGACGAGGAAGCAGCAGAATAGAAAATTACAACAAAAAAACGACGACTATTAGTCTGAGTTGCAATTTAATTTTTTTTCATTCACCAGTGCCAGTTTTACTCTTTTCGATCGAGTATAAACCACAATTTGATCGTCAGACACATTTTTGTTAATCGTCAGTAGTAAATCCAATTTTTCAATGAGTTTATATTTCAATTTTGTTGTTGCTGGTGTACTATATTAATTGTATTTTCCATAAATAAGAAGGCCTGTCATTAATACCAACAGAGTTTTTTTTTAAGATTTCTTTAATTAGTTTTAACTAGAACTTATTATATGGAAATAATAAAGAAATTCTTTAAACAAAAATGTTTGCACATACAGTGGGTTATAAAAGTAAAGCTCAATAAATTCATACCGGGGTTTTTTTCAAACAACTTTACATGGCTGTTCAATTATCAGCACTGGTTTTAATTTTAAAAGCATAGAGGATTTTTTAAAAGAGCTTTTACCTTTTTTGTAAAGGAACTACGAACAATTTTAAAAACTGCACTCGTGGAAATAAACTTGTACAAATAGCAGAGAAAGCTACTAAACTATAATTAAAAATTGCGCGGTACAAAAGAATTGTTATCAAAAGAATTCGTTAATTTAAGTAAGATAAAACTTAACAAAAAGTAACCTGTTACACCTACAAAATTTAAGTTAATTTCAAATAAAAACTTACCCTGCTAAAATCAAAAAAAAAATGTTTGCTCAAAATTAGTAGACAAACAATACCAAGAATAAACTGTTATATCTATTGTACAAATTTTTAAATATATTTATATAAAATTAAGTCGGAATTCAAGTTAGAAATATCCTGCTAAAATTAACAATGGGATGAAAAAGAGGAAACATTCTAATTGAGAAATAAATTGCTCATGTATTTGTGAAGTCTGGCTCTTCTGATTACAAAACACATTGTGTAGGCTGTGATTGACAAAACTTCAATTAGCCACACTCATCGCTGTGCCGACCGTGGTGTATATCGTTAAGAGGTAATGCTACCAGTCATAGCCTGTGTAGAGGGTTGCCGGTACGATTCCCGGTCATGGCATAAACAAAAAGTTTTTCATATAGAGATAATTTAACATTTAAAAATACTTTGATCAATTGACACATAAACTAACGACTGACGAGTCTTTGGATGAGACGAAACTCCGGCATTCTGGTGATTCCCTTGTGTCTGTTAAATTTTTGAATAAAAAATTTTATTTTTGTTAGCATAGTATAGAAGAAAGAATATTTCTATTCATAACTACTTATCAAAGTTAACCCATATTCTACTGAATTAAGAAATCGTCCAAATTTTCCAACGAAAATTGGTATTGCCAAAGATCTGTACCCAAATGTTCTCTTAATTAAAATTTACGTAAATAATCAAGATTTTTAAAGAAAAAATTAATATGCAAATTTTACGAGTTCAGTTCTAATTTTTGTTTTGATTTTTTTAAGATTTTTAAAAAAAATCCGACTTAAGATTTTGAAATCAATATGTGGCAATAATGATAATCGAAAATTATTTTGTAATTATAGCCAAACGTTTATGCTATCTTTTGCTTTTTATTGCGCTGTTATGTCAAATACCGTTTTGAAAATATCCGTTCTTCAGGTTGTGTCGTCATATGGCGACGCTTGGATAAGGGTAAAAGCGACCCAGCCGACAAATATCTAGGTTTCAGTAAAACTGTGAGAGAAGGTACATTTTTCTCGATTTTGAGTTGTTAATGGCAAATTGATTTAGTTTCATGCTCTCAATTGGTCCAAAAATTTGTTGAAAAATATTGGCCATTTCCAATAATTTTTTTTTACCAAAAAACAACGAAACTCCAGTGTTAACTAATATATTTTTTTACAAATAACGACGCTTCGTCGGTTGATTACTGGAATGGCGCACAGACCCAAAAATGTGTTTCGAGAAAAATTATAAAGAAGGTTTATAATAAACTTTATATTAATTTTCCTTAAGAACTAAACAATGAACAATATTTTTGTGGAATAAGTTTTAAACATGGTTGACAACCAAGGACGTTTGGTTATTTATAAACACTAATTCGCACAGCATTTAAATCGGCTTCAGTTTCAATATAGTACTATGCGCATTTAAGTATGAACTATAAAACCGACCCTAATTCTATTCAGTTGCCAACGTTTGATTTAAACAAAATTAAAAATGTTTGCACCTTAATTTACATTGTAATCTTTCGCCACAATATGATTTTGCTCCATTTCCAATTTTGCTCACTTTTCATTCAGAATTTTGTATTTTCATTTAGTGAAGCATAATTAAAAGTTTTTTTTTTATAAATAACATAATTTTGGTACGAAGAGATCCCAATTTCAAACAAAAAGAATCGGTGTTAGAATCGACAGTAGAAGGGGTTGTGAATGAAAAGTACCCAGGAAAATTTTTTACAATCGGTAGCCAACCACACCCATTCCACAACTGTTTCCACTGCAACCGATTCCATGGAACTGGTTTCGGAACCAGTTCCTGTGATCCTATATGGAAGGTGTGGGTGACGTAGAATCAGTTCCAGAACTGATTCTAGAGCAACCGGTTCCACTTTGGAGCTATAGAAGGGGTTGCTTTTGGGTGTTAGAATCGACAGTAGAAGGGGTTGTGAATGAAAAGTAGCTATTCTACAACCGATTCTTTGGAACAGAAAATTTTCCTGGGTGGTTAAATTAAATTAAAAAAATTATTAACACATTTAAAAATGTATAACAACACACAATTTTAAACTAAAACTGAAATATTTAAAAAAAAATTAAAAAATATATTTTTGACACTTGCTTTAATTCTATATTCGTTGTAACAGGGTATATCGAAAATTAGTTATAAAAGAAATCGGGTGTATCAAAAATACAAATTTCAGATATTTTTACTTGGTTTTTGGCAAAAACCAGGTAGAATCTGGTTTTCAGTTTGTAAGAAAATTGTATGGAAAAACTAAATTAATTTTATAGTTTTCGGCTCAATTATCAAAAACTACTAGTTTTTGCCCAGTCTAAATATACTATAAAATTCTGTAAATTTAACAGTTTTAATTTTACTGTTCTCATTTTACTAGTATTTAGTAAAAAAAATCTGCTAATTTTAGCAGTTTTTTCTGCATCATTTTTAACTACTTTTTAGTAACTTTTACTGCTATTTTTATAGATTTATTTCTATGAGTGTAAAGGCATACAATGAGTCTAATTAAATCAAGTTGTGTACTGAATATTAAAGTCGACCTTGTACATTAGTCTAGCGCAAAAGCATATGGCAAAATACCAAGTATAGCGTAGAACCCAACTAAAGCCCAAATTACTTGAACGTATTTGTTAAAATTTCAGTGTTGTTAACTTTCTTTTAAAATCGCTAAAAACAAAGAAAAATTTGGTCATGTTTAAAGTACTGCAATTTTAAGTCTGGTGACTATTTGTAGATAAAGATAATGCAAGACTTAAGGAAATTTTATAAGATTTCCAAAAATATACAGTTTGTACAGAACCGATCAGTACTGCCTAAATTTTACTATGTAATTTGATAAAAGGTTGATATCGCTAATTTTTCGTTAAAAGCCACGCCCACTTAAAACAAGTGACAAAATGAAAAAACAAACATTACGTTAAAATTCTGTACAATTTTCTGAACCATCTCCTTGCCTTTCTTGGCGAATTTAGCCACTATTTTGATCTTTAAAAATAAAGGCAACAACAATAAAATTTAAAAAAAAATTGAATTGACTTAATTTCGTGAGCACAAGTATATATATATTTTAGAAATTAAAGTATATTTGAATTTATTTTGGAAAATAATGCTAATTTTCTACACCTTTAATTGAAAAATGTAGTTTTTAATAAATATTCCTGTTATTCTTAACAATTTTTTAAATTTTTTTTGTATTAATTGTACACACGTTCTCTTAGCGTCGTCATATGATGGCAGGCAATAACTACAGATCTATATAAGATAAAATATTTTCAACCTCAGTTTCGTGTTCCTAGGGCCCTCAGTAGCAAATCATGTAAGTTTCAAACACGTGGCACAATTATTTCAGGAGAATATGGGTTAAGTAAATAAAACTCGATTGAATTTACAAATAAATTAAATTTGGCATAAACTAATTTAATAATTGAATGAATCAAATGAGCTAAATTGACTACAAATTATTTTCTATTTAAAATCAAATTGAATCCGATTTTCAGGGCTAAAATATAATCCACAATGAATTTTTATGAAAGTTCTGCTTGTTATTTTATAAAAAAAAATGTAAGTTTGGTACTATAGGGGTCAAAAATGTACTATTTTTAACCTGGTTGGTACTATTCTGAAAATCAAATTTATCATTCCTTAACCCTTTCGACCCCAAAGTTACCTACAAGCAACTTCGTTGTTTTGTGCCTATAACTCCCGTTATATTTATTTTTTTTTCTAACAAATTTGTTTACTCAGTAGCATTGAAGTTCTAGAATACCTGTGTATAATTTCATAAAGCAGTCTTTAATAGTGTTAATTTGCGCGCTATTTTTCATAGTGTCAACACACATTTTTTCTTACAGCAAAATTTAAGGAAAAATAAATTTTTTATTTAAATTAGTCTCAAAAATTGTGTGATGAATAAAATTCAAAAAATAAAAAAATTTATGTAGAGTTTAGTAATAGAATAAAAATAAATTTTTAAAAAATCTTAACCCGTTCGGGACCGGCAGCATATTAATTTTTGAACTTTAATTCCAAATATCTCCGCTAGAGGATGCTGGGAAACCATAAAAGTAATAAAAAAATATTTCTTTGGCATAGATCTACATTTACAAAAAGTTTGGTCGGAAAATTCTTAGCCATTTAAAGTTGGGGTCGAAAAGGTTAATAGCACGTTACATATTTTGAGTAACTTAGCAAAAATAAAATACCACGTTACGACTCGTTCTCGTTACATTTAAGTTCTAGTAACGAGACCTTAACCAGAAATTACGAGAGGGGGCATCGTTTCTAATGTCTTGGCCAAATTTCGACACCCTACATACATTTATGTAGTTTGTTAATTTTCTTTAATAATAACAATATGACTGCATAGAATGTATTTTACCGTAAATTTATGTACCCAGCTAAAAATCGACATATATGAATCCATACAGGTTGAATGTATGTTCGTGCAATCTCATAAACATGCATTCATGTCCATACATGGATTCATAAATTTCCATACATGCATCATATGTATATGTCCACTAGACCGTACCACCTTACAGGCAAAAGTGCGCCGTACACCCTCCAATATGAAGTATTTTTGCAAGGCAATTTAAAAAAAAAAAAATTTTTCCGAACGTACATTTTTAAATTTTTTTATTATATCTTTGGCATTTCGAGGAGACCAGTGTTTTGCTCTAAGGGCCATTGACCTCAAGTATCCTGTTCTAGTATTTAGTTACCCACCAGATCTCAGTTGCTACTACCCTAATGTACACCCTTATTTCAGAAAATGAAATAATTAATAATCTATTGCTTCACTCTTGAGACCCACTGTACCTTTAAGTAATTAAAAGTAATAATAAAATATTGATAAAGCTACGTGATTTTGTGCAAATTCAAAAATGTACAGTATGTAGTCGCTAAGGTGGAACCACATCGCTAAGGAAACATACATATCTGCACGGACGGTTATAGGATGGCCCAAAAGCATTCAGCAGATGTTGTTTCATTTTAAACATTTTAATTTAAACTTTTTTTAAATGTTTTTAGCCACCAACCCAGTCACAAATTTCCAGTGGTACAAAATCTCAAGCACTGAACACTCATTTGGGACGCCTTGATAGATGGCGTGTTTGCAAAAAGCGTTTTGCCAGTATTTGTTTTACAAAAATGGTGGTTTATAAAAAAAACCACTGGCAAAAATTTAGCTTAAGAGTGTCATGTCAACGTTTCCTACCAGTGGTTATCCAGTAGAACCTAGTCAGAAATTGCCAACGATATAAAAATCAATTTACTGGTAGAGCAATGAGTTTATAAAAATGATAACGATTCGTTGAAAAAGGTTATTAGTCAGTTGGTTCCAAGTTCAAATCCGGCTGCAGGCAATAAATTTTTTTCTAATTTTTTTTCATTTAAAAATTTATTTGCTGAATAAAATTAATTTTTTTTTGTGGAAAGCTCCTTTAACCCTTTGAGGACCATACATTTTCTGCCGAAGCGATTTTGAAGTTTTTACGATTTTCCTGATCTCTGACCTAATATAGTTAATATAGGGAAGGGGAAGGAACTTTTTTTTACAAAAAAAAATTGCAAAGTACAGTGTTGCATCACTGTAACTGGATTTATGAAACTGATTTTTTTGTATGTTAAATCTGATAACCAGATTTTAACCAAAATCCAATTTAAACTATATTTCGGGTATAATGTAATTGCAATAATAATACGCATGAACTAAATTTCGATATCTAATTTAAATAAAAAATTCCCCAAAATGGCAAAAAATCACGAAATCCCGAAAACAATTCGGGATCCCGAAAAATCCCGATCCGTCCCGGGATTCCGTTTTTTTAATTTTGAAATCCCGAATCCCGGGATTTTAAAAAACCAATCCCGATTGGCATCCCTAATATATAGTAAAAAATTTCGAATAAAATACGTATTTTTGTATATTTTACTATAAAATTGGAAAACTAATCAGCCAGGCAAGGTGTTGGCCCAGTACATTTAACGGTGTTAACAGCGTTGGCAAAGCGAAAGATTTTCCGAGATATTGTGCTTTGCCAAGCCCAAAATGATAACACCGGGCTGGGCTTAGCAGTTTGTTTTTTAAAACGTTGGCTAAACATTGGCAAAATAACTAATAAAGTGCTTTTATAAGAAAATATTGAGTGCTTCGCCAGTACCAGAGAACTGCAAAATCCAATTTTTTCTTGATTTAATCATACACTAAAATTCTTATTCACATTGAATCACTCAACACAACTCAATGTTGAATAAAATCAACATCATGCTGCTGAACGCGTAGTTCGGATCAGTTCGAGTCGTCGAACATGTTTTATTTACATTTAATCACTCAACAAAACGCACTCTTGAATAAAATCAGCATCACGCTGCTGAACGCGTAGTCGGCTGATCGAACATTTGAACTTCACATGTATAAATCAAAGTATTAGTTGTTTTATAAAATAAAATAAAAATAAATAAAATCTTATTGTTTTCAAATGGGAATGTACACTATACCATTTATTAAATGTGTTTCTACAAAATATGATAGTGTAAACCCCCTCTTTATTGTTATGAAATTATTTTTCTTTTATTTGGTTTTAATCATGAATAAACTGTTTTTCTGATTTATTCTTCATCAAAATAATCGTTGTTGATCCGAAAGAATTAAATCAAAGACACAACAAAAATCACTTTGTTTGATTGATTTAAAATAAGCAACGAATATGTGTATTTGAGTATATTCATCGCTTGAAAGCAAACGAATTTTAATCTAGTGCTGATTACGAATGCAGTTCTCTGGCCAGTACCCAGAGTTCAGAGGAATGAATTCTATTTTGAATGAAGTCCCTAAAAATATCATTCGATTTCCTTCTAAATCGACTGAATTCATTTTTAACCATTCGCAGAGACTTCATTCTTTAGAATTCATTCCATCGAATTCATTTTTAAGGAATTCGATTTTGTCATTCATTGAATTCAATCGTTGGAAATTCATTCGATTTCGTACTCATTCGACTGAAATTTTGGGAATTCAATGAATAATTCTACTAATTATTATATTTTGTGTAATTCAGTGCTTTACCACTCTATCAGAAAGTTTTAAGCTGTTTTTTTTTTTGTATGACAACTGGTAACTCCAATATTATTTTTTTTTTGTTTTCTTGTATTTGTAATTCCTTTAATATAAATAACGTAATTGTTTATTTTCAAAATTTTAAATCGAATGAAGAAAATTGAATGTAACACCCAATTACTCAATTGAAAAATAAAATCGAATGAGACTAATTAAGACTTCATTCGATGTGTAAAATTGCAGTTTAAGAATTCAATCATTGCACAGTCAATCAGAATTGAAAAAAGAATGTGGGATTGAAGCCTTTAGAAGCTTTGCAGTACGAGGGGTACTATTTATATTTCGGGAACTTGCAACACTAATGTCAATAGCTAAAATCTGGCAACACCATAATAAAATTTTACATTTTTTAGCATAAACGTCCTCAGAAGGTTTTGATGTACAAGTGCTATTTATTTTGTTTACAGTGAGTTAAGAAACTCAATTTGGCCAAAAAATGGAAATTTCAAGAGAAGGTTTTCGTTGGATTATTTTTCACAACTTTCGACGTGGATTATCTCAACAAGAATGTGTCGATGAACTCACGTTCTTTGTATGGCGATATGAATTCAATCTTGGTCGTAGTTCCGTCGCCGATGGATTCCGTGAAGGTTGTCCAAAATCGGTTGTTGTGCCACAAAACATCGATGCAGTGCGTGAACTGATAATGCAAGATCATCATGTGACATATCGTGAGATAGAGGCAACCTTGCACATTAGTTCCACTTCAATACATTCGATTTTGCAAGAACACTTAGTTGTAAAAAAATTTGCTCTCGTTGGATACCCCATAATTTATCAATCGCCCAAAAAAGGCTCGCGTCGATTGGTGTAAGGAAATGATTAAAAATGGTTTGAACGAATGCAAAAGTGTATTGATCATCCAGGGGAATATTTTGAAAAACAATCAATAAATTGCCTTTTCAATGACAAAGTAAGTGCTTCACCAGTCCCAAAATAATAACAACAGGCACTTTATTTGTTGCACTATTGGAAATCAGTGCTTTGCCAAAGTTATTTTTTTACCATCGGCAATTTCTGGCTAGGTAACTTGAAAATACTTAGTTAATAATAAAAAAAATTTTCTGCGTGAATATAAGTCAAATACTCAAAAAACATGTACAATTACCAAAAGGATATCGATATTTCATTTATATCGGTATCGCTTTTTCAGGGATAACGGTATTTCAGATATTTAATGGGTAGCGGTATTTCGGTTACTTCGATAAAAGTATTTTAATTATAACAGAAGTCAGTTGAAAGGGTTTTGAATCAATAACGGTTTTTTAGAGGTATTACCTGCCAACCCTGAAAATTAATATATTAGTATTATCAAAAATAATTTAAAACCACACGATATCGCTTTAATATTTTTTTTTTGTAAAAAAGCTTTCGTTAAACTTTGTTCACAAGCTACATATAGATAAAAGGATTAAATTCATTTTGGCTTTACCTTACTGTACTTTTTTTGTTGCTGTAAAGCAAAAAACTATGTACTAAATGTATGTACATCTCTATACATATATTTCGTTGTTAATGTGACTCACTATTGAAATACAACAACTGTTTGTTTCCAAATCAAACAAATACATCAAATATCACCTTCAAAAATCAATCCCCTTTAGCACATTATTATAGACACGAGTAGATGAAAATAAACTTTTTTGTTTTGTACAACGACGAGTGTAGTACACTTCATAAGAAATTATATTTAATTATAATTGTGTATAATTTTCACAAGAAATTCACAATTTTTTTTTTATTAACTGTTCTAGCTAGACAGTACGACGGCGACGAGAGCAACAATTGCAGTTAATGATTGCTAAATGTTGTTCATACTTTTGGTTTTTTGTTTGCTCTCAAAGAGATACTACTTAGCTGGTGGTGGTAGTAGTGGTCTGATGAAAATTTCAAAACGACAATAATAAATATTAAAATATGTAACCTAGCGATATAAGATTCCATTGTATATTTTAATTGTATAAGTGTATACAAACATATCGAACCGTGACCGCCAAAATATCCTAAGCGACAAAACCAACATTTTACAGGAGAAAGCTTTGTATAATTTTTTTTTTGTTTTTAGTCTTCTAGAAGATCGATTAGAATAAAAATTGGATATGCTATAAAGCAAAGGTTAATAAATAGGGATCACGACTCCATGGGGTTCGTAGTTGCACCCTAGGGAGTCTGCGAAGACTTCCGAAAAAAATACTTCAAAACCAAGAAATTATTCAAAAATTTTAATTTAATTTTGTAACTGTAATATAAAATATCAGCTTCATAAAGTCAGCATTCATGGGTTGCCTGCCACCTACATACAAATGAAGTACATTGAGCTGATATCAGGAAAAAAGAGTATGGGATTGAGAAAAGAGGGAGTAATGTTTATGGATATTGGACTTGATTTTCTCTACATTATAGAAGACCTCTGCGTGAATTTCAATCCACATACGGCTAATCCGACAAATGAACGAATTCTCCCTGTAATGCGTTGTGAGAGCCACTACACAATAGGACACACACGAATAAGCTCTACTGGACAAGCAAGTATTCCGCACAAAACTCAGGCTCTAGGGAACAGAAGAACCCCTTACATTGTAATATCGATCGATTAGTACCACACAACCCGACGATGCTTAAATTAATCACTATAGCTGTATACTCTACTGTCCAAACGCTCCAAAATAGACTGCAAAATAGGAGCTGCATTCCATTTTTCGCCGGATATAGATAGTAAGAAGATCGGTGGTACTAGGGCTACTATTTATATTTCGGGAATAGCAAATAATAACATACAATTTTAAATGAAAATGGCTTAATTGTTTTTCAAAATATTCCCCTTGATGATCAATACACTTTTGCATTCGTTCAAACGATATGTCATAGCAGTTTTTCCATTCCTCTTGAGACACCTCCAAAACATGATTTTTAAACGCTTCAACTGTTCCTTCGGCGCTCGTAAATCGTTGACCACGCAGTTTACCTTTGATATTCGGAAACAAGAAGAAGTCCGTGTGTGCCAAATTGGGTGCCAAATCAGGATGAGTCATTAATTCGATGTTTTGACTGCTCAAAAATTCACCTGTTTGACGAGATGTGTGAGAGCACGCATTGTCCTGATGGCGAATGATTCGTCTTTGGCGGTTGGTTTTACGAATTTCTTCGAAGACTTCCGGCAAACAAATGGTTGTGTACCACTCAGAATTCACCGTCATACGTTGCTCAAGCTGAACAGTGGCCACATGACCCATTCGGCCGAAGAAACAGGCGACCATTTGCTTCGCTGTGCTTCTTCCACGAACAACTTTTGTTGGATTTCGCTAGACTTGGAATACCCACACGGTCGATTGCTATTTTGTTTCCGGCTCATACGCATATATCCATGATTCGTCACCTGTCACGATTTTATACACGTCTTTTGAAGCACCACGGTCGAACTTTTTAATCATTCCCTTACACCAATCGACGCGAGCCTTTTTTTGAGCGATTGATAAATTATGGGGTATCCAAGGAGAGCAAATTTTTTTTACAACTAAGTGTTCATGTAAAACCGAATGCATTGAAAAGGAACTAATGTGCAAGGATGCCTCTATCTCACGATATGTCACATGACGATCTTGCATTATCAGCTCACGGACTGCATCGATGTTTTGTGGTACAACAACCGATTTTGGACGACCTTCACGGAATTCGTCGGCAACCGAACTACGACCACGATTGAATTCACTATACCAGCGATATACTGTGGTTTTTGATGCAGCTTTATCGCCATACAAAGAACTGAGTTCATCGACACATTCTTGTTGAGATAATCCACATCGAAAGTTGTGAAAAATACTTCAACGAAAACCTTCTCCTGAAATTTCCATTTTTTGGCCAAATTGATTTTCTTAACTCACTGTAAACAAAACATATAGCACTTGTACATCAAAACCTTGTGAGTACGTTTATGCTAAAAAATGTCAAATTTTATTATGGCGTTGCCAGATTTTAGCTATTGACATTAGTGTTGTCAGTTTCCGAAATATGAATAGTACCCCTCGTATAGTAAGAAGATCGGATGTGGTGAAGTACTTCTTGAGCCGTTTCGAAAATCCTAGCCACTTGAATGCTTCTTTCGGCGCTTCAAAGACGTGCTTATTCCGGCGGATATCACACTGAATTTCCATGCCCAAAAGAGTTTCCGATTCCTCAAAATCGATACCAGATAACGTTGAAGATCGCACCGCCCTATAGGTCAACATACAACATCGGGTCTTACGTGCAATAAAATCGGCCTTGTTCGCAAGACCCAACTCATAGATGATCAAAATCTCCCGAATAAGTGTCTCATTCATAATCTGCTTCTTGCCACCAGCCTCTAAAAGCCTTGGCTTGTGTTAGAAGTAAAATAAATGGCAAATGTGGCTATCAGCTGTGAAGGAGTAGATAGGGTTGAAAGTTCTACAAAGAAGACCATTACAAAAGATAAGAAAAGGAGGAGTTTGGTGGAAACTCGTCGGATGTGTTTCCATCTATAACAACACGTATAGAGCGATATCTGGGAAAGCTTGAAATAAATGCAGAGAAGTCATTACCTACACGAAAAGCAATTAGCAATTGATACAAATGCCCAGTGCCACTAACGACCGAACGGCTTGGAAACATCTAAAGCAATCACCTTGCTCTCACCAAACGAGTTAATGGACCTACTCCAACTTTCCGAAAGGAACGCTCAAAAGTGAATTTAAGCCTAGATAATTTACAAGATGGTAATTAATAATGCTCTCAATCACCTTCGAAGATACATGCACGGTATGAAAAGCAGTAAAGGTTAGCCAATGGACAGATTAACATGGAAATGGACTGCTTCAGCACCAGTACTGGTATATCATCCGGCCCCGGAAACTTATTTACTTTGAGATCAACAAGAACCCTTTTGACTGCTCCGATTTAAATCCTCTCAAATATGCATGAATAGTATTTGGATTATTTGGGTATTTTAAGGGTAACGCTATTTCATGTATTTCGGTATCAGTATTTTAAAGATAAAAGTACCACAGTTATTTCGGTATGTTAGGCATAAATTAATAAAAATCTGAAAAATGTTATTCTGTAAATTTCCTAGTGGGTCTTTTTTTTGTGAAAAGTGAGAAAATTATCCCGATATGGATCAAGTTACTCAAAATAGTAATTTTTATGAAGTGGAAAAAAAATTTTTTTATTCATTCAAAGTGATATTTTGCCGAAAATTATGAAAGGTGTTATTCTGTAAATTTCCTAGTGGGGCGTTTTTGGCCAAAAGTATAAAAATTAACCCCATATGGATCACGTTACATAAAATAATTATTTTTATCCAGTTGATATTTTTTATCAATTTAATGGCTTTACAATCTCGTAGTCATAATTTATATTAAGTTTCATGGGTCCTTTCAGACCCCAGGCCACTAAGGGTTAAAGATTTTTTAAACAAATGTAAAGATAATTATAGTCTAACCAAATGTAAGTGATGTTTTTCCGAAAACTGTGTAAAATTTGATGAAAACATTCAAAGTTTGTTTAATTTTTGACAAAATAAGCAATTTTTGTAAAATGTCCTGGAAAGCAGTCGCTCCAAACACAAACTCGAATTATCATTTTTCCAATTTATTTTTTTTTCTTTGATATCAACTATTATGTGGTACACATAGCAATCGACATCTCCAAATTAGGCATTTTAAAAAATCTTTGAAATTAATTTTAAAAAAACACGTTTTTGCATTTTTATCAAATTCGTGGATAATTTTGGATTCCAGGCTAAAGTGAGTTAATGATATCCGATGAAGTCAAATTTCCATGTCTGAATCATTTTGACTATATTAAATGAATAAATGGAATAAAAAATATTTTTTTTTCAAATTTTGGGAATTTTTAATAGTAATACACTTTTTTCCAAAATGGGCCATTTTCGTCCAACATTCGGCACGGTTAACGTTTTCCAAAAAAAAAAAAATCTATTTCTTCCATTTGGGATCATTTTCAATAAAACATCCTAATGTACATATTAACATAAGTGTCAAAGAAAAGGAATTTATAAGACGAATTCAAATTTGCCGAACGTGCCTATGTTTTTAAGTTGTTTAATAAGGAAAAAATATCTTATGCAAAATTTTGCGGTCACAAAAATATAAACAAAATATAGTTTGTCCATAGGAATATTTTTGGTACTTCCTAGAGTTATATATAATATTTTAGTTTGTGATGCACTTGATCAAAAACTATAGAATTTTACCGCAAAAACGCAAATCGAAATTAAGATTTTTTGCGGTCATGGTTCGATTATTATATGAATATGTATATATACAATTCAATTTAGTTACTGGGTTCCGTATTGTTTAGTTAATAATTTGATAACGTTTTTAAATTATATATATAAAGAAATGATAAGGATATCATGTTGTATTGAAGAACAAAAGGCATTAACTTTTGGCATTCAATATTTTTTTCATTCAAAAATTTAATAATTACACTAGTTCACAAAATAATAAGAACACTTAGGGCCAGTTTTATAGTCAGAATTAAGATCGATTTCTTTTTTAAATATTTCTTAATTAATGAGGGGTATGTATAGTTGATCTTTTATTTGGTAAATGAATGTTTTTTAGTTCGATTTTAGATCATAAATTAATATCACTTTCTGTTTAAATTATTTTTCAAATTAAAGAAAGATGATACAATTTTCACAATTAAATTACAAAGAATAAAAAATTTGAAAGAATTCGATAAGACCAGCAAGACAGAATACGAGTTTTCGGCTTTCGCTACAAAGCCATCATCAGTATCATTTGCCTTGATGGGTTAAACATTGATAATCGTCTACTTATGTTAAAGTTGAAAACAAATATAATATGTTAACAATTCAACTAGACTAACATAAACGAAATCTAACAATGCTATTTTGATCCTTTTGTTATTACTGTTTTTGTTTTGAACTTTAATTATTAAAGTATCGCAGCTGGTTCTATTTAACTCTGTGTATGATAATAAACACAGATTTTTGAACTACAACGAACCGTTAAATTTAAATGTATGTTATTTAAATTATATTTTTCTTTGTTTTAAGATGAATGAGGGGTATTTATAGTTGATTTATTTCATACAAATTTTCTTACTTAACCCCCTAAAAGTTTAAGAATGCCTAAGGGCAGCTATGTGAATGTATATTTTATGATCATAACTGAAGCAATTCCAATAGAAAACGAAATTCCCTAAATATTTCGAGAAGAAATTTTTCGTGTGCAGTTTACGGTTTGAAATGGAGAAAGTGTCAAAATTAAAATTTCGTGGGTATGTAGCGGGAAAATACGTATTCTATCCTGCTGGCCTTATCGATTTTTTTTAAATTTTTATTCTCTGTAGTTTACTTGTATGATCTCAAATCTGACAAAGAACATTAATTTCGTAAAATTTAAAAAAAACAGTTATTGTAAAACAAACTCAATTTTCGCTCTTATTTCATTAGAATTATGTATATTAGAGCGACTCACCTTATATGGACAGAAAAAACGTGCCCCCCTAAAAATAAACCTTGGTTTGTTTTATGATGATGCCCAAAATACTTCGGGTCTATCAATGAGATCTCACGGGCTGGACCATTTTTTAAAAACGTATTTTTTTTTTAGTTTTTGTAAGAGTTTTGCATTTTATCTGAAGACAACATACTCAATATGGATATCATATGAAAGCTTTTTTTGAGGCGGTATATATAACATGTTGAAGCATATCCAGACATGTCCTATTTTCAAGGATATTCTATAAAAAAACAAATTTTTGACCATTTTGTACGAAGAAGTTTGTGAAGTTTGTCAAACTTACATATCATAATCTATAGTCGATTTAAATAAACACGTGTTTCAGATTTTTTTGAAATTCGCGATTAGTCGCGTTTTATTA